>JAUIMM010000184.1:1995000-2595000 GCA_031769625.1 Taudactylus pleione
ACTAACAGATATTTGTATGTCATTAATCTGCTACTGAAGAGTCACAGCAGAAGCTGAAGGCATTGAAATGAGACTTGAAGCCATCTGATAGTGTCTTGTTCAGCTGTAATAGAGGCGTATGGACAGTGATCAGCAGTGTGTAAAGCACTGTGCGGCTTGTGAAACAGGACATTACACTCATCTGCTCTCCATCCCTCCTCTCTGAGCATGGCTGAGCTGCACCCACTGCCTCAAGGGGGGAATTTTTGGCAGACGTGGGAGAACGGGTTACACACACACGCACTCACTCGCGTACCTATGGGAGCACAAATCCACATCATTGGAGCAGACGATGTAGCAAAATCAAATCAAGCGTTTATTGCATTATATAGTGGACAGTGCAGCGGACAATCCAGGAGAGGATGCACGGCCCTTCATAAAGATTCTTACCAGGATTGAAATGATTGTTGACTTTGGCCCTGATTCAGAGCCGCTCCTAAGCGGCCGCTCGTTCGTTCTGACCGATGTTCGCACATCTGCGCATGCGTACGGATTTTAATACGCATGCGCAAACCAGTCAGTGCGGCCGAAAATGGTTTGTTCGCTATATAGTGAATGCCTGCTATTTTGAGTGACAGAAGGAGGCGTATGTGGGTGGTAACGGGAAGGTGCTTGAAAACGGGGGTGTGGAATTCGAACGCAGGCGTGCTTAAAGGTCAAAACGGGCGTTTTAAGGGAGTGCATAATTAATACAGCAGCGTCATTGACCACGTCACTTGTTTTTTTTTTACTCCAGAACTGCTCGCAAAATAGCGGTTGAAAAAAACAGCCACAAGAATAGCGAGCAGTTCATACGCTGTTCGATGTACTCGATTAATCTAATAAATAGCGGACATGACGTATGGTGCGAGCGGCCAGGGGGCGTATATTTAAAAATTACAACCGCAAGTTTTGCTCGCTCGTTCAGACTTAGAGGCGTGAACAGACTGCAATTAGCGAACGGTTCATTTGAATAGCCACCCCTTGTTTTAGAACGAACGACCGCAAATAGCGAGCGGCTCTGAATGAGGGCCTTTGTTTTATTGATGCACAATAAGTATATCAGTTCTGCACGCTAGTGTTCAAATAATGAGATCGTCAGTTGTAAAATGTGAAATAATGACTCCTATGATTAGGAAATATTCCCTGCTGTATGTGGAGTACTAACTATTAGCTGGTATTTTCTGATGATTGAGTTGTTCACTATTATACGGTAGCTGTGTCTTAGGACGCAGATACTGTGCAGTACTAGGCTGATGCTGCAGGAGGCTATAGGTAGTGCAATTGCATTTTGTTTTCATTGGTTTTCTGAGACTTTAATTCAGTGATAAATATGAACCTTTCAATCATTTCTAATGTATATACAGACGGTCAGTGCAGTATAGTTGTGTAAAAGTACAGAAATGTATATGATCGAACTTAAACATTGACAGCAACGTGGTTTTTAAATATACAATAAAAAATTCATCAGCATAAATTCACAAAAACACAGAGTTTTCTAAATGGGGCGATCACTCAGTCACATTTCTAATTCACATGTTTTTTTGTTTTTTTTTACCCCACTTATCAGTGACTGTAATATAGGGAGTACTGCTTAGCTGGTGGGTCTTCCCGGTAACTGCACATAGGGAGGTAATAATGATAACTTAGGACTGTTAAATAATAATTACCATTTACCTTACTTTCAAAGCAAACGGCTGCATGCAAACGTCTTAAGTGTCCTCGGCCTATTCTGTCCAGGCTTAGGGGTCCTTGGCCTATTGTCTCCAGGTTTAGGGGACCTAGGCCTATTGACTCCAGGCTTAGGGGTCCTCGGCCTATTGTCTCCAGGCTTAGGGGTCCTCGGCCTATTGTCTCCAGGCTTAGGGGTCCTCGGCCTATTGTCTCCAGGCTTAGGGGACCTCGGCCTATTGTCTCCAGGCTTAGGGGACCTTGGCCTATTCTGTCCAGGCTTAGGGGTCCTCGGCCTATTGTCTCCAGGCTTAGGGGTCCTCGGCCTATTGTCTCCAGGCTTAGGGGTCCTCGGCCTATTGTCTCCAGGCTTAGGGGTCCTCGGCCTATTGTCTCCAGGCTTAGGGGTCCTCGGCCTATTGTCTCCAGGCTTAGGGGTCCTCGGCCTATTGTCTCCAGGCTTAGGGGTCCTCGGCCTATTGTCTCCAGGCTTAGGGGACCTCAGCCTATAGTCTCGAAGCTTAGGGGTCCTCGGCCTATTGTCTCGAAGCTTAGGGGTCCTCTGCCTATTGTCCTCTGCCTATTGTCTCCAAGCTTAGGGGTCCTCGGCCTATTGTCTCGAAGCTTAGGGGTCCTCTGCCTATTGTCCTCTGCCTATTGTCTCCAAGCATAGGGGTTCTCAGCCTATTGTCTCCAGGCTTAGGGGACCTCAGCCTATAGTCTCGAAGCTTAGGGGTCCTCGGCCTATTGTCTCGAAGCTTAGGGGTCCTCTGCCTATTGTCTCCAAGCATAGGGGTTCTCAGCCTATTGTCTCCAGGCATAAGGGGTCCTTGGTGTATTGTCTCCAGGCACAGGGGTTCTCGGCCTATTGTCTCCAGGCATAGGTGTCCTCGGCCTGTTGTCTCTAGGGTTGAGGGTTCTCACAAATCTATATGTGTATGTGTGTGTGTGTGCATTTTCTGCGCACATGCATAATATTGAAACCTACTTCTCTTCTATAAACAAAATTAACATATGCCCAACTCTAAAAGAGCTATACAGATGGGTCCTTATACATCTAGCCTTCTTGAGCGTTAAACAGCCTGTCTAGTCGCGCCATGCCATGGCATAACTCGTTAGTTCCCAGCGTCTTTTTGTGCGACTTTTTACCTTCAAATGCATCTTATTCATACAGTGATGTGAATAGATGACACAAGCAGCTTCTGCTGATTAAAATGTATGTGGCATGCCTATGTTCCGTGAGAGAGTGCGGGAGTATCTGCATGCAAAATGCTACGTTAGTGTTACAGCTGCTGACACTGTAACGTAGCGTTTCACATGCACTTACACCCGCACTCGCTCACAGAACATAAGCATGCCGCATAACAGTTTACTCAGCAGAAGCTGCTTGTGCTAGCTATTCACATCACTGTGTGAATACGACGCATCTGAAGGTAAAAAGTCGCACGAAAGACGCTCAGCGCTACCGCGGCATACAGACACAGACCTCCCGCGTTGTGGGCGTGACTTGTAGCACATGGAGGATAGATGTATGTGGGCACATCTGTATGTTAGTAAAACCAATACATTGCATGCTTGCAATCGGTGTGCTATGTTACGTCACTAGCACCACATTGTTGTATTAATTGTTCAACTCTTCCCTTCCATGCTATACCCTATCTATAAGACAAACAGATCACCGTTCGTTCATAGCAGTGAGGAAAGATGACTCTGTGGGCTCGTTCTAACCTATCCACTTATTTGCCTTTCCATGTTAATAAGCGCACAAAAATGGCAGTAAAGTAGAATGAGTGTCAGCGATGCCTTTTCCACCATTGTGTTCTCCAATTTTAACTCCACTTTTCAGGAAACCGCAAGTTCTATGTACCATGCGTAATATTTCCCATGTGTACTAGTACAGTATTGATACAAGGGCTGTTAGGTTACACGTGTTCCCACCTGCTTTCTCAGTGCCTATGTCTGAGTGAGCCCAGAGAGTTATTCAGTGACAGCAGCAGTTTCCCACAGCAGCACAGAGAGATGTGAGGATGCTCACACCCATCAAACACGCCTCTGTATGACACAAAGCGAATACTTCTTATCTGGGCAGGAATATCTACATCTACAGTCAGAGGAGCCATCATAATGTCATTGCTGCTACATTGTGCTCTGATGTGAGTGAATAGTTCTGTTTTTTGATAAGGGTGCAGCCGGAGGATCAGATACACAGCAGGATCTGTGATAGTTGGACCTGTATTCGTATATTAATGTTGTCTTTCTGTGTGTGTAGACTTGCAGGGATGGGCAGTAAGAGACCCTCTAGCTGTTGTTGAACTGCACATTCCTGCATGCCTTGCACCAGTTTTATCATGGCCAAACAGCAAAACTCCAAATACCAAACATTGCTTCCAAGATCCTTTTTGGTTTATTTCCCGGATTGTTCTGTCACATTGACCCTCCTACTCATTTCGTTAGATTACAGTGCTGCATTAATGCTGCTGTGTGTGGGAACGTCTCCGGCTGGTTATTCTTTTCCCATTCCTTCCATACAGTGAATAAAATTCTTGCAAATAGCAGCTAAATGTGACCTACTGCTCTCTAGCCCCATTGTAATGTCCCCCCCCCCCCTCTCCTTCCCTGCTGTGAGATCCGCTTTCTCTACCAAAGCCTATTCAAGTCTCTCTCTCTCAGAATGAAATGCATTGGGAGATCCAATAGAAGGCAGGCCCTTCTCTCAGCAGCAGCAGAATGCAGCACTCTGGACAGAGACAGCAGAGGAGTGTTTGCTGTGATCCTCTTCTTGCGGCTTCTAATAATCACCTCCTGGTAGGGATGGAATGTTTGCTCTTACCAAATGTAACTGCAAGTTTATCCAATTCCTGTCGGGGCTGGGAATGCCTGGTGTGTGTAGCAGAAAGGGTTAAGCACAGCCAGTCGGTGCATTTTCCAAAACAGGTGCTTACAGAGAAATCATTTGTCTGCTTCCGGACATCTGGAAAAATGGGCTGGGTAATCCCTACTGTCCCTATCCTCTTTCCTACAGGAATTTGCGGCAATTCTGCCTATAATAAGCTCTCACTGCTTAGTAAATATGTATGACCGAGCAGGTTCCTATACTTGTAATATTATCAGCGCTGCCTGTCTATTGTGCTTATCTCGGTTATAGATACAGTAGCTTCTGAGACAAAGGAACCTCATTGCGTATGAGTATATTGGATATAACTGTTTCTGTTTTAGGGCCGTATTCAATTAGATGCGAAAAGCCATTTTCCGTGGAAAAGTATCGCTGGTGACGTCATTTTGCCAGGTGTAAATGTATCGCCGTATGCAATGTAATAGGTGAAAAAGATTCGCCTATGAATAGGTGGTGAAAAAAAGTGCAGAATTGCGGTTTTGGGGTGCAAACGCCAGGAAACCACTCGGCACTCTTGGGGCAGCCCCCCAAAGCATAACTGAGTAAAAAAAAAAATCCTCCTGGGGTACAAACTTAAAAACTAGCGATATAAGCTTATGGAGGTTCTGTAAGTATGGGGGAGGTGTTTTTGGGATTGCAGGTGCTTGCCGAAGGTGCGTTTTTTAAAACGTCACTTTTGCGATTGTTAACCATGCTTGCACCCGTTTTCTGGTACCTCAAATTTGCTGGGACTACTTATTGTCTTCCAAAAAAACCTGCTAAATGCTATTCTTCACCACTTGTGCAAAGATGCTAATTAGCAGCTATCGAGAGCATTTAAGTACCCCAAATAGCTTCAGTAGGGCTATTCGGGGGCAACTACATTGATCCCCAATGTTAGTGCATCTTTTGGGGGGTGTCAGGCTGATTTCCCCAAATCTGACAGCACTTTTCGCCTGTTTGAGTTTCGCCGGAAGAGCGGGTCCGCGCACGAAAAAGTTTTCGCCTCCAAAGCACGTGAAGTCGTCGAAAAGTACAGCAGGCGAAACCTTTCCGACTTTTCGCGTCTAATTGAATATGCCCCTTAATGGGAATCCAAAGTCACTCCCATCATGAATTAAACACTATTGTCATTGTACAAAAACAACGTCTTGACCACCGAATACATTGCTGGAACTCGCACAGCCCAGATACAGCCGAATACAAACATTATTATAGTGTTCACTCTAGGTCCGGCGTCGTGCAGGGCACTGTAAAAAGGGGACAAAAAGGAGCTGTGACCACGAGAAAAGGGGGCGTGTCTGTAAGACGCACCACCTTTTCATCACACGGACATGCTGGACTGCGCTCATGCTCTCCCCTCTCTGTGATTGCTACACTGCTATTTCACCACCTGCGGGACACTGCAGCCCACGTATAGGGATGGCACCCGCTATGTTGTTATAGCGGGATGGCACTAAAAGGGCAGGGCACATTCTGCCCTTTTGAAATGGGGCAGGGCGCGGCTCTCTGCTAAAACAGCCTAGCGGGAACGCCAATGATAAAGGACCTATAGTATATACAGGTCACCTCACTAACCAAACTATTTCAACAATGTCTGGTGAACGAGACTGCAGGGACGTTATCATTATGTGAAATATTGGTAGGAGCCATACTGAATACAAAGTGCTGAACTGGCTAATATTTCCCATAGAGCAGTGACTAGGTCAGGGCAGAACAAATACTGGGCCTGATGCAGAGCCGCTCGTAAGCGGCCGCTCGTTCGTTCCGAGCGATGTTTGCACAACTGCGCATGCGTACGGATCGTAATACGCATGCGCGAACCAGTCAGTGCGGCCGAAAATCGTTTGTTCGCTAAATAGCGAATGCCTGCTATTTTGAGTGACAGGAGGAGGCGTATGTGGGTGGTAACAGGGGAAGGTGCTTGAAAACGGGGAGTGGAGATCAGAACGCAGGCGTGCTTAAAGGTCAAAACGGGCGTTTTATGGGTGTGCATAATTAATACAGCAGCGTCATTGACCACGTCCCTGGGTTATTTTATAGTCAGAACTGCTCGCAAGATTGTGGTAGGAAAAACCAACCACAGGAATAGCGAGCAGTTCATACGCTGGTCGATGTACTCGATTAATCTAATAAATAGCAGACATGACGTAGGATGCGAGCGGCCAGGGGGCGTAGTTTTCCAAAAAACTACTGCATGTTTGGTTCGCTCGTTCAGACCTAGAAGCGTGAACAGACCGCAAAGAGCGAATGGTTCATTTGAATAGCCACCCCTTTTTTCTGAACGAGCGAGCGCAAATAGCGTCTGGCTCTGAATGAGGTCCAGTGATCACTATTGGGGATAGATATTTATCACTGGAGCCTACTGTGCATTTCCTTACCATGGATTTGACACCTGAATGGCTGTTATGTGACGACCGTGCACTGATTGGTTGCAGGGTGCTGCCCTCTGATTGGCTGCTGCCTTCTTTTGTCTGAACATAAACCGTAGTCATTTGTTTTCTTACCTAATGCACCACTCTTGTGCTTAATAATTCTGCAATGAGCATGGAGCTCACACGTCAAGATGGAAAGTATTCGGAATAACAAAAAAATGCAGAACTGGATATTCGAATGACAATCATTGGATAGAGATGATGGATCTACAGGATACTTTCTTGGTGTTCAGTTTGCTGCAGTTTTTACATATCCTGGGTGGATGTGGTCGCCAGGCCTAATACTACTGTACTTTCAGCGCGACACATTTTGTACTGAAAAAGCGCATTTCAACCCTTGTGATAAAATCATACAAAGTCAAGATTCTGCAACATCAGTATCACTGTCAGTCCCAGTGTGGGTCACTTAGTCTTCATTCTAGCACCCGGTACCTGTCACAACTCGTGTAGTTCCTCTTTCCTGTCTGGGGTCTGGCGCTCTGCTCTGGTGCTTCTAGCAAACTCAGCTGATGAAACAAACTGCTGAGATGCAGACCAGTGTGTGCTAGAAGCACCAGCTAGCCACTCACTGTTGTTTTTGTTATTACTGAAGAATAGCGTTAAACAAAAAGCGTGTACTTGTTACGCAGTGAAGAGCCAGGCAGGGAGCGATAATCGTCGTAAAGTTACTGTAAGGTTTGTCAGGCCCATTAAAGCTTTGGCAGGAACAAGGTACATTTACTAAGATGAGAGTTTTTAGAAATGGAGATGTTGCCCATAGCAACCAATCAGATTCTACTTAACATTTCACTAGCCCCTGCTAGAAGAGAATACCTAAAATATGATTGGTTGCTATGGGCAACATCTCCATTTCTAAAAACTCTCATCTTAGTAAATTTACCCCTCAAAGGGCTCCATTCTATTGATCGCGAAGTAAATAGCGCTGGGGTGCGAGCAGAAATCCGACAAAAGTACAGGCGCGATACTGTTTTCTTCCTTTAGCGCCGGGAAAACCAAATCGCGCCGGGAAGTTTATTCGGAGAATGCCTGTTCTTGTGACTAAACACCCTGTTTAAGGCGGCGGGAGAACGTGCATTCCCCGACCTAACAGCGCGCAGAATTGAATAGGGCCGGGAGCTCCCTCATTCAGCCTCCAGTATCATTGTAAATATAAGATCAGTTGGGTTGTGTTGGCATTGTGCATTATGGTGAGGTCTGAGAACGATAGATATTGGCAGTGTGGTAGCAACGAGACCCTGGCAGGATGGCACTGCAACATTTTCAGCCCAGTCTGTTTCTATTTGTGGCTGTTACAACTCCATTGGTCTATGTTTGGGCTTGGGTCCACCTGTATGGTGCTGCACGTGGCCAGCATTAAATGTGTCTTGGTCCTTCTAGAGGTCCGTATATAAACTCGCTATGTATAAGTCACACAAAACTCTTTTCATGTCAGAATGAAGTGGTTCCAATAAACCTGGTATGTTATGAAATAGACTCTGCTTGTGAGTTCCCCAGCCTTTATTTGGCTGATTCCAGGCATTAATTGGTTTGATCTTCTGCAACTATTTATATTACTGACTATGGGGGGTATTCAATATATGAGAGTGAAAAGTCCATGCTGGACTTTTCGCTCCATATCGGAGGTTTGAAGGGGATAAAGTATCGGGCGCGCGCCCGCTTTATCCCCCTATTCAATTTGAAAGCTGCGAAAACGGGACCCGGCGGAAAGGTAAGTATCGGAGAAAATTGGGGAATTTTCGGGTTAAGCATCCAAGGACCCCCCTAATGACGTCCTGACATGGGGGATCATTATGGGTACCCCCGTTTTGGCCTGTGGAAGGTAAATATAGTTTTTAAATAGCCACGGCAGTTGTTTTTTTTTCGCTTGGGAAGAAGGGGTGAAGAAGAGCACTTAGCTTTTTTTCTTTTAACTAGGTGCATCAAATTTGGTTGCAAGCATATTTTTAAGTCCCTAAGGTGCATTTTTAATTTTCAATTAATTATCGCCGATAACGGCCTTTTCGCTTCAAATTGAATATGGCCCTATGTTGTGTATTTTTTTTCTTTTCCACTGTCATCTGTGGCTTTTAGTCATGTATTTATCTCAGGGCTTTTTCTAAAATCTAGGAGCCAGGATGAAAGTGTAGGAGCCAGACCACCGTCCACCCAAAAAATACATGAGTGAGTGAGGAGCACAGCTCTGTGTGTTATACACACTATACTAGTCCACAAAATGGTCACAGTTGAATGGATATAGTGATATGGAGGCCCCCTCACTGCTCTGCACAGCCTACCTGCTCCACCCCCCACCCTCCAGTAATAACTGACCACATTTCACATAAAATAATGGTGCCAAGAAGTACAACCAAACCCCCCTCCCCTCGTGGTCACACCACTATCCCTCTGAAGCTGCTCCGCAATCCCTGGCCACACATAGGACCTCATTCAGAGTCGGTTGTTGCGGCCGCAACGTTGTAAGGGAAAAGGGGCTGGATATGCAAATGATGCACTCGCAAGTTGCGTCCTTAAGATCGGATCGTTAGCTGGCCGACCAAGGGGAGGATGCGGCCGTAAGACAAAAAATACGCCCCTTCTCGTACGCATTACACGTCATCTCCGGCCATATAAGGATTCATCAAGACCATCGGTAACTATCGGAACTGGTCGTAGAGCTTAAGGTTGACCATACCCTCTCTTAAGCACTACGATCAGGTCAGTGTACAAACCACCCATGTCACGTGTGCCATGACACTACTTTGTTAATTATGCACTCCCATAAAACGCTGTTCGCATAATTAGGCACGCCTGCGTTCGGATCTCCACTCCCCCGTTTTCAAGCACCTTCCCCTGTTACCACCCACAAAAGCCTCATCCTGTCACTCAATCTAACGACCTGGCTGTGTTCAAGGAAAGAGAAATTTCTGATCGTAGCAGCTAGTTTGCGCACGTGCATTGCGAACTTTACGCATGCGCAGTTTAGCAAACATCGGCGTACGACCGTGCAGCCGCAACGACCGACTCTGAATGAGGTCCTTAGACCCTACTACCGGAGAGCTCTATGCAGCCGGAGATAGGAGACAGTAGACAGCCGGGACGTACAGGAGGATCAGCGTAGACTGGGATAGACAGCAGGGATAAGAGCAGGCCAGGATGGAGAGGAGTCGTCAGTGCAGGCCGGGACGGACAGAGGCACAGCAGTCACCGTAGGTGACACTCAGCACATGCACTCCTGTACATGATATGAACACCGCAATACTATAGGCATGAATCTCCGCCAGAGCTGATGAGGATCTGCTTCCTCCCTCACTGCAAAATCTAGTAGCCAGGCAGCAAAATCTGGTGGCCATGGCAACCTGGCCCACAGGATTTGTCGAGCCCTGATTTATCTTATCTGACAGAGTTAGTTGTAGTCCTGGGTTATGACTTTGCTGTGGATACAGTTGTGTACGGTGGGTAGCCTATTGTTATACACCTTCCCCAATGCATGGCCAGGAGGCACAGAAAGCTGAAGCTGCATTCTTAGTTATATGGTAGAGTCTCCCCTTAGCGGAGCTGCAGGAAACGCACGTTGATACCGTCTCCCTGTTGTACCGCTATCTGCAGCGTCGCATTATCTGCTGAGGTGTAGCTAAGCGGGAGGAATAGGAAGCCCGGGAGCCCTGTTGGGGAAATGGAGGATCCTGGGAAGAACAGTTTCCGTGCGCAGCTCCTGGGATCCCACTAAGGGGAAATATTACGAGTAACCACAAACGCGGTTTTGAATCAATGTGTTCAGTAAAAGGATGTACATTGCAATTAACTGCAATCCTCTGATGGTGGCAAAAGCCTTTTAAATATGTTGCGAATGATGCTCCATTAGTGATATGTAAGAAGAAGAGCGTAAAAGCTGCTGCCGGCTTGGCATTCTGCTGTCCTATTTGTGTTCTGCTCTTTGTTTTCTTTTCCGAGCATCATTTAGTGAGCATTTAATTGCTCCAGAACAGCCTCTCTCCGCTGACCTCGGTAATGCATTTTGTCGAGCGCTAGAATAAAAGCCTTTTTTTAAGGAAGCAATATTTCATTTTCCTTCTTGTTGCTAAACAGATATCGATCAGGCTCTTTGGAAAGAATGCCCTGGGCAGCCTCATATATCTTGCCAGCAGATCGGCAGCTCTGTAAATTGCTTTGGATAACTGGCTCCACATCCCACCCCCAGTTGTGGCCGATAATCGGCGGACTCTCTGGCTACAAAACCACAGCGCGCCTCTATTTCCACAGTGGCCTAATGAAGGTGCAGAGCAGCCAATTACTTATTTGTGAGCGTTCGGCTGCCGCTCAGTGTTGGGGTTTGTGATCAGAGTAAATACCGGCTTTCTCTTGCTTTGTCACTACTGTATGGTGGCTGATTGCATGCTAGCCCCTTATACTTTCTATTTCACCGCCTATTATAAAATTCTGTACCTGCAGCATAACACATTCTTTGTCATGTGCATTATATAATGGTGCTGAATTTGGCAGCTCATTTGAGGGGGATTAAGGGTATAAAAATCAGAAATTGCTGTTATTACTATGTTTTAGAGAAATATTGCAAAGAAACTGCCAAATTCCCAGTTGTACAGCATGCCAGCCAGAAAGAAACGTCTGATACAATGAAACTGATAACATTATATATACGTTTCTAATAATATAAAAAAAAAAATCTGCATCCTACGGAGCATGTAAAGCAGAGAACCTGAGCCAATGCCCTTGAAGCTTTGCCATAAAAAAAATGTATTGTATGGGACCAGGCTAAAACAGCTGTGCATCTTTTTGCAACTATTTGCTAATTAAAGTAGGTGAAATAGCAGCTGCCCCTGTCTGGTCAGGTCTCCTCAATTCTGCAGTAGATAATGGTGTACGAATGTTTCTTTCTATGCTTCCGGTAGCAGCAGCTAATGATGTCTGGGAAGAGTTTGCCATGGCTCTGGCAGCTATTGATGTCTAGGCAGGGCTCGCCAGGCCTCTGGCAGCTATTGATGTCTAGGCAGGGCTCGCCATGCCTCTGGCAGCTATTGATGTCTAGGCAGGGCTCGCCAGGCCTCTGGCAGCTATTGATGTCTATCTAGGCAGGGCTCGCCAGGCCTCTGGCAGCTATTGATGTCTAGGCAGGGCTCGCCAGGCCTCTGGCAGCTATTGATGTTTAGGCAGGGCTCGCCAGGCCTCTGGCAGCTATTGATGTCTAGGCAGGGCTTGCCATGCCTCTGGCAGCTATTGATGTCTAGGCAGGGCTCGCCATGCTTCTGTTATGGTTGTGTTTAGATCCCCTTCAGTTAATGGAGCTGGACGTGGTGTTGAGTGAGGGCGAAAGTGCAGTTCCATGCCCTTTAAAGTTCTGTTATTTTTGTCCCAAATGTAGTATCTGGCCACGATAGTAGAGACTTGTACCCTCGCGGGCTCGCTACGCTTCGGGCATGGTGGCTCACTCTGCTCCTCTTTGCTCGCCACAGCAATGCTCCCCCCAGGCTGTTTTTTGCGGGTGCACCACCCGCAAAGAAACAGCCTACCACCCGGCACTTTGGGAGCCTTCAATTCGGGTCAGTATCTGGGAGCTGTATAAAAAGGACCAGATCCTACAGGCTTTGCAGCTTTTTTATAATCAGACGACTGGGCCTCTAATAATAAGAGGAGAATTAATATAAACAATGTTATTTCAAGTTTTAATCATTATAAGTTGAGGGTTTAAAACATTTTATTATTGCTATTATTTAAGGCCCCCACCCAGCTACTTCTTGATGCCACCCGACTGGAAAAATATTCTGGGGAGAACACTGCACAGGTTACTACTATTCCTAATAGATGACCACATGGATAGTCAATGATGACACCGAGGTCCATTAACTGAAGGGGATCTAGCAACTAGTAATGCCTTGGCAGGATTTCCCATGCTTCTTGTAGCAGCAGCTAAATGTCTGGGCAGTGCTCGCCATGCCCCTGGTAGCAGCAGCTAATATCAGGGTAGGGCTTGCCATGCCTCTGTTGATGGTAGCTAGTAATATCTGGGCAGGATTTCCCATGCTTCTGGTAGTTGCAGCTTAATGTCTGGGCCGGGCTTGCCATGTTTCCGGTAGCAGCAGCTAATGATGTCTTGGAAGAGCTTGCCATGCCTCTGGTGATGGCAGCTATTGATATTTGGGCAGGGCTCGTCATGCTTCTGGTAGCAGCAGCTAGTGATAACACCAAAATATAAACCAAGCGCAAATTCTAAAGGGTACTTCAAGGAATCTGTGATCTTCGTAAGTATGTACAAGAATATGATCACAAATCCACGTAAACAAGTTCCTTCTTATAACGCTGTTTTTCTTTAGCGGATTCCTCAAATAAAACAGAAACCAAACATTCTGTGAGATGGATGTGAGTTGGTGCAATAACAATGTAATATCCCCACTTACATCTAAGATTCTGTGGTCCGTCCCTTCTCTACATCCAATCTGGACAATAGGCTAATGCTCCAACTCCAATTTTCCGCAATACCTAATAAATATTGAAAGAAACAATCCATAGTGTAATTCTTAAAACATTTATTGATACACATAAACAAACAAATGGCCACGTACCAGATGGGGCCTTCAGAACAAGGCAGGGGAAAAAAAACATATAATCAGTGTTCCTATAATCCGGATAAAGAACACTGTGGGATAGTCTCTCACCCTCTCTGTCTGGGTTCCCAATAACGGCCACGATCCTCTCTAGTCACACTAACGCGTTTCGGCTCGCAGCCTTCCTCAAAGTGTAACTGGTGAATGATACTCCTGGCTATAAATAGTCCATTAATTAGCTAATGATGTCTGGATAGGGCTTGTCGTGCTTCTGGTAGCAGCAGCTAGTGATGTCTGGGAAGGTTATTTTCTATGCCTCTGGTGATGGCAGCAATTGATGTCTGAGCAGGGCTCGCCTTGCTTCTGGTAGCAGCATCTATAGTGTTCATGCAAACACCCTGCACCTGTCGAAACCCATGCAGTTCCTCTTTCCTGCTTAGTGTGTTGCTCTCTGGTGCTTCTGGCACACTCAGCTGATGCAACAAACTGTTGGGATGCAGACCAGAGTGTGCTAGAAGCACCAGAGCAGAGAGCAATACCCCAGGCAGGAAAGAGGAACTGCACAGGTTGTGAAAGGTGTAGGATGCTAGAATGAACATTAAGCTAATATTGTCTGGGGAGGGCTTGCCATGCCTCTGGTGATGGCAGCTATTGATGTTTGGGCAGAGCTCATCATGCTTCTGGTAGCAGCAGCTAGTGATGTCTGGAGTGGGTTTGCCATGCTTCTGGTAGCAGCAGCTAGTGATGTCTGGACAGGGCTTGCAGTGCTTCTAGTAGCAGCAGCTAGTGATGTCTGGACAGGGCTTGCCATGCTTCTCTGGTAGCAGCAGCTAGTGAGGGCTTGCCATGCTTCTCTGGTAGCAGCAGCTAGTGATAGGGCTTTCCATGCTTCTCTGGTAGCAGCAGCTAGTGATGTCTGGACAGGGCTTGCCATGCTTCTCTGGTAGCAGCAGCTAGTGAGGGCTTGCCATGCTTCTCTGGTAGCAGCAGCTAGTGAGGGCTTGCCATGCTTCTCTGGTAGCAGCAGCTAGTGATAGGGCTTGCCATGCTTCTCTGGTAGCAGCAGCTAGTGATAGGGCTTGCCATGCTTCTCTGGTAGCAGCAGCTAGTGATGTCTGGACAGGGCTCGTCATGCTTCTCTGGTAGCAGCAGCTAGTGATGTCTGGACAGGGCTTGCCATGCTTCTCTGGTAGCAGCAGCTAGTGATGTCTGGACAGGGCTCGTCATGCTTCTGGTGGCAGAGCTGATAAATTTCCATCATTATGGTCTCACTGTTCACATACTGTTGTGTGTATGTCTCTGTGTCTTAAAGAGTAGTGGCGCACATCTCATTTATATGTAGTATGCAGTCTATTGTTATTGCTCTATTCCAGTGGTATATTTTTGTGGAGTACAACGACTCATCATTTGTAAGAAGTATTTTTGTATAAAGAGGGAAACAGCATTTTAGCAGTATTTTAACATATTGATAAATTAGTCCCATACAAGTAAATAAACAACATATCAAAGTATAAAACCCCTTACATAAAATGGTAAATTCCTTTTAGGCGTTAGATTGAGTTCATCCAGTCCTTTCTTATTTAGACCTATAATTGCTGCTAGTACAACACAAATATATAGAGCAGGGGGCTCCACATTCGGGCCATGATCCTTTATGGGGGCACATTTGCCTTTTCGTGTTTTGAAGCACAGTGCAACACAAACCCGCCACTGTTGCAGTAAATATGGCATAGAGCGTTCTACTATACACAATGTTGTGTTACTTCTGTCCCCATTACTGCAATATTCTGCCAGTATTACTGTGACCGCAGGTAGCAAATATATACCTGGCTTGTATTGATCTGATACTTATTACACGCGAGTTATCCATAGCCAGGTTCGCATTACAGCGGCCCAGTTTGCTTTTCGGCGCTGGGCTACAGATATATTGCCCTGTTCATCTCTCTAGAGTTAGGGTTATATCCGTCATAATGTTTCCACTATTCGTGTAGCCTGGGCTTAAATGGCGCCTTCGGGTTCCTACTGCGCTACTATTATATTGTATGGGGTTGTAATATATGTAAGTCCCTTATTGTTCTTTCTACCCTGACACCTAGCCGATATGCTCTATTTTGAAGCACTATGTCTCACTGAGTCCCTCGTTTTGTGATGTGGTAATACTTTTACTATTGTACATTACCGATGTCTCCCAGTTATATTGCTCACTGCATGTGTGACCTCAGAAATCTATACATAAACGCGATTTCAAAATATTTACCTGGCTCTTCTCCAATACTGTTATACCCCCTTTTACACCAGAGCAAAAACCTGGGTTTTTGCTGGGTCTACCCGGGTTGCAGCTCAGTGTAAAAGGGTCCCTGAAAAATAACCTGGGTCAAGTGACCCTGCAATCCAACCCAGGTAGCTACCAGGGTTGGACCCAGGATGGACCCAGGTAATGGTGCAGTGTAAACGGTGCAACCCGGGTTATCCGACCTTGGGCATGCCTAAAATGAGCTGATTGGTGGTTGTGGAGCATTCACCTCCCACTTTTTATGACCTCACAGGTTTAGCAGGGCAGACCTGATTTCAGTGTGAACAGGGCTGACCTGGGAGTAACCCTGATCAAAGGTGCAGTTTAAATGGGTCTGACCAGGGTTGGAACCATGTCCAAAAACCCAGGTCGGACCTGGGTTTTTGGTGGAAAAGAGGTATTACTCAGTGGCTCTCTCCAAGTGTGCCACCAAGTCTAGGGGACCCTATCCTTCCTCTGCTGTCAGGGCAAGACCTTTAGATAATCTAACAAGAGGCGCTTGTTTCATGGGGCAGGGCCACCCCTAGCGCCCTTAGGAACGCCGCGATTCCTGCCCCTCTGTAAGCCGTGCGGCAGGCTTCTGATCAGTCTCACGTGTACAGCAATGCTGATGTCTGACCTGGGGAAGTGCCAGTGATACCTGTATACACATTACCATGATCCCTGGTTCTCTTCCTCATCCACAGCTCTCAATACTAACATAGGGAGATCTCCTCCATCATCCCCGGTAATGTGCCACAGTCTCTGCCGACATTCACACTACTAATAGTGATAATTGCTGCTCATTAGTGGCACGGACAGTTTTACTTCTACACCTCATTAAGATTAATTTTCAGAGTGAAAAAAACATTACAGATGAAAAAAAGTAAGTGATCTTTTTTGCTGACTAGCGATGTATCGTGTGAGCGCTCCGTGTGCTCTGCCAGCTCAGCATTGTACGGTCACTTAATAAAATTATTATTATTATGTTGAAGAAGAATGTTTTTATTCTTCCAATAACTAGAAGCCCAGTGGCAGATAGTAGGTTATAACCGTTAATTGTACCTCACAGTGGTGTGTGTACAGGTAGAGTTTATACATTATACATACTCTGGAGTCTATTTATTAAGCTGTGTTAGGAGATAATGCAAAGGAGGTAAGGTACCAGCCAATCAGCTCCTAACTGCCATGTCACAGGCTGTGTTTGAAAAAGGGCAGTTAGGAACTGATTGGCTGGCACCTTATCACTTAGCGTTCCCGCTAGGCTGTTTTAGCGGGGCGCGGCGCCCTGCCCTCCTTCAGGGCGTGAAGACTCGTGTTTTTAAGCCGCTCCCCCTTTTCACCACTCTTGAGGCGTGCCCGGCGCTTACGGACTTACTTGGGGATGGCTCCGCCGTGTTGTTTTAGTGGGGTGCCGCCACAAGGGCATGGCGCCACGCTAAAACAGCCTAGCGGGAACGCTTTAGGTGTAGAAAGATTGGGCATTGTGATGGGGAGATGGGGATGACGAGAGGTCACACAGAAGGGGCATGGACAGTGGAGTGGGTAAGGGGAAATAGGAGTAGTTGGGTAGAGTGATCACTCATTGACCAGCTTGGCGAATTCATGTCTCTACTCTTTCCCTATATAACTTTCTATGAGAAACGGCTCTGCATCAGTCTGACCGCAGTAAATGGATGCACAGTCCCACAGCTTGAGTACGATGTGGCTATAAAGGACTTCTTAATTCTGCCTTTCCCTTAGGAGGTTTTAGTGATTGCACCACTGACCCTGTACAGGGAATGGGTAAGGAGCGTAGATTATTAATGAGCCTATCGGATTACATGTAAGTGACAGCTGGATTGCTCATGTTTTTGGTTGCAGTCATTAGTATGGCGTTTCACTTGCTTTCTCTTCATTACTTCAGACAGAGCCCATTCCAAGCCACTAAGACTACAGAGCTCTGCCGCCACTGAAATACTGCTTTACAGTAATTACTGTACATTCAGGTGCTGTATTGTCACTTAAATATAACATTAGTTTCCTCCGGACTGCTCAGAGAACTGTGGAATTCACTCCATGTGATAAAATCTACGAGAAGGTGCGATCTGGTCTCCTGCTGATGGATATTGTGGGTGTGGGGGAGTTTGTACTATTCCGATAACAAGATATCTTCTGCTCAGTAATGAAGCCGAGAGTAAAAGGGGTCTGACTTTATCTACTGACATTAGGTATTAGGAGTAGCTGAGATACTGGGCTCCATAGTAGCAGATGAAAGCTGAGAGGTCCATCAGGTGTGTTTGGCAAGTTACCGTATCTCTCGGCCTGGGGCATGACCTCTGAACTTGGACATCCTCTTTAAAGTCTTACCTGTCACGCAAGGCCAGAAGTTCAAACAACTTGTCAGCAAATAGCTTTGTTCTACCTAGTACACAATTATACAATACAAGCAGCTGTCTGGTCTTTGTTGTCATTTCCTTACCGCACTTTGCAGGATATATTCTGTAATCTGATGAGGAATGTGAAGCAGGAATATAACATACTCCTTCTGTGTCAGTCCTTCTATACATGGAGCAACCATGGAAGATGGCAAACTCTGTTCCAGGGTGCTGAGCATTGTGCGTTTTTTAATGCTGCAGAAGCATCAACTCCTCGCATTGAGCTTTATTCACTAATGTTGCTTAAAAGTGTGAAACAACACTAAAATCACAGCAGTGAATCAGATGTTTGTTGTTACTGGACCTCCTTTACATAGCGCACAGGATGTGCTCTGCAATCACATTGGATTAGCATCGGTGATAGATTGCCTGTTCTCTGCTGTCTGGAGGTAGAAAACTCCCTGAATGGCCAGTCTGTATTACATGTGTCCCGAGGCAGAGGGTACACCGGGACTGTCTGTATTACATGTGTCCCGAGGCAGAGGGTACACCGGGACTGTCTGTATTACATGTGTCCTGAGAGTGAGGGGACATTGGGACTGTCTGTATTACATGTGTTCTGAGAGTGAGGGGACACCTGGAATGTCTGTATTACATGTCTTCTGAGAGTGAGGGGACACCTGGAATGTCTGTATTACATGTGTTCTGAGAGTGAGGGGACACCGGGACTGTCTGTATTACATGTGTTCTGAGAGTGAGGGGACACCTGGACTGTCTGTATTACATGTGTTCTGAGAGTGAGGGGACACCGGGACTGTCTGTATTACATGTGTCCTGAGAGTCAGGGGACATTGGGACTCTGTATTACATATGTCCTGAGATTGAGGGGACATTAGGACTGTCTGTAGAATGTGTTCTGAGAGTGAGGGGACACCGGGACTGTCTGTATTACATGTGTCCTGAGAGTGAGGGGACACCGGGACTGTCTGTATTACATGTGTCCTGAGAGTGAGGGTACAATGGAACTGTCTCTATTACATGTGTCCTAGGAGTGAGGGTACAATGGAACTGTCTCTATTACATGTGTCCTAGGAGTGAGGGGACATTGGGACTGTCTGTATTACATGTGTCCTGAGAGTGAGGGGACACCGGGACTGTCCGTATTACATGTGTCCAGAGAGTGAGAGTACAAAGGGACTGTCTGTATTACATGTATCCTGAGAGTGAGGGGACACCGGGACTGTCTGTATTACATGTGTCCTGAGAGTCAGGGGACATTGGGACTCTGTATTACATATGTCCTGAGATTGAGGGGACATTAGGACTGTCTGTAGAATGTGTTCTGAGAGTGAGGGGACACCGGGACTGTATGTATTACATGTGTCCTGAGAGTGAGGGGACACCGGGACTGTCTGTATTACATGTGTCCTGAGAGTGAGGGGACACCGGGTTTGTCTGTACTACATGTGTCCTGAGAGTGAGGGGACACCGGGACTGTCTGTATTACATGTGTCCTGAGAGTGAGGGGACACCGGGACTGTCTGTATTACATGTGTCCTGAGAGTGAGGGTACAATGGAACTGTCTCTATTACATGTGTCCTAGGAGTGAGGGTACAATGGAACTGTCTCTATTACATGTGTCCTAGGAGTGAGGGGACATTGGGACTGTCTGTATTACATGTGTCCTGAGAGTGAGGGGACACCGGGACTGTCCGTATTACATGTGTCCAGAGAGTGAGAGTACAAAGGGACTGTCTGTATTACATGTATCCTGAGAGTGAGGGGACACCGGGACTGTCTGTATAACGTGTCCTGAGAGTGAGGGGACATTGGGATTGTCTGTTTTACATGTGTCCTGAGAGTGAGGAGACACTGGGACTGTCTGTATTACATGTGTCCTGAGAGTGAGGGGACATTGGGACTGTCTGTATTACATGTATCCTGAGAATGAGGGGACACCGGGACTGTCTGTATTACATGTGTCCTGAGAGTGAGAGGACACATGTACTGTCTGTATCACATGGGTTCTGAGAGTGAGGGGACACCGGGACTGTCTGTATTACATGTGTCCTGAGAGTGAGGGGAGACCTGGACTGTCTGTTTTACATGTGTCCAGAGAGAGAGAGGGTGGGAGACCTGGATTGTCTGTATTACATGTGTCCTGATAGTGAGGGGAGACCTGGACTGTCTGTATTACATGTGTCCAGAGAGTGAGGGGCGACCTGGACTGTCTGTATTACATGTGTCCAGAGAGTGAGGGGATACCTGGACTGTCCGTATTACATGTGTCCTGAAAGTGAGGGTGGGAGACCTGGATTGTCTGTATTACATGTGTCCTGAGAGTGAGGGGACATTGGGACTGTCTGTATTACATGTGTCCTGAAAGTGAGGGGACATTGGGACTGTCTGTATTACATGTGTTCTGATAGTGAGGGGATACCTGGACTGTCCGTATTTCATGTGTCCTGAGAGTGAGGGGATACCTGGACTGTCCGTATTACATGTGTTCTGAGAGTGAGGGGATACCTGGACTGTCCGTATTACATGTGTCCTGAGAGTGAGAGGACACATGTACCGTCTGTATCACATGTGTTCTGAGAGTGAGGGGACACCGGGATTGTCTGTATTACATGTGTCCTGAGAGTGAGGGGACACCGGGACTGTCTGTATTACATGTGTCCTGAGAGTCAGGGGACATTGGGACTCTGTATTACATGTGTCCTGAGATTGAGGGGACATTAGGACTGTCTGTAGAATGTGTTCTGAGAGTGAGGGGACACCGGGACTGTCCGTATTACATGTGTCCTGAGAGTGAGGGGACATTGGGACTGTCTGTATTACATGTGTCCAGAGAGTGAGGGGACATGTCTGTATTACATCACTGAGCTGTACAAAAATCTGGTAGTTTCGTGGAACGGTAATTGCAAAGTAAGGAATGCCCCAAAACATGCACCCCCTCTACCCCTCTATCACCTAATGAGGTAGATGTATTATAGTGGCACGTTAAGTGCCGCTATAACGCTTCCTGCTTCGCCTCTTTACAGAGGCGAAGCAGGAAGCACTACCGGTGAGATGTGTGAACATCTCACTGGCCGGAGAGGGGGAGCGTTAACTCCCCCCTCCGGCGCTACCCGCTGCAGACCACATCGCATCAGCCTAGTGCTGATGCGCTGTGTGTCAGGCCCGGCCGGCTCCAATGAGCATGCGCGGGATCTCGCAAGTATCGCGAGATCCCCGCGTGCAGCCCTGGAGCCGGTAGTCGCCACAGCAGGGACAGCGCTGTCCCTGCTGTGGGTATAGGCTAACGCCAGGCTGTAGCTGTCGATAACGACAGCTACAGCCGGTCGGACGATCTGACCGTTCGTACATAGCCCAGGCGCCCCTGTCATTTACCGCCCAGACCCCCGATCATACATCGGGGAGAAACGGTATCAGCGCACTTAATGTGCGTTGAAACCGTTTCTGGGCTTCATACATCTACCCCAATATCTCCTGCCACTGCCCATTGCAGACCTTAACCACTCCCTGCCTCCCATCCCTCACTCCACAAGTGGTGGTGATGTATGACATCTCTGTGCCTGCTTACCCCAATTCACTGTTAAACTCTAATTACATGAATACGTGCATTAGATAATCACTATTTTAAAACTCGTAGCACATGCTTATAATGTAGACATAATGAAGAACATAGTATATGTTAATTGTTTTATTTAAACAAAGTATATTTTAACAAATTACTCACAAAACATTAGTTAATTATGAGCTCACAAGCTTTATAATGAGAGTGGTTTTTACACTAATGGTCATATTGGAAATACACATTGGCCCTCATTCAGAGTCGTACGCTCTGAGCAGAGAGCACGCTCTGAATAAGGGCCGGCCTCCATTAAAATGGAGCGTCCTTCTGGACGCTCGTATAGCTGTGGGTCACCACCCACAGGCTATACGAGCGTGCATTTTGATGGCCGCGATGGTCGAGACCATTGCGACCATCGAATTTGCGAGCCGGAGCCTGCGGTTGAGGTTTTCAACCGCAAGCTCCGGAGTGATTTTGGCTCTATCAGACCCAAAATCACTCCCACTGACATCACTAGTGATGTCAGTGGGCCGGCTTCTGGCGGGAGGCGTTCCCGTGGGAACGCCCCTGTCAGGGAGGCACGCCCCCGGCACGCCTACCAAAGGGGGCGTGCTGTCAATCAACATTGACAGCACGCCCCCTTTGATCGGACACAACGAGCGAAGGACTTTCCTTCGCTCGTCGCGTCTGGCGCATGCGCACGACGGAGCTCCCTCCGTCGTGCGCATGCTCAGTCCAGAACATCGACCCACTTGCGAGCGGACAGCCGCTCGCGAGTGGGTCTGAATCAGGCCCATTGTTTTCACATTCCCGTTATATGGGAAATTGTTAAAACATGCACAACATGTATGTAATATCTTAATGAGCCAGCTGTAACACCTACTCTAAAGCTGGCCACACACTAGACCAACTTTCATCCAACCAGCCAACTAGTTGATTGGTTGGAATGAAAATCTGGTAAGGTATGAAAGCAAATGACAATCAGCAATTTGCTCCCAAACGCTGGAAAATGGACAAAAACCGTTGTTTGAACAAATTGTTTAGATCAATCATTTAACAAACTTGTCTGACGACCATTTTCATCTGTTTTCTGGCATTTAGGAGCAAATTGCTGATCATCAGTTACTCCCATACGTTACCAGATTTTCATTCCAACCAATCAACTAGTTGGATGGTTGGATGAAAGTTGGTCTAGTGTGTGGCCAGCTTTACAGTCCTGGTCCACCTTAAGAACACGGCATACCTGACTGTGGGCATTTTGCTGACATATATAAACGTTTCTCCAATATTCCCCCTCTTTGCCCGGCCATACTTCTAAAGACCTTTGTTATATTGCTGTTCGATGCTATGAAGGCAATGCTTTGTCTTCATTTGCCATCTTTGAAATGTCTTGTGTAGCTTTTAATCTCCTTACAGATAAGTGGTATTTTAAAATAGAAGGCAGTGTGTTATTATCTAGAATATATAGCCTTTAAAAGAAAATTTATAGTATTTCTCTAAAATGCCTAGTACCTTAGGTTACATTAACCAATTGCAGACCCTGAAACATGACCCCTTCCATCCGGTACAAAACACTCTGCTCCTGGACTTCCTTAATTGATGATTGCAGACACCTGTGGTGAAACACCTGTCTCATCTATTAAATCGTTCAACACAGGTGTCTGCAATCATTAATTAGGTGGGAAGTCCAGGAGCAGAGCATTGTGTACTGGGTGGAAGGGGTCATGTTGGAGGGTAGGCAATTGTTGCTGAACTCTGTAGGCTGAGTGAGCCTCTATCATTTGCCTTGACTGGGCTTCAGATGCTCAGTGCCCATAGCTATTGGTGCTGTCTCCTGTCCTCTCCTGTCTACTGTAAACCAGCTGCCACCTGGTTCATCCTGAGACTTTCCACCATTCATCATTTCTGTCCACTTACAGCCTTCTCAGTGAGAAACAAATACATCTCGGGTGGTTCATCTAACTCAGGGGTTCCCAACCACGGTCCTCAGGATCCCAGACAGTGCATGTTTTCTAGGTCTCCCTGACAGAATCACAATTGAAATAATTAGCTTCACCTGTGGATCTTTTAAAATGTGTCAGTGAGTAATGAGTACACCTGTGTACCTGCTGGGTGACCTGCAAAACATGAACTGTGTGGGGTCCTGAGGACCGAGTTTGAGAACCACTGCTCTAACTCAATGGCTTTCAAATTAATAATTATTTCACTTGTGATTCTGTGAGGAGACCTGGAAAACATGCACTGTTTGGGTTCCTGAGGACCGAGTTTGAGAACCTGTGCTCTAACTGTGCAATGCTGGGTCCCAGGGCTATATGGAGGTATCTTTCTCCTATAGGGCACATTGTGCAAGGGCATCCTGGCATTATTATAGTTGAATCCCTATCCAGGCTGTGCTCCACTGGTAATCTGTAATAAACATGATGAGGATGCTCTGAATTAACAAATCCTTTATGCAGTTTATATATGTTCTGGAAAAACAGGTCCCGTTTTCTTGGATGCCACCTGTCTCGTAATTCTGCAGTGAAACTGGTCTTTGTATTAGCTGGGAGCCCCTCGTCAGATGTTTGCTCTTATAGGGACAGATGTATGAAGCTCTGGGAAGTGGTAAAGTGGAGAGTGATAAACGACCAACCAATCAGCTCCCAACTGTCATTTTTCAAACACAGCCTGTAACATGACAGTTGGGAGTTGAATGTCTGGTCATTTATCACTCTGCACTTTATCACTTCCCAGAGCTTCATTTATCTGCCCCATAGATCGTTCGGGTGGCAGTTGGGATGCCAACGGTCCAAATGCCGACCGTCGACATCCCGACTGTCTAATCCCGGCAGGGGTCTAGTGACAGGCGTCGAGATCACGACGTCTGTCATTTTACCTACGCTGGGAGCCCAACATACCGATCGAAGGTAAGCTGGGCGCGGACAGTCGTGCGTGGGGGGGGTTAGGTTAGGGGCTCCCGGGGGGGACTTAGGGTTAGGCACCCCCCCCCGGGAGGGTTAGAGTTAGGCATGGGGAAGTGGGGGGTTAGGCACCCCCGGGGGGAGGTTAGGCTTAGGCACCCCCCCCGGGAGACTTAGGGTTAGGCTGCGGGCAAGGGGGGGTTAGGTTTAGGCACTTACAGGGGGGGTTAGGCACTTTGGGGGGAGAATAGGGTTAGGCACCCCTAAGGGAGGGTTAGGGTTGGGGGGGGGTCGGGACCTTCACTGCCGGTGTTCCAGCGTTGAGATTTCATCCCGTTCATTCACACATAGGCACTGGGGAAATTAGTAAAACGCGTGAAAATGTATGCATGCTTCAGAAGCATTTTAGTAATGTGTTTTGTTGAGGGATTATTGAATGTGCATGTTAGGCTTCATGTATTTACTGATAGACTCTTGCACTTTATGCATGTGGAACAAGCCCATAAAATCCACTTATCCTATTTTTAATATGGTTTTTAATTGTTAGTTAAAAGCACAGATGCAAAATCCAAAACTGGATCACAGCAAGTAGAATAAGTCTCCTTTTACTGTACCATGAGCCATTTGTTTGTAAATCACCATTGTTAAAATCTATGCAATAAAATGTCATGAAATGTGTTTGATACCCTGTGTCAATTACCCCAAATTAAATTTATCATAAAACAAAACAAAAAAAAGTTAGCGTACAAAAGTTACAGAATATCCCGAGGTTACTGAGTCCTGGTTAGGTTGCCCCCAAACCACGGACTTATCGCACATTTCTGCTGGCTATCTCAGGAGGCTGCGAGCAAGAATGTCGGTGCCGGCGGCTATTGCGCCTGAAGGGAGCAACAATTGAATTGCTCAGTCGGGCGCCCATTAGCCACAACCCAGGGAACACAAACTGTAATGAAAAATCAATGGTGTAGGGTGGAATGGTTTCATCCAGTGGACAGGGCGCTGTAATGGGAACCACGTTTGCTTTAAAGTTCAAGTGAAAATAATTTTGGAACAAATGTTTTTAAGAGGTCAGCACCAGCAACCTACAGAAGAATAATATCCACGTGTAGTATTTATTCAGAATTATGGAAGATTCGGGACCTTTACATACATTAATTTCTGTGTTGGAGAAAACGGTATTTCTGGCTGTATTTTCCCCCTTTAGATACACAATGTGAGTAAATGGCATTTGGGTTGCTTTCTTGTCAACAAAGTCCCACTGTCTCTTTCACGGGAACTGATGCTGAGCCTGAGAGCTGGTTTATTCAGGCCTATTCACTGCCTGGAACCTCCCCTGACCCCCAGCTCTGGCTGCATTAAGGGCTGGAGAAGGAATTGGCTACAGCCCACAATGATAGTATTGATAATTAATTATGTTGCACAGCCAGACTTTGTGGAAGGTTTTTCTGAGTTAGATAATGGTCCATTGACAATCATGTGCCTGCTTATACCAGTCTGGAAAGGCATTTGCATAGTCAGACAATGGACGGCGACCTAATTGGGAGAGCTTTTGTTTTCCAAAGTGAGAAATCTCACAGAGCAGAGGCCAGCGCTGGCTCCCAACAAGTGAAACCTCAAACCATCCACCTTTTATGTCAGTAGCGTAACCGGCAAACACATACTACTGGCTGGAGCTTCATAGGGGAGCATGCGTGTGTTTAATTGTCTTATCACTTTTACTAGTCACATTTGATGTCCTTCCAGGAAATGTTCCAAGGGGGGGGGGGGGTCATAGCCCCCAACCCGCACATGGGACTGTGCAGAAGATGGGGCACATTCTGAGCCATCACCTGTAACTGCATAAAGTTATCATTAGGTGAGACTGCCACCAGTATTCCTGAGAACTGGTTTGGTATACCTGTCACACACATTCATTCCTTGTCTGTACCAGATTATCAGCGTCTGAGATCCTGGCACTGCTGGCGAGATCACCTTACACGGGTGATCCAATATGAAAACGGTTCCCATCATGTGACGGAACATTACATCATTGATAATATAATTATACTGTGCACTCATCTGTATAGCAAATATTATTTAATATAAGCCAGTGCAGACGGAAGGAGTGTCTCTGCACTGTGTATCAGTAGGTCTAAAGAGCGTGTATACCTACAGTTGTCTAGAAAAGCTGATTATTACTGGGCTGATTAATATCTATATTCTGTACTAGATTAAGTTTGTCCGCCAGCCTCTCTCTCATTCCTTTGCAGGAGGTTGTCATGCTAGGAGGGAGGAGGCTCCCTAACGGAGTGACAGTCTGACAGATGTGTCTCACAGGGCTGAATTACATACCTGGGGTAACTGATCTGTTTCTACTGAATGAAATCTGTCTGTAATAGGCTCTGTTCTGTCCTCTAACCAAGCATGAAGGTAGAGATTCTCTGCTTTGCGTCACTCTTGGGCACTTTCAAAGGATAGTTTGTGCGATTGGCTTCTAGTCTCCTAAGTAAGACGTGCTATAGTCATTGGTGAAAGACTGTATAATGATAAACTTGCAGTGCATCCTCTGGTGACAATGCCGGCTTCGGAATCCTGATGGAGAACATCCCAATGCATGTTGGTGAGTTTTGTAACCCTAACCTTCCCCCTAACCCACCACTCCCATAGCCTAACCCTAACTGTCCTTCCCGCACTGAAACTGTACCCCTCTCCTCCCGCAACCGAACCCTAACCCTCCCCTCCCGCACCCTAACCATCACTTCCCGCAGCCAAACCCTAACCATCCCCTCCCGCACTCTAACCACCCCTTCCTGCAGATAAATCCTCCCTCCCCTCCCGCAGTCTAACCACCCCTTCCTGCAGCCTAACCCTAACCACCCCTTCCTGCAGCCAAATCCTCCCTCCCCTCCCGCATTCTAACCACCCCTTCCTGCAGCCTAACCCTCCCCTCCTGCAGCCAAATCCTCCCTCCCCTCCCGCACCCTAACCACCCCTTCCTGCAGCCTAACCCTCCCCTCCTGCACACCATAACTGCCCCTTCCTGCAGCCTAACCCTCCCCTCCTGCACACCATAACTGCCCCTTCCTGCAGCCTAACCCTCCCCTCCTGCACACCATAACTGCCCCTTCCTGCAGCCTAACCCTCCCCTCCTGCACACCATAACTGCCCCTTCCTGCAGCCTAACCCTCCCCTCCTGCACACCATAACTGCCCCTTCCTGCAGCCTAACCCTCCCCTCCTGCACACCATAACTGCCCCTTCCTGCAGCCTAACCCTCCCCTCCTGCACACCATAACTGCCCCTTCCTGCAGCCTAACCCTCCCCTCCTGCACACCATAACTGCCCCTTCCTGCAGCCTAACCCTCCCCTCCTGCACACCATAACTGCCCCTTCCTGCAGCCTAACCCTCCCCTCCTGCACACCATAACTGCCCCTTCCTGCAGCCTAACCCTCCCCTCCTGCACACCATAACTGCCCCTTCCTGCAGCCAAGCGTTTTCCTAGGTCGTTTTTTTGGTTCTGTGTAATTTTTTTGAAGTTGCTCCAGTGATTCATGTTGTCATACGCTCTGTTACACTAATAAAAGCAGAGACTGGGAAGATGAACAAATTCTGTCTGGCTGCACCTGCTCTTGGCTCCAGGGGAAGCCTGGCAATACTGTATCCAGTGATTTTAAGGAATACTTAATCAATAGATAAAAGATTTTGTCTGGGATAAAATGTACTGAAACCTATTAAAGAAAAGCCTTCTCACTTTGTGTTCCTATCCAAGCTTTTCCCAGAGGACTGATCTTAATTAAATGGATATTTTTAACCATCCACAGGCGCATGGCTTCTGATCATGGTCTTGCCTGGTGAGGTTAGGAAGCGTTTCTAGGACAGAGCTCCTGGGAAGCTTTGTAGCACTCAAATAAAAAGACATTTTTTGCCTTTTACAGGAGCTGTTGAAATACTTCTACATGAGTGGCAGAAACTATCCTAAATCTATTTTTAACAAAGTAAGCTTTAATTTCTGGTATACGGCTTTGTGATTGGATGGGCTTACTCTGCCATCTGGGTCACTATACCTTCTGTCTGGATGTGCCAACTTCACCACTTTATAGTTCTACATTGTGACCGGAAGGGCTCACTCCGCCAACCGGGTCTTATTCCAGAGTGGCTGGACGGCTTACTCTGCAACCCGGGTCACCTGCATGGGTTATGAAGGCTTCTTCTCTCCTTCCTCCTACTGCGGTTATAAGAGGTTTAATCGCTGTCACCTCCGGGTTCCGACACCGGCCCCTGAAACTGCTTTCCTCTGGTTACGCTGCTGCAGCACGTTGTGGATGGTGCAGGCTCTTTTCCGCTGACCGCCTGCTACGGATTAGTTCTTCATTGGCAGCCAATAGAGGGTGAGATCAGTGCCACTGGTCTTACTCGGGACAGACGGAGAATAGATCAGCGTTAGGCTTATCTGGTAGTCAGCGGTACACAGAGAAGGCGTCCTGTTGAACCCTGGTAAGGTTTATTCACGCTAATACAATGTCTCCAAAAAGTTAGTACTCAGTTAAAGGTACCAAGAGAGCACCCAGCATACAGTTATTGCCAGGTGATGAAGAAAACTTCCACAGCTGGCACCATTAGCATTGGAACTAGCACTCAACCCATGCTGGGTGTAACAGATTCTTCATCTGCGCCCACACATTGTAGATGAGAGTGGTAGTCAGCTGACACTCTGAGAGTGCCTGTTCAGTGCATCCACATGGTCGCTCCCCAGAATCCGGGCCCTTTAATGTTTAGCAAAGTAAATTATCTATTTGGATTTCAACAATCATATGATTACAAAACTGTATGCTTCCTCAATTTTGGACCCCCTCCCCCAATTTATGGCAATATGTGATTTCCTAATCACCTGTCTGTCTTATATTGATATAATTACCCCATCTCTAATGCCTGCCATCTTTATTATGAGAAATGTCTAAGTAACATTTCATGTCTCCCTCAGAATGTCCCAAAAAAAGCTGAACCCCAAAATAGCTAAGCCTTATAAGTATAATACATTTCTGCAACTGGCGCACAGAGCCAGGACTTAATCCCTTTAGGTGCTGCAGCGCTGGACATTATTCGGCAGCAACAGTGCCACCTATTAAATATATAATGTATTTAAAATGTACATATTTAAACATACGTTGCACAACATTAGAGTGTGTATATATATAGGTGTATAAACGCACACAGTCCACAGTAGGCGCATGGCGCTGACACGTCCCCTTGATGGCGCTGTAGCCTGAGAAGTTTCGCTTTTTCCATGCAGTGGTGGCATCTTAGCCGTCTGGCGCAGGTCCTCAGCCACGGGCACACATCTTTGTTTTCTATCCAGCACTTTATGACTTTATATATTAAGCACAGACATTGACGGATGGGTAGACATAACTGGCAGGTTCATGTAGACAAGACTGTTATATAGTATGTTTGATTATCATTTCTATAGGAAGAACAGCTAACGTGTGAGGCTCGGGGAGCCAGGAGAATAGGCTCAGATTACAACTCCGGAATGTAAGCTTTTATGGCAAGTGCTGATGGGAAAAGAGTGATCGGAGGAATTGGGGCGCAGAAGAGGACTTTTCCATTGTGCATGCTGTCCAGTTTGCTTTATACCATTTTGGCTTAAAATCTTTATTTACTTATATAATAATTATTTTCAAATATCCAGGTTCACTGGGCTTGTTTTCTGAAAGTGTGAGTAATGCAGGCATGTTTGGCGGAGAGACAGCCATATGTCTGGAAATAAGGTAGAGTCTGAAAGCTTTGTTTTCTGCCTATCGACGTTTAGCTCTCCCGGGGTCAGGGAAGGCACATGGATAAAAATAATGTGTAATGGGAACATGGCAGATTTCACCTGATCTCTTCCAAACTGCAATCCTGGCTTTTTACAGCATATCAAGTGTATCCAACCTTAATATCATCTCCTGTTTTCTAGTCTCTTGTCGATTATCTGTTGCCCCAGACAGATAGCAGTGTGTGATGGAAATGTGTGACCAGGTTATTTATAATAAAGCCCGTGTATGAGTCTTACCTCGTATTGGAAAAGAGGACTAGTGGCTGTTACTGCACAGCGCCTCCGTGTGGCTGGGGTGCTTCATTTTGTTTCATCAATACTTGTGGTCTTATTTTTTTGCTCTCAAGACCCCCATTGGATTAGTTTTCAATATAAACTGCTTTATAAACTAATGTAACTAGGGTAACGCTAATCGGGCTTGTAGGGCTACAATGCCATGGGCCTGTGTTGTATCTCAGGGATTGCATTTATGCGCTATAGCGTTTTTTTAACCCCGAAATGAAGATCGAGGACTGCAGCCAATCACTATCTGCCTGTGAGCACAGAGGCCAATCACTACCCGCCTATGACTGTGGCCAATCACAATCTGACCATGACGTGCTGCAGCCTACATTACCATATTACTACGACTTGTGGCCATTAGGTTTCTGCCGCATGTCCGCCCTCCAATTGCCAGCTTGTTAAGTCAGCAGCTGCAGAGCCTATAAGAAGAGGAGGAGGATTTGGGCATTGGCGCCTTTCAGTCTCTCTGGCATCACCCATACGGAGTGATTGGCACAGCCTCGGGGGAAATAACCAGCGCAAAGAGCAGGAGAAGAGGTGTCCATCTTTAGGTGCTGGCTGCCTGAATCTCTGTATCCACTGAGGATCATGTAATACTGATACAGTAAAAAAAAAATGTATGTTCTTTTCTCTTTATTTTACTGCGACATTCCTGTCATTCTTAACCAGCCGTATGTCTATGCCATAGCGGCCGTTTTTTGTACATATTCCATTCGGGGAGGTCTGATGCCATGTGGGACAGTCTGAGATGCATTTAAGGGCTCTAGGTCTTTTAGATATTACACAAAACCTTACATTCCGATGGGACCGGGACACAGTCCAGTAGGGGCCAAATTTGTAAAGTTATGGGTCCCATGGAACCACATGTTATTTTGTCTCAGCGCGATCACTGTAATTAAAGTGTAAAACATGTATGCTACGTTTAACTTGTAAACTCCAGTCCAGCAATGGCCCCCATTCTACCATTACTCACACCCAACTGCAGCATTGCACCAAAAATTCACTAGTCACTGAGATCTTCACAGTGCCGTCCTAGAGAGTCCTCCTTCAGTTCATTAGCACTGCTAGCTGGTCCCCATGCTGACAACCTTCTAATGTTGGCTCCCGCTGCAGTTTGCCTGACTTGTATCAGTGATAATTAAGCCTCGGCTTAAAATTTCTTTTCTTTTTCTTATGACCCATTGGTCTAGTGCTCTCACTGCGCTGAAATCGTTCTCGTTCTCAGCATTCCCTCTGCTGCTTCCGCGCACAGCCCGGTTCTGTTTCAGGCCATTAATTCATTTACATTAAATGCTCTTACTTTCACTTTGCATTATCATTTCATACCATGTAATGCTGTACTCTACATGCATGACTAGAACTAAAAGTGTTCAATTATTTAATTACTCGTTTTACTTGGCTTCGTTGCATGAAATAATACTTTGGATACAGTGGTATCTCTGTAACGTCCTGCTTCCCTCTTGCAGAATATTCAGGTTCCTTGAGTAGAGCTCGGAAATGGTTTATTTCTAGCTGTCTGTCTGCTTGGCACCGTATGCTTTGGACAAACTAAAGTGGATAAAACTGTAAAATTAGCGACTGATCAATGCTTTTACCCACTAGGTATTCGAAGCATCAGATGCCTGTGATGAGTCCGTCCCCACCTAGAGACTGTTTGTTTTATTCGTAGTCCCATATTTAGGGCCGTAGTATTCTACAAGCTGTTGGTTGACAAATCTATTCTTTCAAATTTTTGAAGACCTAGCCAGGATTGGAAATATCTATTTTGTGTAAATGAAGTTTCCAGAATGTTAGAAAGCTAAAAACACGTATGAGTGTGCATATTATTGGCCAGGGAGGTGACCGTTATTGACTAGGGAGGTGGAGAGACGACCGTTATTGACCAGGGGGACTGAGATGCGGCAGTTTTTGGTGTTGGAGGCAGAGATGCGGTAGTTATTGGCCAGGGAAGTGGAGAGGCGGCAGTTATTGGCCAGGGAAGTGGAGAGGCGGCAGTTATTGGCCAGGGAGGTGGAGAGGCGGCAGTTATTGGCCAGGGAGGTGGAGAGGCGGCAGTTATTGGCCAGGGAGGTGGAGAGGCTGCAGTTATTGGCCAGGGAGGTAGAGAGGCGGCAGTTATTGGCCAGGGAGGTGGAGAGGCAGCAGTTTTTGGCCTGGGAGGTGGAGGGGCGCCAGTTATTGGCCAGGGAGGTAGAGAGGCGGCAGTTATTGGCCAGGGAGGTGGAGAGGCGGCAGTTATTGGCCAGGGAGGTGGAGAGGCGGCAGTTATTGGCCAGGGAGGTGGAGAGGCGGCAGTTATTGGCCAGGGAGGTGGAGAGGCGGCAGTTTTTGGCCTGGGAGGTGGAGGGGCGGCAGTTATTGGCCAGGGAGGTGCAGAGGCGGCAGTTTTTGGCCTGAGAGGTGGAGAGGCGGCAGTTATTGGCCAGGGAGCTGGAGGGGTGGTAGTTATTGGCCAGGGAGGTGGAGAGCCAGCAGTTATTGGCCAGGGAGGCAGCAATTGTTGGCCAAGGAGGTGGAGATGTGGGATTTATTGGCAGCGGTAAGTGGGCTAGAGGGAGTGTGTGGAGATGTTAGGATAAAAGGGTTGAGGGCTTTGTAGATTAGTGAGAATAGTTTGAACTTAAGTCTGAATAGGACAGGGAGCCAGTAGATGGACTGGCAGAGGGGGGCAGCAGAGGTGGAGTGACAAAAGAGGAACATTCATTTATTATTTATTCACAGTTTCTTATATAGCGCAGCATATTCCGCTGCGCTATACAATTGGAAACATTAATAGAACAAAACTGGGTAATAACAGACAGATATATAGGTAGGAAGGCCCTGCTCGCAAGCTTACAATCTTTAACTTAGAACTGGTGTTGACAATGGACAGAAGAGAGACGAGCCTTGAGATTGGAAGACATTTGATGAGAAAGTTGTAATAATCTAGGCAGGAAATGACAAGGGCATGAATAAACGTTTCTTGGCTTCTAGTGTGTGAAAGAGCCTAATCCTGGAAATGTTAAACAGGACGAAGCTGCAACATTTGTAGAGGGACCTTTTAATCTGTCCAAGATGACACCTGGGGGTACATTTACTAAGATGGGAGTTCTATTAAGAAGTGATGTTGCCCATAGCAACCAATCAGATTCTACTTATTTATCTAGCACCTTCTAGAAGATAATACCTGGAATCTGACTGGTTGCTTTGGGCAACATCACTTCTTAATAGAACTCCCATCTTAGTAAATTTACCCCCTGGGCAGTGGACTTGGGGGTTTATATCACAGATCTCTCTTCATTTTAGTTAGGTTTGTGCATTTTTGTTTTCAGACTCTTTCCTGGAAAGTGAGTGTTGTTTACTTCAGAACCAATTCACCACAAACTCTTTTGTTCCATTATCGTCCCTAATTGTTACCAGTGTTTCTGTCTGAATACCACGTTACCTTTTGGAGAGGTTCCAGTTGTCTGCAGATTAGTTATTTATCATTTAGCATGAGCGATTGTTGGCTATACATGCCAGGATACTCATCTGGCCCATACGCGAGATGTTACGCAGGGCGGCCAAATCTTTCAGATCCAGTTACCCGGTGCATGAATTCAGATACACATATTACATTGTGTGTGTCGTCTTTGGCAGACAACAGTCTCTGCTTACTCATTTCATTTGTATCATCCAGAACAATAACTGGTAGTTTGGGAATCACAAAGTAGAATACCAGGGTACATCTTGTGTGGTGAGTTTAAGATGACTTCATTCCGAATTGCAGCAACGTGACTGTAGTCAGGATGTACATGTGTTTGATTTTGCTGCTTGAAGCCTAAAAGCTCTAGAATCTCAGGGGCATTGACAAAGTGCTGTTTTACACCGGGGCTGCCTTAGTACTTGCATCTAATTATTTTTATATAGTTGTCTGTGGTACAAGGAGTCTTGGTAATTCACATAGGACTTTCAGCACTGTATGTTTCCTGATTTTGTTTCTAGGCATAAAGCCCCATGAAATACGTGTTCGTTCTGTGCGTGAGAGCGTTCTGAGGCTGTGGTCTGGCCGGCAATTGTATAAAGGGGTGGTTGGCAGGTAGCGAAGGCTGGACAGTAATAGAGATAAGCTTAGTTATAGGTTTATTGGTCTAGTTATTCCTGCTTACACTTACTGCAGTCAGGATGGAAATCCCCAACGGTGCTGCGTCTTACTTAGGGCTCTATTTATTAACATTTTGTTTTACTAAAATAAAGTGAAAAAGCGTGTTTTCACACCCTTTTCACATTATTTTAGTATCACCTATATTTCCTAAAGGGCATTTGGAGTAGAATTTGTAAAATTCTACTCCAAGCCCTAATTATCTCATATTTTTAGTAAACAGATCGCATTTCCTATCATTCTAATGGGAAATGAGATCTGCCTGGAATTTACTAAAAATATATTGTAAAAAAATACCGGGGGATGCCCTGTGATAATAATGCCAACTGGAGGTGGCGTTATCCAGGGTCTCCCACGGTTACCGGACTCTGCTCCGCTCTAACGGGTAGACCAGACCCCGGAGCCGGCCCCAGTGATCAGCTGTGTGGTCTAAACAGACCACAAACCTATCACTGCTAAAAAAAAAAAAAAAAAACATACCGGTGATCGGGGCTCCGGTGATGTCCTCCATGGCTCCGGTCAGCTGGTCTCCCATCCTGCACTCTGACCCGGTCAGCTGACCAGGTCACAGTGCAGGATGGGAGACCTCACCGGAGCACCGATCACTAGAGGTAAGTGAAACTAAGGGGGATAGGATGGGGGGGTTGCTCGGACATTTGCTGGAGCATGCGTCTACTATTCCCTTCTTATAGGGGTATTCAATATGAAACGAAAACTTCGCCGTCTATGCGTGTCGAAGTTTTCGCCGCACCTCAGAGCTTTTGCCGGCGAAAAAAGTATCGCGCGCGCCCCCGATTATACCCGTATTCAATATGAAAACGTCGAAAACGGCACCCGCGAATGTGAAATCAGCAAAAACTTTGCTGATTTTTGGGGAAATCACCCTAACACCCCCAAAAAGATGCTCTGACATGGGGGATCACTCTGGGTACCCCCCGATTAGCCCTGCTGAAGGTTTTTGGGGTCTTTAACGGGCTCGATAGCTGCTATTTTGGGGATTTGGGAAGGGGGTGAAGAATAGTATTTAGAAGTTTTTTTTTATGAAAATAAGTAGTCCCAGCAGATTTGGGGTACTTGAAAATGGGGGTGAGCATATTTAAAAGTTGCTAAAGTGAAGTTTTAAAAAACGTGAAAAATCCACCTGCCGCAAACACCTGCAATGAAAAAAACACATTTTTTTTTTTTGCCCCCATAATGAAAGTGCTTTTGTTGGGGTCATTTGAGGTTTTTTTTTAATTTTTTTTTTTGTCACAGTTTACCTTTTGGGGGACTGTCTGAAGGTTGCAGGGTGGTTTCCGAAATGTTGCACCCAAAACCCCAATTCTGCACTTTTTTTCGCCACCCATTCCTTGGCGATACTTTTTCGTAGGGTCAAATGCAATATACTTTTCGCACCGGCGAAAAGTTTTCAAATTGAATAGGGTGAAAATGACGCAATCCGAGCGAAAACCTCGCCGGAACGGCGTTTTCGCTCCATATTGAATACCCCTGTTAGTGTGAATTGAGAAACTGAGAAAAGATGTTGGCTGTTAGTTTTACAGGAGGAAAGGAATACTTTGAAAAGAGGAAATCAGTTGTGCTAAATGGAAACAAACCATCAGGGTTTTCCCTCAGGAAAGAATGGGGTCTATGTACTAAGCCTTGGGGCTGATTGGTACTTTGGGCTCCATTGACTAACGAGTTCGTGTAGGTATGTTATTTAGCATTACCGCTCGCTGCGGCTTTTATGTTTTCTCTACTTAAATTTATTAATTGTGTGCTCCCCGGCAAGCAGTAATGCTAAATAACCTGTCTGCGCTGTTTTTTCTCTCCAAACAGCGCAGACGAATGGACGTTTTTTTTTTTTTTTGTAATTTGTGCATGCGCCGTGTGTTCTCATTCACGGCACATGCAGTCTGGCTCCCTCTAGGATCCCTGCCTGCCAGCGGTGGCGACCTCTCTTCCCATACGGAAGAAAGACTTAACCATTTTATCCAGTACATTAATCAAAATGAGGAGAACTTGGAACTAACAAGCGAAGTGAGTCATAATTGCGTAAATTTTCTGGATCTCACAATCTTTTTAGATCAAGGAAAAATTGAAACTAAAACCTTGAAAATGAAAAGTGTGGACTGTAACAGCTATCTTGACGCCTACAGTAATCATCATAAGAATTGGATATCGAGTATCCCTAAGGGACAGTTGAGAAGAATAAGGAGAACTTGCTCCAAGTTGGAAGATTTTGAACAACAGTCCACCCATTTATTTTTGGATTTCAAAGAAAAAAATTACTGTATGAATATGGTGGAAAAGAATAAGGTAGAAATTCAATCTATGGATAGAGGTCCGCTGCTACATTAGACCAGAGTAGACTTTTGGAAGCAAGTCTAAAAAAACATTGGCATATCTTATTGGCAGATGAAGATCTAAAGAACATTTTACCTAGTAAGCCAATGATAGTATATAAAAGGGCGCCAACTATAAAAAATAAACTCGTGAGAAGCCATCTAAAGGAGGAGAAGAAACTAACTTGGTTGGAGAATACTATACCTGGCTTCTACAATTGCAATACATGCGGGGCTTGTAAGAAGACACATAAGAATACAATTAAAATAATTTAAAATACGGGATAGGAACACATGTCACTCCAAAGGGGTAGGGTATTTGTTACACTGCCCTTGTGGTCTTCAATTTGGGGCAAAGACCTTCCGGAAATTGAGCGTTAGAATAACATCTTAACAATATAAAGAATAAAAAGGAGAACCACAGCATACCCAGAAACTTTAATGAAGTACACAATAGTGATCCATCTAAATTAAGTTTTGCAGATCTTAAATTAGTCAAGATTCCATGGAGAAGGTGGAATTTACATGAGAATTTGCTGAAGGAGGAAACAAAGTTAATTTATCAACTAGGAACTCTAACCCCTAAAGGTCTCAATATAGATTTTGATCTGTTCCCTTTTCTAAAGTAACTATTTAATAGAATTGACTCTTTCTATATATATATATATATATATATATATATATATATATATATATATATATATTAGTTTTCTTGGGATATTTATAAATATGGGTACTTATTTATTTATAGTATATGTATTTCTATTTAAGATATTTATATTATACTATTAGTTCCTTCTGATATTTATTATAGGTTTCTTTATTTCTTTAGTATATTTGTGTATTTTAAATATATATTTTAATATTTATAGATTATTGTATATATTGTTGTTTTTGTAGTATTGTCTTGTACATGTTTGTTGTGTGTATGTTATGCTATCTCCCTGATAGGGTATTCAGAGATGTAGAACTATCGGGTATCATGCTGTTTTTAATATGACTTAGGCTCTTAGGGACTGCGCTTCAATCAGGAGATAAGGGCAAATGTCAGCAGCATGGACGCTGTATATGTAAGGGCGGAAGTGACGCCTTCGTATCTGGATGATACATGCTGCTGTAACAGGGATAAAAGAGAAGGGAGATCATGTACTCTGCATCCTGACGAAGCCTGTGAACAGGCGAAATGCGTCGATCGCAGAGGACATCGAGGGGATGCTCATTCAGACCTATACGGCTGAATCACGCATCCTTGTCTGCCGGCAGACCTTTCTTCAGTCTTCATCCCCCGTGGATTGGATACAACCCCGGGACTTTTCACCTCTTCAGGTCAATTCAATTTCAGCCTGCTGGAACCAGGATAGTCTCCTATCCATATACGGATGGATCACTAGCAGGTACATACTGTGGAATATCGTTGCTGTACAGCAGTTATCCCATTTGGAGTTTTTGACTTTGATCATATTAGTGTTTATGAAGAGACCAGTATAGTAAGATGCCAGTTGGTGCTTTACTGGTATCCTATACAGACAATATTGGAGATCCTTTTATGTTGTATTGTGTACATGTTTGTCTAGTCTATGTTGTGTATGTACCGGTATTAGTTTATACTGTTTTAGTGTGTGCATACTATTTACTATTGTTGGGAGCTAGTTCCCGCTTACTTTTTTACTTATTAAATATACTATTAAGTTTATATTGTGTCAGACTATTTCTTGGAACATAGGGCCTGATTCAGACCCACTCGCAAGCGGCTGTCCGCTCGCAAGTGGGTCGATGTTGTGCACTGCGCATGCGCACGACGGCGGGAGCTCCGTCGTGCGCATGCGCCAGACGCGACGAGCGAAGGACTTTCCTTCGCTCGTTGTGTCTGATCAAAGGGGGCGTGCTGTCGATGTTGATTGACAGCACACCCCCTTTGGTGTGCGTGCCGGGGGCGTGCCTCCCAGACGGGGGCGTTCCCAAGGGAACGCCTACCGTCAGAAGCCGGCCCACTGACATCACTAGTGATGTCAGTGGGAGTGATTTTGGCTCTGATAGAGCCAAAATCACTCCGGGCCTTGCGATTGAAAAACTCAACCGCAGGCTCCGGCTCGCAGTGGCGATGGTCGCGATGGTCAAGACCATCGCGGCCATCAAACTGCACGCTCGTATAGGCTGTGGGTGGTGACCCACAGCTATACGAGCGTCCAGGAGGACGCTCCATAATTATGGAGGACGGCCCTCATTCAGAGCGTGCGCTCTGCTCAGAGCGTACGGCTCTGAATGAGGGCCATAGTGCCTTTCTCATATATGGTGAGCGCTGGGAAATCTTTCCACCTTTACAGTAGATTATATTCCCTGTGCATGATTAAAGAAATCCAGGAAGCTGGTAGTACTTTAAGACTAGCGTTGAGAACCACTGTTTTTAGGGCATCTGTTAATGCACAGTTCCTACAGGGTTCTGCTGCAGAAACTTAATGAGCTTGAGGTCTTTGACTTGGCCATTCCAAAACTTCGAGTCTTTTCTATTCCAGCCATTCACTTGCAGAAGTTCTGGTCTGTTTAAGATTATTATTGTTACAGAAAGACGTCATCATACTCATGTTTCAAGGCAGTGGTGGTGTAGTGGATAGCATTGCTGCTTCACATCACTGAGGTCGTGAGCTCAGTTCTAACTATCTGTGTGGAGTTTCAATGTTCTCCCTGTGTGTGCGTGGGTTTCCTCCGGGTACTCCGGTTTCCTCCCTCAATCCAAAAAAAACATGCTGGTAGGTTAATTGGCTTCTGACAAAGAAATGAAGTGTGTGTGTCCATCCGTCTGACCGTGTTATAGGGAATAGATTGTTATCTCCGCTGTATGTGAATGTAACCTGCTGCGGAATATGCGTGCGCTATTTAAATAACTGTACCATCCCTACCCCACCGTGTTAGACAGCTAGTTAATGTCCTGTCAAACCGTTTTTACGGTTGATACAGTTTTTTTCCCGAAGCACTGAATTGAATTTGCGATCTGTAAGAAGGACTAATGGTGCATACACACGGTCAGATGTTCTTTCAGATTTGAACGACAACGATTTAAAAAATCGTTCATATCTGAAAGAAAATCTCACGTGTGCCTGCAACGATGAGCGATGCACAACCCCGCATGTCAGACAGGGGCGCCGAGAAGGGGGGGGGGGAGCGGGTACAGTTTACCCAGGCCCGGGCTTCCAGAGGGGCCCGGCGGGGGCCCGGGACCGGCGCCGCCCTCCCTCACTTCCTCCCTCCCTCTGCAGCAGCCACAGCAGTCTCCTATGCCTGAAGGGGGGAGCGATCACACTGATTGCGCCCCCCTCTGGCTTTGCGCCGGGCTGAGGGACTCACAGCGCCCCCTCCCTGGCACGCAGCTTCGCGGCGCTGCAAAACAATATATTTGTTTTCAAGGGGGTGTGACCACGCCTCCCGTGATTAGGCCACGCCCCCTCTTTACCGGGGCCCCGCGTGGCTCTCTACGCCCCTGATGTCAGATAACGATATCTGACATCTGATGTGTTTGCAGTACGATTTGGTCGATTTCATTCATTTTAATACAGTCTGAAATCGTTCAGTCGTTCAAATTGTTTATAAAATCGTTCAAATCGTTCATCTGACACATCTGACCGTGTGTATGCACCAATACAGCGGCTGCAGGAGTCTCGTCGTTGCTTTCAGCTACAAGGTTTTTCTGTTGGAGGCAAGGGGCTTTCTCCGAACTATACTTCCATGAAAGCCTAATGGTACAATGGTAGCATTTACCATGTTGAGATGTCCTGTAGATGTTCTTTATGGTCCTTCGTGATTTCTCAGCCCATCGTATGATCTGAGCTTATGGAGAATATCTGAGACGCCCATTCCTATGCTCATAGGCACCGTCGGCGATGGAAATGGTTTTATAACCCCATCTATTCAACTGCTTCTCAGCAGATTTTTTTTTTCCCTTGACAAACCTCAATGGTAACATTTTCCTTCTATATAGAGGTTGTAGCTTTCCCTAATAATGTAACGATGAGGCGAACAAGCTTAAATCACCTCCTGTATTCATATGGCCCATGTCAGGGTGCACTACAATATGTATAAAATTGCATAAAAGACACTAACTGTGAATAACATTGGAAGGTTATGTTTTTTACCTGCTTTTGGTAATGCACCTAATGGTATTTATCATCGTGTGTTGATAAGAGAAGCGCCTGTGTATGCCATATACTATATATGGTGGGATGCCATCATGGGGGCAATATGGATTTACTTGTCTATAATGGAGGCAGGGGTGGATTTGCACCTCGCATTGTACCTTAATGCTTCATATTTAGGGATATATTATATTGGGGTTTATCTGTCTCTGACCCCACACACTGCACATGGGAAACAGATAATGCTGGATTCAGCTCTGCTCTGACCTGTCAGCTCGTTATACAGACACTTCTGTCCATAGGAATTAATTCCCATCATCTCCCCGCGATGTTTCACACCTCCGCCTTTCAATCTCTATTTCTTTCTAAGCCACAATCCTTATTACATTTCGCCTGAAACAAAAAGCATGTTTTAGATTCCCACCGCTTTCCCACTGCATTCATCACTGTAACATCTCAACGTTTTCCTGCCAAAATCAATGAGGATTCTCCTTGATCCGGTGCAAATTCTGTGCTGTATCTTCCAAGTGTAACGGAGGAACGGGTCAGGATGCATTAATTCATGTGACAAGCTTGTAGCGTTCTTACACGGGGAGATGTGTCCCTTATGATGCTGTGTGTGATCTTCTGTGTTTTCTGTAAACTAGCAAATCGTTTGTGCCATGCAGATATATTCCTTAACGCTATATACATTTATTTCAGTTGTGTGCATACTGTATATACAGCATAGTGGGTAACTAATCGAGTTGCTGTGTTTCCATGATACAGATTAGAGCCCTCTGGCTGGAAGAGCTTACAGTCTATAGTGTCTGCGGGTCTTTCTGCCTGTAAGCACTGACAGCAGTGGTAGACTGTCTTTGGCACTTAGTTACCTAGATGGGTGACAATAGAGCCTGGAAAAAGGGCACATGGGGGGGTCACAGCTGTGTTTTCTTTCCCTAAATATAATTGTGAATAGTGCCAGCTGCACATGGTACTTGGGAGTTCTGTCAGGGTTACATTTTATCCTTGCACTTGCAGAGATCGAAGTATTAGTGCTCATAGGGGAACTGGTTTTGGTAGCAGTGCATATGTCACTCTTGAAGTATTCTGGTGCGCAAATTCGCAGCGATGTTGGCGGTCAGAGAAGTCAACGCCAGGCGGCGGGGTGAGGAGGAAATCCATTCTGTACAACAGATTTGCTTTTTATAAACATGGAGACAGAGGACAGCAGTGTTCCATGGGATGCAGCCATGTCAGCGAAATCCCAGCAGGCCTTAGTCGCATCCCATGGTACTGCATCGGTTAAGCCATTAATGGGGGGGGAAATCCTGCCCGTGGTTCCTGTTCTACCAGTGTGGTATCTCTGGGTTTTTGTAGCGGCTGTGCGCACGGTATAATCCTCTTGGGAGAGCGCTACAATCCCGCTGGCTTTTCAAACCCCCCGATTGGTAAATTTCCACAAAAAACTTATTCCAAACAGCTTGCGATCTTTAAGGTGCATTGGAGGTCAGTTGTCGATCTCATAAGTAGGACTGGGGTTCCCAAAGGTTATACTGTGGGAGTGTTCCAGAGATATATGTAATGCCGATATTTACGCAGTTGAGTGGTTATCAACTCATTGCGCCCGCGTCATGGTCCCACTGGGCCCGCGTCATGGTCACACTGGGCCCGTGCCATGGTCACATTGCGCATGCGCCAAGGTACCTTAGCGATGCTGCTCTGAGTGAGGATTTCTTTGCAAACTGATTGACAGTCAGGGACCATTTAGGGGCGGTAACGGGGAGCGGCAGCAAAAACGCAGGCGTGATCCGGCTGTTTTCTGGGCGTGTCTTGGCCTACAACTGCGATTCCGTACACAGAACACATGGCGCCAGTATCTCCATTCCCGTGGCATTTCTGCTTGACCATAGGGTTTCTCAGATGGTCGATTATCGTACGGGATCGCAGCTGCGAATGCATTACCGAGTATATCTGAATCGGGCGCGGTGATTGTCCCAGGTGTGAAGAAGGTTCTAGCGTGGAGCTTAGTGCAGTGCACATGAATAGCTTAATATGGTCTGTAGTCATGGCTGATCTTAGTGTTCTCACAAGTGTCCGTTTGATAGAGGCAGGAATGTAGGAGGGCGTGGAAGCTGGCATTGGGTAACATACAAGTACAAAAGGGAAAAGCACATGTTGTTTATGCCAGTAAGCCAAATTTCATGCATGCAAGACACGGAGAGTTCTCATGTCATTGGCATGCCGTGGCTGGCACAGGGCCTAACGGTAATGTGGTGTCTCCATATACATCGTGGTGTGTTCCCATCTCTGTGTAGCTCTAGGAGTATACAGAGGGGGCAGAGGTGTTGGAGCTGGTACAGAAACTGTAATAAATGCGTGTTAGAGGGGGTACGGCTGGCAATAGGAAGGTACTGAGCTGGCGTATGCAGCCAAGCACAATGAAACGTTAGAGCAGGCAATTAAACTTTGCTTAGACAAAGAAGCACAGAAAGCTGCAATAAGTCACTAAAGCCAAAAAATGTTTGGTATTTTAAAGGTCGCTCTCCTTGGTTGTCAGAGCAGATCTGCTTTCTCACACAATCTGTCTGACAGGTCTTCCCTAATTCTGTGTCCATCAGCAAGGTCATCTGATTTAGTGCCGTCACCTGTACATGAGGATTCAGGCCAATTATAATAAGCCCCTTTAAAAAACAAAAAACAAAAACAAACTCTCATTGTGAATTTTCCGTTGCCATGGAACTAGCTTTACTTTCAGGGTACTGTGCTGTTCAGCTGTACTTCAGCCCTCACTACATACTGTGGCAGTATCACCAGAGGTGGCGCTGGTGAGCAGCAGATTCTGTGTGTGGCAGGACAGATCTGCCCACACAGAGTAGAAAAGCATTGTGGGAAGATGCCTAATGGCTGCCATATGACCAGAGCCCAAGTGAGGCTGCTGGTGGACACAGTCAGACAGTCCAGGTGGGGCAGCAGTGTGAGTGAAGCAGACCAGGTGGTCAGGATCATACCTGCAAGGAGGCAGGGAGATCCCTATACCTCTGACACTGTCCTTGTGAGAGGCGGCAGCCAACAAGCTAAGCAAGCTATACCAGGCCAGGAGGCCAGCGTCCAGTCCTGCATGTGGCAGGAAGGACCACCAACCTCAGAGACTGAGAGACTTTCATGCAGATTAGCTGCTTCTGTAGAGAGGGTTCAAGAAGTGAGCTAGCGCCCTAAGAGAGGGCTGGGTTGTTTATTATTTTCTATTTCTGTTTACTGGTTTCCATGCTGGAAGTAAAGCACCATTTTAATTTATTTTTTCTGGAACGCAATGTGTGGACTCTAATTCTGCACCTAATCACTGCACCACTGACCCCAATCTACCGAGCTAATTACCCCCAAGATATCACCATACATACATACATACATACATACATACATACATACATAGAGACTAGTCAGGGAAAGATCTCATCTTTACTTTACATATATTTTATTTATGTTTTTACATGAGCTACTTTTTGCCCCTCTTTGGATATGACAGATATAGGTTTGCATCTTGTTAGCTGCCTTTCCCTTATCTTCTCATATAGTCCTTATCAATTCAGTGAAATCTTGTAGTGTAGAGGTCAGTCAGTGGCTACATACAGTATACTGTCTATGCGTTGACACTTTCCTGATAAGACCGGTTATATACAATTCATTACAAAGAGTATTGACTAGTGATCATTGCGTAGTCCTGTATAAAGTAGGATTCATTTATAAATACATGGTTGCAGATGGATGCTGGCCTGGGGTAGAGTAGGAGAAGCAGACGGCATCTCGGAGCAATGATCAGCTCATCAGACAGTGGGTTGTGTGTATAGGCTGTAGGGGGGGCAGACTGACGCTGGCAGAGGAGGTGACAATAGAAAGGTGCAGAAACCCAGCACACTGAGCCAAACAAAGCCCCAGCAGCAGTAAAATAATGTAAAGAAGTTTGGATCCATGATAAGGGGACAGTAAAGGCAATGCCATCTCTCATGCTTACATGCTAAATTGGAGAATGGTCACTGTTCCTTTTGTAGTCAGGATTTCTAATGGTTTACTCTAGAGATACCTATAGGATACAGCTTTGCTGGGCTCTTAGGCATTAACCAAATGTGTATATGCTCCTCTCTTGTGGGTTCTCCCCACCATTCTCATGTGTCTCCTCTGTTGTACACCTGCCCCACTCTTGTAGGGTCCTCCATCCTCTCATGTGTCTCCTATGGTGTTCACCCCACCTCTCTTGTGTGTCTGCTATGGTGTACACTTGTCCCTCTCTTCTGGGTTCACCCCACCTCTCGTTTATCTGCTCTAAATGTACACCTGCCCCTCTCTTGTAGGTTCCCCCAACTCTCTCGTGTGTCTCCTCTGGTGTACACCTGCCCCTCTCTTGTAGGTTCCCCCAACTCTCTCGTGTGTCTCCTCTGGTGTACACCTGCCCCTCTCTTGTAGGTTCCCCCAACTCTCTCGTCTGTCTCCTCTGGTGTACACCTGCCCATCTCTTATGGGTTCCTAAAACCTCTCATGTGTATCCTATGGTGTACACCTTCCCCACTCTTGTAGGTTCCCTCAACCTCTCATGTGGCTCCTATGGTGTTCACCCCACCTCTCTCGTGTGTCTCCTCTGGTGTACACCTGCCCCTCTCTTGTAGGTTCCCCCACCTCTGTCATGTGTCGCCTGTGGTGTACACCAGCCCCTCTCTTGTGGGTACCTCTCACCTCTCGTGTCTCCTGTGCTGTACACCTCCATCCCTCTTGTAGGTTCTTCCTCCACCTCTTGTGTGTCTTCTGTGGTGTACACCTGCCCCTCTCTTGTGGGTACCCCTCACCTCTCTTGTGTCTCCTGTGCTGTACACCTCCATCCCTCTTGTAGGTTCTCCCTCCACCTCTTGTGTATCTTCTGTGGTGTACACCGCCCCTCTCTTGTGGGTTCCCCCACCTCTGTCATTTGTCGCCTGTGGTGTAAGCCTGCCACTCATAGCGTCACACCTCTCCTCACGTGTGCCTCCCTCTTTCTTACCTCTAATGTGTCAATATCTCTTTAATTTCCAGATCTTTTCTGCTGTATTGTTTGCGCCTCATTCCTGTCCTGTGTGAAATATGAAGTTGTTAGAGAGCCATGTCACAGTCTTTAGTGAGTCACTCTGGTTACCTCACTAAGTAGCCACTTCTGGCCATTGCAGGTGACCTGTCGGCCTTCAGCGTAGGAGGCGTTGTCACTGGGTTATTTCTCACCGCTGACCTGGCTCTTCATCGCTTATTGCCTGGTTCTGCCGTCACGCCATTTCATCCACTTTCAACAACGCGCAATCATATATAAAAGCCCCTGAACCGTAATTAGACGCCGTGTAAATGGCAACACTAAAGTGGCTTTCCATCATGAAGTGGATTAAATAAACTTGCAATTACAATCATTGCTGCAGCAGCAACAGTTTTTAGAAATCAACAATTAGCCCTACATAAAACGTGCATGCCACTATAAAACGTTCTGTGCTATTGTGTGAAATGAATGCTTGCTTATAAATGTAGATCTGAATTGGGCTTTTTATGTAGAAAAGCGTTTACCTGCTTTCTTGGTCCTGTTTATTCATGAGGTCTTGTGTTCCAGCTCGTCTGCCTTTCGCAGGCTCCCGCCACGGGCGCAATGATGTTAGGAACCGTTCACTGTTCTTTCTTAATAACAACCCAATAGAAGTGGCTCAGTGGTTAGGGAAAACTGTTTACATGGCGGAGTAACATTATGCCGCTGTTCTCCTTTGTCATGCAATACATTTGACATTTACTTGTTATGGAGCTTAGTGGAACATTAGCAATTATCTGGGGGTCACAGTCTTGTACAGCAGTAGAGGCTTCCTCTCATGGCACTGGCTGATCATTATTATTATTATTATTACCAGTTATTTATATAGCTCACACATATTCCGCAGCGCTTTACAGAGAATATTTGGACACTCGCATCAGTCCCTGCCCCAGTGGAGCTTACACTCTATATTCCCTATCACATACGCACACACATACACACTAGGGTTAATTTGTGTTGGAAGCCAATTACCTACCAGTATATTTTTGGAATGTGGGAGGAAACCGGAGCACCCGGAGGAAACCCACGCAAGCACAGGGAGAATATACAAACTCCACACAGGTAGGGCCGTGGTGGGAATCGAACCCATGACCTCAGTGCTGTGAAGCAGTAATGCTAACCATTACACCATCTGTGCTGCCCTGATCATTGGGCCTGATTCAGAAATGGTCGCCATTCGCATCGCAGGAGGCATCTGAAGAAAGACGCCTTTTATCGGCATCGCAGAGCCGTCAGAGGAAGCAGCATTGGCCGCCGTTATTTGCCGATCTGAGTAAATCTAAGCTTACTCAGAAAAAGGCGACGGAACCTCTGTCGATGCCAGGAATTCTGTGACTGAAGGCGCAGACTCTGGCCTCGGCACTCCCACAAAACTGAGACGACACCTCTCCATTTTTGGAGAACGGTCCTAGACAATGCTAATTACTCACCCCCAAATGGATGCGCAGTCCCCTAAACATTGGTCGATTGCGACTGACGGGGAATGATATGGTGAGCGAGGGAACAAGATTATTTTAAGTGTTTGTGACTCCGAGGTACCTAAGCTTGGAGAGAATACATGTTGGCCCATGTATGTGGTCACCTCCTATTGCACACTTCTATTTGAATAATAGCTGAATAGCCGCCGGGTGAAACACCAACGCCGGAATACCGATGATGAGAGATCCCGACGGGCAGGTAAGTAATAGTAACCATAACCCTCCCTTGGTGGTGCCTAACTGTAACCCCCCTCATCGCACCCTAAACCTCACCTTCCCTGGGCGGTGCCTAACCCTAACCTACCTCCAGTGGTGCCTAACCCCCCCTTCCCAAAGCCTAACCCTTCCCGGGGGGGGCGTGCCTAACCCTAAGTCCCCCGAAGGGGGTGCCTAAACCTTACCCTTCCCCCACCCACCGCGGCTGATACTTACCTTGCCTCGGTGTCCTTACGATCGGGATGCCGGTTGCCAGTCATGTCTTGATTTCTGCTCCGGCCTTGTCTCTGTGACCGGCATCCCAGCATCGGGATTTCGCCAACCAGCATCCCGTTTGGCGGGATATTAACCGCATCCCGCACTAAAGATGTTCCATCCTAAACTAGATATCAGCGAGTGCATTTCACATTTTACACAAGGTATACTACACTCCCCCGTGTCTTGGCTGATTGGCAGAAGGGGGGCTGCAGTTGTCCAAAATGTTGCATAGCCTCAGGATCTCTCTGGAGCCCTCTGTGGGAATGCCCTGGGGTATGGCTTTTCTGGTGCTGGAATGCATTTGCCATACTGCTGTAGATGTCCTTGTTCTGTATCCTGATGTCTCTCTGGGCTGCCCCTTTTTGCTCTCGTACTTGGCTAGTCACAAAATGTGCTTATTCTGCTGGCTTTGGCTAATGTGGTAGCCGTCAGAACTTGGATGGCCCCAGAGAATCCCTGTTTTCACAAATGGTGAATGATGTGGTCGGTCATGAGCGGGTCACTCACATGACCAGAAATCCTGTGACAAAATATGACTATAGCTTGTTGCCGTTGGACATTCTCACGCTGTATACTCCAGTCCCTGTCTGACGATGTCCAGGATCTCTCTCTCTCAAAGGGGCAGATGTACTAAGCTCTGGAAAGTGATAAAGTACCAGCCACTCAGCTCCTGTCATGTTACAGGCTGTGTTTGAAAAATGACAGTTAGGAGCTGATTAGTTGGTAGTTTATCACTCTCCACTTTATCATTTTCCCGAGCTTAGTACATCTGCACCTTTGTCCTATGAATACTATTGTATAGATGTAATTCTTCCCTGGTGCGTTCCTCATGTTCACTGAAGCTGTAACCCCATTCTCTGAAACGCTGCACAACATATCCTGTCTGTATTCCAATGTACCTGTCCTAGGGCCTAATTGGGAGATGTACGTAGCCCCGATGTTTATGCATGTCTCCAATGTTTTCAGGCCTGCATATGCGCAGTAGCCGCTCCGCACATGTGCAGATCTGAGTCTGCGATGTGGCTCGCGGTTCCCCCAAATACCGTACCAAGATTGACATTGCTGCTAGCGTTTCGTGGTGGCGACACAGAGCTTTACAGAAAATGGGGCAGCGCCGTAGACGGTGGCTGCGTCCTTGGAAGCTGCTCCAGCTGCGTGATGCCCGATGGTCACGCAGTCGATCTTGTGCCGTGTCTCCTGGCGCAACAGCGGATCTGAGAAGCCGGTAGTGAGCGTCTTTTGCATATTCTAGCACAGACGCTGCGGCCATCTCTGAATCTCGCCCATAGTACCAAAGTGTTAGCTCTTTGTTTTCAATTAAAAAAATACAATCTTTTAATTTTTTTTTTTAATAAAAGAGTTTGTGACTCAAAACAGAGGGCCTGATTCAGAGCCGCTTGAAAGCGGCCGCTCGTTCGCTCCGAGCGATGTTCGCACAACTGTGCATGCGTATGGGTCGTAATGCGCATGCGCCAACCAGTCATTGCGGTCGGAAATCGAGCGCTCGCAAAATAGCGAGGGGCTGCTAATTTGAGTGACAGGATGAGGCGTTTGTGGGTGGTAACAGGGGAAGATGCTTGAAAACGGGGAGTGGAGATCCGAACGCAGGCGTGCCAAACCGTCAAAACGGGCGTTTTAAGGGTGTGCATAATTTAACAAAGCAGCGTCATCGACCACGTCACTTGGTTGTTTCTTAGCCTGAACTGTTCGCATGATTGCGGTAGGAAAATCCAACCACAAGCACTGCGAGCAGTTCAGACGCCTTTCGATGTACTCGATTAATCTAATAAATAGCGGAGATGACGTAGGATGCGAGCGGCCAGGGGGCGTCTTTACAAAATAGCGAGCGCATGTTTCGTTCGCTCGCTCGCTCAGACATAGAGGCGTCAACAGACCGCAAAGAGCGAGCGCTCGATTTAAATAGCCGGCCCCTTTTTCTGAACGAGCGAGCGCAAATAGCGTCCGGCTCTGAATCAGGCCCAGAGTCCTGTATAGTTCCTAATGCATCATTATAGCTGTAATCTTATATGGGCTATTCCTGTGCCATGTAATGGCTAGTGTTTAGGCTATACAAATAATAGATTAGCTTGTGTTGGTTTTTGGGAAAGATTAGGCATCTCCTTCTATAGCCCGTAGCACCAATTCTGTCGTGGAGTGATCCTGACTACTGAACCTGAGGCCTCAAATCAGTTTGGACTCTGGGCTTATTGCCTAAAGTAATCTGAAATGGCAGAATCAATTTGACACAACTCGATCTTGTATGTGTAAATGTATAGTTTTATTCATAAAACACTTGTGGTATCTATTACATAAAAATACCATAATAGTACTAATTATCCTTCATAAATATTACATCCAATTGGCATCTCGCAAAGATAAAATACCTTATTGGTACATAAGAAACTTCAATAGCATGAAAAGCACCACATATAAATTATGCTAAATGATGACTTTAAATGGTTTATATAATCAGAAATCACCCGTGCGGAGATTCCTCCTAGGGTTACATCCTGTGTTAGAACGTTTTTTGTGCGTCTTAACAAATAGATAGGCAGTCAGATATGTGTAGCTTAATCCTTTTCCAAACCAGACGGTAATGTGCCACCGTGAATAAACGGGAATGCCGGACTTAAGCTGGCCACACATCTAAAGATTATCTGTCCAACCAGCCAACTAGTTGATTGGTTGGAATGAAAATCTGGTAAGGAATGAAAGCAAATGACAATCAGCAATTTGCTCCCAAACACTGGAAAATGGACCAAAACTGTTGTTTCAACAAATAGTTTAGATCAAACATTTAACAAACTTGTCTGAACGACCATTTTCAGCTATTTTCTTGCATTTAGGAGCAAATAGCTAATGCTCATTTACTCCCATTCCTTACCAGATTTTCATTCCAACCAATCAACAAGTTGGCTGGTTGGATGTAAGTTGGTAAAGTGTGCGGCCAGCTTTAGAGCCCAAATCCACACTATGAACACTGAACAATGGCCCTCATTCAGAGCCGTACGCTCTGAGCAGAGCGCACGCTCTGAATGAGGGCCGCCCTCCATAAAAATGGAGCGTCCTCCTGGACGCTCGTATAGCTGTGGGTCACCACCCACAGCCTATACGAGCGTGCAGTTTGATGGGCGCGAAACTGCGAGCCGGAGCCTGCGGTTGAGGTTTTCAACCGCAAGGCCCGGAGTGATTTTGGCTCTATCAGAGCCAAAATCACTCCCACTGACTAGTGATGTCAGTGGGCCGGCTTCTGACGGTAGGCGTTCCCTTGGGAACGCCCCCGTCAGGGAGGCACGCCCCCGGCACGCCCACCAAAGGGGGCGTGCTGTCAATCAACATCGACAGCACGCCCCCTTTGATCAGACACAACGAGCGAAGGACTTTCCTTCGCTCGTCGCGTCTGGCGCATGCGTACGACGGAGCTCCCTCCGTCGTGCGCATGCTCAGTGCAGACCATCGACCCACTTGCGAGCGGACAGCCGCTCGCGTGTGGTTCTGAATCAGGCCCAATGTCTATTAGGAAGGTCTACCTTCAAATATTGATGTGATCTCATCCCAACTAAGGCCCGTATTCAATTTGAGCGGACCCGCGATACTTTTTCGCCTCCCAGACTTTTTGCCTACATCGCGTGTTTTGCAGGCGGAAAAGAATCGCGCGCGTGCCTGTGTATCACTGTATTCAATTTGAAAGTAGGCGAAAACGGGACTCGGCGAAACTTAAACAAGCGGAAAGTACTGGCAGTTTAGGGGAAATCAGCCTGACACCCCCAAAATATGCTTTGACATGGGGGTTCCCTATGGTACCCCCCCGATTTGGCTTGCTGAAGGTATTTGGTGTTTGTAAACGGGCTCAATAGCTGCTAAATAGCATTTTTGTGTAAGTGGTGAAGAATAGTATTCAAGAGGTTTTTTTCGCAGAAAATAACTTATCCCAGCAAATTTGGGGTACTTAAAAATGGGGGTCAGCATATTTTAAAGTTAAGTTGAAAAAATCGTGAAAAATCCACCTGCCGCAAGCCCCTGCAATGAAAAAAACACTTGGGGCATACTTGGGGACCCCCCCTGCAGAGTCAAGTTCGCTAGTTTTAAACTTTGTCCCCCAACCTTTTTTTTTTCGACCCCAAATTCAAAGTGATTTCTTTGGGTGTTCTTGTTTTTTTTTAAAATGTTTGACGCAAATTATCTTTGGGGGACTGTCTGAAGGCTGCACGGGGGTTCCAGCAACGTTGTACCCCCAAACCCCAATTCAGCACTTTTTTCCGCCTGCTATTCATAGGCGCAACTTTTTCACCTAGTACATTGCATTGACTTTCCGCCTAGGTGAAAAGTCTTCCAAATTGAATACGGAGGAAAGTCAAAACAGGCGAAAATGAAGTAATCGGCGAAAAGTTTTCGCCAAAAACACGCGAAAACGGCTTTTCGCTCCAAATTGAATACGGGCCTAAACATGAAATAAGGACCTCATTCAGAGCCGGACGCTATTTGCGCTCGCTCATTCAGAAAAAAGGGGTGGCTATTCAAATGAACCGTTCGCTCTTTGCGGTCTGTTCACGCCTCTAGGTCTGAACGAGCGTACCAAACATGCGGTCGTTTTTTGGAAAACTACGCCCCCTGGCCGTTCGCATCCTACGTCATGTCCGCTATTTATTAGATTAATCGAGTACATCGACCAGCGTATGAACTGCTCGCTATTCTTGTGGTTGGTTTTTCCTACCGCAATCTTGCGAGCAGTTCTGACTATAAACTAACCCAGTGACGTGGTCAATGACGCTGCTGTATTAATTATGCACACCCATAAAACGCCCGTTTTGACCTTTAAGCATGCCTGCGTTCGGATCTCCACTCCCCGTTTTCAAGCACCTTCCCCCGTTACCACCCACATACGCCTCCTCCTGTCACTCAAAATAGCAGGCATTCGCTATTTAGCGAACAAACGATTTTCGGCCGCACTGACTGGTTCGCGCATGCGTATAACGATCCGTACGCATGCGCAGTTGTGCAAACATCGCTCGGAACGAACGAGCGCCCGCTTACGAGCGGTTCTGAATCAGGCCATAAGTGTATTGTGTGTAAAAATTGATGGAGAAGTTGGCATGATACAGAAAGGTAACGGAATGCAAAGGTAATGAGACAACGTGTGCGACCAGATTCATGTAAGGGGCGAGGATTTACTTGTGTCTCAGTGAGGTTGCTCATCATGACCCCATCCGGTCCATCCAGACTTTTACTGTGGAATTAGGTCAGAACCCCATCTGGTGGGTTTATAAACATTTGCCCAAAAACGTTCCACAGATTCCAGTATTAATGTTTCTATGCAAAATCATCACTGTTATGCCACAAACTCCGCTGTAGACGGGCAGTTTGGTCACAGACCACGAGCTTGGCTGCCCAGATCTGCGTGTTTGTGGTTATATCTGGCATGTAACTTTCTCACACTGCACCATCCAAGACAAATCCACCAGATGTTCCTGCTCCAGGATAATTGTACGGAATGTATTTCCAGATAACATTGCACAGGGAGATCTCCGTATAAAGAGAACTGATCAATTTCTCACCTTAACTGTGCAATTCCCAATAGATCAAGTGTTAAACAAAGCAGACTGTGATCTCTTTGTAAATAGGATACAGACCATGACAGCCGGTCCTAACCGTGAGCCAGAGCAGACAATCCTTTACTATCCTTCAAATGTCAAAGCTGACTTACAAAAAGGTCCCACATGCAGCAGAATTTCCAACCATGGTGAAGCAGATTGCAAAATGCACATGCTTATATTGCCACAGGCACTGTCCGAGGTATATGCCAAGGGCAGAGAAATATTTGCTACTTGTAATCAAGGATAAGCCTCTTAGTGAATATGATTCATTGGGAGATTTGTAAACTAGGGAGAATAGATGGAGATGAATGTGCACAGGGTGCAAATACAAGGGGCACATTTCAATTTGTTTTAGCGCCCCCGATTTGCTGTCTAAAGCGACGGGAGAACGCTGGGCGTTATTTATTTGATGCCGATCTTCGCACCCAAAGATGTCGGGTTTAGCCACCGAAAACAGCTACACCCGACCAAAGTGCTGGGCGCGATCTCGAAAATTGCCATTTGGGCACCCGAACGGTTCACTTTTCACGGTTTTCTTCTCTCCACCCCCCCGGGTGCGAGCTGAAATGCCGGCGCCGACAGCTGTTCGCTCCCGACAGGAGCAACAATTGGATAGCTCTGTCGGGCGCAAGGATTCAAAACGATTGAATTGCGCCCAAGGTACAGAGCTGTCTCCGAGTATACATATAATAATATATCTATAGGACATATATGTGTGTAGTTTGTATGTTCCCCTGTACTTGCGTGGGTTTCCTCCAAGTACCAAAGCCCAATCCGACAGGAAACTGACGTGAAACCACACTTTAGAATAGATCATCGCCTTACCTTGAACGGTTTTAAGTGAACATTATGGGCCTGATTCAGAGCAATATGAATGCAATGCCCATGTTTACGTAGTTGAGGAATTATTTGCAGCTGTGCATAAGTGAAAAGTCCAGAAAACCCCTACAGCGCATCCGTTACAGAGCGAACGCACACAGATGCTGCTGCGATCGGGACAGACGGCATCAGATATGGGGCAGCAAAGTGATGGCTGTTCCTGGCTGGTGACTGGGAGGCGGCCTGAAGTGAAGGCAAAATAAATTCCCACTCATGGGCATGTTGTGGGCGTGTCATGGGCATGTTGTGGGCGTGTCAGCGAAAGCAGCTGCGTTCTCCCACGCACAGCCACAGAGGCCAGGTTCAGACGGAGTAACTGCCTCTGCCATAGGGCTGGTACAAGTGTCGATGGCACACGCAATGGTGGCATATCAAGGATCACCAGCAGTGTTAACATCGCGTGGAGGCGCTGAGCGTGGCCGTTTCAGGGGGGCTAGACGCGGGCTAGGACACCAGTGGGAGGGCAGATACCAGCATCTGCATATTCTCGCAGCAGCGTCAGTGCCGTTACTGGGGTCTGTGTCACCCAGAGCGCCAAATAGACCCACGCATGCCCTCAAAAAGGGGGCATGGCTTTGTTTGCGAAGTGTTCCCCCAGCATTCCCCTATATTCATCACTCTGGGGGCATGCCCAACACTCCCGGAGGTGCTGTGCTGCCCCCCATAGACTCTCTCTGTACTGCCGGTTCCTCCTCAGTGACAATAACGTCACAGGGCAGCGCCCGGCTTTTGGTCACTAAGGAGGCGTCGGCATTTTGGTGTCACCTCCTCGGTCGGTGACACCCGGTGTGGACCGCATCCCTCTAGTGACGCCACTGAGCACTGTCCAGGCCGTACAAATATAGAATCCCGCCATTTACTAAGCATTGGCTTTAGAGACCAATGAAAAAACGCTGAAAAAAACCCGCCCAAATAGATGAGGTGGTTGTGACAGGCGAGATGGCTCCCAAAGCTGCTGTTTGTGCTGTGTGGCCAATCAGAAGGAGAGGAACCACCATACACTTATTTTGGTGTGTATATATATATATATATATAGATATATATATATATATATATTCTCCTATGAGGGAAATACTGTACTATTGTGTTAATATATTAGTGGAAAAAGTGGCGTCTAATTTTCTTACGAGAGCAATGTTATTTATATTAAAGGGGCAATATTAAGTAATTATTGATTGGATTTTTAAATGCTTCCTCCATACATTTTTAACCATCAATTAATAATTACTTAGCATTGCCCTTTTAATATAAGTAGTAAATAATATTGCTCTCCTAATAAACGTGCCCAAATCTCCTTGGTTTCAGCATAAAGTTCTCTATGATTTTAATCTGTTGAAATTAATTAATGTTATCAGTCATAAGAAGAATTAATTCTTCGAGACATTGACAGTAATGTAAAATCTCAAATAAAGATAGAGCGAGAGAAAGAGAGCGTTTTCTGCAGTGACACAAACCTAGGCCCGTATTCAATTAGAGACGAAAGGTCAGAAAAGTTTCACCTGTACGACTTTCCGCCTCCTTCGCCTGTTTCAGAGGCAAAAACTTTCTGTGAGCGTCCTCGCTATTCGCCCTATTCAATTCCTAAACACACAAAAACGTAAATCAATGTAGATGTGCACTAATAACCCTAATAAAAGTGTTTGGGGTACTTAAGTAATTTCAATTGCTTCTTATTAGAGTCTGTGTAAAAATAGTGAAGAATGGCATAAAGCCGTATTTTTTGGGTGAAAATAATTAGTCCAGTCAAATTTGGGCTACTTGAAAATGGGTGCTAGCATATTTTTATGTCTCTAAAGTGAACTTTACAAAAAAAACAAAAAACGTGAAAACCACCCTCATACATACACCTGGAATCCCAAAAACACCTGACCCACCCTTACAGCACCCCAAGAAGTCTATTTCGCTAGTTTTTATAGTTGTTCCCCATCTTTTTACTTTATCCCCTCCAAAACGAAAGCACTTTTTTGGGGTGTTCTGAGGTAATTTTTTTTTATCTTTTGATTAATTTGTCCTTTGTGGTGCTTTCCCAAGGGTTCTGAGTCGCTTCTTCACGTTTGCACCCAAAAATAACGATTTTGCACTTTTTTTCTCCTGCTATTCATAGGAGATACTTTTCCGCCTATTACATTGCATTGAGTTTCCGCGAAATCGTCCTGGAATTGAATATGGAGATGAAAACAGGCGGAAAGTCCGAATCCGCGGAAACTTTTCTCCAAACGGCACTTTTCGCCTCTAATTCATACTGAAATCCTATTCATTAATTGTTTATTTGTGGCTGTTACCTTGGCATAAGCTGATGTTGGTCCATTGTGACCCTGAACGCAGGGTTTCCGTACAAATAGGCAGTTTTTTGTGTATGGGTGATTTTACCACCTTTCGTTATTAACGTTGCGAAGTGCATGGTGAGTATATTAGAATTATGCTAAATTATAGTAACACAATCACAAATAATTACAGCCACAATATCCATACAATATTAGTGTTGGCACTTTGCACAATCCTGCGTCACCTCTCAGCAGTTTATGTTGCAGAATGAACGTGTTGTGTAATAATGATATTAAACAATAATGCTCCAACACCTACACACCAATATAAGTGTACAGCATACTGTTATGTTGTCTGTAAAGGTTCCTGGATTCTCAGGTAATGTATATAGAAGAAAAAATATGTTCTCCAAATATATAGCTTTTAGACTAATTTGGGTTTTATGACAGACCTAAGATTTATCAGGGTAGCCTAGAAAGCTGAGATATATTATTTATCCGTCTATGTGCGCCATCCTGGTGCTATTACTGGCACAGGAAGGATGCACGCTCTCCGTATTCTGACCTTTTATCTATGCTCTGGAAGCCGTGGAGACTTCTCTGAGCTATGAAGTAAATGAAAGAGGAAGAAGGTCGGAGGTCACCCTCGTCAAGTCTCTCTCTACCCTCAACTGTGATTCGTAATTGATTGTTCAATCATGTGCGTGCGTGCGTGCGTGCGTGTGTGTGTGTATATATAAGTATATATATATATATATATATGTATAATATGTGTGTATGTAAAGAAAAAATATATATATCATATATAAAATTCAGTAGTCTGTTTGTTTGTTTATTAGTGTACTTTATTTGTTATACATTTGGACACCCCTGCACCGATTGGGATAAAACCAACGCGAAGTGGTACAGTCGGATCCTGGCCAGGTTTAAGGGGGCTTTGACCCGGGGAGCCTTTTCATGGGCCTTCCACTGGATGGATTTGGATGAAAACGTCACAGAGGAGAGGCAGTTGGTCTGGGAAGCTTAATGGAGTGACTGGGGTTCTGGTCGGACCTCACGACGGAGTGTGCCAGGCAGAACTTAGAGCCAGGAAGCCTGCACTGGGCGTTCCATTGGATGGATTTGGACGACATCATGTAATTTGGACGAATATGTCAGAGTTGTGACATTGGATCTCAGAAGACACACTAAGGGGGTGAGGTACCGGACGAACTTTGGCTCAGAGCGCCCGTCCTGGGTCTTCCCTGGATAGAGTTTAACGACAACACATAATAAAACGTAATAACTTGAAGATTTAAACCCGGGCAACGCCGACTACTTCAGCTAGTGTGTGCGTATGTATATGTACATATATGTGTATGTATATATATATATATGTGTGTGTGTGTGTGTGTGTATATATATATATATATTACACCCCCCCCCCCCCCCCCGCCGACGGGCCGACATATCGGGCAGCTGACACACACTGACGGTCCGGTGCCCACCCGCCCAATTTGTCAGCCCCTGCCACATCCTGCTGCATGGAGTCGTCAGCCGCATCGTCAGGTTGGCCTGCATGTAGGGCCGACATGACCATGCAGCTGACAATCCCATGGGAGCGCGCACCACCCGGCATAGTGGGTACACACTAGACAATTTTGAGGATTTGTCGTTCCGATCCACCGGAATCGGGCAAATCGCTCAAAAAATGGTCTAGTGTGTACCTAGCTTAAGACTGACCACTGATTGGGAAGACTTTGGTGCCGTTGGTCCGATATCTGTCTCTCAGGCTTTTAAAGATGAGACCTCCACCATGCACATCCGCTATGAAAGGCCTAGGCAAGCATCTGAGACAAGTTGTTGCAAATGATGCAACACTGGGGTGCATGAGAAGATGTGATCACAAAAAGATTAATTAAAACATTCATCAAATAAACAAAAGGCATTGATCCACTGTACTAAACACTCCTATATCTGGTGAGTGTAGTGTTCACTCTCGCTCCGGGGGCAGGCAGGGCGCTGGACCCAAAAAGGGGGTGTGGCCATTGAAAAGGGGGCGTGTCTATAAGACGCATCACCTTTTCGTGACTCCTGGGGGCGTGCCCGGCACTTACAGACTCGCTGGGCAGCCCCCAAGCTCTACTGACAGGTAGAATAGAAGCCGGGCACATGCGCCCAGCGTCTATTCTGGTCACCGCACATTTTCCCACCCGCGAATCGCAGTGTCCCGCAGGCTGTCTTAGCGGTGTGCTGCGCGGTGAGGGCAGGGCACTTTTTGCCCTCGCAGCTCCGCGCTAAAACAGCCTAGCGGGAACGCTATGAGTGCATAGCGGTGATTCATCACCCCACACCAGTATCACAACCAATGTAGGAAGCAATGGTAAAGAGTGGTTAGAAAGGATGGACTGGGAGGCTGGGGCAGTTCTGACATAGATGCCCGGGGTGGTACAGGCAATAGGACAGTCACGTTTTCCAGTGCCAGCTCCCTGATCGTGCAATATCACTGTTTGTAATGAGATCTGTGTTTTTATTTTTTTTTTGGAGATGATCCAATAATAAAAAAAAAAAATCCATTGTAAACCGAATGAATAAAATAAACCCATTTTGTACAAAGTATTACACTAAAAGCCCAAAGCCCGCTCATAAGGCACAGAGGCCAGCTGCTCCCTACCATCTTAGCTGATGTGTTCCCATTTGTCATATAGTGAAGTGGAGCTATATTTACTATGGAGATTGTAATCACATTTCAACATTTCTGGCAGCCTTTGACTGATTCCTGTGTACAAGGTCAGAAAGGGAAGAGGATGCATCTGATCTACATCAGGAGGGCTGTCAGGACAGGCGACAGACGCAAGGTGAAGCTGCTGGCTCTTTGCATCTGCTAATTCCTCATTCGAAATGTCATGGAATTTGCAGTAGGAAGGGGCACCTGTACATTTAGTTTATAAGATAGCGATTAGAAACTTGCAATGAAAGCACAGCATCTTTTCTCTAGGAAACACGGTGTACAGGGAATACAGCATTCTGTCTGCACTATTTCTCATCACCTGTTTAACAATTTAAGATGCACATAAAAGCTTTTACTTTAGCTGTTGTCCAAAATGTGTATTTCTAGCTATCGGCAGGCTTGTACAGAGCAGGCCTTGTCAGAGGGTTTGTCACAGTCCCTAATTAATATTGTAATATTACAGCCTCTGGAAATTGTGTCCTACTAGTGCAGGAGTGGGGTCTATTATATGGGAAGTTATTACACAGGAATTTCTGAAAATAAATACTAAAATAAAGTAAATAATTACGGATGTGATAGTCATATTAATAGACTATTTACACAAGCTCCCCCTCATACAGTCACTGTGAGGAGCTCTGCCATAAAAGGTAAGAAGAATGGGATTTTCATCTATATGCTTGATCACCAAGTGTCTCCTCCTACAGTCACTGTGAGGAGCTCTGCTGTGCAAGGTCATAAGAATGGGATTGTCATTCACAGACTTGATCATCAAGTGTCTCCTCCTACAGTCACTGTGAGGAGCTCTGCTGTACAAGGTTATAACAATGAGATTGTCATTCACAGACTTGATCACCAAGTATCTCCTCCTACAGTCTTTGTGGAGAGCTCTGCTGTACAAGGTTATAACAATGGGATTGTCATTCACAGACTTGATCACCAAGTATCTCCTCCTACAGTCACTGTGAGGAGCTCTGCTGTACAATGTTATAACAATGGGATTGTCATTCACAGACTTGATCACCAAGTATCTCCTCCTACATTCACTGTGAGGAGCTCTGCTGTACAATGTTATAACAATAGGGTTGTCATTCATAGACTTGATCACCAAGTCTCTCCTCCTACAGTCACTGTGAGGAGCTCTGCTGTACAATGTTATAACAATGGGGTTGTCATTCATAGACTTGATCACCAAGTATCTCCTCCTACAGTCACTGTGAGGAGCTCTGCCACGTCGAGTTTCTGCACTTCATCAGGCTAGAGGGGGTCCTATACGATACTAGGCATCTATCACAAGTATCTCCTCCTACAGTCACTGTGAGGAGCTCTGCTGGACAAGTTTATAAGAATGGGATTGTCATTCATAGACTTGATCAGCAAGTACCTCCTACAGTCACTGTGAGGAGCTCTGCTGTACAAGGTAAAGAGGAAGGGAATGTTATACACAGACATGATCACAAAGTTTATCTGCTGCGGTCCCTTCCGACAGCAGCCACAGGCCCCATAAGTTTCTATGGCAGATGCGATACCGTCAGATTTACCGAGCTTGGCCCCCGCAGCTAATGCCATCTAAATATGGCATTGTGCCGTTGTAGCCTATTGTCTACAATATCTCCAAACTAAACAGGAGAGGTTCCCGGAGGAGCCCTCTCTGGCAATGGCTGCCGTGCATGCGTGGTCTGTAGAAATATGATCGTGATTTTCAAATCTGTGAAATTTAACGTGGAGAATTTCACCGATCCTCCTATGGATCGCGGAACATCGATGGCCGCCTGTCGGCATTTACAACGTGCGGATCGGAGTTTCCAATCCCCTCGCATGATCGCGCAATCCGACGTTAGGTGATTGGGCCCCTTAAGACAATGCTCTCTGTTTTTTGTATATGACACTTCATTACATGATTATATTGTGTACAGATACTAGCAATTGCTGCAAACATTGTGAAGCCACAATCTGTATATTTAGGCCCCATAAATACGTATAGAGTTGTATAATACTTAGCTAAACACTGTGCGTCTCCCCCTCATAAAACATCTACAAAGTAAACTGAAGTGCCAAAAGTCGTGGGATATCAGTATGTAAAGGTAATGACAAGCGACAATGGCTAATCTCAAATCCACATTCAATGCAGAAGGTACCAGAGGCATATCTAGCTGGTCAGTGTAGTGTTCTTTAGCTTCCATGGGATATGGGAGGGAGCAGAAGTCCCACCAGAGTGCCCCTGTTAACACTACAACAGTGGACACAGCGCCTCACCTGAGCTTGTGCCGTTGCTAATTGGACCCTGGAGGACTGGCAACATGTGGCGTGGTCCGATGAGTCATGGTTCCAGTTGTTTCGGGCTGATAGTAGGGATTGGGTGAGGCCATGGACCCCAGCTGTCAACAATGCACTGTGCAGGCTCCTGGTGGTTCCATAATAAAGTGTGTGTGGTTATGTGGCTTGGGTTGGGTCCCCTGGTCATTGACCGGTAACTGCTTGATGACCATTTACAGCCCTCGGGGGATTTTATGTACCCCCCACAACGATGGTCTATTTTAGCAGGATAATGCAGCGTGTTATCAGTCCCAAGTTGTACAGAATAGGTTTAAGGAGCATTCTGGAGAGTTCCGACGAATGGTGTGGTCACCGCGTTTACCTGAACCTAATCAAGCATTTATGGGACATGGTGGTGTGAGGTCCATTCACACACAAGATCCTGCACCTACAAATATCAGGTAGCTGTGGGAAGCTATCCAGATGGGGGATGTAGTCATAGTGCCGGTGGACGGAATGCCGGGCATCGATATATACCGCCGCCCGGCAATATGCTGACGCCGATATCCCGAAGGTGAACAGGATACCGATGTCGGCATCTTGAAGATCAGGAATCCTGATCGTCCGATCTGGTAAGTCACTGCTCTATCCCCGGGGGAAGGGAGGGTTAGGGTTAGGCAGGGGGAAGGTGGGGGTCAGGGTTAGGCACCCCCCGGGAGGGTTAGGTATAGGGAGCGGGAAGGGGGGGTTAGGGTTATACACCACCGGGGGAGGTTAGGGTTAGGCACCCCCAAGGCAGGGTTAGGGGAGAAGGGGAGGTTAGGGTACTTACCTACCGTTGTCGGGATTCTGAACAAGGCGGCCTTCCACTGTCGGGATTTCAGTTGGCGGCTATTCAGCCCGCCGGCTTATTGTACCCATTCCTCAAGACGGTATGGTTCAGCATCTCTCCAGAGGTCTTCTGGCCACTTGTGCGATCGATGCCACGTCGAGTTTCTGCACTTCATCAGGCTAGAGGGGGTCCTATACGATACTAGGCATCTATCACATGACATTTGGCACTTCAGTGTACAACACAAGTATACTGCAGACAACTAATTAATATTCACTGCTCCCCAAGCCCCATCCTAAACTTCAAAACCAGAAAAAGAAAGGGCACAGGATAGTGTAGCAGATGTTATTACAAATAAATGTAAAAAATTATTTAAAATACATATATTTATATATTATTTTATAAAGTACAGAGCACACTCACTTATCAGGATTATAAATCAGTCATTTGGTGCATGCAGTTACCTGTTACTTTGAGGTACAGCCCGTCACGGCATTGTGTCTCCATTGTTAGCAAGCCTCACTTCTGCACAAGCTCTTATGTGCATGTTCCATCGTGACCACACCAGTCATCTTGTCATCATAGTACTTAGTCTTGGAAGCTTGTACAGTACTTCCTACACAAGTGCTACTGTTTTACAGCAAGTCCTCAGGGCTCTTTCACCGCAGTCACCTTGTAGAGCTCTCACATACGTAGTGATTAATAGGGGAATGCAGATATAATAACCAAGTGCCCATTTGTACAGTCACTGTGAGGAGCACTGCTGTGCATGGTAATGAGGAGGGGAATGCTGCACACAGACATCCCAGGTATCCCCTTGTACAGTCACCAGGAGGAGCACTGCTGTGCATGGTAATGAGGAGGGGAATGCTGCACACAGACATCACCAAGTATCCCCTTGTACAGTCACTGTGAGGAGCACTGCTGTGCATGGTAATGAGGAGGAGAATGCTGCACACAGACATCCCAGGTATCCCCTTGTACAGGCACCACGAGGAGCACTGCTGTGCATGGTAATGAGGAGGAGAATACTGCACACAGACATCACCAAGTATCCCCTTGTACAGTCACTGTGAGGAGCATTGCTGTGCATGGTAATGAGGAGAATGCTGCACACAGACATCACCAAGTATCCCCTTGTACAGTCACTGTGAGGAGCTCTGCTGTGCATGGTAATGAGGGGAATGCTGCAAACAGACATCACCAAGTATCCCCTTGTACAGTCACTGTGAGGAGCACTGCTGTGCATGGTAATGAGGGGAATGCTGCACACCGGCATCACCAGGTGTCCCCTTGTACAGTCACTGTGAGGAGCTCTGCTGTGCATGGTAATGAAGGGAATGCTGCACACAGACATCACCAAGTATCTCCTTGTACAGTCACTGTGAGGAGCTCTGCTGTGCATGGTAATGAGAAGGAGAATACTGCACACAGACATCACCAAGTATCTCCTTGTACAGTCACTGTGAGGAGCTCAGCTGTGCATGGTAATGAGGAGGAGAATACTGCACAGAAACATCACCAAGTGTCCCCTTGTACAGTCGCTGTGAGGAGCACTGCTGTGCATGGTAATGAGGAGGAGAATGCTGCACACAGACATCACCAGGTGTCCCCATGTACAGTCAATGTGAGGAGCTCTGCTGTGCATGGTGATGAGAAGGGAATGCTGCACACAGACATCACCAGGTGTCCCCTTGTACAGTCACTGTGAGGAGCTCTGCTGTGCATGGTATGAGAAGGAGAATGCTGCACACAGACATCACCAGGTGTCCCCTTGTACAGTCACTGTGAGGAGCACTGCTGTGCATAGTAATGAGGAGGAGAATGCTGCACACAGACATCACCAAGTATCCCCTTGTACAGTCACTGAGGAGCTCTGCTGTGCATGGTAATGAGGAGGAGAATGCTGCACACAGACATCACCAGGTGTCCCCTTGTACAGTCACTGTGAGGAGCTCTGTTGTGCATGGTAATGAGGAGGAGAATGCTGCACACAGACATCACCAGGCGTCCCCTTGTACAGTCACTGTGAGGAGCTCTGCTGTGCATGGTAATGAGGAGGAGAATGCTGCACACAGACATCACCAAGTATCCCCTTGTACAGTCACTGTGTAGAGCTCTGCTGTGCATGGTAATGAGGAGGAGAATGCTGCACACAGACGTCACCAGGTATCCCCTTGTACAGTCACTGTGAGGAGCTCTGCTGTGCATGGTAATGAGGAGGAGAATGCTGCACACAGACATCACCAAGTATCCCCTTGTACAGTCACTGTGAGGAGCTCTGCTGTGCATGGTAATGAGGAGGGGAATGCTGCACACAGACATCACCAAGTATCCCCTTGTACAGTCACTGTGAGGAGCTCTGCTGTGCATGGTAATGAGGAGGAGAATGCTGCACACAGACATCACCAGGTGTCCCCTTGTACAGTCACTGTGAGGAGCTCTGCTGTGCATGGTAATGAGGAGGGGAATGCTGCACACAGACATCACCAAGTATCCCCTCCTACTCTTACTGTAGGGAGTGCTGTAACTCATGGTTATGAGGTGGAGAATGGCTGGGTCAATGTGTGATCAGACTTGGTGCATACACACGAGACAATCGACAACGATAATGATATCGCTGAACGATCTCCCTGCACCCTCCCGGGGTGCTGGATAATCAATATCGATCATCCAGCACACCACCAACGACGGGCCAGTCACCCGCGATCAACGATTGTGGGTCCCTATGTATCCTGGTCCATATCTACCAGGTTGACCTGCATGCACGTTGCATATCATTATCGCCCATACGTGCCCGCGCATCGCTGGTCGTTTTTGGGTTGGAAGGTAAAAAAAAATGCACGGTATGATAGATTATCGTTATCGTTCATATCGTGCATTTTCATCATACCGTGTGTGCGCACCAATAATAGATCACCAGTGCTGCAAAAGATGAAAAAGCGCTCATCAGTAAAATCCTGTTCCAAGTGTTCTAGATCATAGATCTCATATTTACAGTGCACGCAGAGCTCACCGCTGACTAGATACACCAATGTGTGACTTCCCCATAATCCCTTTATCTCCCTGACCGAATACAGAAGCTTGAGGACACAGGAAGAAAGGTGTCAGACTCAAGTCCCTGCATTTGCTAACAGCCTACATACAGGTACAGCATTAACCAGTCCTATACATTACACTGTTCCAGGCACAAGGGAGGTCAGCGTGCCCCACATTCACATCACTGGGCGAGGGCTGCAAAACCCCTTCCTCTGTAGTATCACGGTAACCTGCAGCTATCATTGAAACAGAGGTGCCAAATTACAGTCAGCAGGATTTATACACGCATATGACAGCTAATCAGACTAATGACCTATATTAAGATGTAATTTACATGACGGCATACTGCATACTGGGATGTGATGATTTAGTGTTTGTGCTGCAGTGTTTCTGCAATAGAGCACGAGCAGAAGATCATTTTCCCCTCCCTGCTAAATAAGTGTGTACAGGCCCTAAGCTGTAATAATGAAAGAAATATCCAATCACCCAGGGACAGGAGGGGATGACACAGGGCGGAAATCGTGGATTACAGGGTGGAGAAATCCTGGGAAAGTGATGTGAGGACCCTGGGAAGAATTCCTGTACATTACGGAGCAGTGATAGATCTAGAATATTGTAGTCCCAGTACAATGCAGGCAAAGGTCAGTGAGTACCCTGGTTAGGACAGAGCAGCTCCTAACGGGAATTCGATGTTTAAGATGTAATGAGAATGCTCCCGGGGCTCAGTCTCTTCACCCATCCATGATTTGTCACACACTCTGGTTGGCTGAGAATTTGCAGCTATAATATGCCAGAACGGTTCTCTGGATATTAACCTTCCATAAGCCAGGTAACCCTTCTCTTCCCAATGAGAATCTGGCAATCAGATAGACTTCATATAGGAACACCATAGCTGGGTGCACACTAGTACATATAATGTTCCATCAAACAATATATCGGCAGCGTATCAGTGGGTGTGTTCACCCGATAGGGGCGATTTCAGTAGTTTTTTTGCGTGGCGATAATGGGTACCTGATGGAGCAATTCGTTTGTTTTTGGCACCCATTAATTATGGTGCTTGTCTCACCCAAAAGCATCGGGTTTAGCAGTGCAAACTAATGCGCACAACGCAAAAGTGCCGTTAGGGCGCCCAAAAGCCGGAGTTTTTGCACATTTCTGCTCACCACCTCAGGAGGCAGCAAGCCGAAATGTGGGCACCCGAGCGGAGCATCAATTAAATTGTCCTGGTCGGTCGCCCATTAATTATCGCAGCCTGTAAGACAATTGAATCGCCCCTGATATGTCTGTGAACAACGTCGTTCACAAACCAGGTGGGCCCTGCAGCAGAACCGATGCCGGTATATCATGATGATATTTCGGGGCATCTACGTGTGGAGTGGTCCCACCAGACCGCGGGCAGGTCAGGGCATTGAAGTGCTGGCAGGGACGCTCCAAAATGGGAGTGTATCCTCGTGACACCCCCCCAATTCGTTAAACTTGTGGTCGAGACCAGCACCATTCACCTGGCGTCTCTCAGAAACTGCAATTTTTCCCACCCGCGGGACACTGCTGGCCACGGGTGGGACGGCACAGGGCAGGCTGCTTTAGCGGGACGCCACTAAAAGGGCAGGGTGCATTTTCCCCGTTTAAAATCGGGCAGGGTGCGGCGCGCTGCTAAAATAGCCTAGCGGGAACACTATATGTGTGTGTACGGGTGACCCGCCAACCACCCGCACATTGGCTGCAGGAAGCGCTGACATCCCAACTGGGTGGGCAATTTAGATGCTCGCTCAGTTATGATGTCTGGCTACACATATTGAGCGGCCGATAGGTAAGTGTGTATAACTTACCAAATAGGCTGCTCGGTTGGCACGACGGGTAAGGTATCTACCCAGCTTAAGCCTAGGGTGGGGTATGCATGGTACCATTGGCTACAGTGTAAAATACATGAATTTATGTAAAAAGATACTTTCTGTGGCTATTGGGGTTTGATAGCACGAGCTCAGGGAAATGTGCCAGTTTACCAGGCGCCCACGTGTTCTTGGTATGCGCCATAGCCTGGTGGAGGAAATGCTAAGGAGTGTGGTTGCAGTATTTTCCCTATGTGAACCACCTTGATGCGTCTCACTGTTTGCTCTATGTATTATTTCCACGGCGGGCGGGCGGGCTGCACAGAAAGATCATTCATTCTGTCTCATGCACTTTCCCTACGTAATGTACAGCGTTAGATTGCTTCCAGATTTCCACTTTTTCTTTTTTCTTTTTTCTTTCTTTGATTTTGTTTTCGGTGTCTTTCGACAAACAGATGTGGTTACAATCCCCCGTGTTTGCTGAGATTGTCTCCTTTGGCCGTGGATTGGGAAGGGTCACCCTTGAGCGTGAGAAAAGATGGCCAAGAAGGATGACAAAAGAGTAAAATCCCATATGTACACAGGATGCTCGGTCCTGCGAGGAGTCAGCCTCACATTTAGTTCCCTACATTACATCCCAGCGCAGCCCTTGGCAGGGACCACGTTGGAGTGAATGAGAGGACGGTGTCTGTACCGCTGTGGACACAGGCCAGCAGGATTTGAACTGCTGCCACGAACAGCATCCATTTAATCTCCGCCGTACAGATGGATTCATCATTTTGATCCAAATTTGAATCGCTCAGAGATAACTCTATCTGAAGAAGAGTTTACAGTTCGGTGCGAGCGGCGCTTCCGAAGCGAAATGAGAAAATGGTACATGACAGCGCACGTTTCTGCGAGTCTCCATACCCCTGCCATGCACAATAGTGCTGTTATTATTTTCATGTATTAATAAATGATGCTGTAATGTAATGAAGAAACTCCCTGGTAATAAACGGATAAATGACAAGATTAATCTGACAGAATAACCTTCTGATTTATGTTGCCAGCTGAGGGGCTCATTTGCGTGATAAATCTGCGCGATCACTCCGGAGCTTGCATATCGCCAGGTAGTATACTCGGCTGTACGCAGATGCATTGCTCGCACACTCTGATGTCCTGGCGATGGCCTAATACAGCGTTTCCGAATCTCCCGCTAAGGTCCTGCACTTTCTGCCATTTTAGTGGTTTCTGCCGCGATCCGAAATGTTGTTTTAGCAGCAACTGCTGCTGACGGCAATATGACAGATACGCAGTGAAGTGACAAGTGAACCTTCATTAATGGGCAGCATTCAAGCAAACATAAATAAAGGGATATTTTTATCTCCTCCGGATGCAAAGGCTGTCAGACTACTTCATTTATAGCAGATCTGTGGAACAAAAGCAGTTTGCTTAAAGATGTTAAGTAATGCTCAGAGCAAAGACCTCTGTGCTTTGTGTAGATCAGAGCCTGTAACGTGCTATGTTTCTGTCAGGCTCCTTATTTAGACTGTACTAAACCTTATTATAGGTTTTGCTGTTTTGCTTTACACGTCAATTCAATTGTTTTCTTTTCACAATGTTTGCATAGTTCCTGTGCTGTAATCCCACATTGTGAGACTCTGTACATACCTCATTGCGTGGTTTCCAATGACTCGCTGACAAGTGGGGTGACCCTTAATAATGGTTACTATCTGATTCCGGTTCACAAGAGTTGAAATATAATAAATTGTGATAGTGCAGGTTACTATACTGGACCTTTGGGCTCGCTGTAGCGTATAATAAGTATTTCAGGGTGTTGCATTGTGCATTACATTCTAATGTGTATTGAGTATTTGGGATGCATTGTGTGCTGGGCACTTGTAGCTCCTGCATTGTGTGCTGGGCATTTGTAGCTCCTGCATTGTGTGCTGGGCATTTGTAGCTCCTGCATTGTGTGCTGGGCACTTGTAGCTCCTGCATTGTGTGCTGGGCACTTGTAGCTCCTACATTGTATGCTGGGCACTTGTAGCTCCTGCATTGTGTGCTGGGCACTTGTAGCTCCTGCATTGTGTGCTGGGCACTTGTAGCTCCTGCATTGTGTGCTGGGCACTTGTAGCTCCTGCATTGTGTGCTGGGCATTTGTAGCTCCTGCATTGTGTGCTGGGCACTTGTAGCTCCTACATTGTATGCTGGGCACTTGTAGCTCCTGCATTGTGTGCTGGGCACTTGTAGCTCCTGCATTGTGTGCTGGGCACTTGTAGCTCCTGCATTGTGTGCTGGGTATTTGTAGCTCCTGCATTGTGTGCTGGGCATTTGTAGCTCCTGCATTGTGTGCTGGGCATTTGTAGCTCCTGCATTGTGTGCTGGGCATTTGTAGCTCCTGCATTGTGTGCTGGGCACTTGTAGCTCCTGCATTGTGTGCTGGGCACTTGTAGCTCCTGCATTGTGTGCTGGGCACTTGTAGCTCCTGCATTGTGTGCTGGGCACTTGTAGCTCCTGCATTGTGTGCTGGGCACTTGTAGCTCCTGCATTGTGTGCTGGGCATTTGTAGCTCCTACATTGTATGCTGGGCACTTGTAGCTCCTACATTGTATGCTGGGCACTTGTAGCTCCTGCATTGTGTGCTGGGTATTTGTAGCTCCTACATTGTATGCTGGGCACTTGTAGCTCCTACATTGTGTGCTGGGCACTTGTAGCTCCTGCATTGTGTGCTGGGCACTTGTAGCTCCTGCATTGTGTGCTGGGCACTTGTAGCTCCTGCATTGTGTGCTGGGTATTTGTAGCTCCTACATTGTATGCTGGGCACTTGTAGCTCCTGCATTGTGTGCTGGGTATTTGTAGCTCCTACATTGTATGCTGGGCACTTGTAGCTCCTACATTGTGTGCTGGGCACTTGTAGCTCCTGCATTGTGTGCTGGGCACTTGTAGCTCCTGCATTGTGTGCTGGGCACTTGTAGCTCCTGCATTGTGTGCTGGGCACTTGTAGCTCCTGCATTGTGTGCTGGGCATTTGTAGCTCCTGCATTGTGTGCTGGGCACTTGTAGCTCCTGCATTGTGTGCTGGGCACTTGTAGCACCTACATTGTATGCTGGGCACTTGTAGCTCCTGCATTGTGTGCTGGGCACTTGTAGCTCTTGCATTCTATGAGTATAGGGCAATATAATGTGGTGATGATAATATGAGCTCCATTGAAGGTATATTATGTCTGGTATATTATGACTGATGCAGCTGTAACTTAAAATAATACTTGATGACTGGTATAATCCTCCCTCGGTATAGAGACCAGAAAAAAAGAAGTAAACCTACAGTAGTGTATTATGTCTTTATAGCTGGGTACGAAAACCATTTTTTTTGTTTTAAACCAATTATTTTGCATCAATGTTTTAATGAAAAAAAATAAAAAATGAATCCTCTTATTATATTAATACTGTGAAACATTGCTATGTATTAGAAACCTTGATCAACCGTGTTTTAATGCTTCCTAACATAAACAATCCAAAGTTATTACAATTTTTTATCTCCTCAAAAGAGAGCCAGACTAAGGGCTAAATGTAATAGCTTGCCGACTTCAGCCGCGGCGGGGATTTATGCGAGTCTCCCCATTTTTTTAAAGCGGCAACCATTTTAAAGGCTAAACCAGCGCAGCGGCTGAAGATTGTATGCTATTACATTTAGCCATGTGGTTTTGAATTTAAATAAACATGAAGGAGCTGAGGTGTTTCTCTGTGTATTGCCTCTTATATGTGTTGGCGTTGTTTACCTTTTAAGATTGCAAATGTTAATTGTAGTTCTCTCCTGTCCTATAGGATTGTTAGGGGAGGAGTTTGTGGAGTCTTATCACTAGACGATGTGTGTATTCAGCGACTGCAGATGCCACAGCACGATATACTGGGCTGTCCAGACACACTGCACGATCTGCGATCGTCTGATATATCATTCCCCAGCCACATCCAGAAGTATGGTGTCAGCCGCCGGATCTTCTGATCTGCCGTGTATGCACAGCAGATCAGAGGATGCGACCAATGCGCACACACTGAGCAATGTGGCCGATGTATCGTTCTGATCCACGTTGGAATGATATATATCGCTTAGTTTGTACCCAGCTTTAGCTGATGCTAGACAGAATTAGTGCCTCTCTGATCTGGTTCACCCTACCACCTTCCCTATTTCTCTCTTGTGTGTGAATTTGCTGTATCAGTTCAGCTTACTCAAATGAAGACCACAAGCCACAGGAAGGTGGAATAATACCACGGGGATTCCATTATAATAGACTTTTTTTCTTTAGGAAGTCACAATGCCGTACATGTAGTCACAGCATAATAAAAAAAAAAAACACATTTGGTTTAAGCCATATTTTAAACCAAGGTGGTGTAAACCAACCAATCCTGCTTTATAGAGTGGTAGATTCACAGAGTAATCTGTTAGGTTCACCTGGTACAGGTGCTGATCACAAAATAACCCTCCTGTCTGGTCTTTTTTTTTTTTTTTATGGCTACCAGTTTCCCTGACACCTTAGTAGGTGGGTGGTAATAGTCCCTCCTCAGTCCACTGACAAGTCCGACCAATTGTGCAGTGACTCACAAAACGGAAGAGAACAAGTGGTCACTGCCACAGGGATAGACTTACTGTAGTATCCCCTCTGCGGCTGACGCTGCAGGCCAGATCTCAGAGTCGTCAGCGCAGTTATGCCACTAATATATCTTCTACCAGTTGTACATTCATTGTTGTATCTCTTGGGATTCTGATGTTATTGCACCAGTACTCACCATCACCAATTCATGTCATACCATCACACTCCTCACTTTTCTCACTGGCTAATTTGTGTTCTCTGTTTTATTTTTCAGAGGAAAGAGGAATAAGGCATCTGGTGAACCCCCTTGGCTGTGGTAAGTGTTGCAGATTTCAGAGGTCTACTTATCACTGACTGATCTCACCATGTATCACTGCTGTATGTACTGTCCCTATCACTGACCTCACCTTGTATCACTGCTATATGTACTGTCCCTATCACTGACTGATCTCACCTTGTATCACTGCTGTATGTACTGTCCCTATCACTGACTGATCTCACCATGTATCACTGCTGTATGTACTGTCCCTATCACTGACTGATCTCACCATGTATCACTGCTGTATGTACTGTCCTTATCACTGACTGACCTCACCTTGTATCACTGCTGTATGTACTGTCCCTATCACTGACTGATCTCACCTTGTATCACTGCTGTATGTACTGTCCCTATCACTGACTGATCTCACCATGTATCACTGCTGTATGTACTGTCCTTATCACTGACTGATCTCACCTTGTATCACTGCTGTATGTACTGTCCCTATCACTGACTGATCTCACCTTGTATCACTGCTGTATGTACTGTCCTTATCACTGACTGATCTCACCTTGTATCACTGCTGTATGTACTGTCCTTATTATCACTGACTGATCTCACCTTGTATCACTGCTGTATGTACTGTCCCTATCACTGACTGATCTCACCATGTATCACTGCTGTATGTACTGTCCTTATCACTGACTGATCTCACCTTGTATCACTGCTGTATGTACTGTCCTTATCACTGACTGATCTCACCTTGTATCACTGCTGTATGTACTGTCCTTATTATCACTGACTGATCTCACCTTGTATCACTGCTGTATGTACTGTCCCTATCACTGACTGATCTCACCATGTATCACTGCTGTATGTACTGTCCTTATCACTGACTGATCTCACCTTGTATCACTGCTGTATGTACTGTCCTTATTATCACTGACTGATCTCACCTTGTATCACTGCTGTATGTACTGTCCCTATCACTGACTGATCTCACCATGTATCACTGCTGTATGTACTGTCCCTATCACTGACTGATCTCACCTTGTATCACTGCTGTATGTACTGTCCCTATCACTGACTGATCTCACCATGTATCACTGCTGTATGTACTGTCCTTATTATCACTGACTGATCTCACCTTGTATCACTGCTGTATGTACTGTCCTTATTATCACTGACTGATCTCACCTTGTATCACTGCTGTATGTACTGTCCTTATTATCACTGACTGATCTCACCATGTATCACTGCTGTATGTACTGTCCCTATCACTGACTGATCTCACCTTGTATCACTGCTATATGTACTGTCCCTATCACTGACTGATCTCACCTTGTATCACTGCTGTATGTACTGTCCTCACCACTGACTGATCTCACCTTGTATCACTGCTATATGTACTGTCCCTATCACTGACTGATCTCACCTTGTATCACTGCTGTATGTACTGTCCTCACCACTGACTGATCTCACCTTGTATCACTGCTGTATGTACTGTCCTTATCACTGACTGATCTCACCATGTATCACTGCTGTATGTACTGTCCTTATTATCACTGACTGAACTCACCTTGTATCACTGCTGTATGTACTGTCCCTATCACTGACTGATCTCACCTTGTATCACTGCTGTATGTACTGTCCTTATCACTGACTGATCTCACCTTGTATCACTGCTGTATGTACTGTCCTTATTATCACTGACTGATCTCACCATGTATCACTGCTGTATGTACTGTCCTTATCACTGACTGATCTCACCATGTATCACTGCTGTATGTACTGTCCCTATCACTGACTGATCTCACCTTGTATCACTGCTGTATGTACTGTCCTTATTATCACTGACTGATCTCACCTTGTATCACTGCTGTATGTACTGTCCTTATCACTGACTGATCTCACCTTGTATCACTGCTGTATGTACTGTCCTTATCACTGACTGACCTCACCTTGTATCACTGCTGTATGTACTGTCCTTATTATCACTGACTGATCTCACCATGTATCACTGCTGTATGTACTGTCCCTATCACTGACTGATCTCACCTTGTATCACTGCTGTATGTACTGTCCTTATTATCACTGACTGATCTCACCTTGTATCACTGCTGTATGTACTGTCCCTATCACTGACTGACCTCACCTTGTATCACTGCTGTATGTACTGTCCCTATCACTGACTGATCTCACCTTGTATCACTGCTGTATGTACTGTCCCTATCACTGACTGATCTCACCTTGTATCACTGCTGTATGTACTGTCCTTATTATCACTGACTGATCTCACCTTGTATCACTGCTATATGTACTGTCCCTATCACGGACTGATCTCACCTTGTATCACTGCTGTATGTACTGTCCCTATCACTGACTGATGTCACCTTGTATCACTGCTGTATGTACTGTCCCTATCACTGACTGATCTCACCTTGTATCATGGCTGTATGTACTGTCCCTATCACTGACTGACCTCACCTTGTATCACTGCTGTATGTACTGTCCCTATCACTGACTGATCTCACCTTGTATCACTGCTGTATGTACTGTCCTCATCACTGACTGATCTCACCTTGTATCACTGCTGTATGTACTGTCCTTATCACTGACTGACCTCACCTTGTATCACTGCTGTATGTACTGTCCTTATCACTGACTGATCTCACCTTGTATCACTGCTGTATGTACTGTCCCTATCACTGACTGACCTCACCATGTATCACTGCTGTATGTACTGTCCTTATCACTGACTGATCTCACCTTGTATCACTGCTGTATGTACTGTCCCTATCACTGACTGATCTCACCTTGTATCACTGCTGTATGTACTGTCCCTATCACTGACTGATCTCACCATGTATCACTGCTGTATGTACTGTCCCTATCACTGACTGACCTCACCATGTATCACTGCTGTATTTACTGTCCTTATCACTGACTGATCTCACCATGTATCACTGCTGTATGTACTGTCCTCATCACTGACTGATCTCACCATGTATCACTGCTGTATGTACTGTCCTTATCACTGACTGATCTCACCTTGTATCACTGCTGTATGTACTGTCCTTATTATCACTGACTGATCTCACCATGTATCACTGCTGTATGTACTGTCCTTATCACTGACTGACCTCACCTTGTATCACTGCTGTATGTACTATCCCTATCACGGACTGATCTCACCATGTATCACTGCTGTATGTACTGTCCTTATTATCACTGACTGATCTCACCTTGTATCACTGCTGTATGTACTGTCCCTATCACTGACTGATCTCACCTTGTATCACTGCTGTATGTACTGTCCCTATCACTGACTGATCTCACCTTGTATCACTGCTGTATGTACTGTCCTTATTATCACTGACTGATCTCACCTTGTATCACTGCTGTATGTACTGTCCCTATCACTGACTGATCTCACCTTGTATCACTGCTGTATGTACTGTCCCTATCACTGACTGATGTCACCTTGTATCACTGCTGTATGTACTGTCCCTATCACTGACTGACCTCACCTTGTATCACTGCTGTATGTACTGTCCTTATTATCACTGACTGATCTCACCTTGTATCACTGCTGTATGTACTGTCCTTATCACTGACTGATCTCACCTTGTATCACTGCTGTATGTACTGTCCCTATCACTGACTGATCTCACCTTGTATCACTGCTGTATGTACTGTCCCTATCACTGACTGATCTCACCTTGTATCACTGCTGTATGTACTGTCCTTATCACTGACTGACCTCACCTTGTATCACTGCTGTATGTACTGTCCCTATCACTGACTGATCTCACCTTGTATCACTGCTGTATGTACTGTCCTTATTATCACTGACTGATCTCACCTTGTATCACTGCTGTATGTACTGTCCCTATCACTGACTGATCTCACCTTGTATCACTGCTGTATGTACTGTCCTTATCACTGACTGATCTCACCATGTATCACTGCTGTATGTACTGTCCCTATCACTGACTGATCTCACCTTGTATCACTGCTGTATGTACTGTCCCTATCACTGACTGATCTCACCATGTATCACTGCTGTATGTACTGTCCCTATCACTGACTGATCTCACCATGTATCACTGCTGTATGTACTGTCCCTATCACTGACTGATCTCACCTTGTATCACTGCTGTATGTACTGTCCTTATTATCACTGACTGATCTCACCATGTATCACTGCTGTATGTACTGTCCTTATTATCACTGACTGATCTCACCATGTATCACTGCTGTATGTACTGTCCCTATCACTGACTGATCTCACCTTGTATCACTGCTGTATGTACTGTCCTTATTATCACTGACTGATCTCACCATGTATCACTGCTGTATGTACTGTCCCTATCACTGACTGATCTCACCTTGTATCACTGCTGTATGTACTGTCCCTATCACTGACTGATCTCACCATGTATCACTGCTGTATGTACTGTCCCTATCACTGACTGATCTCACCATGTATCACTGCTGTATGTACTGTCCCTATCACTGACTGATCTCACCTTGTATCACTGCTGTATGTACTGTCCTTATTATCACTGACTGATCTCACCATGTATCACTGCTGTATGTACTGTCCTTATCACTGACTGATCTCACCTTGTATCACTGCTGTATGTACTGTCCTTATTATCACTGACTGATCTCACCTTGTATCACTGCTGTATGTACTGTCCCTATCACTGACTGATCTCATCATGTATCACTGCTGTATGTACTGTCCCTATCACTGACTGATCTCACCATGTATCACTGCTGTATGTACTGTCCCTATCACTGACTGATCTCACCATGTATCACTGCTGTATGTACTGTCCTTATTATCACTGACTGATCTCACCATGTATTACTGCTGTATGTACTGTCCCTATCACTGACTGATGTCACCTTGTATCACTGCTGTATGTACTGTCCCTATCACTGACTGATCTCACCATGTATCACTGCTGTATGTACTGTCTTTATCACTGACTGATCTCACCATGTATCACTGCTGTATGTACTGTCCCTATCACTGACTGATCTCACCTTGTATCACTGCTGTATGTACTGTCCCTATCACGGACTGATCTCACCTTGTATCACTGCTGTATGTATTGTCCCTATCACTGACTGATCTCACCATGTATCACTGCTGTATGTACTGTCCCTATCACTGACTGATCTCACCTTGTATCACTGCTGTATGTACTGTCCCTATCACTGACTGATCTCACCTTGTATCACTGCTGTATGTACTGTCCCTATCACTGACTGATCTCACCATGTATCACTGCTGTATGTACTGTCCCAATCACTGACTGATCTCACCTTGTATCACTGCTGTATGTACTGTCCCAATCACTGACTGATCTCACCTTGTATCACTGCTGTATGTACTGTCCCTATCACTGACTGATCTCACCTTGTATCACTGCTGTATGTACTGTCCCTATCACTGACTGATCTCACCTTGTATCACTGCTGTATGTACTGTCCTCACCACTGACTGATCTCACCTTGTATCACTGCTGTATGTACTGTCCTCACCACTGACTGATCTCACCTTGTATCACTGCTGTATGTACTGTCCCTATCACTGACTGATCTCACCTTGTATCACTGCTGTATGTACTGTCCTTATTATCACTGACTGATCTCACCATGTATCACTGCTGTATGTACTGTCCTTATTATCACTGACTGATCTCACCTTGTATCACTGCTGTATGTACTGTCCTTATCAATGACTGATCTCACCATGTATCACTGCTGTATGTACTGTCCCTATCACTGACTGATCTCACCTTGTATCACTGCTGTATGTACTGTCCCTATCACTGACTGATCTCACCTTGTATCACTGCTGTATGTACTGTCCTTATTATCACTGACTGATCTCACCATGTATCACTGCTGTATGTACTGTCCTTATTATCACTGACTGATCTCACCTTGTATCACTGCTGTATGTACTGTCCTTATCACTGACTGATCTCACCATGTATCACTGCTGTATGTACTGTCCCTATCACTGACTGATCTCACCTTGTATCACTGCTGTTTGTACTGTCCCTATCACTGACTGATCTCACCATGTATCACTGCTGTATGTACTGTCCCTATCACTGACTGATCTCACCATGTATCACTGCTGTATGTACTGTCCCTATCACTGACTGATCTCACCTTGTATCACTGCTGTATGTACTGTCCCTATCACTGACTGATCTCACCTTGTATCACTGCTGTATGTACTGTCCTTATTATCACTGACTGATCTCACCTTGTATCACTGCTGTATGTACTGTCCTTATTATCACTGACTGATCTCACCATGTATCACTGCTGTATGTACTGTCCCTATCACTGACTGATCTCACCTTGTATCACTGCTGTATGTACTGTCCTTATTATCACTGACTGATCTCACCATGTATCACTGCTGTATGTACTGTCCCTATCACTGACTGATCTCACCTTGTATTACTGCTGTATGTACTGTCCCTATCACTGACTGATCTCACCTTGTATCACTGCTGTATGTACTGTCCTTATTATCACTGACTGATCTCACCTTGTATCACTGCTGTATGTACTGTCCTTATTATCACTGACTGACCTCACCTTGTATCACTGCTGTATGTACTGTCCTTATTATCACTGACTGATCTCACCTTGTATCACTGCTGTATGTACTGTCCTTATCACTGACTGACCTCACCTTGTATCACTGCTGTATGTACTGTCCCTATCACTGACTGATCTCACCTTGTATCACTGCTGTATGTACTGTCCTTATTATCACTGACTGATCTCACCTTGTATCACTGCTGTATGTACTGTCCCTATCACTGACTGATCTCACCTTGTATCACTGCTGTATGTACTGTCCTTATATCACTGACTGATCTCACCTTGTATCACTGCTGTATGTACTGTCCCTATCACTGACTGATCTCACCTTGTATCACTGCTGTATGTACTGTCCTTATCACTGACTGATCTCACCATGTATCACTGCTGTATGTACTGTCCCTATCACTGACTGATCTCACCTTGTATCACTGCTGTATGTACTGTCCCTATCACTGACTGATCTCACCTTGTATCACTGCTGTATGTACTGTCCCTATCACTGACTGATCTCACCTTGTATCACTGCTGTATGTACTGTCCTTATTATCACTGACTGATCTCACCTTGTATCACTGCTGTATGTACTGTCCTTATTATCACTGACTGATCTCACCTTGTATCACTGCTGTATGTACTGTCCCTATCACTGACTGATCTCACCATGTATCACTGCTGTATGTACTGTCCCTATCACTGACTGACCTCACCTTGTATCACTGCTGTATGTACTGTCCCTATCACTGACTGATCTCACCATGTATCACTGCTGTATGTACTGTCCCTATCACTGACTGATCTCACCATGTATCACTGCTGTATGTACTGTCCCTATCACTGACTGATCTCACCATGTATCACTGCTGTATGTACTGTCCTTATTATCACTGACTGATCTCACCTTGTATCACTGCTGTATGTACTGTCCCTATCACTGACTGATCTCACCTTGTATCACTGCTGTATGTACTGTCCCTATCACTGACTGATCTCACCTTGTATCACTGCTGTATGTACTGTCCCTATCACTGACTGATCTCACCTTGTATCACTGCTGTATGTACTGTCCTTATTATCACTGACTGATCTCACCTTGTATCACTGCTGTATGTACTGTCCCTATCACTGACTGATCTCACCTTGTATCACTGCTGTATGTACTGTCCTTATCACTGACTGATCTCACCTTGTATCACTGCTGTATGTACTGTCCCTATCACTGACTGATCTCACCTTGTATCACTGCTGTATGTACTGTCCTTATTATCACTGACTGATCTCACCATGTATCACTGCTGTATGTACTGTCCCTATCACTGACTGATCTCACCATGTATCACTGCTGTATGTACTGTCCCTATCACTGACTGATCTCACCTTGTATCACTGCTGTATGTACTGTCCTTATTATCACTGACTGATCTCACCATGTATCACTGCTGTATGTACTGTCCTTATTATCACTGACTGATCTCACCATGTATCACTGCTGTATGTACTGTCCCTATCACTGACTGACCTCACCTTGTATCACTGCTGTATGTACTGTCCTTATTATCACTGACTGATCTCACCTTGTATCACTGCTGTATGTACTGTCCCTATCACTGACTGATCTCACCTTGTATCACTGCTGTATGTACTGTCCTTATCACTGACTGATCTCACCTTGTATCACTGCTGTATGTACTGTCCTCATCACTGACTGATCTCACCATGTATCACTGCTGTATGTACTGTCCCTATCACTGACTGATCTCACCTTGTATCACTGCTGTATGTACTGTCCTTATCACTGACTGATCTCACCTTGTATCACTGCTGTATGTACTGTCCTCATCACTGACTGATCTCACCTTGTATCACTGCTGTATGTACTGTCCTTATCACTGACTGATCTCACCTTGTATCACTGCTGTATGTACTGTCCTTATCACTGACTGATCTCACCATGTATCACTGCTGTATGTACTGTCCTTATTATCACTGACTGATCTCACCATGTATCACTGCTGTATGTACTGTCCCTATCACTGACTGACCTCACCTTGTATCACTGCTGTATGTACTGTCCTTATTATCACTGACTGATCTCACCTTGTATCACTGCTGTATGTACTGTCCCTATCACTGACTGATCTCACCTTGTATCACTGCTGTATGTACTGTCCTCATCACTGACTGATCTCACCATGTATCACTGCTGTATGTACTGTCCCTATCACTGACTGATCTCACCTTGTATCACTGCTGTATGTACTGTCCTTATCACTGACTGATCTCACCTTGTATCACTGCTGTATGTACTGTCCCTATCACTGACTGATCTCACCTTGTATCACTGCTGTATGTACTGTCCTTATTATCACTGACTGATCTCACCTTGTATCACTGCTGTATGTACTGTCCTTATCACTGACTGATCTCACCTTGTATCACTGCTGTATGTACTGTCCTCATCACTGACTGATCTCACCTTGTATCACTGCTGTATGTACTGTCCTCATCACTGACTGATCTCACCTTGTATCACTGCTGTATGTACTGTCCTGATCACTGACTGATCTCACCTTGTATCACTGCTGTATGTACTGTCCCTATCACTGACTGACCTCACCTTGTATCACTGCTGTATGTACTGTCCCTATCACTGACTGATCTCACCATGTATCACTGCTGTATGTACTGTCTCTATCACTGACTGATCTCACCATGTATCACTGCTGTATGTACTGTCCTTATTATCACTGACTGATCTCACCTTGTATCACTGCTGTATGTACTGTCCCTATCACTGACTGATCTCACCTTGTATCACTGCTGTATGTACTGTCCCTATCACTGACTGATCTCACCTTGTATCACTGCTGTATGTACTGTCCCTATCACTGACTGATCTCACCTTGTATCACTGCTGTATGTACTGTCCTTATTATCACTGACTGATCTCACCTTGTATCACTGCTGTATGTACTGTCCCTATCACTGACTGATCTCACCTTGTATCACTGCTGTATGTACTGTCCTTATCACTGACTGATCTCACCTTGTATCACTGCTGTATGTACTGTCCCTATCACTGACTGATCTCACCTTGTATCACTGCTGTATGTACTGTCCTTATTATCACTGACTGATCTCACCATGTATCACTGCTGTATGTACTGTCCCTATCACTGACTGATCTCACCATGTATCACTGCTGTATGTACTGTCCCTATCACTGACTGATCTCACCTTGTATCACTGCTGTATGTACTGTCCTTATTATCACTGACTGATCTCACCATGTATCACTGCTGTATGTACTGTCCTTATTATCACTGACTGATCTCACCATGTATCACTGCTGTATGTACTGTCCCTATCACTGACTGACCTCACCTTGTATCACTGCTGTATGTACTGTCCTTATTATCACTGACTGATCTCACCTTGTATCACTGCTGTATGTACTGTCCCTATCACTGACTGATCTCACCTTGTATCACTGCTGTATGTACTGTCCTTATCACTGACTGATCTCACCTTGTATCACTGCTGTATGTACTGTCCTCATCACTGACTGATCTCACCATGTATCACTGCTGTATGTACTGTCCCTATCACTGACTGATCTCACCTTGTATCACTGCTGTATGTACTGTCCTTATCACTGACTGATCTCACCTTGTATCACTGCTGTATGTACTGTCCTCATCACTGACTGATCTCACCTTGTATCACTGCTGTATGTACTGTCCTCATCACTGACTGATCTCACCTTGTATCACTGCTGTATGTACTGTCCTTATCACTGACTGATCTCACCTTGTATCACTGCTGTATGTACTGTCCTTATCACTGACTGATCTCACCATGTATCACTGCTGTATGTACTGTCCTTATTATCACTGACTGATCTCACCATGTATCACTGCTGTATGTACTGTCCCTATCACTGACTGACCTCACCTTGTATCACTGCTGTATGTACTGTCCTTATTATCACTGACTGATCTCAGCTTGTATCACTGCTGTATGTACTGTCCCTATCACTGACTGATCTCACCTTGTATCACTGCTGTATGTACTGTCCTCATCACTGACTGATCTCACCATGTATCACTGCTGTATGTACTGTCCCTATCACTGACTGATCTCACCTTGTATCACTGCTGTATGTACTGTCCTTATCACTGACTGATCTCACCTTGTATCACTGCTGTATGTACTGTCCCTATCACTGACTGATCTCACCTTGTATCACTGCTGTATGTACTGTCCTTATTATCACTGACTGATCTCACCTTGTATCACTGCTGTATGTACTGTCCTTATCACTGACTGATCTCACCTTGTATCACTGCTGTATGTACTGTCCTCATCACTGACTGATCTCACCTTGTATCACTGCTGTATGTACTGTCCTCATCACTGACTGATCTCACCTTGTATCACTGCTGTATGTACTGTCCTTATCACTGACTGATCTCACCTTGTATCACTGCTGTATGTACTGTCCCTATCACTGACTGACCTCACCTTGTATCACTGCTGTATGTACTGTCCCTATCACTGACTGATCTCACCATGTATCACTGCTGTATGTACTGTCCTTATTATCACTGACTGATCTCACCTTGTATCACTGCTGTATGTACTGTCCCTATCACTGACTGATCTCACCTTGTATCACTGCTGTATGTACTGTCCCTATCACTGACTGATCTCACCTTGTATCACTGCTGTATGTACTGTCCCTATCACTGACTGATCTCACCTTGTATCACTGCTGTATGTACTGTCCTTATTATCACTGACTGATCTCACCTTGTATCACTGCTGTATGTACTGTCCCTATCACTGACTGATCTCACCTTGTATCACTGCTGTATGTACTGTCCTTATCACTGACTGATCTCACCTTGTATCACTGCTGTATGTACTGTCCCTATCACTGACTGATCTCACCTTGTATCACTGCTGTATGTACTGTCCTTATTATCACTGACTGATCTCACCATGTATCACTGCTGTATGTACTGTCCCTATCACTGACTGATCTCACCATGTATCACTGCTGTATGTACTGTCCCTATCACTGACTGATCTCACCTTGTATCACTGCTGTATGTACTGTCCTTATTATCACTGACTGATCTCACCATGTATCACTGCTGTATGTACTGTCCTTATTATCACTGACTGATCTCACCATGTATCACTGCTGTATGTACTGTCCCTATCACTGACTGACCTCACCTTGTATCACTGCTGTATGTACTGTCCTTATTATCACTGACTGATCTCACCTTGTATCACTGCTGTATGTACTGTCCCTATCACTGACTGATCTCACCTTGTATCACTGCTGTATGTACTGTCCTTATCACTGACTGATCTCACCTTGTATCACTGCTGTATGTACTGTCCTCATCACTGACTGATCTCACCATGTATCACTGCTGTATGTACTGTCCCTATCACTGACTGATCTCACCTTGTATCACTGCTGTATGTACTGTCCTTATCACTGACTGATCTCACCTTGTATCACTGCTGTATGTACTGTCCTCATCACTGACTGATCTCACCTTGTATCACTGCTGTATGTACTGTCCTTATCACTGACTGATCTCACCTTGTATCACTGCTGTATGTACTGTCCTTATCACTGACTGATCTCACCATGTATCACTGCTGTATGTACTGTCCTTATTATCACTGACTGATCTCACCATGTATCACTGCTGTATGTACTGTCCCTATCACTGACTGACCTCACCTTGTATCACTGCTGTATGTACTGTCCTTATTATCACTGACTGATCTCACCTTGTATCACTGCTGTATGTACTGTCCCTATCACTGACTGATCTCACCTTGTATCACTGCTGTATGTACTGTCCTTATTATCACTGACTGATGTCACCTTGTATCACTGCTGTATGTACTGTCCTTATTATCACTGACTGATGTCACCTTGTATCACTGCTGTATGTACTGTCCTTATCACTGACTGATCTCACCTTGTATCACTGCTGTATGTACTGTCCTTATCACTGACTGATCTCACCTTGTATCACTGCTGTATGTACTGTCCTTATCACTGACTGATGTCACCTTGTATCACTGCTGTATGTACTGTCCCTATCACTGACTGATCTCACCATGTATCACTGCTGTATGTACTGTCCTTATCACTGACTGATCTCACCTTGTATCACTGCTGTATGTACTGTCCCTATCACTGACTGATCTCACCATGTATCACTGCTGTATGTACTGTCCTTATCACTGACTGATCTCACCATGTATCACTGCTGTATGTACTGTCCTTATCACTGACTGATCTCACCTTGTATCACTGCTGTATGTACTGTCCCTATCACTGACTGATCTCACCTTGTATCACTGCTGTATGTACTGTCCCTATCACTGACTGATCTCACCTTGTATCACTGCTGTATGTACTGTCCCTATCACTGACTGATCTCACCTTGTATCACTGCTGTATGTACTGTCCCTATCACTGACTGACCTCACCTTGTATCACTGCTGTATGTACTGTCCCTATCACTGACTGATCTCACCATGTATCACTGCTGTATGTACTGTCCCTATCACTGACTGATCTCACCTTGTATCACTGCTGTATGTACTGTCCTCATCACTGACTGATCTCACCATGTATCACTGCTGTATGTACTGTCCTTATCACTGACTGATCTCACCATGTATCACTGCTGTATGTACTGTCCTTATCACTGACTGATCTCACCTTGTATCACTGCTGTATGTACTGTCCCTATCACTGACTGATCTCACCATGTATCACTGCTGTATGTACTGTCCTTATCACTGACTGATCTCACCTTGTATCACTGCTGTATGTACTGTCCCTATCACTGACTGATCTCACCTTGTATCACTGCTGTATGTACTGTCCTTATCACTGACTGACCTCACCTTGTATCACTGCTGTATGTACTGTCCTTATCACTGACTGATCTCACCTTGTATCACTGCTGTATGTACTGTCCTTATTATCACTGACTGATCTCACCTTGTATCACTGCTGTATGTACTGTCCTTATTATCACTGACTGATCTCACCTTGTATCACTGCTGTATGTACTGTCCCTATCACTGACTGATCTCACCATGTATCACTGCTGTATGTACTGTCCCTATCACTGACTGATCTCACCATGTATCACTGCTGTATGTACTGTCCTTATCACTGACTGATCTCACCTTGTATCACTGCTGTATGTACTGTCCCTATCACTGACTGATCTCACCTTGTATCACTGCTGTATGTACTGTCCTTATCACTGACTGACCTCACCTTGTATCACTGCTGTATGTACTGTCCTTATCACTGACTGATCTCACCTTGTATCACTGCTGTATGTACTGTCCTTATTATCACTGACTGATCTCACCATGTATCACTGCTGTATGTACTGTCCCTATCACTGACTGATCTCACCTTGTATCACTGCTGTATGTACTGTCCCTATCACTGACTGACCTCACCTTGTATCACTGCTGTATGTACTGTCCCTATCACTGACTGATCTCACCTTGTATCACTGCTGTATGTACTGTCCTCATCACTGACTGATCTCACCATGTATCACTGCTGTATGTACTGTCCTTATCACTGACTGATCTCACCATGTATCACTGCTGTATGTACTGTCCTTATCACTGACTGATCTCACCTTGTATCACTGCTGTATGTACTGTCCCTATCACTGACTGACCTCACCTTGTATCACTGCTGTATGTACTGTCCCTATCACTGACTGATCTCACCTTGTATCACTGCTGTATGTACTGTCCCTATCACTGACTGACCTCACCTTGTATCACTGCTGTATGTACTGTCCCTATCACTGACTGATCTCACCTTGTATCACTGCTGTATGTACTGTCCTCATCACTGACTGATCTCACCATGTATCACTGCTGTATGTACTGTCCTTATCACTGACTGATCTCACCATGTATCACTGCTGTATGTACTGTCCTTATCACTGACTGATCTCACCTTGTATCACTGCTGTATGTACTGTCCCTATCACTGACTGATCTCACCATGTATCACTGCTGTATGTACTGTCCTTATCACTGACTGATCTCACCTTGTATCACTGCTGTATGTACTGTCCCTATCACTGACTGATCTCACCTTGTATCACTGCTGTATGTACTGTCCTTATCACTGACTGACCTCACCTTGTATCACTGCTGTATGTACTGTCCTTATCACTGACTGATCTCACCTTGTATCACTGCTGTATGTACTGTCCTTATTATCACTGACTGATCTCACCTTGTATCACTGCTGTATGTACTGTCCTTATTATCACTGACTGATCTCACCTTGTATCACTGCTGTATGTACTGTCCCTATCACTGACTGATCTCACCATGTATCACTGCTGTATGTACTGTCCCTATCACTGACTGATCTCACCATGTATCACTGCTGTATGTACTGTCCTTATCACTGACTGATCTCACCTTGTATCACTGCTGTATGTACTGTCCCTATCACTGACTGATCTCACCTTGTATCACTGCTGTATGTACTGTCCTTATCACTGACTGACCTCACCTTGTATCACTGCTGTATGTACTGTCCTTATCACTGACTGACCTCACCTTGTATCACTGCTGTATGTACTGTCCTTATCACTGACTGATCTCACCTTGTATCACTGCTGTATGTACTGTCCTTATTATCACTGACTGATCTCACCTTGTATCACTGCTGTATGTACTGTCCTTATTATCACTGACTGATCTCACCTTGTATCACTGCTGTATGTACTGTCCCTATCACTGACTGATCTCACCTTGTATCACTGCTGTATGTACTGTCCTTATTATCACTGACTGATCTCACCTTGTATCACTGCTGTATGTACTGTCCTTATCACTGACTGATCTCACCTTGTATCACTGCTGTATGTACTGTCCCTATCACTGACTGATCTCACCATGTATCACTGCTGTATGTACTGTCCCTATCACTGACTGATCTCACCTTGTATCACTGCTGTATGTACTGTCCTTATCACTGACTGATCTCACCATGTATCACTGCTGTATGTACTGTCCTTATCACTGACTGATCTCACCTTGTATCACTGCTGTATGTACTGTCCCTATCACTGACTGATGTCACCTTGTATCACTGCTGTATGTACTGTCCTTATTATCACTGACTGATCTCACCTTGTATCACTGCTGTATGTACTGTCCCTATCACTGACTGATCTCACCTTGTATCACTGCTGTATGTACTGTCCCTATCACTGACTGATCTCACCTTGTATCACTGCTGTATGTACTGTCCTCATCACTGACTGATCTCACCTTGTATCACTGCTGTATGTACTGTCCTTATTATCACTGACTGATCTCACCTTGTATCACTGCTGTATGTACTGTCCTTATTATCACTGACTGATCTCACCATGTATCACTGCTGTATGTACTGTCCCTATCACTGACTGATCTCACCTTGTATCACTGCTGTATGTACTGTCCCTATCACTGACTGATCTCACCTTGTATCACTGCTGTATGTACTGTCCCTATCACTGACTGATCTCACCATGTATCACTGCTGTATGTACTGTCCTTATCACTGACTGATCTCACCTTGTATCACTGCTGTATGTACTGTCCCTATCACTGACTGATCTCACCTTGTATCACTGCTGTATGTACTGTCCCTATCACTGACTGATCTCACCATGTATCACTGCTGTATGTACTGTCCTTATCACTGACTGATCTCACCTTGTATCACTGCTGTATGTACTGTCCCTATCACTGACTGATCTCACCTTGTATCACTGCTGTATGTACTGTCCCTATCACTGACTGATCTCACCTTGTATCACTGCTGTATGTACTGTCCTTATCACTGACTGACCTCACCATGTATCACTGCTGTATGTACTGTCCCTATCACTGACTGATCTCACCTTGTATCACTGCTGTATGTACTGTCCTTATTATCACTGACTGATCTCACCTTGTATCACTGCTGTATGTACTGTCCTTATTATCACTGACTGATCTCACCTTGTATCACTGCTGTATGTACTGTCCTTATTATCACTGACTGATCTCACCATGTATCACTGCTGTATGTACTGTCCCTATCACTGACTGATCTCACCTTGTATCACTGCTGTATGTACTGTCCTTATCACTGACTGATCTCACCATGTATCACTGCTGTATGTACTGTCCTTATTATCACTGACTGATCTCACCTTGTATCACTGCTGTATGTACTGTCCTTATTATCACTGACTGATCTCACCATGTATCACTGCTGTATGTACTGTCCTTATCACTCACATTTCTTATTTTATTTGCTTCATTTTATTTTATTGTATTTTTATTGAATTTACATCTTTGTAAGTAGAGATGACATTGTAATGAAAGTAGACAGTTCTTAGTGAAGGTTACAGCAGTCTTATAGTGACGTGTTTAATTTGGTTTATGAACTGGTTGTTATTGATGAGGAAGCTGCCAGTTATTTCCATCATCTCCCTGAGGGAAAGAATCCCAGAAGTGCAACGAGAACCGTAGTAAAAATCCTGTCCTCATAATGTGACTCCGTTATCTGTGCACAGGATAAGTATCCCGCGTCAGCCGACTGCATACAGGCCGGTCCTGCCGCCAGCGATTGCTTGGGTCACCGGCATAATGTTCAGGTTTGAGCCCTCGGTCCCCGCCATCATTAATAATGCAGCCAGGACCAATGTTACAGGGGCCCATTCTGTGACAGTCACTTACTAAATGCAAAGGCTTTTGGGCATATGGTGTTTTTAGGATTGCACCCATGAATACACCTTAACCCAACACATTCCATTTTCCACCAGTGTGTGTTGTTTTTCCTGCAGAAATCAATATCTCAGCGCTGTCATAGCTTCCTATGGGCAGGTTTCCCTGTTGGGGGTGTAAGCCATTGATTTACGCTGCGTCTTTACCTCCCAGCCGTCTGCGGGCTGCAAGACTCAGAGGAGATGATTTACTTCATGGCCGGCCTAGAAATGACAGTGGGGCCTCTCCTGTATGTTACACGGCTGCCTTTATTAGCTGTGCAGGTCCATACTGTGCCGTGAGTCTGCTACGTGTGTTAATACAACGCCTCATTCAGAGATGCACACAGGCGACTGTGCAATACCATCCATCTGAAACGCTAATGGTGCAGGAGGCGTTGAAAAGAAACCCCCCGGTCATCCCAGCGCTGCCACCACCATCGATTCTCGGCTTACGCAGGCTCTGGCCGGCTCCTGGCTGCTTGTGAGGTCAGGAAGTCAGACCCTGGCCTCAGCACTCACAGAAAACAAGGACAACACGCCCCCCGTTTCCGGCAGCGCAGACCGTCCCCGGACCCTCATTCCCCTCTCCCCCAATCGCTTCTGCCTGTCACTCAGGCAGTAGCTTGGGGGAACTATGTGCGAGATCGCAGAATGGGTCCTGCGCAGGTGCAGACCTCCAAACATTGGTGATGTATGCCAACTATCAGGTTAGCGTAAATCTCTAAATCAGGCCCACAGTGCGCAGAGTACCCATCACCTTGGCTGCAATGCCCGACTGGTTCTCGACATAATGGCACAGCTTTGGCTCACTGGCAGGAGAAGTGACCGAAGCGGGTTATGTTGGATGATGTGTGGCTGTCTGTTGTAGATCGCTGTAGTAATGTGCCATAGTGTAATACTTGCAGACAGTATTTTTCTGTTTATTTGATACATCAGGAAACGTTTACTGTGTTAAAGCCCTGACACAGCACTTACAGAGGGAATGCCCTTTCCCATCCATTTGTAACTCCCGCGACCTGGTAACTGCCTTGGGGAGGACTAACTGACCCGGCGTCCAGGCTCACTGTCACCATCAGAGATGTTCCTGACTGTGTGTGACGGGCACAGATTATGACATGCCTTCTGTCTGCCTCTCTCCCCATCAGGCCATGCTTTCTGCCTTCAGACTATCACTAATTTGTCTGCTGGGTGGAAATAGCCCAAGGTGCTCCGTGTGTTCTTGGGACTCGCAGGGGTAGAGATTTCCCACCACCGATGGTTACATCAAGCACCCCAGGAATTCATCCATCAGACTGACAGACAGTCTCCTTACACACACACACACACACATACACACACACACACACACACACACACACACACAAAACTGGTGGAGGAATTAGGAGAGACGAGAAGGAGGCGAGTAAAACGTTAGATGGTCACACATATTAGGAGTCTGTCAACAAATATAGGAGAACTGGAATTAAAGATGTTCTCAGAAACTTTGGGAATAACTAAACTTGTCTGTATGGGAGTGAGGACTGGGCAGTGGATTTGGGGGGAGTATGATTAGGAGGTATATGAAAGGGGCACGGGTTTGAATGATTGGATTAAAATTGTGAATAACTAGTGTGATATATGAAGGGCAGCCCCATCCTGTCCTCCGTTTTCACTACTGCATATATTTGTCCATGTATTAATGTGTGATTGTATGTATATTTTGGGTATATGCTTCCCCATTGTCTGGTGCAGAGGGGCAGAATCAGTGCAATGCTGAATGCAGATTCCCTATTAACAGGAGCTGTGCGTGCGCAGTGCCCATTCTGCGAGTGTACAGAATGGGTCCTGCATAATCGCACGCAGCCCCTTCGATGCCTCTGCCTTATTGATTGGCAGAGGCATTTAAGGGGAGGTGCGTGGTCGGGGTCGGCCGGCATTCCCAGAAACAGGGACGTGTCCGCTCTGTTTTCCGGGTGTTGCAAGGCAAGGCAGTTTCCTGGCCTCGCAAGCTGGCCAGCCTGAGTAAGCTGAGGCTCCCTCAGCTGGCCGGCAGCCCGGCGCCGTCCACCATCGCGACTACCAATGGTTGCAATGGTGATCCCACGTATAGACACAGCCAGTGGGGATCTAACCCCCTCTCCTCACTTTTTGCACTGGTGCCCCTAAGTCACTGCTGCCTGATTTTATCTCTCAGTCTTCTGCCCAAGGACTTTGGACCTCATTCAGAGTCGATCGAAGCGGCCGCACGGTCGTACGGCACCGATGTTCGCTATACTGCGAATGCGTAAAGTTCGCAATGCGCGTGCGCAAACTAGCCGCTACGGTCAGAAATTTCTCTCCCCTTGAACACAGCCAGGTCGGTAGTTTGAGTGACAGATTGAGGCGTTTGTGTGTGGTAACAGGGGAAGGTGCTTGAAAACGGGGGAGAGGAGATCCGAACGCAGGCGTGCCTAATTATGCGAACAGCGTTTTGTGGGAGTGCATACGGTTTATGGGAGTGCATAATTAACAAAGTAGCGTCATGGCACATGGGAGGTTTTTACACTGACATGATCGTAGTGCTTAAGAGAGTGTATGGTCAACCTTAAGCTCTACGACTAGTTCCGATGGTTCCCGATGGTCTCGATTAATCCTTATATGCCCGGAGATGACGTGCAATGCGTACGAGAAGGGGGCATATTTTTTTGAATTCCGGCCGCTTCCTCCCCTTGGTCGGCCAGCTACCAATCCGAACTTAGGGACGCAACTTGCGAGGGAATCATTTGCATATCCGGCCCCTTTTCCCGTACGACCGTGCGGCCGCTTCGACCGACTCTGAATGAGGTCCTTTGTCCCTGAGATCTGGCTCCCCCTCCAGGGCGACAGGAAGGGTTGTCAGAATGTAAATGTTTAGGGCGCATGATTCATACATTAAAGTCTTCCCTTGGTGTAGGCTGAGGTGAAGGTGCTATGAATGGGCACAACAACCTAATACCGTATGACGGAAGCATTCTAGGAGTTATAGGAAGAAGTTTAAATGAGAAAGTATTGGAGATAATAAATGGGGAGAAAAAAACCATTTAAATTGTTAAAATATGATAATGATAGACCACTAAATGATAAAATTGCAAAAATTAGTGTAGGGGGGCAAAGTGACAGCTGATCTTTAAAATATAGTTTTCCTTGTGTGTATTCACAAAGGTGGAGAGAGTACCAGGAAATAAGTTATTATATAATAATACATATAGAGATGCAGTTGCACATAGATGAGAGAGAGCGAGAACCTGGTACAGATGTCATCCACCCATGTGTACTAATGGGACTAAGGGCCTGTTTCAGCGCGGATCGCAAGTCTGCAATCGCACGCACCCGCTCGCTGCGAAACTATGCCATGGAGTAACATCGGAACCATTCGCACAGCTGTATTTGAGCTGACTCTGACTCACAGACTGCGAAACTTCCTGTCGCCATCTAGACCTCTGGCTGCGTATGCCATCTCAGGGGCTGAATTATGCACGCCCCTGTAACTGCGTTCAAACGCACAGGCACGCCTGCGTTCCTTCGACCACCCCCCTCTCCACCCTCAAACGGTGCTTCCTGTCAATCATTTCTTTGTGCTGCTGTGTGTCCGTTGCATTCACATACACGATCGCAGTGGCCGGCTTGCGCACTGCGATGCATGCGCAGAACGCAAACATCGACCATATGCGTGCGTCCGCAGCCTTGCGATCTAACCTGATTTAGGCCCTAGGTTCAGTACGGGCAGGGCCCTCCTCCCTCCTGTTCTTCCCTAGTACCCTCCATGTCACCAGTGCCCTCCTCCCTCCTGTACTTCCCTAGTACCCTCCATGTCACCAGTGCCCTCCTCCCTCCTGTTCTTCCCTAGTACCCTCCATGTCACCAGTGCCCTCCTCCCTCCTGTACTTCCCTAGTACCCTCCATGTCACCAGTGCCCTCCTCCCTCCTGTACTTCCCTAGTACCCTCCATGTAACCAGTGCTCTCCTCCCTCCTGTTCTTCCCTAGTACCGTCCATGTCACCAGTGCCCTGCTCCCTCCTGTACTTCCCTAGTACCCTCCATGTCACCAGTGCTCTCCTCCCTCCTGTTCTTCTCTAGTACCCTCCATGTCACCAGTGCCCTGCTCCCTCCTGTTCTTCTCTAGTACCCTCCATGTCACTAGTGCTCTCCTCCCTCCTGTTCTTCTCTAGTACCCTCCATGTCACTAGTGCCTTCCTCCCTCCTGTTCTTCTCTAGTACCCTCCATGTCACCAGTGTCCTCCTCCCTCCTGTTCTTCTCTAGTACCCTCCATGTCACCAGTGCTCTCCTCCCTCCTGTTCTTCCCTAGTACCCTCCATGTCACCAGTGCCCTCCTCCCTCCTGTACTTCCCTAGTACCCTCCATGTCACCAGTGCTCTGCTCCCTCCTGTTCTTCTCTAGTACCCTCCATGTCACCAGTGCTCTGCTCCCTCCTGTTCTTCCCTAGTACCCTCCATGTCACCAGTGCTCTGCTCCCTCCTGTTCTTCCCTAGTACCCTCCATGTCACCAGTGCTCTCCTCCTTCCTGTTCTTCTCTAGTACCCTCCATGTCACCAGTGCTCTCCTCCCTCCTGTACTTCCCTAGTACCCTCCATGTCACCAGTGCTCTCCTCCCTCCTGTTCTTCTCTAGTACCCTCCATGTCACCAGTGCTCTTCTCCCTCCTGTTCTTCTCTGGTACCCTCCATGTCACTAGTGCCCTCCTTCCTCCTGTTCTTCTCTAGTACCCTCCATGTCACGAGTGCTCTGCTCCCTCCTGTTCTTCTCTAGTACCCTCCGTGTCACGAGTGCTCTGCTCCCTCCTGTTCTTCCCTAGTACCCTCCATGTCACCAGTGCTCTCCTCTTGTTCTTCTCTAGTACCCTCCATGTCACCAGTGCTCTCCTCCCTCCTGTTCTTCTCTAGTACCCTCCATGTCACCAGTGCTCTGCTCCCTCCTGTTCTTCTCTAGTACCCTCCATGTCACCAGTGCTCTGCTCCTCCTGTTCTTCCTTAGTACCCTCCATGTCACCAGTGCTCTCCTCCCTCCTGTTCTTCCCTAGTACCCTCCATGTCACTAGTGCCCTCCTCTCTCCTGTACTTCCCTAGTACCCTCCATGTCACCAGTGCCCTGCTCCCTCCTGTTCTTCCCTAGTACCCTCCATGTCACTAGTGCCCTCCTCCCTCCTGTACTTCCCTAGTACCCTCCATGTCACCAGTGCTCTCCTCCCTCCTGTTCTTGTCTAGCACCCTCCATGTCACTAGTGCTCTGCTCCCTCCTGTTCTTCCCTAGTACCCTCCATGTCACCAGTGCTCTCCTCCTGTTCTTCTCTAGTACCCCCCATGTCACCAGTGCTCTCCTCCCTCCTGTTATTCTCTAGTATCCTCCATGTCACCAGTGCTCTGCTCCCTCCTGTTCTTCCTTAGTACCCTCCATGTCACCAGTGCTCTGCTACCTCCTGTTCTTCCCTAGTACCCTCCATGTCACCAGTGCTCTGCTCCCTTGACTCCTTCTCCCCTTCAGCTACTCTGGTTCTCACGAGAACAAAAATAAATAAAGGTGGCGCGTAATAACTAATAAAAAACCCTATTTTATTGAAACATAAAAAAAGTGCAATGTAGCAACAATATTTAAACATTAACTCCCAGAAATGGGAATCTTGCAATAAAAGAGGTAATTACATACACATGGGACGATATTGTTGAACGATCACCCGGGTGTGCTGGAAGATCGATATCGATCATCCAGCACATGGCCAATGGATCGCGAGTCCCTATAGTAACCTGGTTGATATCAACCAGGTTGGCCTGCATGCACGGGCGATATCGTTAACATCCATACATGCCCACGCATCGCAGGTCGTTGTTGGGTTGGAGGCACCGAAAAATGCACGATATGAATGATAACGATATATCGTTATCATTCATATCGTGCATTTTAATCGTACCGCGTGTGCGCGCCTTTTGTAGATGTTTTTCACAGTATTCAAAAAGTGCAGCCGTGCAGTAGTTCCATATATGACTATGGCTATAGTACGGGTGGGATACAGATAGTGCGTAGTACACACACTGCCCAATATGTGTGTATATGCCGCAGCGAGTGTTGATCACAGGTACAATGATCGATATTGCAAGCACAAATGAAACAGTCCCAAAACACACTTGTACCGGGGCACTCCTTTGTGTGGGTCTCATCCGAAGGCCCGTGGTCTCCACTGTATTGCGGGGATAAAGCTCAGCTCGGAGTTAAACCGCGCCTCAACGCGTTTCCCTGCACTTGGCAGCTTTTTCACGTGTATCCCTACCCATCAGTGATCGCAAATATGCGCCATAGGCTGTCAGGGATTGGCCGCAGCACAGAGCGTCCCCGGAGACCCGGCCCAGCTACCCTGTAGATTGACTGACTAAAGCTTCTAAAACAGATGAGCGGTGGTGTTGCCCATAGCAACCAATCAGCGGGTGTTTTAGAAGCTTTAGTAAAATTTACCCCATTGAATGGAAAACAGCTGGAGAAATCTAAGATGGCAAAGGACAGGAAGCTGAGTAGCTGGCGGTAAAGGCATAATAAAGGGCGATGAATGAATGGGACACAGTAAGCACGTACTATTCACATTATATCAATCACTTTTATACCTCATCTTAAATAGGAGTTCTGTTTTGGGATGGTCACTGTAAGGAGGACATTCAGACGTGTTCTTGCTCATCTAGCCTCAATACGCCATGCAGCGCGATATGCCTGGTGTCATTGAGCCGTCTGGTCCCGGGCACCTCTGCTAGTGTCGGGCATCCCACTAGGACGCACCAAGAGACTGGGCTGATTAATTTGATATGTGACACTTGTGTATCTGTGTGCGACTGAGACTTGGCGTGGAAAATACGTGCGGCCGCTGCATTGAGGCACTTAGCTTGCTGATTGCGAGACCCAGTCGCACAAATATATACATGTTTTGCATATAAAATGAATCCACACAGTCTGTTGATGCGTCCTTGTCGCATTGCGTTGTGACTTCGGATAAAAAAGACGCCTGGTGCTAGCAGAGTCACACAGGACCAGGGTCGCCGAGAGGGGCTATTTGGTGCGACTTCAACAAAGACTAGTGAGGACACATCTGTAAAGGTTCTCGTTAGGGAAATTATTTCCATACCTTTCTGTGTATCTTTCTCCTTGGTCCTTTTTCCAAAACTCATGTATAACAGGATATGGACCACAAATGAGGAAAAAAACAATAATAGTGTAATGCTGAGATAAAGTGCTCTCCTGCAATGAAAACAGCCTGGAAAATAGAAAGTAAAATACAGCCACCAACAAGTGGGCCAGATTAAGAGACGGACGCTGGTAGCATCACTGCAGAGTCTTTGGACGCAGCAGCAATGCTAATGTATGATAATGCCCGCAGGAGGCGTCTGATGACTAAAGATTCGAGTGCTGCATCCATCTGAATAAGCTTACTCAGAACGGGCAACGGAACTGCTCAGCCAGGGCCAGGAAATCTACATAATGATTTCAGAGAGTGGGAGTTCCTAGATTCCGTTGTTCTTCCTAGATGGTGCCGTATTTACATAGACGCATAGGATCCACCAACGCGTTTCGTTTGATCCAAACTTCTTCAGATCCCTGAAGAAGTTTGTCCAAATTTCTCAACTTCAATTGTTTGGAGGTATGTGCATATATAATAAAATCTGGAAAAAGAACATCTAGAAAAGGTGTAGGCAACTTTTGGCACTAGTGCCACTAGATGGCACGCAAAAATGTTTATGAATCGCACCTGTGGCATCAGTCTCTCCCCGGGTGTGCGTGCTGCTCCACCTCTTTCTTTGGCACAGCGACCCTCTCCAAACCCTAGAACCCAAGCGTGGCCAGCATGCTCATACTCCTGGATCTATGTACAGTTAGTCCTGTATAACAGAACAAAATTCTGAAGCCTGTTTGCAAGTTATTGACTTGACCTGAGCAAACCAGCTTCAGAACAGGAAGGATAGAGAAGTAAATGTATATGTTGTAATGTGGTGGCTCTCCAGTAATGTTTTTGGCTTGTAATGTTTAGTATCTGACACCCCAAGAAAAAAAAGTTGCCTACCAATGATGCATCATATTACATACATACAATATTATAGTCTTTGCACTGGGCACATTTGTTAAAGTGGAGAACAGTTACCTAAAAGGTGCTGAGAATGGGATTACCATTCAAAATAAATTGTTTATACCGTTGTGTGTACATAATTGTGACACACTGTGACCTGTATGTAACAGATAGTAGTATCTCGGTTGTTTCTGTGCCCGGCCAGCACACTGTGACCTGTATATAACAGATAGTAGTGTCCCGGTGCCTGCACACTGTGACCTGTATATAATTGATAGTAGTGTCTTGGTGTCTGCACACTGTGACCTGTATATAACCGATAGTAGTGTACTGGTGCCAGCAACCTCTGTGACCTGTATATAACAGTAGTGTCCTGGTGCCTGCACTCTGACCTGTATATAACAGATAGTAGTGTCCCGGTGCCAGCGTGACCTGCATATAACAGATGGTGTTCCGGTGCATGCACACTGTGACCTGTATATAACAGTAGTGTCCTGGTGCCTGCACTCTGTGACCTGTATATAACAGATAGTAGTGTCCCGGTGCCTGCACACTGTGACCTGTATATAACAGATAGTGGCGCGGTGCCTGCACACTGTGACCTGTATATAACAGATAGTGTCTTGGTGCCTGCACACTGTGACCTGTATATAACCGATAGTAGTGTCCTGGTGCCAGCAACCTCTGTGACCTGTATATAACAGTAGTGTCCTGGTGCCTGCACTCTGTGACCTGTATATAACAGATAGTAGTGTCCCGGTGCCTGCACACTGTGACCTGTATATAACAGATAGTAGTGTCCCGGTGCCTGCACATGTGACCTGTATATAACAGATAGTAGTGTCCCGGTGCCTGCACATGTGACCTGTATATAACAGTAGTGTCCCGATACCTGCCCACTGTGACCTGTTTATAACAGTAGTTTCTTGATACCTGCACACTGTGACCTGTATATAACAGATAGTAGTGTCCCGGTGCCTGCACACTGTGACCTGTATATAACAGATAGTAGTGTCCCGGTGCCTGCACACTGTGACCTGTATATAACAGATAGTAGTGTCCAGGTGCCTGCACACTGTGACCTGTATATAACAGATAGTAGTGTCCCGGTGCCTGCACACTGTGACCTGTATATAACAGGTAGTAGTGTCCCGGTGCCTTCACATTTCACCTGTATATAACAGATATTAGTGTCCCGGTGCCTGCACACTGTGACCTGTATATAACAGATGATAGTGTCCTGGTGTCTGCACACTGTGACCTGTATATAACAGATAGTGGCGTGGTGCCTGCACACTGTGACCTGTATATAACAGATAGTGTCTTGGTGCCTGCACACTGTGACCTGTATATAACAGATAGTGTCTTGGTGCCTGCACACTGTGACCTGTATATAACCGATAGTAGTGTCCCGGTGCCTGTGTGACCTGTATATAACAGATGGTGTCCCGATACCTGCACACTGTGACCTGTATATAACAGTAGTGTCTCGATACCTCCACACTGTGACCTGTATATAACAGATAATAGTGTCCCGGTGCCTGCGTGATCTGTATATAACAGATAGTAGTGTCCTGGTGCCTGCACACTGTGACCTGTATATAACAGATAGTAGTGTCCTGGTGCCTGCACACTGTGACCTGTATATAACAGATAGTAGTGTCCCTGTGCCTGCACATGTCACCTGTATATAACAGATAGTAGTGTCCCTGTGCCTGCACATGTCACCTGTATATAACAGATAGTAGTGTCCCGGTGCCTGCACACTGTGACCTGTATATAACAGATAGTAGTGTCCCGGTGCCTGCACATGTCACCTGTATATAACAGATAGTAGTGTCCCGGTGCCTGCACATGTCACCTGTATATAACAGATAGTAGTATCCTGGTGCCTGCACATGTCACCTGTATATAACAGTAGTGTCCTGGTACCTGCACACTGTGACCTTTATATAACAGATAGTAGTGTCCCGGTGCCTGCGTGACCTGTATATAACAGATAGTAGTGTCCAGGTGCCTGCACACTGTGACTTGTATATAACAGATAGTAGTGTCCCGGTGCCTGCACACTGTGACCTGTATATATCAGATAGTAGTGTCCCGGTGCCTGCGCATGTGACCTGTATATAACAGATAGTAGTGTCCCGGTGCCTGCACACTGTGACCTGTATATAACAGATAGTAGTGTCCCGGTGCATGCACATGTGACCTGTATATAACAGATAGTAGTGTCTCGGTGCCGGTTGTTTCTGTGCCCGGCCTGCACACTGTGACCTGTATATAACAAACCTGTATATAACAGATAGTAGTGTCTCGGTGCCGGTTGTTTCTGTGCCCGGCCTGCACACTGTGACCTGTATATAACAAACCTGTATATAACAGATAGTAGAGTCTCTGTGCCGGTTGTTTCTGTGCCCGGCCCGCACACTGTGACCTGTATATAACAAACCTGTATATAACAGATAGTAGTGTCTCGGTGCCGGTTGTTTCTGTGCCCGGCCTGCACACTGTGACCTGTATTTAACAAACCTGTATATAACAGATAGTAGTGTCTCGATGCCGGTTATTTCTGTGCCCAACCTGCGTATCTTACTAACGCTGACAGTGTTGGTAGGGGAGGGCTGCTGTGCATAGCTGGTAGGATGCTATGGCAACAGATGGGATATATAGCATGACACACGCATACTAAAGCATTGGCCTAGGGATCCTCTATACTCAGCGTGGAAGGAAGTGGATTCACACTTGAATATAGCAATAAATAGAACACACTTTGTATAACTGTGGGTGTAGTCCCTGCTACAGGAGCCGGCGGAATATCTTAATCATGGAATAGAGTGAAATATATTCTAGTGTAAATATTGTTTCTGATAAGAAAAATAAATCAACCCCCCCCCCCCCCCCCCCCGATCTCAGGTTATGCTGAAGTGGCATCACAGAGTCTATAAACAGCAGAAATATGTACTGCGTGTTCCTTTCCCCCGCAGCCTGTCTCTGTCAGTGAGTCCGATGTACGGTGTGCCTCAGATGTGGGAGCGCACCCTGGGAGATATCCGACCCTGGTGCTTTGTGCAGTGAGTTTGGCCTTTGTGAATAGCATCGTATTGTGGCACCTAATTCTCTTGTTTGCAGCCGATGACCTGGAAAAACAGAATTATTAGACTCATTAACTGAGGTGAATTGAGGCCATCGCGAATTGGAAATATGTATATTTGCGATAATGGAGACTCCGCTGAATACTAGACTTGTTCAGTCAAGGTTCAGATATTGTGATTGACGGGTACAAGTTGAAGCGTAGTGCAGTAGCCATCGGCTATAAGCCAGTGTCACTTTGCCGTCAGTAGAGAATGACTTGTGGTGATGAGATAGGTGCTTCTCTCTGTGGTTCTGGGCTGACATCCTAACCTATAAAACCATTGCTAATCCGATCTGTTACTGACGATCCTTATTCCAGCATATGCCTGCTATATGTGTCGGGCAGCACAGACGGTGTAATGGTTAGCATTACTGCCTCACAGCGCTGAGGTCTTGGGTTCGATTCCCACCACGGCCCTACCTGTGTGGAGTTTGTATATTCTCCCTGTGCTTGCGTGGGTTTCCTTCGGGTGCTCCGGTTTCCTCCCACACTACAAAAATATACTGATAGGTTAATTGGCTCCCAACACAAATTAATCCTAGTGTGTAAGTGTGTGTGCATGTGATAGGGAATATAGGGCTTCATTTAGAGGCGGCCATACGGTCTACGACCGCGCGGCTGCCTCTGTTTGTCCAGTGCGCATGCGCACGAGGGAGCCGGCTCTTTCGATGTTGATTGACAGCTCGCCCCGTTTGGAAGGCGGGCCGGGGGGGGCGGCAGCCCAAACGGAGGTGTTCCCATGTCAGTGGAGAGCTTCCCGCTCTGACAGAGCCAGAAACTCTCCGGGGCTTACGACAAGTGAGACCCTACCCTACCATCGCGACCATCACCCTAGCGGTCGTTAGAGCTGTGGGTGTAAACCCACAGCCTAACGACCGAAACAGAGGCGGCCGGTCAGGATGCAAGCGGCCGCCCAGTTTCTGAGCGACCGCTTGCATCCTCCGACCGCCTCTGAATGAGGGCCATAGAGTGTAATCTCCACTGGGGCAGGGACTGATGTGAATGGGCAAATACTCTCTGTAAAAGCGCTGCGGAATATGTGTGCGCTATATAAATAACTGGTAATAATAATAATATTACCATCAGCAACATGTGTTCCAGAGGGGCGCGTTTGTCACCAGCAGAGGGTCTCACTTGTCGTAAGCCCCGGGTTCCACAGAGATGAGAGACCGGAAAGATGAATCCTAGGTCCCACAGGACTCTCTGCTCTGGTTTCTAGGATGTCATCACCAATCTAATAGTGCGCTCTATAGACAGTATATAGGTGTCTGCTTTTCCGTTCCTCTGCACCAAAGGATTCTTCTTTCCTGTTTTACTTCAAGGGCCTTCCTAATATTTCATGGCTACAATACAGGACTATGGCCCTGATTCAGAGCCGCTCGCTATTTGCGGTCGTTCGTTTTCTAAAAAGGGGTGGCTATTCAAATGAACCGTTCGCACTTTGCGGTCTGTTCACGCCTCTAAGTCTGAACGAGCGAGCAAAACTTGCGGTTGTAATTTTGAAAAATACGCCCCCTGGCTGCTCGCACCATACGTCATGTCCGCTATTTAATAGATTAATCGAGTACATCGTACAGCGTATGAACTGCTCGCTATTCTTGTGGCTGGTTTTTTCAACCGCTATTTTGCGAACAGTTCTGAGTTAAAAAAAAACAAGTGACGTGGTCAATGACGCTGCTGTATTAATTATGCACACCCTTAAAACGCCCGTTTTGACCCTTAAGCACGCCTGCGTTCGAATTCCACACCCCCGTTTTCAAGCACCTTCCCCTGTTACCACCCACATACGCCTCCTTCTGTCACTCAAAATAGCAGGCATTCGCTATATAGCGAACAAACGATTTTCGGCTGCACAGCCTGGTTCGCGCATGCGTATTAAAATCCGTACGCATGCGCAGATGTGCGAACATCGGTCAGAACGAACGAGCGGCCGCTTACGAGCGGCTCTGAATGAGGGCCTATTTCAGGATGAAGGACGTTCAGTTCTAGGCTGATTTCTGGGTGCTAGGTGGCGCTAGACACAGCAGTGTATTCCACAGAGAAGAGACCATTCACTTAAACATTTTTGAAGATGATAATGTCAAAGGTCTTTTTATTTTTAGGAAATATATTTTCCGCTAATCTTGAATTTACAAGTCGATCCAAGATGAAAAAATAGCAGGTTGACTTATGCTTTGTATATAGTATGTTAAAGCTCTTATACCTTGACAGAATTTGAGAAGACAGCGTATGTAATCCCATCTGCTTATATGTAAGCCCTTGTTCTCTGCTATCAGTTTTTGCGGACTCCGGGCCTCATTCAGCTTAGGACGGAATTGTAAAGCTGCACGCCTCCTGCATTACTTATGCAAGCTGCGTTATCCAACGCAGCATCGGATAATCTTCGGGAACATCGGCCGGCTAAGCGACCCATGGGGCAGGCGCCTGCACGGATTCCCGACCATTGGAAATCTGCTTTCAGCAGGCCCTCTGGACGGTCTGGACATACAGTATATCAGATTAAAGCTTTCTGTCAATAATGTTCACTTTTATTATAAGTACAAAGCAAGTTGAGTCTTGGACTTGGTGACCCCTACAGAGGTTTCAGATTTGTGCCATACATCCATATAGCTTTTATTGGAATTCGGGTCATGCCTGTGCCCCCCCCCTCCCCCTTTTGTCATCGTAATGAGAGTGTAATAATAGAGAGAAGCTAGTATACAATTGATGTGGGTGTGATTCCGCCCTGGGGACCGCACATTCCTGAATATATTTACTGTCAGCTTCCAGTTAGATGAAGGAGCTTCGTGGTTTATGTGCCACGTCCTTGTGAGATGGGCATAGAGTAACAGGTTTCTGCCTCACTGCTATAGAGATTGGCCGTGTGGATCTACCACTAGCCCAGTAATACTGTACAGAGACCGTTCTGATCATTACTGGATATGCTGGGAAATAACGATCCGTGCGCTTAGTCATCTTCGTACCACGCTTCCAGGCTCTCAGTGACACAGCCGGCCCTAGCTAAATTAGTGCCCTAGGCAAGATTTTGGGTGGTGTCCCCCTCCCCGTGGGATCCTGAAAAGGGATGTGGCCTCACGGAAGGGACCTTCACCCAGCACAGGACCCCCCTATTCCAGCACAGTGTCTGCACCCACACTCACCCATCACCCCTATCCCAGCAGTGAGCACGACAGCACCACAGCCCTCTTCCAGTTCCAAACTCGCAGCCCGCGGAACCGCCCGACTCAAGGTACAGCAAGTCGCGGTGGTGGAACCGCTTTTTCAGTCAGGCTGGCAAGCTGCAGCTATGTGTGATGATTGGTGGAGCCCAGAGCAGTGAGGTGTGACTTATCCGAGCTCCGCAAAGGCCCATGATGCAGCATCCTTCCCATGACTATTTACTTATAGTCCTGAATGAGCCTCTGCCCATGCGCAGAAGCTCATTCTGACTGTGTGACGCCCCGGAGCCAACCCGGCGCTAACCACTAGCTGCCGTCCAGGTTCCCTGCCCCCCGCAAATAGCCGCCGGCTGTTCCGCTGCTGCCAGCTCACTTTTGCTGCTGCCAGGCCCAATCAGAGCTGTCAGGTTAACTTCGATCGTGGACACTGCACAGCAGAAGCAGCAGCTGCCAGAGTATCTGCCCAGCCGGCAGTAGATACCCCGGCCGTGCCTACACCGAAACTCCACCAGCCCTAGGTGGGCTTGGATGTCCCTAGGGTATTCCAAATGCCCTAAGCATTTGCTTAATTTGTCTATGCCTAGGGCCGGCTCTGCTCAGTGACACCGGATAGGACACAGCTGGTTCCCAAATTGGACATTGATACTGTCGCTTGTGCTGAGTTTAAGGATAGGCCCGTGTGTAGCCAGCCCCAGCGGCTCAACAGGATTATTACATCTGGTTGAGACTTCGTATAAATAAAGGAGATACAACATATTGTCATTACGGGGTATAATAGGGCTGGTAAGACCACAATTGGTTTCCCACATATAAAGTTATTTGGATGGCTAGTTTGCTTGCTTGTTTGTTTTACGCCAAATTGTCCCCAAATACCTGTATCATGATTAATAATGAGCCCAGCCCCATAGATAGTGCAGATTTATGCGTGTCACGTGCCCCTCCTTCCCAGGATGAGATTCAGAATATGCAGGAGCTCTTTTCTTCCTAGTTAAATACGCAGTTATCTCTCTTGTCCTCCCGCTGAGTGATAGATGTGTTCAGGCGTTAATGTGAATGAGATGCCGCCACAGTCACGTTTCCCCGTCATTCGCTCGCTCTTTTTCCTGTGCTCATTAAAACCAGAGACACGTTTCAATCCAGCATCGAAGGCTTTGCCTCTGACAATAGATCCAATGCTGTTACGTGTAGCACACAAGTATTGGGATAGTTTATCATCATTGTGATTTATAGGTGAGCTAGGTTATGCCCCTCCCAATTCTGAATCTGTCAGTGGGAGCAAGATGCACAATTTGTACCTTCTAGCTGGATTTCATTCAAACTGTAAAGAAGGTTCTATGGTTTTATTTATTAATAGGACTTAACACCTTTTACCAATACCTCAGAGATTACCTCCACTGGAAACCTATTAGTTTTTCCGGTGAAAGCTTCTTCATGCTTTTGAAATGTTATTTCAGTAGGCTCACAGCAATCCTCCCATCGGTATCACTATCACTATCACCATCTCAGCCGGCTGGAAAAAAAACTTTATATAAACAAAAATAAATGTTGATAAAAATGTGCGATTCCTACTTTTTATATATACACACTCACACACTGGGCTTCCAGTCAGCTGCACACGTGTGACTCCTATGTGGAGTGTATTGTGTTGAGCCGTACACGCAGAGTGTATTATGTTAGTCCTAGAGGAGCAGATGGAATGAGCCGTACATGCATAGTGTATTATGTTAGTGCTAGAGGAGCAGATGGAATGAGCCGTACATGCATAGTGTATTATGTTAGTGCTAGAGGAGCAGATGGAATGAGCCGTACATGCATAGTGTATTATGTTAGTCCTAGAGGAGAAGATGGAATGAGCCGTACATGCATAGTGTATTATGTTAGTCCTAGAGGAGCAGATGGAATGAGACGTACGTGCATAGTGTATTATGTTAGTGCTAGAGGAGCAGATGGAATGACCCGTACATGCATAGTGTATTATGTTAGTGCTAGAGGAGCAGATGGAATGACCCGTACATGCATAGTGTATTATGTTAGTCCTAGAGGAGCAGATGGAATGAGCCGTACATGCATAGTGTATTATGTTAGTGCTAGAGGAGCAGATGGAATGAGCCATACGTGCATAGTGTATTATGTTAGTCCTAGAGGAGCAGATGGAATGAGCCATACATGCATAGTGTATTATGTTAGTGCTAGAGGAGCAGATGGAATGAGCCATACATGCATAGTGTATTGTGTTAGTGCTAGAGGAGCAGATGGAATGAGCCGTACATGCATAGTGTGTTATGTTAGTTCTAGAGGAGCAGATGGAATGAGCCGTACATGCATAGTATATTATGTTAGTCCTAGAGGAGCAGATGGAATGAGCCGTACATGCATAGTGTGTTATGTTAGTCCTAGAGGAGCAGATGGAATGAGCCGTACATGCATAGTGTATTATGTTAGTCCTAGAGGAGAAGATGGAATGAGCCGTACATGCATAGTGTATTATGTTAGTGCTAGAGGAGCAGATGGAATGAGCCGTACATGCATAGTGTAATATGTTAGTGCTAGAGTAGCAGATGGAATGAGCCGTACATGTAGTGTGTGGTATGTTGGTGATAGAAGTAAGGTCAATGGAGCATTGTACACACAGAAGAGCACAGGTACTTGATATGAGCTCAGTATTTATTCCCATGCACAGTGGGGTTATCCTGAAATGGGGACATGCAGCTGTGTTAGCATGTGCACTCTTAATATTTACTTTTTCTTAAATACTTTTCTTTTATTCTTTCTCGTTTTGTTTCATCTGACTCCTCCCTTTGCTGCATAATATTAGCCAGTGGCCCCAGCGTGCAGATAATGAGATAAGTCTCAGGAGCATCTTAGCAGTGTACTACCGTGGTCCTTGTCAGTAGGACTTGAGGATTATAATGTAATTAGTAGTGTTCCTTTCTGTACATTAGAGAACGCCTCCTGAGCGAGGTGGATATAAGTGGGTGATGTGTGGTCTGTCTAATCTATTAATGGTGCGCTATGGTCTCCCTCCCACGCTCCCGTCTCTAGTCTGTACCGATAGTATAACCTTGCAGACTCTCATCATGAAGTCTCAGAGTACCCTCACTACAGTCCTACTATAGATAAGCACACACGCTGCCTATTCTACTCCAGCAATAGGCTATAAGGAGCAGCGTGTGAGTATTTGGGTCTGATTTTGGCTGTAATTTGAGGTTTTCCTTTGTTACCTCCCGGTTTTCGTCATATTGCTGCCTTGTTGGGGATAACGGGAACCCACACAGATATTGACATTGCCATAGTAACAGGCCCGGACGTGGGTGTCTTCTGCAGTATGATGGATTCATGGATGAATCAGCAGCCTCGTATTTTAGGGATAATTTGTGCAGCTGCTTCTTCTTCATCTCTCACCGCGTTCTGCTTGTTGCTCATTAGCACAGGTCATAAGGAATCTGAGAGATGTGTATTTCCTCTTACTACAGTATATAAGGTTCTCAGAGTTTCCATTATTAATTGCTGTACGTATCATACATAGACTCATCATCACTTGCATTTCTGTACATTCACGTCACCTATACAGCGATCACATCACATTACTATAAAGTAGGGATGTGCAGGCTCGGATAGGTTCGAGTTTGCACGTGGAGTTCGGATTTTTCCCTCCAAAAAAACGGAACTCAGAACGAGGCAAAACGTCATCTTACATGGACGAACATCATCATTCCTGGTCTTTTGTCCAGGAATGATGATGTTCGTCCATGTAAGATGACGTTTTGCCTCGTTCTGAGTTCCGTTTTTTTGGAGGGAAAAATCCGAACTCCACGTGCAAACTCGAACCTATCCGAGCCTGCACATCCCTACTATAAAGTAGTCACATCAGTCACATCACATCACCTATACGGCAGTCACGTCACGTCACCTATACAGCCATCACATCACATTACTATAAAGTAGTCACATCACTCACATCACGTCACCTGTACAGTGGCCACGTCACCTATACAGCGATCACATCACATTACTATAAAGTAGTCACATCACATCACCTATACGGCAGTCAGGTCACCTATACTGCAATCACAACACTATACATACATTTATTATTAATTATTTATTAACAGTTTCTTATATAGCGCAGCAAATTCCGTTGCGCTTTACAATTTGATCATCACATCACCTACACAGCAGTAACATCACCTATACAGCAATTATATCACCTATGCAACAGCAGTTGGCAGTCACATCACACGTACGGCAGTCCTATCACTATACATTAATCACATCACCTATACAGCAGCAATCAGTAGTCACATCACATACAGCAGTCATATCACTATACATTAATCACATCACCTATACAGCAGCAATCGGCAGTCATATCACTATACATCAATCACATCACCTATACATCAATCACATCACCTGTACACACAGCAATCGGCAGTCACATCACCCGTACACATAGCAATCGGCAGTCATATCACTGTACATCAATCACATCACCTGTACACACAGCAATCGGCAGTCACATCACCCGTACACACAGCAATCGGCAGTCCTATCACTATACATCAATCACATCACCTGTACAGCAGCAATCGGTAGTCACATCACCCGTACACACAGCAATCGGCAGTCACATCACCCGTACACACAGCAATCGGCAGTCCTATCACTATACATCAATCACATCACCTGTACAGCAGCAATCGGCAGTCACATCACCCGTACACACAGCAATCGGCAGTCACATCACCCGTACACACAGCAATCGGCAGTCCTATCACTATACATTAATCACATCACCTATACAGCAGCAATCGGTAGTCACATCACATACAGCAGTCACATCACGTACAGCAGTCATATCACTATACATTAATCACATCACCTATACTGCAGCAATCGGCAATCGCATCACTATACAGCAGTCATATCACTATACATCAATCACATCACCCGTACACACAGCAATCGGCAGTCACATCACCCGTACACACAGCAATCGGCAGTCACATCACCCGTACACACAGCAATCGGCAGTCATATCACTATACATCAATCACATCACCTATACATCAATCACATCACCTGTACAGCAGCAATCGGCAATCGCATCACTATACAGCAGTCATATCACTATACATCAATCACATCACCCGTACACACAGCAATCGGCAGTCACATCACCCGTACACACAGCAATCGGCAGTCACATCACCCGTACACACAGCAATCGGCAGTCATATCACTATACAGCAGCAATCGGCAATCGCATCACTATACATCAATCACATCACCTATACAGCAGCAATCGGCAATCGCATCACTATACAGCAGTCATATCACTATACATCAATCATATCACCCGTACACACAGCAATCGGCAGTCACATCACCCGTACACACAGCAATCGGCAGTCACATCACCCGTACACACAGCAATCGGCAGTCATATCACTATACATCAATCACATCACCTGTACAGCAGCAATCGGTAGTCACATCACCCGTACAGCAAGCACATCGCCTACACAGCGAAGGCTCAGACAATACAATCTGATCTAATCAGATTGTTAGAAAAAAATGATTTATTTACACATTACGATTTTACCCTGACAAAGTACAAAGACAGCTGAAGAATCAACAGACTTTGATCTTACTAGTGACAACGAAGTATACTACACAGCATAAGTAGCAGACCGGAACACACTGACATTATAGTTGTATATAATGATATACAGCAACTTGGAAGAGCCCCCTTAGGCAGACATGGTTGGTTAGTAGCAAGCTGGATGGATGATTACAATCTGGTGGGAGAAGTAGTCTATGCAGCGACTGTGATCGCTCGGTGGAGAGCCTAAAGGTGCATATCCACTAGACGATTAAAATGAACGATTACGACATCGTTATTGTTCTATCGCTTATTAATCGCTCATTAAAATATTGAAAACGACCGGCGATGCGCGCTCCCGCTGGTCGTTTTCGACATCACTCATCGCCTGAACATGCCGGCCAACCTGCCGATAACGACAGAATGGGCAGGTTCGGGAATGAAGGAGGGTGCCTGCACTAAACGACATATCGTTCAGTGTGGGCACATTATCCACTGCACAGGAAGATGAACGATTGCACGATTATAATGTTGTAATCGTACAGTCGTTCCACTCTCGTGCAGTGAATACGCACGAGTTGGGGAGGTCTGTAGCACACTGTGGACAGTTGGCGATATATTACGCCTGCCCTCGCCCGATGCTGAATTGTGTGCGCAGAACCCAATGTGCATATTTGTCAGCATGCAGAGTTATACACATCTTTGCTGACTGCCGACCCCCAGTCCATACGCTTGCTCTGCTACCCATCATTACTGTGCAAATGTACTAGTCTGTATTTGGTGCACAGGTTCGTCGACACACCCTTAGTGACCTTTGCCTACAGAACAGCCCAGTTACACCTCTTAATCCGTCATAAGTGGAGATGCGACTGAAATGCGTATGACCATGCGTCACCTATTCTTGCATGCACTTTCAGAGCTTGCGTAGTGAAAACATACTCTGCAACAGGTGTGCGTCCTACTCTGTATCAGGCCAAGAGTGTCCGCTGGTGCCTATTCTATTTATCCTGGTGGATACACATGTTGAACAATCTAGCACAGGTTGCAGATAGATGCTAGGAATTTAAATTGGGACTCGGCGGGGTCAGACGGCCTCAGAAGAAATCGGCTCCGCTCACTCTCTAGGCGAGTAATCTATTACTGCTAGGATGGAGGGGCAGAGGTGAACCCCAGCCCATCGTGCTCCAGGAACACGGCCGAGCATGTATGGGCTTACAGTGATTATTCATCTTCCATTCACTCCATTTATCCCCAGCCCATCTGCTACGTGATTCATTACTACGTATGAGCTGCTCCAGCCTCCAGCTCCCCCTCCAGCTCCCCCTCCCCCAGTATAGTAACCACACACAGATTACACAGACAGTGCTGCCATGGTATTATTGGTGTGTATGTGTGTGTGTTTGTATGTCGTTATTTGTAAAACTATGAACCCATGGAGGCAGCTAGGACATGGGATTACCCCATCCCAAATGTTTGTCCCATGTGAGAAATAGAGATATGGATTATCCAGGCAATATGGGAAAATGTACCTGAATATTTATTAGGGATAAAACCATAACATGCTATAACATAAGATTATCATGGTCATCAGCCATACTATACTATATCAGCATACTATACTGCCATAATACACACAGAGAATATCACGTCCTCACCTTTGTTTAAGAACAATGGGCCTGATTCAGACCCACTCGCGAGCGGCTGTCCGCTCGCAAGTGGGTCGATGGTGTGCACTGAGCATGCGCACGACGGAGGGAGCTCCGTCGTGCGCATGCGCGAGACGCGACGAGCGAAGGACTTTCCTTCGCTCGTTGTGTTTGATCAAAGGGGGCGTGCTGTCGATGTTGATTGACAGCACGCCCCCATTGGTGGGCGTGCCAGGGGCGTGCCTCCCAGACGGGGGCGTTCCCAAGGGAATGCCTACCGTCAGAAGCCGGCCCCACTGACATCACTAGTGATGTCAGTGGGAGTGATTTTGGCTCTGATAGAGCCAAAATCACTCCGGGCCTTGCGGTTGAGAAACTCAACCGCAGGCTCCGGCTCGCAGTGGCGATGGTCGCGATGGTCAAGACCATCGCGACCATCAACCTGCACGCTCGTATAGGCTGTGGGTGGTGACCCACAGCTATACGAGCGTCCAGGAGGACGCTCCATTTTAATGGAGGACGGCCCTCATTCAGAGCGAGCGCTCTGCTCAGAGCGTCCGGCTCTGAATGAGGGCCAAAGTTATGTGTCTCGTTTGATGAGGAGATTTATAATTTTTCTTACTAACATTTCAGCAGCCTTCAGTTGGAAGAATAAACCTTTATTTCATTTGCTTCCAACCTATCTACTTGTGGGCTGGAGATGATATTTGTAAGTGTTTAAGACTGTAATGCTTCTACTCTCACAGTGAACCCTTTGGTGCTGCAGTGAGTATTATGGGGCTCGCTCAGAGTTTGATCTGTGATCACCATGAGTTATCAGTATATACTAGGTTTACAGGGAAATCAGGGAAAAGCTGGGAGACCTGAGTGCAGGTGGGTTGGAACTGATCCGAAATGTAGATCAATTTATATGTAATAACGCTATAATTATCCACAATTGCAGAGGAAATTACTATTAGAAATAAACAATAGTCACTGATGTGGAGTTGCTCCCCTGAGAGTACATGTGATAAAGTTAGGAAGACAGAAGAAGAAAAGGAACTCTCATCTTTGCTGGGGGCAATCTTTGACAAAATATTAAAATATAACTTTTATTATGCATGTTAAAATGATCTTAACAACAAACAAACAACGTACAAGACACAAAAAAGTATCAAACGATGATACAGCGAAAATATGAATAATAAATAGTACAGGGTTGCCTACCCTCCCGATTTGGGTGGGAGCCTCCCGATAAACGTGTGCAGCTCCCGCCCCCCGGAAAGGCAGGCAAGCCTCCCGCATGCCGCCGATCCCCTGTCTCCCCCCCGCCAGTACCTGATAAACCCCCTTCAGCGGGGGGCCGCTGACGCGATTCGCGTCATTTTGGCCCCGCCCCCTGCTTCACAATGCCTGTATTTCGGCATTGTGTAGCGGGGGCGGGGCCAAAATGACGCGATTGCGTGGCCCCGCCCCCTGTCACACACGGAAACTGCCTTCAGCCTGGCCACGCCGCCTTTTGCCGGCCACGCCCCCTGTTCTGCCGATCTGGCTGCTCCCTCCCGGAAGGAGCAGCCAGATAGTCGGCAAGTATGAAATAGTATAGTACACGAGGAAGCGGTTCAGTGAAACGGCCGTCTGTCACTCAGTGGACACCGGATGTGCACGAGCAGGGTGTCCCGTACAAGGCAGCAGTAGCAATTTTTCTTTTTTCTCTTACCTGCTCTCCACTTCACCGCCGCTGGACTACAGGCCTGCGTTCCCGGCAACCTGTTCAGGTATCGCCTTCAGGTAGGAGGTGGTTTGCTGGCACTGGTGTTAGCAGTGACCCTGCAATGACCTTTTGACAACCGGGCCCCCTCACTGCCACATTTAGCGATCCACCCAACCTGTATCTTCTCTCTTCTAAATGCCGCTCACTCCCCATCAATGCTTTTTAGTAAATAGGGAGCAGCAGCACACACCACTGCACAATTGACATTATTTCTCTTTATTCATACTTTGATTCTCTAAACTACATACTACACTTTCTTTTTATTTCTTTGGGTTATCTCATTGGGTCGGTGATTTAGGAGATCCCTGCGCTGATTCAACAGAGTTCACCTCTATCTACGTCACAAAAGCAGTTGCCCTATAAACTTATTCACACCCTAGGGCGATCAGAGGGTACGCTCACTCTTTGTATAAATGCAGGTCACACAAAGGGCAGCAGCTGCCTTCTTGATATGTCTGTAATGGAGTAGCTTTATTTGGGCGATACCTCTACACACTACCATATTTTTGGCAAAAGCAATTTTTCTCTATATATAGTCAATAACTATTTCTCTTTCATGCACTAGGGGACACTGGAGGTGCTTACGCTGGGGTATAGAGGCGTGGATAGCTGGAGCCGGCACTTTAAAATTTAGAAGTGTGAAGCTCCTCCCCCTCTATGCCCCACCAGCCCTCAGTTTAGAAAATGTGCTGTCGGAGCTGGTCACAATCTGCTGTGCTCCAGCAGGTCACATAATAATTTATTTCTTTTATTTGACACTATTATTTATTTTTTGTTTATTATTTTAAAACATCTTTTACATTATTTTTCAAGTACCCTTCGCCACCTCTATAAAGGTGGGGTCCGGGTTACTGGCACCCTGTTAACCTCCTGGGTTACAGGAAGGAGTGTGCAGTGCTTCACCAAAAGCATCTGACAGCTCCTTAATGCCAGCACACACAGCACAGACTGCCTCCAGGAAGCAGGGAGGAGAAGTGCTGTTCAGAGGAGCCGTCCTCAGGGGAGCGCAGTGAGTACAGATCACTTGCACTTTCCCCGACTCCTGCCCCGCCGCCAGCGCTGAATTCAGAGAGCGCTATAAGCGCTGCTCAATGATTATGCTTCTCCCCTCTCCCGCAACTTGCGGCTCCTTCTCAGCGGGGCTAGCGCAGGGGGGAGGTTATGACTGCAGTGTGGTGGCCATTTTCCAGTCCCTCGGACTTGAGGAGAAAGGGGGCAGAGCCTAATCGCGTGGGCTCCCTATCTATTTAACGCGGCAGTGGCTGTTAGAGCAGCGTGGGGGCTGCGTTTAACCTGTTGTTTGCCTGCATCTCTCCACTGCAGGTAGTGTGCAGGCACAGGCAGAAGGCTGATTCTCCTGTCTACATCCCTGGCAAGAGGCTGTGAGTAACACTGGGGTGTCAGTGCAGGGAATCTAATCTGTGGGAGGGGGTACCTCTTCCTCTGTGTCCCAACCAGCCTTCTGTTTTATTTCAAATCACTGCTGTGTCTATTGTGTCTGGGTGACTGTTGTTTATCCATGTCGAACAAAACAAAAGCGGCTCAAAAGATGTTTGTCTGCTCTAAATGTAACCACAAACTATCTAAGCCGCATGCCGCTGGGTCCACGTTATGTGATGCTTGTATAAAAGTTGATCCACAGATGGCTATTCCTGACTCAGTTGCTCCGCCATGGGCCGCTGACATGGTAGGAGTTATGTCAGACTTAACGTCTGAGTTAGCTGAGGCACGTAAGTCTCAACCTCCCTGGGTGGCGGGGCTAACCAAGTCTCTAGGCACCTTGGTACAGGTTATGGGCACTGCGGCATCCGCACCCTCCACTTCCTACCAGAGACCTAAGCATACCCTGACGACTGTTATCCAGTAAGAGGAGTCGGAGGAAGAATCCCTTACTATGGAGGATACCGAAGAAGGGGAATTGGAGGTTGCATTACAGGGCGATCCTCAGGAGTTAGAGTCCACCTCTCCCGGGGTGGAATCTTTAATTTTGGCGGTCAGAAAGACTCTCAATTTACCTGAGGATATAATTCCTCCATCACAGGAGTTTGAATTATTTAACGAACAACCGAAGAGCTCTGCAGTTTTTCCGTTCTCGCAGCAACTTCAGCAACAGCTCTCGGTAGCTTGGAAACAGCCGGATAAGAGGTTCCAGATTCCGCGCCGGTTTTCATCTAGTTACCCTTTTCCTTCATCCATGATGGAAAAGTGGGAAACCCCTCCTCCAGTAGATGCGTCTGTCTCCCGTCTCTCAAAGAAAACAGCACTCCCAGTACCAGGAGCTACAGTTCTAAAAGATCCGTCCGATAGTAAGTTGGAGACAACGCTAAGATCTATTTATACAGCAGCGGGTGCTCAACTCAGGCCCACACTTGTTACCGCTTGGGTTAACAAGGCTGTGGTTTCCTGGGCCGATCAATTGATTACAGGATTGGTAATTCCAGAGCAGAGTTACGTCTACTAGCAGAACACATCCGTGAATCTGCAGTTTACATGGGAGAAGCTTCAAAGGATATCAGTCAGATTAGTGCTCACATATCTGCTTCGGCGATTTCGGCCCGCAGAGCCCTCTGGCTACGCGCTTGGCAAGCGGACGCAGAAGCCAAGCGTGCAGTGGAAAGTCTACCATTCACTGGCGACATGCTGTTCGGGCCGGAATTAGACTAATGGATATCCCAAGCCATAGGGGGTAAGTCTTCCTTCCTCCCGTCCGCTGCATCGGCTCCCAGAAGAATTTACACGGGACCTTCGTTTAATTCCTTTCGGGCGCCACATTCCTTTCGTGGCAGGACCAGAGGTGCGCCCACGCAACCAAGAGGTGGCAGAGGTAGAGGTCGTCCACACACGGTTGCTCGTAGACCAGAGCCTAAACCAGCTGAGAAACAAGTGGCATGACGGTCTTCCGTCCCACCTGGGACCATCTGCAGTGGGAGGCCGCCTGCAAAGATTTCAACAAGTTTGGAACCAGACTTCTACAGAACCATGGATCCGAAGACTAATTACCGTGGGGTACCGAATAGATTTCGAGACCTCCCCTCCACCTTGGTTCTTCACTACAAGTCTGCCAATACAGGCAGAAAGAGCCAAGATTCTACAGGAGGCTATCCAGTCTCTAGTAGTATCTTCTGTGATAGTTCCAGTTCCGGAACTTCAACGAGGTATGGGGTTTTTACTCAAACCTGTTTGTAGCACCCAAGCCGGATGGCTCGGTCAGGCACATCTTAAACCTGAAGTCTTTGAACCGGTATCTGAAGATGTATAGTTTCAAGATGGAGTCTCTAAAGTCAGTAATAGCGAGCTTGGAACCAGGGGAGTTCCTATTATCCCTGGATATCAAGGACGCATATCTCCATGTTCCCATTTGGGAACCACACCAGGCTTTTCTGCGTTTCGCCATTTTGAAGGATCATTATCAATTTCGGGCATTGCTGTTCGGGTTATCCTCGGCTCCCCGCATCTTCACCAAACTCATGTCAGTCATGATCGCTCTCCTTCGGTCATCAGGAGTGAACATAATACCTTATTTGGACAATCTGTTACTCAAGGCTCCATCGGTGCCTCTTCTATCAGATCATGCCTTACTGACATATCACATTCTAATCCAACATGGTTGGATAATCAACTTCAAGAATTCAAATCTCAATCCGTCTCAGAAACTTTTATTTCTGGGCATGATATTGGATACGAAATTTCAGAGGATTTTTCTTCCAACAGACAAGGCCAAGGATATCCAAGTGTTAGTTCAGCTGGTCCTCAAAACAAAGACTGTGTCAATGCTTCTTTGTCTGCGTCTCTTGGGGAAAATGGTAGCTGCTTTCGAGGCACTACAGTTCGGCCGGTTCCACTCCAGGGTGTTCCAGCTGGACCTGTTAGCACAGGGGTCAGGGTCTCATCTGTTCCTACATCGACAGATCCGTCTGAACCCGGTTACCAGAGTAGCCCTTCTTTGGTGGACACAATCCAGCAATCTGTTAGCGGGAAATCGGTTTGGAATGTGGGACTGGATCATCATAACCACGGATGCCAGCCTTCGAGGATGGGGTGCAGTAGTCCTCGATTATCACTTTCAGGGTCGATGGTCCCCTCTAGAACAGAAGTGGCCCATAAATGTGTTGGAACATAGAGCGATTTTCAATGCTCTGATAGAGGCAACAGAGTTGCTAAAGGCTCGTCCGGTAAGAGTTCAGTCCGACAACGCGACAGCTGTCGCTTACATCAACCGCCAAGGAGGGACTCGGAGTCGCATGGCTATGCGAGAGGTAACTCGGATCCTCCGGTGGGCCGATAATCAGTCAATAATCCTGTCAGCGGTATTCATTCCGGGTGTGGACAACTGGGAAGCAGATTACCTAAGTTGACAGGATGTCCATCCCGGGGAATGGAAGCTTCATCCAGACGTGTTCAACGCGCTGATACGTCGATGGGGATGTCCACAGGTGGATCTCATGGCGTCACGATTGAATCATCAGCTTCCAGTATACGTGTCAAGAACTTGAGATCCGCAGGCGGAAGCAGTAGACGCTCTGACAAGTCCGTGGACCTACGACTTCGTTTACCTTTTCCCTCCGATTCCACTTCTTCCTTGTCTTCTAAAAAGAATAAGACAGGAGTCAGCCTCGGTAATTCTTGTGGCCCCGAACTGGCCTCAGAGAAGTTGGTTCTCGGACCTTCGGTCCCTATTATCAGACGATCCGTGGCCCCTTCCTCTGCGCCCGGATCTTCTACTGCATACACCCCAACTTAGCGCAGCTACGTTTAACGGGGTGGCTCTTGAAACAGATATCCTAAGACGTAGAGGTATCCCAGATGCGGTTATTCCCACCATGCTACGCGCCAGAAAGCCAGTTTCGGCTGCGCATTATCATCGCATCTGGCGTGCTTATATCTCATGGTGTTCTAGTAGGGATCTTCCGTCTAGGACCTTTCGCTTATCCCAGTCTCTGCTTTTCCTTCAGATGGGTCTGGATTCCGGCCTTCGTCTGGGAACCTTAAAGGTGCAGGTTTCTGCCCTTTCCATTTTCTTTCAAAGGAAATTGGCCCTCATTCCTGAGGTGCAGACGTTTCTTCAAGGGGTCTTGCGCGTGCAACCTCCTTTTGTACATCCAATTGATCCATGGGATCTTAATCTAGTTCTTCTGTTCCTTCAGTCGCCCATGTTTGAACCTTTGGAGGAGGTTGATCTTAAGTACCTATCTTTGAAGACGGTAATCCTCCTGGCTCTCGCTTCGGCTCGTAGGGTTTCGGAATTGGGGGCTCTTTCCTATAAACCTCCTTACCTAGTGTTTCATGCGGATAGAGCGGAACTCCGGACGATAGCCGCCTTCCTTCCTAAGGTCGTGTCGGCTTTCCATATCAATCAGCCTATTGTGGTACCATCGTTGGTGGAGGACTCTGGTTCTTCTACCTTGGATGTGGTTAGGGCTCTCCGCATCTATGTTGACAGGACTGCTTCCCTTCGTAAGTCGTAGTCGCTTTTTGTCCTCTATGATGCGGTTAGGAGGGGTTGGCCAGCGTCTAAGCAGACTTTAGCACGTTGGATCCGGCTGACTATTCATCAAGCTTATGTTAGTGCTAACCGTCGGCCTCCTTCGTCAATTTCGGCTCATTCCACACGTTCTGTGGGTGCGTCATGGGCGGCCGGTAGAGGAGCATCTACGTCACAATTGTGTCGTGTGGCCACTTGGTCTTCAGTTCACACGTTTGTCAAGTTTTACAAATTTGATACGTTTGCCTCTTCGGCGTCCTGTTTTGGCCGCCTTGTTCTGCAGGCGCCACAGAGCACTCCCGCCCGTGGGAATAACTTTGGGACGTCTCCAGCGTAAGCACCTCCAGTGTCCCCTAGTGGATGAAAGAGAAAATGGGATTTTGGTACCTACCGGTAAATCCTTTTCTCTGATTCCACAGGGAACACTGGACGCCCACCTCTGCGCTCTATGCCTGCCTGTTTGGTTTTGTACTGTATGTTGTATGATTCAGTTATTGTGTGTTCTTCTCTCCTCTCCTTTTCACTCCGCTTGTTCTCCACCTCCTCTCGGTCTTAATTTTCTAAACTGAGGGCTGGTGGGGCATAGAGGGGGAGGAGCTTCACACTTCTAAATTTTAAAGTGCCAGCTCCAGCTATCCACGCCTCTATACCCCAGCGTAAGCACCTCCAGTGTCCCCTGTGGAATCAGAGAGAAGGATTTACCGGTAGGTACCAAAATCCCATTTTTTTGTATAGCAACCAACTTAAACTATTACATGATACTTTGATACATTATACCAACCTTTCTGCATCTTTTTCAATACCATCTATTGATCCGCTGTAATTGGTAAATAAATAGTTTTTGTGTCTATAGGCTGATATTGTTTAGCAGACATACCAATTACCTATACTACTAAACCTATATCACAGTATATTCAGCGGAACCATTTATTTGTATTAATTTATTGTATTAACACTCAGCAATATCATACTATTTATTATTCATATTTTCGCTGTATCATCGTTTGATACTTTTTTATGTGTTGTACTTTGTTTGTTTTAACATACATAATAAAAGTTATATTTTAATATTTTGTCAAAGTGCCCCCAGCAAAGATGAGAGTTCCTTTTCTTCTTCCGTCTACCTAACATATCAGTATATACGCCTGGTTTCATCATCAGCGCCTAGTTACAGCTGTCCTAAACTAGGTGCAAAAGACGCCTCCTAACAGGAGTATATACAGGTAACTACTGGTCTGCTTGGGACGCACTTCATGAACACACCTTAACTGAGCTTTGCCCACGTAAGAACGCCCTCTCCGTCCCCTATTCCGCCCCTATGGTAGTAAGGTTTGATACATGTGAAACGTGTATTTGTTTACAGAGTAACGTGTGTGTACGCTAGATGTCTCCTCATGGTTAATAACACATGAGGGCAAAGTAAGGTATGATAGTGAAGGGAGGGGATGGGATAAGTTATAGTAGCCCACAATCCTACAAGAGGGAGCGCTGATAGATGTTCTGGGGTCCATCCCGTAAATCAGGGTGTGGGGTGATCTCAGTGTATGTGGGGAAGACAGTCACATTTGTGCAAGTAGACTGGTTATAATGTGCTCCTGAGGCCCCATGTAACACCTGTCATCCCTGCCATCACACGTGCCGAGCGGCATTGTTATCATTTAAATAGCCCGGACTGGTCACCCTATGACTCCCTCCTGTATCTCTCCGTTACCACCACTCTTTTCCTAACCTGTGTCATACTCCGCATACACCCCTGATTGTCTAAGGTAACATATAGGTATCTCAGCCGGATCTAAGCAGCAGCTCTCGCTCTAAAATGAAGTGTATTCATAGTACGCCTTAATGTATGTGGATAATGAGCAGGGGGTCTATAAGATACTGTATACGTGTATTCTGGTGCGTAGGTGGTCTTCCTCCATCCAGCAGGTGGCAATAGAGGCTGCAGCGTTTGAGTATTACATCGGTGTGACTTGCATGAGGCGCTCCCCAGTACATTGTACAACACTTCCTAAGCAGGTGCTGTGACCCCCAGTGGGGGGGGACACTGTTATCTGAACACAGACAGACATCCAAATAGTCATTCTGGTCCCCTGCAGATCAGTGTACCCGAGATGCTGTCCTGCTGGTGGTATTTATAGCTGTCACACGGTAAGTGTAGGATGTGGGCTATGGATATCCTTCCTAATCGTGCTACAGACCAGCTCTGACGTTAAGCGCTGCTCTCCCAATACCTGTGTGTAATAAATGTAACCTGACTATACACTTAGGTGGAACACTCCTGAGATCGCACGTAATTTTTGGCCGAGAATGGGTTTTCAGTCCCTTTCCATAAACAGCATCTGACCTCAGAACTTTATAGCCGGAACCTTTCTCTCATCGGCTTATTGGGAATCTCCGGTTTATGAGTTTATTCACTTATAACCTACACTGATTTATTTTTTTTACGCTACCCGGCATTATATAGTTTATTATATTTATTAGGTGGTGATAAATGACTATTTAGGCGCATTGCACTGTCTTGTGTGCTTCTGTTAATGCTGGCGGCCAAAATGAATGGGTCACATTTGGCGGCTCAAAGACGGCGGGAAGCCTTAATGCCATCCCCACGATGTGGCGATTGGGAATAAACCATGGACTAATATCTATAGGTCTCCCCTATTGCTGCAAATAAACTTACAGAGATACGTGTATTATTAGCAGGTTGCTAAGTAACTCTAGGTGTCATTGCTGATCTCTTGCGTGGGCAGGCTGGACATTGATAGCAGACCCTGGTTTTTGTTAGACATAAGGGACAAAGATTTTAGGTGGCATTTACGTTTCTCTGCGCAAACTGCTACTGTCCTCTAATAGATGAGCGTCAGCCGCCAGACTTATTAATGATTCTCTAGTATAAGCTTAGCTGGTGACCTCTCACCCGCAGAAACTCCCATTTTCACCAGTAATTAGGCTTCTTCCCCTTCAACAATTTCTGGGTAGTTTTTTTTTTTATTTCTTTTGTCAATCTGCTTTTATCATACTTTATATGAAGATGTAAACTTAATTTGAAAAAAAAAAAAAGTGTCATTCAGCAGAGGACGGAATTGCAAAGCAGCACGCAGGTAGCTTTGCAATTCCGTCCTTGCAAATATACAAATACAGCAGGAGGTGTATGACGCTCCTGTATGACACCCCCTGTATGACACCCCTGCTGCATTTGCGATCCCAGCACTGACCGAGGCCGCAGGCTGGGATAACCATCGCAACCATGTGTTGGTGGATGCGTTGGCCAGCCGAGTAAAGGCACACATCCACTTAAAGACATGAAAACGACTGCACGATTACGACATTGTAATCGTGCATTCGTTTTGTCAGTCGTTCAGTGTAGGCTCATCAATCTTCCCCTACCATGCGCCACCTGTCGTTATCGTCAGGTTGTACAGCATTTTCGGGCAGTGATTGATGTCGGAAACGACCAGCGGGAGCGCGCATCGCTGGTCGTTTCCGACATAAAAGCGCACGATTACTGAGCGATTGCACGAATCGTGAAATCGCTCAGTATTATCGCTAAGCGGATGTGCGCCTTTAGCCTCCGCTTATGCAGGCTGGTTGGCTTGCGAGGCCTTGCCACTCCCGGAAAATCGGGGCCGACACCCCCCCTCGTTTTTGCGGGAATGCCGGCGGTCCCGCCTCACCCCTTGAATGCCTCTGCCTGTCAGTCAATGCTGAATTAGCCCCATAGAGCGTAAGCTCCCCTGTGCAGGGATTGATGTGAATGAGGAATGACAGAATACTCTGCTCAGCGCTGTGTGATATTGTGGGCCCCATGTAAACACATGCATATCAGGGAGCTGAGCCTTCTGGGAATTGGATGTGCCCCATGCACCTCTCCCACTACCATTGTGTACATGGGGCCTTCTTTAGCGTTGGACACATTTTGTGGGTAAAAGCAAGCCCAGCGTGCTTAGGCGTGTATGCAGGTATCTCATAGACAGCAGTGTTCCTGCATCAGAGATAGACGTGTCTTCTTATGTCCACAGATGGCCTGGAGCCACAGCGCTGGCCGTACATACAAAACTTGAAATGTGCAAATAAAATTTAATGACATAAATAGATTCCAACATCTGTTGTTTACTACATAAATCCGATGGGAGTCTTCTCTCTGCAGCAGTGCAAATGGAAATGACAAGAAAGCCAAATAGCTGGGCGCAAAGTGATAAGATATAGCTGCAACGCCAATGAATGAAATACTAATAGCAGCTTATCAGGAGTCGGTGTCACTATTATCATCATCATCCTCATCTTTACACCAGGGATCCAGTGCCGGATTAAGGTTTGTGGGGGGGCCCTACCAATATACAGGAGGCACCCATGTCTGCCAACGTATAGACACACACCCTCCCCCAATCTTTGCTGGGCACTGAGCCTAGAGCGGGCCAGCGAGCAGTACGCACCAGTAAGGTTACTAATACATTAGCTCTAGACAGAACGGGTTCCACGACCTGATCACGATCACAAACTGATACAGAGAATTAGGCATATTTCCCAATTCCTACTTGTGTTTCCCAATCCCCCACCCCCAATTGATTGCACCACATCCCCTCGTGTACTAGCTCGACCTTATACAAAACAATAGCCCAGCATGCGCCTATCAGCACAGTGTTTACCATATGGAGGAAATAGAGCACTTCTGGCAGCACTGTGCATGGATGTTCCGATGCTCGGTGCTCTTTCTATTAACAGACACCTCCAGTCACTGCAAGGCTCCCTCTGCAGGGTGCTGCCACTTCCTTCAGGTGTGTCTTATGTCCTAGCTGTGCACGTGTGTGAGGGCCCCTGGGTGACTTATCCAGCTGGTACTCCAGTACTGTATGTATCTAAATCTCATTAGGTCATATCTCCATGGCTGCACTACTTACCTGTACATGAACTGACACCCACCCCCATTACACCACTTCAGGTGTTAGGGGCCGCAAGTCCACTCTCAAAGCCAAATACAGACACGTGCAGTATGAAATGCATATATGTACTCCATAAAGATGGCCACACCTCAAGCATAACATCCCTCTGTAGTAGCTGATGCATTTGACTCCATAAAACCAATGGAAGCTGCTTAGGAAGGAGCTTCATCAGAGACTGTGCCGCTGGATCTGTGCTGGGGACTGTAGTACCGCTGGATCTGTGCTGGGGGCTGTAGTACCGCTGGATCTGTGCTGGGGACTGTAGTACCGCTGGATCTGTGCTGGGGGCTGTAGTACCGCTGGATCTATGCTGGGGGCTGTAGTACTGCTGGATCTGTGTTGGGGACTGTACTACTGCTGGATCTGTGTTGGGGACTGTAGTACTGCTGGATCTGTGCTGGGGGCTGTAGTACCGCTGGATCTATGCTGGGGGCTGTAGTACTGCTGGATCTGTGTTGGGGACTGTACTACTGCTGGATCTGTGTTGGGGACTGTAGTACTGCTGGATCTGTGCTGGGGACTGTAGTACCGCTGGATCTGTGTTGGGGGCTGTAGTACTGCTGGATCTGTGTTGGGGACTGTAGTACCGCTGGATCTGTGTTGGGGACTGTAGTACTGCTGGATCTACGTTGGGGACTGTAGTACTGCTGAAACTGTGTTGGGGACTGTAGTACTGCTGAATCTGTGTTGGGGACTGTAGTACTGCTGGAACTGTGCTGGGGGCTGTAGTACCTCTGGATCTGTGCTGGGGGCTGTAGTACCGCTGGATCTGTGCTGGGGGCTGTAGTACCGCTGGATCTGTGCTGGGGGCTGTAGTACCGCTGGTTCTGTGTTGGGGGCTGTAGCATGGCTGGATCTGTGTTGGGGACTGTTGTACCGCTGGATCTGTGCTGGGGACTGTAGTACCGCTGGATCTGTGTTGGGGACTGTAGTACTGCTGGATCTGTGCTGGGGGCTTTAGTACTGCTGGATCTGTGCTGGGGGCTTTAGTACCGCTGGATCTGTGCTGGGGGCTGTAGTACCGCTGGATCTGTGTTGGGGGCTGTAGCATGGCTGGATCTGTGTTGGGGACTGTTGTATTGCTGGATCTGTGCTGGGGACTGTAGTACTGCTGGATTTGTGTTGGGGATGTAGCATGCTGGACCTGTGTTGGGGACTGTAGTACTGCTGGATCTACGTTGGGGACTGTAGTACCGCTGAATCTGTGTTGGGAACTGTAGTACTGCTGAATCTGTGTTGGGGACTGTAGTACTGCTGGATCTGTGCTGGGGGCTGTAGTACTGCTGGATCTATGCTGGGGGCTGTAGTACCGCTGTATTTGTGTTGGGGACTGTAGTACCGCTGAATCTGTGTTGGGGACTGTAGTACTGCTGAATCTGTGTTGGGGATGTAGCACTGCTGGATCTGTGTTGGGGACTGTAGTACTGTTGGATCTGTGTTGGGGACTGTAGTACTGTTGGATCTACGTTGGGGACTGTAGTACCGCTGGATCTGTGTTGGGGACTGTAGTACTGCTGGATCTGTGTTGGGGACTGTAGTACTGTTGGATCTGTGTTGGGGACTGTAGTACTGTTGGATCTACGTTGGGGACTGTAGTACCGCTTAATCTGTGTTGGGGACTGTAGTACTGCTGAATATGTGTTGGGGACTGTAGCACTGCTGGATCTGTGTTGGGGATGTAGCACTGCTGGATCTGTGTTGGGGATGTAGCACTGCTGGATCTGTGCTGGGGACTGTAGCATGGCTGGATCTGTTTTGGGGACTGTAGTACTGCTGGATCTGTGTTGGGGGCTGTAGCATGGCTGGATCTGTGTTGGGGGCTGTAGCATGGCTGGATCTGTGTTGGGGACTGTTGTACTGCTGGATCTGTGCTGGGGACTGTAGTATTGCTGGATCTGTGTTGGGGACTGTAGCACTGCTGGATCTGCGTTGGGGACTGTAGCACTGCTGGATCTGCGTTGGGGACTGTAGCACTGCTGGATCTGCGTTGGGGACTGTAGCACTGCTGGATCTGCGTTGGGGACTGTAGCACTGCTGGATCTGCGTTGGGGACTGTAGTACTGCTGGATCTGTGTTGGGGACTGTAGTACTGCTGGATCTACGTTGGGGACTGTAGTACCGCTGAATCTGTGTTGGGGACTGTAGTACTGCTGAATCTGTGTTGGGGACTGTAGTACTGCTGAATCTGTGTTGGGGACTGTAGCATACTGGATCTGTGTTGGGGACTGTAGCACTGCTGAATCTGTGTTGGGGACTGTAGTACTGCTGGATCTGTGCTGGGGGCTGTAGTACTGCTGGATCTGTGTTGGGGATGTAGCACTGCTGGATCTATGCTGGGGACTGTAGTACTGCTGTATTTGTGTTGGGGACTGTAGTACCGCTGAATCTGTGTTGGGGACTGTAGTACTGCTGAATCTGTGTTGGGGATGTAGCACTGCTGGATCTACGTTGGGGACTGTAGTACCGTTGGATCTGTGTTGGGGACTGTAGTACTGTTGGATCTGTGTTGGGGACTGTAGTACCGCTTAATCTGTGTTGGGGACTGTAGTACTGCTGAATCTGTGTTGGGGACTGTAGCACTGCTGGATCTGTGTTGGGGATGTAGCACTGCTGGATCTGTGTTGGGGGCTGTAGCATGGCTGGATCTGTGATGGGGACTGTTGTACTGCTGGATCTGTGCTGGGGACTGTAGTATTGCTGGATCTGTGTTGGGGACTGTAGTACTGCTGAATCTGTGTTGGGGACTGTAGCACTGCTGGATCTGTGTTGGGGATGTAGCACTGCTGGATCTGTGTTGGGGATGTAGCACTGCTGGATCTGTGTTGGGGGCTGTAGCATGGCTGGATCTGTGTTGGGGACTGTTGTACTGCTGGATCTGTGTTGGGGACTGTAGCACTGCTGGATTTTCGTTGGGGACTGTAGCACTGCTGGATCTGTGTTGGGGACTGTAGCACTGCTGGATCTGTGTTGGGAACTGTAGTACTGCTGGATCTGTGTTGGGGACTGTAGTACTGCTGAATCTGTGTTGGGGACTGTAGTACTGCTGGATCTGTGTTGGGGACTGTAGTACTGCTGAATCTGTGTTGGGGACTATAGTACCTCTGGATCTGTGTTGGGGACTGTAGTACCGCTGGATCTGTGTTGGGGACTGTAGTACCGCTGGATCTGTGTTGGGGACAGTAGTGCCGCTGGATCTGTGTTGGGGACTGTAGTGCCGCTGGATCTGTGTTTGGGACTGTAGTGCCGCTGGATCTGTGTTGGGGACTGTAGTACTGCTGGATCTGTGTTGGGGACTGTAGTACTGCTGGATCTGTGCTGGGGACTGTAGTACTGCTGGATCTGTGTTGGGGACTGTAGTACCGCTGGATCTGTGCTGGGGACTGTAGTACCGCTGGATCTGTGCTGGGGACTGTAGTACCGCTGGATCTGTGCTGGGGACTGTAGTACCGCTGGATCTGTGCTGGGGACTGTAGTACCGCTGGATCTGTGCTGGGGACTGTAGTACCGCTGGATCTGTGTTGGGGACTGTAGTGCTGCTGGATCTGTGTTGGGGACTGTAGTACTGCTGGATCTGTGCTGGGGACTGTAGTACTGCTGGATCTGTGTTGGGGACTGTAGTACTGCTGGATCTGTGCTGGGGACTGTAGTGCCACTGGATCTGTGTTGGGGATGGGCATGAGTCCAACCTCCTCTCTAAACTGCATTCTCCCTCAGACGTCGGCTGCAGTCACCGTTGTAGTGTGGAAATATGAGCAATTAATTCACATTTTAATGATTTCTTACACATCTAAGAATTACACTCAGTCATGTGATTAATTGGAATACAAGTATATAATGCACCACAGGCCATTCAGGGACTCCACCTCGCCCTGGTGTAATACAAATGGCTTTCTGCCTGCTACACCCTGTTGTGCACAAAATAATTGCTGCTTTCACTTAATAGAGGTAAATTGGACTGAAAATTAGAGTATGTAGGTGTAATTTGTACAATAGCAAATGATGCTGTCTCTCTCCGGGTTTCTCCAAGTCTTTATAAAACATATGAGTCACTGTAGCTGAGCTGTGTTCTGTATATAAACGGTGTACTTTCTCTGTAGTGATCAGTAATGTGCAGAGAGCCCTGATGGTTACTCCCGACTCGCTGCCAGCTGCATTCTGATATCCCGCACACAGCTAGACACCTGACCTGTTCAGACAGGCTAATATTTGCTTTTTCTGCAGTTTCTGCTGCACAGGCTTTAAAATTCCTCTATTGAGCACAGAACGGGTGTAATGTTATGTGAGGAGGTGTTCCCTCAGTACGGGTGTAATGTTATGTGAGGAGGCGTTCCCTCAGTATGGGTGTAATGTTATGTGAGGAGGCGTTCCCTCAGTACGGGTGTAATGTTATGTGAGGAGGTGTTCCCTCAGTACGGGTGTAATGTTATGTGAGGAGGCGTTCCCTCAGTACGGGTGTAATGTTATGTGAGGAGGCGTTCCCTCAGTACGGGTGTAATGTGATGTGAGGAGGCGTTCCCTCAGTACGGGTGTAATGTTATGTGAGGAGGCGTTCCCTCAGTATGGGTGTAATGTTATGTGAGGAGGTGTTCCCTCAGTATGGGTGTAATGTGATGTGAGGAGGCGTTCCCTCAGTACGGGTGTAATGTTATGTGAGGAGGCGTTCCCTCAGTACGGGTGTAATGTGATGTGAGGAGGCGTTCCCTCAGTACGGGTGTAATGTGATGTGAGGAGGTGTTCCCTCAGTACGGGTGTAATGTTATGTGAGGAGGTGTTCCCTCAGTACGGGTGTAATGTTATGTGAGGAGGTGTTCCCTCAGTACGGGTGTAATGTTATGTGAGGAGGTGTTCCCTCAGTACGGGTGTAATGTTATGTGAGGAGGTGTTCCCTCAGTACGGGTGTAATGTTATATGAGGAGGTGTTCCCTCAGTCCGGGTGTAATGTTATGTGAGGAGGCGTTCCCTCAGTATGGGTGTAATGTTATGTGAGGAGGCGTTCCCTCAGTACGGGTGTAATGTTATGTGAGGAGGCGTTCCCTCAGTACGGGTGTAATGTTATGTGAGGAGGCGTTCCCTCAGTACGGGTGTAATGTTATGTGAGGAGGCGTTCCCTCAGTACGGGTGTAATGTTATGTGAGGAGGCGTTCCCTCAGTACGGGTGTAATGTTATGTGAGGAGGCGTTCCCTCAGTACGGGTGTAATGTTATGTGAGGAGGCGTTCCCTCAGTACGGGTGTAATGTTATGTGAGGAGGCGTTCCCTCAGTACGGGTGTAATGTTATGTGAGGAGGCGTTCCCTCAGTACGGGTGTAATGTTATGTGAGGAGGCGTTCCCTCAGTACGGGTGTAATGTTATGTGAGGAGGCGTTCCCTCAGTACGGGTGTAATGTTATGTGAGGAGGCGTTCCCTCAGTACGGGTGTAATGTTATGTGAGGAGGTGTTCCCTCAGTACGGGTGTAATGTTATGTGAGGAGGCGTTCCCTCAGTACACATACTAACTAGAAGGATATTTCTGCACTGAGAGACAGCTTCAGTTGAATTGCAAATTACACTGAATGGAAGTACGCTGACCATCCACCCTCCTAACCATGGATGTAGTCTTCATCTAGAGCAGGGGTCTTCAACCTTTGGCCCTCCAGCTGCTGTGGAACTACGCATCCCAGCATGCAATGCCAACATTTTGATATAACAGCATGCTAAAACTGTGGCAGGGCATCCTGGGATCTGTAGTTCCACAGCAGCTGGAGGGCCAAAGGGCCCCTGAATTCTAGAGCAATCTGATCCAATCCACAGGAATCCTCGTTACATCAAATAACTGACCAGACTCCTCTGCAACATACTGTAACATTGGCCAAGTGGTTGTGTAGACATACATGTTATCCCTGTACACATTACCACTTTAATGATGTCACTGCTTCGTAGTTGTAGCTCATATGGCAACGCTCCCCTTCCTCAGGATACATGAAGCCTGTGTGTCACTCACTTATTCTAATAGTGAGTTTTCAGGTTGTAGCTGCATGTGTCCTATCAGTGTAACCTGCAGGCGGTCAGTGCTCCTGCCTGGAAAACACACCGGAGTCACCCTGAGAGGGGCTGGTGTGAGCTGTAGTGTTTGTTGTTCCTGTACTAGTATCTGGCACTGCATCCTGCTCACTAAGCTTCACCCTGCACACATCCAACGGAGCTTTACAAACAGCTACCTGCTTGGCAATGGAGCAGGAACATACAATAAGCAAGTGTGGTTTTATGAGTGTCACCAGTACAGGAACTAATGTGACTTATTTGTCAGGATGCTGATGGTTTTTACCCCTCCCGAGCCCTTTGTGACTTGTTGTGTATGTCTTATGGTGGTTGTACAGTCATGCTGTAATGTTAACAGTTCAGAGCAATGTTTATTTTATCTCTCTCTCTCTCTCTCTCTCTCTCTCTCTCTCTCTCTATATATCTTATATATAAAATGAATTGGTCTGTTTGTTTGTCTGTCCGGTTTTTATGCATTCGGACACCCTTGCACCGATGTTATAAAACCAATGCCAGGTGCTAAAACAGTCCTGATTTCCTTCCTACATTTTGCTTTCACACATAACAGTGATCACATCCACCGAATCTTGGAAATGATTCCAATTCACGCACCGTTGATGTAATATAGAAATGCACTTATCTGGGAATGTTACTCCATAATAGGTGTAATCCCAGGCTTTATAGGCCTGGCCGGGGGGCTCGTTGTGTCGTTTTGGAAGATGAGAAATTTTCAAATAAAAAATGAATGTCCTTCTGTGTAAGCGATCCTTCCTCAGTGTTCTCCCCAGGCTGTATTCTGTGGGCACATCGCCCGGCATTTCCCCCCGCCCCAATGCACCGTATTCCTGGTCACCCTCAATGTGTCCTTGTTGCCACGGATGCGACGCCGAGCTGCGCCAACGTCACGTTCTTCACATTGGAGGCTCCGTGTCCGCCGTCAATAAGGACATGTTAGTGACCGTTCCAGGTGACGGGACACGGCGCATTGGGGCGGGGGGGAGGTGCCGAGCAGGGGATGTGGCATTGGGGCGGGTGGTAGTTGCCCATCACAGTGCAGGGGCGTTGTCAGGCTGGAGGGCACAGATCCCTCCTCCTGTATAGAAGTTCAGACAGGAACAGTCACCTGAACTGATTAAAGAGAGCCTGCAAGTGGGGACAGTATCTGGGCCTCTAAGAAGAAGAGAATTAATATATAAATTGTTATTTCAAGTTTAAATCATTATAAGGTCAGGATTTATAACATTTTATTATTGCGAAGGCCCCCACCCGGCTACTTCTTCATGCCACCGGCTGGAAACCTTTTCTGGGGAGGACACTGCTTCCTTATATGCTAAAGCACTAATAGCATCTGCATATGGGTGTAGTGTGTTATGTCTGCATTCAGAATGTTGAAATGGACTGAATGTCGACCTGGTCATGTCGACACAGCGTTTTTCTAGTGTTAGAGCCTAACCCTAAATCCGTACTATAGACATTGTGACTTTCCTCATGATGTCCATGTCAACATTATGGCCATGTTGACTTTCTGAATATCGATAGAATGGCTACATACCGTTACATATATACCTCAGCCGGGAAGCAATGGGGAAGCCGACTGCCTAAATACCGGCAGCCGGCTTCCCGACTGTCTTATCCCGGCATGGGTGAAATGCCGGGCGTCTAGATGTAGACGCCCGCATTTCCCCGACGCCTGGAGACCGGCGCCCGGCATCACGATCGTAGTGATGCCGGGCGCCACGACCAGACAGCCGCGGGGGGGGGGTTAGGTTTAGGGCTCCTGGGAGGGGACTTGGTGTTAGGCACCCCCTCGGGAGGGTTAGGCTAGGGGGAGGGAGGGTTAGGCACCCCCGGGGGGGACTTAGGGTTAGGCACCCCCCCGGGGGACTTAGGTTTAGGCAGCGGGGAAGGGGGTGGTTAGGGTTAGGTACTTAGAGGGGGGATTAGGGTTAGGCACTTGGGGGGGAAGTTAGGGTTAGGCACCCCTAAGGAGGGTTAGGGTTAAGGGGGTTAGGTTAGCAGATACTTACCTAGCCATGATCGGGATTTCCAGCGCTGTCGGGCTTCCGCTGCTTCGCACTCTGCTCTTGTCGGGCTGCCGCTGACGAGAATCGAACCGCCGGCCATGCGGCCGGCGGTATATCATACCCATTCCCCTCAGCCATCCCACCCCCTTGGCAGAATCCCCTATCTCCTCCAGTTATACCCCCCCTTCTCCCGTTCATGGTCCTCTTCTCTCCTGTAGATCCGACACGTGTGCTCCTTACACCTGATGTGCATGGCGCACAGAGGGAGCTGGGGCGCACGCCATGTACGGTAGGTTTCACGTGTGCCGCAGCCACAGTTATGCGCAAATATCTGCGATTACCTTATTTAGCACCGGGTACAATATATACACATACATACAAACATACGTGACGGATATGTAATAAGTGGTGGGAAAGCCGAAATATGAAGGCAAGCTCCACCATGTGACGTCCCCCCGGTATGGTGGTAGCACTGCTCCGGTGACTGTTGAATTTGAGCCGCTCTTCCATAAATAAACTTCCTTTCACCCCATGCCAGTCTGAACACCCAACTACTCCTCCTACTCCCCCCCCCCCCCCCCCCCCGGGAATGTAGGAAGACTACCGTAGGCCAGACTTTGGGCTTGGAAACCAGTGAATGCAGATGAGGGTGGACATGACCCTGGTACATGGTGTAACATGCTGGCCTATCCCATATATCATCTCAGCTATTGGGAAACTGGAAAGTAATCCGAGAATAGTTTGTGGCTCAGACCCCTAATAAGAGTGATAATGATTGTGCGCATAGGATGTGTCTGAATGAGTTTATTAGTCAGGTTTCCCCGTGTGTGCATGAACGTTGTGCTCCAGATTGAGAAATATTCCCTGCTTTCACAATAATGATATATTAGGAGGAAAGTCAGTATCTCCCCGGGATTGGCCAATCTTTGTTGCAATAAACCCTTTCTGGCTTCCATACAAGACTGAGGGTTTCCTGATGCTAAATGTCCCTGTAACAGAGCTGATGTCCTGAAGGGATTGTGTTAATCACAGGGAAGGTGACTCTGAGCTGATTATCTGGAGAAGTTGGATAGAGGAGGGCGGCTGTATTGTACATTATACAGTGTGATATACTTATTGGAGATAAAATACACATATATAATAATGTGCCTCCAGTCCTGTGTATGTCTGTAGGTGCATCCTTGCTGTGTGCGTCTGTGTGTCACTGTGCCGGCCTGTGCTGCGCTGCTCGCTATTGTAGAGCAGTGACGTCAACCAGGGGGGCGCGCGGCGGCAGTGACTGTTTAGCGTTTAACCTGGGTTAATTAGCATAAAGACTCTCCGGGGGGTAATTCAAAGCCTCCACTTATCAGATGCTGCGATCATTCTTCTGAATATATCCTTCAAATGCACGATTATAATGAGCAAAGGTTTTCAAAGGATACTTCAATATTATTTTTTCGACACTTCGAGCGAGTTTCGTTTATAGAATTTCGTGTCTGACAGCACCTGGAATTGAGCGGCCTCCACCGCCATGTCGTCTGCCCAATGTCGGCCCATGTGGTTTTTAGGGGATGCAGTCAGGATACCAGCGTGCACTATCCCGCCCGACGATATCCCGACACTGACATCCCGACACGGGACTAAAGATAGGCGTCGAAATCCAGACGCCCATCATTAGCCCCACTACAAAATCCCGACACCTGGCCTACAGAAGGAAGGTAAGCCGGGTGTCTTAGCGTTTAGCCGCGCAGGGGGGAGGGTTAGGGACCCCCGGGGGTACTTAGGGTTAGGCACCACCCATGGGGGGTTAGGGTACGGAAAGGGGAGGTTGGGGTTAGGCACCCCCTGGGAGGGTTAGGTTTAGGGTGCGGGCAGGGGGGGTTAGGCACCACTAAGGGGGCTTAGGGTACTTATCTGCTACAGTCGGTATTTGATCCGGTGGCATTACATACCGTTTCCGGTTTTTTAGACCGATGCTCATGCACTCAGCATTTTGACTGCACATTTGATGGCTGTGTGTATGGGTCCAAGCTAATCATTTCATACAACCAAAGGCATTTTTTCCTCTGAGCTCCCACCAGGGTCCTCGGCTGCTGGCGGCACTCTATTTCCAGCGCTATCTTCAGATATATGGTGCAGGTGCAGAAGACTAAAGCACCTCTCTTCTGTGCCGGCGCCATATGTCTGAAGAAGCAGCAGAAAGATGGCATCGCAGGCAGGTAACCTGGCACGAATCTGTTCTACAGTAGGTGCAGCGTGTGAAGCACTAGGCCCCCCTTGAGTCAAAGACCCATATGTACCGCACACATTATAGATACGCCATTGAATACTTCCTTTGATTTGACGTTGTTTGTTGGCTGCTTGTCCGACAATCAGTGGGCTCCTCTGGACAGTCACTAGCGTGGCTAGCGGGCCCAGCACTCGTTCCATTAATCCAGCCACCCATTCAGCCCAAATGTAATTGATCGGTTGGTTCTGTGCCCAGGCTGCATGACCAGATCTTCCAGCTTTTAGTAGTGGGTCCTGTTAGTGGTCCTGTATGATGAGAGTAAGGGGTATATTTACTAAAGAGAGAGGTTTTAGTTGTTAGATTCTAGTTGTTATGATCTAGAAGGTGCTAGTTAAATGTTAAGTAGCATCTGATTGGTTGCTATGGGCAACATCTCCACTTCTAAAAACTCTCACTTTAGTAAATATACCCCTCAGTGTGATCAGCTCTACAGGCTGAAAGAGCCCGTTTGTAACCCTGCACATTTTCCTGGGTCTGTTGGGGAAGTTCAGCTGCATTTGTGGGGCGTCAGTAATGAGGGGCATCTGTGTATTGGGCACATAAGGAGCTGATGCAGGAAACAAGTTGGCCATAATTGCTCCCGCATTGCATGCACAGAACTAAGGGCCTGGTTCAGCAGGGAACGCAGTTGCGTATACGCACGCAGTCGGTCGATTGTTGCGTCCTGCGTATGCCTAGCCACTGCGCTCGGGACTGCGATACACAGGGCCATGGTTGACAGGAAGTGCCGTTTGGGGGGTGGTCGGGCGAACGCAGGCGTGCCAGTGCGTTTCAACGCCGTTGCATGGCCATGCATATATTATCCACTGCGATACAAGATGTCGCCTGAGGCATCATAGCGTGCGCTGAAGTAAGCAATTCCTGAGAAAGGTCTGGGCTTCCCTAACTGTCCGATGTTACTCGTGGTTACCGATTGTTTCTCTGTGTTGTTAAAGTATACGGATGTGAGTAAGGGGAAGTGGGAGTCCTTATGTCAGGCTGCGATCGCAATCCGAGAGCAAACATTTAAATAACACAGCTGATATTAGCAGCGCAGTTGCATGCGTACAAGCAGAATAGCGATCCGTAGTGATTCAGACCCTAAGGGCCGTATTCAATTAGTTCCGCACCCGCAATACTTTTGCGCATGCCATAGTTTTTGCCGACATCGCATGTTTTGGCCGCAAAAAAAATTCATGCGCCAAACCCCCTCCCCCCCACCCCCGCTATTCGCCAAATTAAATTTCAAAAGATGTGAAGACGCAACCCGGCGAATGCAAACCAGGCGAAAAGTGCTGTCAGAATTGGTCAAATCAGCCTGACACCCCCTAAAAGATGCACTAACATTGGGGATCAATGTACATGCCCCCGAATAGCCCTAATAAAGCTATTTGGGGTACTTATGGTGTGTCAATTTCTTCTAATTAGCGTTTTTGCAATAGAGGTGAAGAATAGCATAAAGCAGCTTTTTGTGTGAAAATAAGTAGTACTCCTGTCAAATTTGGGGTACTTGAAAATGGGCGTTAGCATGGTTTAAAGTTGCTAAAGTAAAGTTGTAAAAAACATACCTTAAGCTAACACCTGCAAAAAAACCCACCTCCCCCATACTTGCAGACCCCCCAGAAGTCTATTTCGCTAGTTTTTAACTTTGTACCCCCACTTTGCACTTTTTCGCACCCATTTTCAAAGTGTTGTTTTGGGGTGTTCCTCACTTTTTTTTAGGTTTCTTTTGACGCAGTTATCCTTTTGGGGGGCTGGTGTGGGACATGAGCTGCATCTCTCTCAGTGCTGGTGTATTGCAGTGGTGGGGGGCTGGTGTGTTACAGTCACTAACTGTAACTGTCTGTGCTGGTGTCTGCAGGGGGTGAGGGGCTTCTGTGGGACCTGTGCATTAATAACTGACTGTAACTCTCTCAGTGCTGGTGTTTGCAGGAGGTGGGGGGCTTGTGTGTGACATGTGCTTTAATCACTGACTGTTACTCTCTGTCTCTGTGCTGGTGTCTGCAGGGGGTGGGGGGCTTCTGCGGGACCTGTGCAGTAATAACTGACTGTCATACCCCTTTTCCACCTAAATTCCGGATCTGACCCGGAGTTGGAACAAAGTTCCTATCCGGACAGACCCGGAATTTTGCCGGCGCCGACTCGGGATATTCCCGAGTCAGCGCTGCTCACACCGCAGTCGGGTCTGCATAGACCCGGCTTTTGCGTAGTGAAAGTGGACGCTTGGAGATGACGTCATCTCCAAGCGCCACTGAAGCCGGACCAGTCGGCCGGCTAGCAGCGCACTCCAGGTCATCGTGACCCGGAGTGCGCTGTTCTCACAGCAGGGTGGCTACGCCCGTGTTAAACCCTGTTAGTTACCTGGGTTGGATTGCCGGGTCACTCGACCCGGCGATCCAACTCTCTCACCTTTTACACCAGGGAGCTGCCCGGGTTAACCCTTCAAAAACCCGGGTTTTAGCTCCGGTGTAAAAGGGGTATCACTCTCTCAGTGCTGGTGTCTACAGGAGGTGGGGGGCTGGTGCTATAATCACTAACTGTAACTCTGTGTCTGTGCTGGTGTATTGCAGGGGTGAGGGGCTTCTGTGGGACCTGTGCAGTAATAACTGACTGTAACTCTCAGTCCTGGTGTATTGCAATAGGTTGGGGGCTGGTGTGGGACCTGTGCAGTAATTAATTAATACAACTCTCTGTGCTGGTGTATTGCAGGGGGTGGGGGGCTGGTGTGAGACCTGTGCAGTAATCACTCTGTGCTGGTGTATTGCAGGGGGTGGGGGGCTGGTGTGAGACCTGTGCAGTAATCACTCTGTGCTGGTGTATTTCAGGGGGTGGGGGACCTGTGCAGTAATTACTCTGTGGCACGGTACTGGTGTATTACAGAGGGTGTGGGACATGTGCAGTAATCACTAACTTAAGCTGGCACACACTAGACCAACTTACATCCAACTAGTTGATTGGTTGGAATGAAAATCTGGTAAGGGATGAAAGCAAATGACAATCAGCAATTTGCTCCCAAATGCCGGAAAATGGACAAAAACTGTTGTTTGAACAAATTATTTAGATCAAACATTTAACAAACTTGTCTGACTGACCATTGTCATCTGTTTTCTGGCATTTAGGAGCAAATTGCTGATCATCAGTTACTCCCATACATTACCAGATTTTCATTCAAACCAATCAACTAGTTGGCTGGTTGGATGACAGTTGGTCTAGTGTCTGGCCAGCTCTGTGTCTGTGCTGGTGTATTGCAGGAGGTGGGGGGCTGGTGTGAGACCTGTGCTGTAATCACTGACTATAACTCTCTCAGTGCTGGTGTATTGCAGGGGTGGGGGGACTGCAGTGGGACCTGTGCAGCAATTACTGACTGTAACTCTCAGTCCAGTGTATTGCAATAGGTGGGGGGCTGGTGTTGGACCTGAGCAGTAATTAATGACTACAACTCTATGTGCTGGTGTCTGCAGGGGGTGGGGGGCTGGTGTGGGACCTGTGCAGTAATCACTCTGTGCTGGTGTATTGCAGGGGATGGGGGGCTGGTGTGGGACCTGTGCAGTAATCACTCTGCGCTGGTGTATTGCAGGGTGTGGGGGGCTGGTGTGGGACCTGTGCAGTAATCACTCGGTGCTGGTGTATTGCAGGGTGTGGGGGGCTGGTGTGGGACCTGTGCAGTAATCACTCGGTGCTGGTGTATTGCAGGGTGTGGGGGGCTGGTGTGGGACCTGTGCAGTAATCACTCTGTGCTGGTGTATTGCAGGGGGTGGGGGGCTGGTGTGGGACCTGTGCAGTAATCACTCTGCGCTGGTGTATTGCAGGGTGTGGGGGGCTGGTGTGGGACCTGTGCAGTAATCACTCTGTGCTGGTGTATTGCAGGGGGTGGGGGACCTGTGCAGTAATCACTCTGTGCTGGTGTATTTTAAGAGGGCGTGGGGCTGGTGTGGGACCTGTGCAGTAATCACTCTGTTCTAGTGTATTGCAGGGGGTGGGGGGCTGGTGTGGGACCTGTGCTGTAATCACTGTAACTCTCTCAATGCTTGTGTATTGCAACCATAGAAGAGATGGGGGTTAGTGAGGGAAGGGTACAGCCTGACCAGACCTGGCACACAGATTAGAACTGGGAACAGCAGGTCCCCTGAGTGTAGGCTGCAGACAGTCCCCATGTACTCCAGCATTGAGCAGTATAACGTGGCTGATGGGAGGGAGGGAGATCATCGCAGTGGGAGAAGTCGTCTCTCTCTGATACAGAAGGTGAAATAGGAGAACAATGTGCCTGAGAGGCCGCCCCCTCCTCCTCCCTCTGACACTGGCTCTTCCCCTCCCTCTGCCGCCTGCACAGGAGCAGCTGGACGGGGACCTCACACACTGAGCAGCGCGGTGCTGCGGACCTTGCTATGAGGAGGACTAGCCCCGGTACCCGCTAGCAGGATGGAGGGGGGCACGGACGCCTTTCCCAGCCTCCATGCAGCGCCGTGCTCTGCGGGCAGGATGGCATCAGGAGGAGGCAGCAGCAATGTGGAGAGGTCAGTCACTCACTGTCTGCGGTGCGGGGACTGCGCATCCCTGCCTGGGAGAGGAGGAGGAGGGGGCTAGGCAGGCACACATTACACCCCCCAGGCCTCTGGTGCACGTAGTTATCTCTCCCCACCTGGGCTGCACAGTCCTGTGATCACCCCCTTCAATCTCCTGCCCTCAGGTACACTCCCCACCAGTCTGTGCTGTGCAGCTTATGGCAGGTGTCTCTGCAGCAGATCTGCCAGTTTTATAAACCTTCCCACTGCCAGAGCGTGCTGCCAGGGTGCCCATTGCACCAGGATGGCAGCGATGGGATGGAACGTACAGGGAAAGTCCTAGTGATGCCAGGGTGTATGAGGCTGATTGTCAGATATAATCATAGCACCGCCATATACTGTGTGTATGAGACCTGGGCATATTAAAAGTTATAGATGCATAAGTAGTGTCAATTGTTGGTGCAGCCTATAGTAAAAACTTCTTCTTTCTACATTATGTGCCCCCCTGGTACCAGGTGTTTCAGATGTGGGCATAGCAGTGATATGATTTCTCAAGATGGAATTTATGATATGTCTGACACATTATAGTAGTATACAACTGGCACTGTACAGGGGTGTCACATGGGTATAGTGACATTATAGGGGTATAACACTAAAGGTACTGGGTGTCACGTGGGCTTTATACCCACATGGGTATAACACTGAAGGTATTAGGTATCACATGGGCATCGTGACATTATAGGGGTATAACACTGAAGGTACTGGGGTGTCACATGGGCATTACAGGGGTAAAACACTGAAGGTACTAGGTATCACATGGGCATAGTGACACTATAGGGGTATACGACTGAAGGTACTGGTTGTCACATGGGCATTATAGGGGTACAACACTGAAGTTGCTAGGTGTCACATGGTTATAGTGACAAAGGGGTACAACACTGAAGAAACTTGGTGTCACTTGGCCATTATCACAGTATAACGCTGGCACTGGATGTCACATAGGTATTATAGGGGTACAACACTGAAGGTACTAGGTGTCAAATGGGCAGAGTGACATAGTTCTAACACTAAAGGTCCTGCGTGTCACATGGGCATTATAGTTGTATAACACTGATTGTACTGGGGTGTCACATGGACAGAGTGGCATTATAGTTGTATAACACTGAAAGTACTAGTGTCACATGGGCAGAGTGACATTATAGTTATAACACTGATTGTACTGGGGTGTCACTTGGGCATAGTGACATAGTTATAACACTAAAGGTCCTGTGTGTCACATGGGCATTGGAGGGCTATAACACTGAATGTACTGGGGTGTCACAAGGGCATCAGAGGGATATAACACTAAATGTACAGGGGTGTCACTTTGGCATCAGAGGGGTATAACACTGAATGTACATAGGTGTCACATGGGCATCAGAGCGGTATAGCACGTTTCACTTGGGCATTAGAGGGGTATAACACTGAATGTACATAGGTGTCACATGGGCATCAGAGCGGTATAGCACTGAAGGTACTGGGGTTTCACTTGGACATTAGAGGGGTATAACACTGAAGGTACTGGGGTGTCACATGAGCATCAGAGGGGTATAACACTGAAGGTACTGGGGTGTCACATGGGCATCAGAGGGGTATAACACTGAAGGTACGGGGTGTCACTTTGGCATCAGAGGGGTATAACACTGAAGATACTGGGGTGTCACAAGGGCATCGGAGGGGCATAACACTGAATGTACAGGGGTGTCACTTTGGCATCAGAGGGGTATAACACTGAATGTACATAGGTGTCACGTGGGCATCAGAGGGGTATAACACTGAATGTACATAGGTGTCACATGGGCATTAGAGGGGTATAACACTGAATGTATATAGGTGTCACTTTGGCATCAGAGGGGTATAACACTGAATGTACAGGGGTATCACATGGGCATCAGAGGGGTATAACTGAAGGTACTGGGGTGTCACTTTGGCATCAGAGGGGTATAACACTGAAGGTACTGGGGTGTCACAAGGGCATCGGAGGGGTATAACACAATGTACATAGGTGACACTTTGGCATCAGAGGGGTATAACACTGAAGGTACTGGGGTGTCACAAGGGCATCAGAGGGGTATAACACAATGTACAGGGGTGTCACTTTGGCATGAGAGGGGTATAACACTGAATGTACAGGGGTGTCACTTTGGCATCAGAGGGGTATAACACTGAATGTACTGGAGTGTTACATGGGCATCAGAGGGGTATAACTGAATGTACAGGGGTGTCACTTTGGCATCAGAGGGGTATAACACTGAATGTACATAGGTGTCACATAGGCATCAGAGGGGTTTAACACTGAAGGTACTGGGGTGTCACATGGGCATCAGAGGGGTATAACACTGAAGGTACAGGGGTGTCACTTTGGCATCAGAGGGGTATAACACTTAATGTACATAGGTGTCACATGGGCATCAGAGGGGTATAACACTGAAGGTACTGGGGTGTCACATGGGCATCAGAGGGGTATAACACTGAATGTACATAGGTGTCACATGGGCATCAGAGGGGTATAACACTGAATGTACATAGGTGTCATTTTGGCATCAGAGGGGTATAACACTGAAGGTACTGGGGTGTCACATGGGCATCAGAGGGGTATAACACTGAAGGTACTGGGGTGTCACTTTGGCATCAGAGGGGTATAACACTGAATGTACTGGGGTGTTACATGGGCATCAGAGGGGTATAACACTGAATGTACATAGGTGTCATATGGGCATCAGAGGGGTATAACACTGAATGTACTGGAGTGTTACATGGGCATCAGAGGGGTATAACACTGAATGTACAGGGGTGTCACTTTGATGCCAAAGTGGTGTAACACTGAATGTACTGGGGTGTCACATGTTCATCAGAGGGGTATAACACTGAATGTATATAGGTGTCACTTTGGCATTATAGGGGTATAACACTGAAGGTACTGGGGTGTCACATGGGCATCAGAGGGGTATAACACTGAATGTACATAGGTGACACTTTGGCATCAGAGGGGTATACACTGAAGGTACTGGGGTGTCACATGGTCATCAGAGGGGTATAACACTGAAGGTACTGGGGTGTCACTTGGGCATCAGAGGGGTATACACTGAAGGTACTGGGGTGTCACATGGGCATCAGAGGGGTATAACACTGAATGTACATAGGTGTCACATGGGCATCAGAGGGGTATAACACTGAATGTACATAGGTGTCACTTTGGCATTACAGGGGTATAACACTGAATGTACAGGGGTGTCACTTTGGCATCAGAGGGGTATAACACTGAATGTACATAGGTGTCACATGGGCATCAGACGGGCATAACACTGAATGTACTGGGGTGTCACATGGGCATCAGAGGGGTATAACACTGAATGTACTGGGGTGTCACATGGGCATCAGAGGGGTATAACACTGAATGTACTGGGGTGTCACATGGGCATCGGAGGGGTATAACACTGAATGTACTGGGGTGTCACATGGGCATCAGAGGGGTATAACACTGAAGGTACTGGGGTGTCACATGGGCATCAGAGGGGTATAACACTGAAGGTACTGGGGTGTCACAAGGGCATCGGAGGGGCATAACACTGAATGTACAGGGGTGTCACTTTGTCATCAGAGGGGTATAACACTGAATGTACATAGGTGTCACTTTGGCATCAGAGGGGTATAACACTGAATGTACATAGGTGTCACTTTGGCATCAGAGGGGTATAACACTGAATGTACATAGGTGTCACTTTGGCATCAGAGGGGTATAACACTGAATGTACATAGGTGTCACTTTGGCGTCAGAGGGGTATAACACTGAATGTACAGGGGTGTCACTTTGGCATCAGAGGGGTATAACGCTGAATGTACGCTTATACTGCAGCTTCAGTACTTTACATATGAGCACCATGGATCACTAGAGGATGCTGTGCGCGGTGACCTGAGTGGATAGTAGCGTATACAGAGGCTACATGTGGTGATTGCTGTGCCTCTGATGGCCCATAATGACTGTCAGTGTCACCTCAGCTGAGAGCTGCAGTGCCCCTGATTTCATCTGACTGTCCGCGTACATACTGCTGCCACTCAGCTGGTATTAATGAGTACACCTCACTCTATAGAAGCTTCTGGTTTGGTTGTTATGCCCATACCTCATCCGTCAGACATGGTGCCGGCCTTGAAGAGTACTGGGCATTTATTTCTGGTTTCATTAGCCATTTATTTCCTTCTGTGGCAAAATGTTGTGAACATGCAAATAATTTGTCCTGGAAATGTCACAGCCATGTGCCCAGGCCTCTGTTCTGCGTGTGCAGCTCTGATCTGTCTATCTCTGGTTACTTTGTATGTACACATCTTACTCAGAAGGCATTACATACATAATAAACTGAGATTGCCAGGATTAATGTGTATTGTTCCTGCATCTTATTACAGTACTACAGGTACAGTCTGGTCCCGGCAGCCTAATACAAGGATGACGTCCTAAAGATGTCTGATTTCTGGCGTGAGGTCTTCATGGTGGACCTTAGCTTAGACTCGAGATGTTGGTCATCACTTTGTGGATGCGGCTGAGCGATCCCTCACGCACAGCTCAGTCCTTTTGCTTGTTAGAAACATCGCACTGTTACCATAAGTAAGTTGTGGGATGGTTTGGGGGTAGTTCTTTAAAATCACTCGCACAACTTTTCCTAGTGTGTAGAAACAACCGACATCGCTGTAAATACCTGAATGTGATCCCTAGAAGTCTCAGCCAGACACTGCTGGGTTAATGAGGTTTATATGCCGCCTGGGGTCACTGGTTGGGGTGTGCCCACCTTGTCGCCTGACTGCAGTAACCACTGGACTGATGCTGCTTTCTAGTGAACCAGGGGCCTCTGGGCCCAGTAAGTAGCTGGAGGCAGAACACACAAAGCATTCAAAAGAAAGTTTTTAATTCTATTGGAGGATGGACGGTGAGCAACTCGGGACTCTGCATTGTACGGCATGTAACGTAAGAGTCTCCGCTGGACCATTACTTGCTGTCACTACTCCCCAATAATAATCTGCTGTTCAGTGCAGCCCTGTACAATGGATTTATTTCCTGTAACAAGTTCAGTTTTCCTGTCTAGGTCATCGACGTAGGCGATGGTACTGTAGGATGAAGTCACAGAGCTGTATATACAGTAACCTTAATTTATGACGATGCATAGGTAAGGCACAATCCTATTTCCCAGCGCTGGTGGTGAGAGGGACGTATTCTGAATGGGGACCATGATTATCACGTAGACAGGTCTCTTGCTCCTCTCTGGGAGCAATGATTTAGCCTGCCCAGCTTATCTTGTCTGTTCTGTGTGGGGCAAATATCCTGTCTATCCCAGTGTACTCTCCGTAGCAACAGCTATGAGCAACCAACGATAACACTGCACAACGATGACAATGTTTCCGATGTGAAAATAGTTACTTCTAATTGAATTCAGCATGCAAAGAATGAATATGACATTTAAAACTCTCAGTTAGCTCTGAGATATAGCCCATGTATGACGATGTAGGGGTATCCCTAGTGACGTGGGCAGAATGGAGAGAATCTTGCCAGCAATCTGCGTTCCGCACAGAGCCTAATGACCCAATTAAATGAATCAGTTATTTGTCCCCTCCCCTATTCAAATATATGTGATTCACGGGATTACCCACACAAGGTCACTGTGGTGCACTGAGTGACAAGTATAGTGAGCGATTCCACCAAGACATTTCAGCAATGGGACAAAGATATCAGGGTAGGTGACAGTGACAAGAGATGCCCCAGAAGAGGAGTACAGGCGACAAGCAAAGAGAAAGCTCCCCCATGTATAGGCCACTATATTACATAGTACTTTCCTATGCTGTATGTTTGTTTCCTATGCTGTATGTTTGTTTCCTATGCTGTATGTTTGTTTCCTATGCTGTATGTTTGTTTCCTATGCTGTATGTTTGTTTCCTATGCTGTATGTTTGTTTCCTATGCTGTATGTTTGTTTCCTATGCTGTATGTTTGTTTCCTATGCTGTATGTTTGTTTCCTATGCTGTATGTTTGTTTCCTATGCTGTATGTTTGTGTCGTATGCTGCATATTTGTTTCCTATGCTGCATGTTTGTGTCGTATGCTGTATGTTTGTGTCGTATGCTGTATGTTTGTGTCGTATGCTGTATGTTTGTGTCGTATGCTGTATGTTTGTGTCGTATGCTGTATGTTTGTTTCCTATGCTGTATGTTTGTGTCGTATGCTGTATGTTTGTGTCGTATGCTGTATGTTTGTTTCGTATGCTGTATGTTTGTTTCGTTTTGTGTTCTTATTTGTGATTGATTGAATTAAAACAACTGTTATTTATTTTCTATCAAGAAAATATCAGATTATTTAAAAATAGCTTTTCCCTATGACTATATAACTAATGTACATACAGTATAGTGCAAGTAGTGTAGCTCAAAAAATAGAGCTAGTAAAAACATTCTGAAATCGTTTTAGTTTTTCTTGACCTCAAATTAGTAATGTATGACTATTTTTAGAAAGGAAACAAATTAAAAGTATTAATTTATTGTACAGTGTTATTTGGGGATAATGATATTACCCCAGTAGCTGGCAAACAGCGTTTTACCATTTAATGTGAGCAGAAACATACATTTATTATCCAGTATAATATGTTCTCGCTCAGAGCTTATTATGTCAATTATCCACAGATCACAGCTGCTTTGTTGCGAGCCGCAGACTTCTGTTTGCGGAGCCGCAGAAGGTGTTTCCCTTACTACGCTCACAGATGAGGCTCTGCAGGGAGAACAAACTCTGTCAGGAGCCTGCAGTGTTGCTCAGCTGCTGTGAAATGACAGGACTGAACGTGCCGAGAAATGTGCGATGCTCAGATTCCGCTGGTTTGTCCCTCAGACATATCCAGGATCGACCCCTTGTAATACTGGTCTGCGGCTGTTACTGTTGATTACTTTCTGTTTGTGATCGTTGTTTATGAGCTATCCACACATGCAGTGATTCAGGCTGGCTGCCATTCGTGCCAGAGATCTTTGTGTGGGCCTAAGACAGCGAGCATTCAGATTCATCAGGAGTGACAGAGAACCACACTGGCACTGGACTGTGAGCGTCTAGTGATCAGTCACAGGCTGGCGGTACTGGGCCCAGTGTACTCTGCGCCAAAGCCAAGCCACTGCACCTGTCCACAAGGAAACAAAGGACATCAGCCCAAAGAGTTTGTTACATTGTATCTCATTTTTATCACTTACTATGAAGCCACATATTGCAGGGAAATGATTCTATCAAAAAGGATTCTTTATTATCAGTTGTAATGATCTAGGCTGTCTTTCCTTAGCCTGAAGAAGGTATAGTCAGGCCAACCTGTTATTCCATGTGAGTACCTATCTTCTTCGTTATATTTTTGTAAATTAATTTAAAAAATTTGATCATGTACATTTCCAGGTATGTTCTGTTCATCCTATAGCATATCTCCATTTAGCGCTTTCCCGGCCAGTTCTGAAGTTTGTAGTGCACCTAAGATGGCTGCCTCACCGTGTACTAACGTGGGTAGGATGAGCGATCTGTGGAACTGATGCTTTTGTGTGTATCTTGTTTCTCTTGTGCATATCTTGTTTGTATATTGTATTTCTTATGTTGTATCTACCCAAAGCGTAATCGGATCTCCATGTATTGCTAATACCCCCCCCATTCTAAGATATGTAGAGGGCCCAAGATGGCTGACTCACCGGGTACTTCCGTGTGTAGGATGAGCGATCTGTGGAACTTGTTGATATTGGGTGTACCAGGTATTGTGTATTTTGTTCTGTATGTTATATTTTGTGTTCACTCTCTGTAACCATGGTAGTGAACTCAAGATGGCTGCCTCACCGGGTACTTCCGTGTGTAGGATGAGCGATCTGTGGAACTGTTGATATTGGGTGTACCAGGTATCGTGTATTTTGTTCTATGTATCATATTTTGTGTTCACTCTGTGTAACCATGGTAGTGCGCCCAAGATGGCTACCTCACCGGGTACTTCTGTGTGTAGGATGAGCGATCTGTGGAACTTGTTGATATTAGGTGTACCAGGTATCGTGTATTTTGTTCTATGTATCATATTTTGTGTTCACTATCTGTAACCATGGTAGTGCGCCCAAGATGGCTACCTCACCGGGTACTTCTGTGTGTAGGATGAGCGATCTGTGGAACTTGTTGATATTAGGTGTACCAGGTATCGTGTATTTTGTTCTATATATCATATTTTGTGTTCACTCTCTGTAACCATGGTAGTGCGCCCAAGATGGCTGACTCACCAGGTACTTCCGTGTGTAGGATGAGCAATCTGTGGAACTGTTGATATTGGGTGTACCAAGTATCGTGTATTTTGTTCTGTGTGTTATATTTTGTGTTAACACACTGTAGCCATGGTAGTGCGCCCAAGATGGCTACCTCACCGGGTACTTCCGTGTGTAGGATGAGCGATCTGTGGAACTTGTTGATATTGGGTGTACCAGGTATCGTGTATTTTGTTCTATATATCATATTTTGTGTTCACTCTGTGTAACCATGGTAGTGCGCCCAAGATGGCTGCCTCCTTTTGTAATATGGTTTCCTGCTAATATAAAGCGCTTTGAATCCTATTGGAGAAAAACCCTGTATTAATAAAGATTATTATTATTACCATTTTAAGGGCCGTGTTTTACCAATAAGTAAAAGGGAGCCTGCAGCTGTCAGTATTAGCGTATGAATCCACCAATCCACACAGAGCATCACAGCAAAGCAGCACTGACAGATGGTCTGTCAGACAGTGTCTGCTCTCCTAGAGAAATAGCCTCTTTCCTGCTGTATAGGAATGAGGGAGTGTATGCTGGATGTGTTTGGTTACATATAAAACTCCAGTTACATAATGTATATTAATCTGCTCAGTAGTACTCGTCTTTGTCATATATTAATGTCAGATACTGGCAACAGTGCTTATATACATGTATATTCTAATATTTGTATGTGCTACAAACAATCTAATGTATAATAGACCTAGATAGGTGGTCCCTGAATCTGTTTACTGTCTGTGGTACCATTACTATATACACATCAGTAAACGATTTCTCATACTATAGTCTTTCTCTCTATGGGGCTCATTTATCATTTCATATTTGCGCTGTATTCCCTGAAAACACCCGTTTTCTGCTGGATAGCCCCAAATATTACATATCCCCCAGATGTGTTATGGATGTATTACGTGTCTCCGTTTCCGCCAGCACCTAGGTTTCTATGGGGGATGCAATGCTGTCAGATTTAACTTGGTCCCTGCAGCTTACGCCATCTGAAGATGGCGTAATCCGATTTTAGCCTATGGGTTACATATCCTGTAACTAGTGGGGAGACTGTTCCATAGCAACCCTCCCTCGGCAATGGCCGCCGCGCACGTGTGGTCTGCTGGCGCGGTCACTTCACTCCCAGCACATTGCAGGGACTGTCTCCTTTCAGAGCCCCTGTCTCATCGGGTGACTTTGTGACATCCCAGCGCTATGATCGCATCCTGCAATGCGGTATTGGGCGCTAATATCATGCCCAGATCGCATCGCAAGTACGATCATTAATAAATGGGCCCCTGTATCAGGGTTTCAAAACTCTGCCGTCAAGGCACCCTAACACTCCAGGTTTTAAGCATATCCATGCTTGTGCATAGATGGTGTAGTCAATCTGACTGAGGTACGCATTGTCACCTGTGCTTAAGCCTGGATATCCTTAAAACCTGGACTGCTAGGGTGCCTTGAGGGGGCGTGGTATAAGAAATCGACAGACAAAAGGTCAGCAATGTATAGGTTGACACCAAATGGTTGACATGCAATAGGTCAACAGGGTCAAAGGGTTGATTGACAATTGGTCGACAGGGACAAATGGTTGACACAAAAATGGTCTGTATTTTAAGCCTAACGTTAACCCTCCCTCTAAGTGCCTAAACTTAACTGTAGCCTGAAGGGGCCGATCCATTGGCAGATGTATTTCTGAGCGATGAAAGACAAAAGATATCTATGGAAAATTCCGGTGGCTGTGCTGAGCGATATCTGTCACGTACATGACAGATTTTGGCGAACGATGAACGATATCACATGACATCAGTCAGGGAGTGGATTTTTTTCTCTGTAGCTGCTGCTAATATCTTTCGTCGTTCACCGCATATAAACTGCACGATATTGCTAATATCGTACAGCTATATGCGATAATTGGCCAACATGTTGGAGAGATGATAGATGCGATTTATCGGCCGTGGGAGTGCGCATCTGTCATCGTTCAGGGCCTATCCATTAGCAGATATAATGAACGATATATCGTTCAATCGTTCATTTTATCTGCTAATGAATAGGCCCCTTGACCCTATCCCTAAGCCTCCCCTAAGTGCGTTACCCTAACCTTCAAAATCCCCCAAAAAATATTTTTCAATCCTTTTCGGTCGACAGTTGGTGTGTCGGCCCTTTGCACTATCACGAACAATTGCTAGTCGACCATTTGGTGTTGACCTTTTGTCTGTCGATCCTTCACACGGGTACCGCCTTGAGGATAGAGTTTGGGAATCAGTGCTTTATATCATGGATGCCCAGATTACAGTACCTCTGTCTATGTCCGGGTTCTAGGTCACTGGTGTGGGGGACATTAATGCATGTACAAGTATTAGGCCGGGTACACAACAGAACAACGTGTCTCCCAGCCAGCCCGAAGGAAGGATATATCAGACGGCCGTACACCCTGCACGATCTGGTGTACGACCGATCGATATACCCGTCCATCCCGCATTCACCTGCATTCCGTCGTCAGGAACGTCATCCCATCTGACGTGCAGCACATCAGATGGGACATAGCTGATGGCGCACGTGAATGCGCAATTGAAGGTACACACTAGGCGATATGGACAATCTGCGTCAGAATGATATATTGGTCAATATATCACCTGATTTGTACCCGGCCATACTGATGACTTGCAAAACCCTAGCCCTCTTCCAGATCAGTCTTGTGTTTTATTTATGATACTGGTCGTCTTATGCTTGATACTGGTTGCAGCATGTATGATATACTGGTCTTTTATAATTGACACAGGTCATCTTCTGCTTGTTTGTTCTGTGCAGACCTAGCGATGGTTATTCGGTCAGTCACTTCTTATCAAGAATCAAGTTCATACTTTTAAGAAAAGTTTTATTGCCCAGTTATGTACAGTGTGAATGTACAACTTGCTCAGTTAGATACAGTAGTAGAGACAGCGGATACAGGGGTCTATTTAAGTGATAAGGTGCCAGCCAATCAGCTCCCAACTGTCATTTTTCAAACAGCCTGTGAGATGGCAGTTGGGAGCTGATTGGGTGGCACCTTATCACTTTCTTATCACTTTTCACTCTGTCTCCTAACACTGCTTAGTAACTAGATCCCTAAGGCTCACTGACATCAATGTGCTTGTGCTGCCGTTTCTGTGCAGGGCAGACAAGGAATAGCTATATTTCAATGAGATTTTGATTTGTTAGTAATTGTGCAATCTCTGTGAATCTCATTAATGATAAACATAAACCTTTTTTTAAAAATGCATATAAAATGTGGAGTAGTCTACATTATGAACGAGTCCTACATTGGGTTATGTTGTGAGTAATCCAGAGGGAACATTTGTTTTATCTCGGGCACACAGCCTCTCACCCATTCCCATTTCCACATTTGTATCCTTGGCGCTTATTAATAGCAGACTATTCCCATTACTTTGATTCTGTGCTGCAATTATTTTACCTAAATGCTGCATAAACCTTCCTGCAGGTTATAAAGACGGGTTAGAATCCCTGTATACTGCACCTAGTGTTATATCATTTTATCAGACACTCCAGCAGGAGCCAGTGTGTGCTTTCCTGAGCTCCAGCGACTAAAGCTGGCAGAAGGCATAACAACCAGTCCTGTGAGAGTACATGGTGATGGGTCTAATCTTCCTATTGATGCATGTCTGCGTCCTCAGCGATCTGTGGTCACCGTACGTTGTGTGCGCACACTTACCACCAGCAAACTGATCACCAGTTCTGCAAGCGAATCTCTTTACCTAGAACTGGTGCATTGCTCGCTGAGGCCATCCGCATTCACATCCCTGAGTCACTGACGTAGAGCCCCGTCTTTAAATGACTATTTGTCCAAGCAGTACTGCGGGATACATAATACATTGCCCCATGTGACGTGGTAGGAAGGCATATGGGAACTATGAAGGGTATGTTGCATTGTAATTTGCATGGATGCAGTTATCCCTTATATGAAGTGATATAGTATAGAAAGACTCCAGTCTCCAGCCGCTGCTCGTCCCCAACATGAAATACAGCCTCTGCATCACTGCAAGCTCCAACAATGAGGCCTTGTTCAGACCATACAGAAAGAATTTGAGGAGGAGATTGTGGAATCCGTGTCCCATATGTACAAGATCAGTTCAGCAGAACAAAGGCAGCTGGAAGCTTCATGCTCACTACGTAATGCCTCAAAATGCTGCGCTGACATGAATGAAACTTTCCCCTGATTTTTAGTAGGTGCTGTGTGAAATATAGTGATCGTCTCTCCACAAGGGCATCGCTGCGTTACCTGCCATAGCGTTCCCTGTAGAGCCGCCTGACTATTGCGTCGTGTGACGGCCTCATTGTGTGACCCCCTTGTGTCAAATAACTGAATTTATGAAAAGTTTTGGAGCTGTTACTTAGACTGTCACCAGGGACTCCTGCAGGTCATGTCCCGTATTGTAGTCGTTACACTGTTCTACCTAAACCACTCTGTTCTTATTGAAATGACTAGACCTATTCATCTCGCTATAAAAGACCTCAGCGGCCCAGCTACATAACTTGCTGTAGTCATGTTCTCTTCCTGTGGTGTGAGCTAAATTTTTTTGATGTAGGAATGTGTAACATATACCTACATCTACACACACATGTATATATACTGTATGTGTACATAAACGCGGTAGGGTTGTTGCATGGGAAAAACTTGTTATCATACATAAACCAATCTGCTGGTTCTCTGACTGTGTTATTGGGAATACTGCATCCAGGGTTAAGCCTTTTACACCAACATTGGGGTCGTAAAGACAACACCCTTGCTGTTAGACAGTGCAGCCTGGCCCCTGTATTCTGGCTTCGTATGTATGTTATGTGCCACCAGTACTGTCTGGTAATAGTCACACCGCTGGCCTGCATATAGCACCAGGCTGATGTATCGCTGTCTGTGGTGAGATTAGGGGGAGGGGTCACCAGCACTATATGGTAATGGTCACACCGCTGGCCTGCATATAGTACCAGGCTGATGTATTACTGTCTGTGGTGAGATTAGGGGGAGGGGTCACCAGCACTATATGGTAATGGTCACACCGCTGGCCTGCATATAGTACCAGGCTGATGTATCACTGTCTGTGGTGAGAAGAGGGGGAGGGGCCACCAGCACTATATGGTAATGGTCACACCGCTGGCCTGCATATAGTACCAGGCTGATGTATCGCTGTCTGTGGTGAGAAGAGGGGGAGGGGCCACCAGCACTATATGGTAATGGTCACACCGCTGGCCTGCATATAGCACCAGGCTGATGTATCGCTGTCTGTGGTTAGAAAAGGGGGAGGGGCCACCAGCAATGAAATGTACTGTACATTTCAGATAGATCTCGTATACAAGTACTAACAGGTATGCCACATGGAAGCTTCTAAAGACTGCAATTGGAATATATATATATAGAAGAGAAGAGGTGGAGGGGTCACCAGCACTATATGGTAATGGTCACACCGCTGGCCTGCATATAGTATCAGGCTGATGTATCGCTGTCTGTGGTGAGATTAGGGGGAGGGGCCACCAGCACTATATGGTAATGGTCACACCGCTGGCCTGCATATAGTACCAGGCTGTTGTATTACTGTCTGTGGTGAGATTAGGGGGAGGGGTCACCAGCACTATATGGTAATGGTCACACCGCTGGCCTGCATATAGTACCAGGCTGATGTATCGCTGTCTGTGGTGAGAAGAGGGGGAGGGGCCACCAGCACTATATGGTAATGGTCACACCGCTGGCCTGCATATAGTACCAGGCTGATGTATCGCTGTCTGTGGTGAGAAGAGGGGGAGGGGCCACCAGCACTATATGGTAATGGTCACACCGCTGGCCTGCATATAGCACCAGGCTGATGTATCGCTGTCTGTGGTGAGAAGAGGGGGAGGGGCCACCAGCACTATATGGTAATGGTCACACCGCTGGCCTGCATATAGTACCAGGCTGATGTATCGCTGTCTGTGGTGAGAAGAGGGGGAGGGGCCACCAGTACTATCTGGTAATGGACACACCGCTGGCCTGCATATAGTACCAGGCTGATGTATCGCTGTCTGTAGTGAGATTAGGGGGAGGGGCCACCAGCACTATATGGTAATGGTCACACCGCTGGCCTGCATATAGTACCAGGCTGATGTATCGCTGTCTGTGGTGAGATTAGGGGGAGGGGCCACCAGCACTATATGGTAATGGTCACACCGCTGGCCTGCATATAGTACCAGGATGATGTATCACTGTCTGTGGTGAGATTAGGGGGAGGGGTCACCAGCACTATATGGTAATGGTCACACCGCTGGCCTGCATATAGCACCAGGCTGATGTATCACTGTCTGTGGTGAGAAGAGGGGGAGGGGCCACCAGCACTATATGGTAATGGTCACACCGCTGGCCTGCATATAGCACCAGGCTGATGTATCACTGTCTGTGGTGAGAAGAGGGGGAGGGGCCACCAGTACTGTCTGGTAATGGTCACACCGCTGGCCTGCATATAGTACCAGGCTGATGTATTACTGTCTGTGGTGAGATTAGGGGGAGGGGTCACCAGCACTATATGGTAATGGTCACACCGCTGGCCTGCATATAGTACCAGGCTGATGTATCGCTGTCTGTGGTGAGATTAGGGGGAGGGGCCACCAGCACTATATGGTAATGGTCACACCGCTGGCCTGCATATAGCACCAGGCTGATGTATCACTGTCTGTGGTGAGAAGAGGGGGAGGGGCCACCAGCAATGAAATGTACTGTACATTTCAGATAGATCTCGTATACAAGTACTAACAGGTATGCCTCATGGAAGCTTCTAAAGACTGCAATTGGAATATATATATATATATATATATATATGTATATTATATACACACACACCTATGGAGTATTGTATTTCCATGTTGGTGCACACGTGTGTCAGGACAGTTGGACTGTGAAAGCCTGTCCAGTTGCTATGTCTCTGTTCTGGGTTCAGAATATGTATATTGAATGTATCTATGTCCAACCAAACACAGTATAAATGCATAAAAACCATGACCTATCTACCATCAGCTCCAGTGACTAACAATGTTGGATGTGTAAACTTTGTTACATACTTAGCTACTTTTCACACCAGTTTTCCTGCACCCGTCTCACAGGAGCCTGACATCTGTATGTGCTGTAAGGATCTTCACTCCTTACAGTATATAACTCTGTCTGTGGCTTCCTGCTGCCTCCATTCCCCTCCTCACATCATGTCACTGCCCCTGTAACATGCAGCCCTGTCCTCACTGTTACATCACTAATCTCCTGATATACTCTGTGCTGCTGGAGGACTCTGCTCCTTCCACTATATAACTCTCAGTCTGTGGCTTCCTGCTGCCTCCATTCCCCTCCTCACATCATGTCACTGCCCCTGTAACATGCAGCCCTGTCCTCACTGATACATCACTAATCTCCTGATATACTCTGTGCTGCTGGAGGACTCTGCTCCTTCCACTATATAACTCTCAGTCTGTGACTTCCTGCTGCCTCCATTCCCCTCCTCACATCATGTCACTGCCCCTGTCACATGTAGCAGGGCCGTCTTAACAGCATTGTAGGTCACCCATTTATGGGACTAAAATTGTAAAAGGTCAATAAAATTAACCTTTAGATTTATTGGTCCTTTCAACAAAATCAGAGTTTGAACATAAAATAATATGATGTAAAGCAAGGATTACAGACTCCACCTCCTGCTTCTCCAGTTTGCAGTGCAGTTTCTGCTCTGCACTGCAGCTGTGATTAATGTATGGGGGGACCCTGAGAATGAGGCCCAGGGGACGTGCCCCTTTCTTTGTCTCCCAGTCTGTGCATGGTGCGAGTGGCCGCACATTCCATGTAGTTGCCCCTCGACCCAGCCCGCCCCTGCTCGAAGACCCCTAGAATCGTGGGACCCAGGGCAACTGCCCAGTGTGTCCATACATTAAGATGTTGCCCTGTCCTCACTAACACATAATTCATATCCTAATATATTCTGTGCTGCTGGGGACCTGCTCCTCCCACTGCCCGTCACATGCAGCCCTGTAATCACTTGCACAACCATACAAGTAGTAGATAGCTGTCTGCCTCCCACAAGATCAGCTCATCCATGTTCCTGCCCGTCACATGCAGCCCTGTAATCACTTGCACAAGAAGTAGATAGCTGTCTTCCTCCCACAAGATCAGCTCATCCATGTCCTCAAATACTCTGTGCTGCTGTGAACCTATTGAATATCTGAATGTCTACAACTTATTTTTTCCTCACTAACTGGTGCAATCTTGGATGAGCAGGAGGTGAAGATAGATCACAGCAAGGTGCTGAGATGAGGTTAAAAGCGCCTTCAAATGTGTTGTCCTTTTCAGTGCAAGGGCAGTTATGTGACCAGTGTTCCAGGTGTTCTCCAGTTTTTATACTGTTTCACCAGGAGTATTGTGTAGTAACCACAAAGGGTCCTGCTTAATCCTTATGCAGATGGGGGTTTAGGGTAATATACTGCCCTCAAAGGGTCACTTAAGGCACAAGAGCTTAGCACCTTGTCACTGATCAGCAAGCACACACCGGTCTGTGCAGTGAGACCTGTAAAATAAATGATTGATACTTGAAGAATTTGACATAGAAACATGTTAAGGCCCCCATCAGAGATTGATCGCAGCAATCGTGCAATTCTGCAATCGATTGTGTATAAAAAGCTTTCCCTTTTTCAATTGTAATCGATTGCAGAATTGCCACAATCGATTGAAAAAGGGAAAGATTTTTATACACAATCAATTGCAAATTGCACGATTGCTGCAATCAATCTCTGATGTATGGGGGTCTTTAGATACAATACACTACAGCTGTTGTATAAATAAGACAAACTCCCCCATGGGGTCGTCTTAGTAAAGACTAAGGGGGTCATTCAGACCCGCTCGCAAGCGGGTCGATGTTGTGAGAATGCGCATTCGCACGACGGAGGGAGCTCCGTCGTGCGCATGCGCGAGACCCGGCGAGCGACGAGAAATAAGTCGCTCGGGGTCTCGCACCAAAGGGGGCGTGCTGTCGATGGTGACTTACAGCACGCCCCCTTTGGTGGGCGTGCCTGGGGCGTGGCGGCCAGACGGAGGCGTTCCCATGGGAGGCGTTCCTATACGAGCGTCCATGAGGCCTCTCCAAAAACAGGTAGGAGGGCCATGATTCAGAGCGAGTGCTCTGGTCAGAGCGTTCAGCTCTGAATCAGGCCCTAAGGCCCTAATCCTTACCTGAACAATGCATTGTTCTGTTTATAGGCAAGGCAGGTAATTACATTAAACACCTTCATGTAACAATACACTTGTCGGGTCTTGTTTTATTTGTCGCTAACAGGTAAATACAGACAGATGATAGTGAGGCCTTTAAAAGCTACAGATAAGGGGGGGGGGGGAGGGGGCTGTCCAGAGACGGGCTCTCAGAAATATGTCATTACTAATTCTCTAAGATTACAATTCTGATCTGCAACAAATGTATCAATATACATGTTGATGGCGCTGTCATATACACATTCTAATGGTTGTCTCTGCCACACCGTATGTAAAAGGGTATACATTTCTATATAGAAGAATATATGTAAACCCATCATATAATCATGTATTTCAAACAAGTAACATTATATTGTAACTACTTATGTAGGAGGATAGGGTACTTGTTGTAACCATTATTCCGGACTATAAGGAAGGGCAGCCTATTGGCCTAGGTCATCCACAAACGTGTTGGCTAAAGGATGAATAATTTGCAGCGGGTAGTACCAGACGGCCGACTATATGCGGTAAAACAGAGGCGGCTCCAAGCAGTAATATCCCGAATAATCAGCTGTATTTACAGCAGATAGCAACAAAGTGTCCTTCAGAGGCCACAAGGATGTTCACACTGCAAAGTTGAAGGTTCGATCCTCTGTGTGTGTAATACAGCAGCGTGTGTAGGACTGCAGGATGTGAGGGTGTAATCTCCTGTACTTGCACGCTTCTTGTGACTGTTCACATGTCCACCAAGTGGTAATACATTGCATTAGGGTTTCCCAAACTCTGTCCTCAAGGACCAGAATTTAAGGATATCCATGCTTGTGCCCAGAATTTTATTTATTTTTGTGGTATACTATGTTTAAATAAAATTAAATAAAATTGTGTTAAAACAAAGTTTTAAATAGATCTTCTTCACCTCATTAAATAAAAATCCGACAATTTCTGAGAGGTTTTTGGAAAAAATATTAGCCAGTTAAGTGGTTAAGACATGGACTGCTAGTTTGCCTTGAGGACCAGGGGCAGAACTATGGGAGACATTGTCCACAACATATTCACCCCACTTAGGGCTGTAACTATTGTGATAGGATCACTGGTAAAGTGGTCTGTGGCAGGTACATTTGTCCCAGATTCCTGTCTTTTGTGTTTTAAACCCCCAGGAGAAAGTCTGCAGTGTAGCAGGCTTCAGTTTCGGCTTTTTGAAAAGCCGGTTTGGGACCTGGGGGTTGTGGGTGAGAGGAGAGGGAGGGCTCCACCCACGGCCACTCCAGGTTTTGGTTCTCGCAGCCTGGTAACAGGCTTGTTAGTTTTCCACCTGAGAGTGGCCAATATAAGCCTAGTTTGTTTAGGGCTGATTGTCTCACCTGGGAGAGCAGACAGGGAGTTTGCTCAGAGACACTTGAAAAACCTAACTGTAAAGCTGGCCACACATCTAAAGATTATCTGTCCAACCAGCCAACTAGCTGATTGGTTGGAATGAAAATCTGGTAAGGTATGAAAGCAAATGACAATCAGCAATTTGTTCCCAAACTCAAGAAAATGGACCAAAACTGTTGTTTGAACAAATAGTTTAGATCAAACATTTAACAAACTTGTCTGAACGACTATTTTCATATTTTTATTGGCATTTAGTAGCAAATTGCTGATCATCATTTATGCCCATTCCTTACCAGATTTTCATTCCAACCAATCAACAAGTTGGCTGGTTGGATGTAAGTTGGTTTAGTGTGTGGCCAGCTTAAGTGTTGTGCTGTGCTTTTGTTGCAGGTGAGGGTATTAGGCCCTGCCAGGTTCTGGTAGTGAGGGAACTACCTGTGAAGTTAGTGCCCCGACAGGGCTAGGATTTACGTTTGTTTTCTTTGTGTTATTTCTGACATTGCACAATAAAGACTGGCGCCGACCAGCTTGTACTCGCATCCAGACTGGCGTACTGTTTCCCAGCTGCTGTGTGTGAAAGGAAGGAGTCCTCTACCCAGGAGAGGGACCCCCTAACCTAACTGTGTCACACTATGTACCCAGAGTGTACCGTCACGGCCGCCCAGTACATGGCACCTCTTCCCAGCACCTGAGAAGCCACCATAAACTAGTGGAGAGCTCTGTGTCAGACCATCAGCTGCTGCCTTCATCTATCTATAGCCTGTCTGCATGCAAATTGCTACATTACAGTGTCAGCGGCTGTGATGGCGGGGCGGGGGGCACTGTATTGTAACTTGCGTCTGGGATGAACTTACGCCACTGTTGATGACAAGTTTGGGAACCACTGCATTATTTGACAAGTGTTCTCTCAGCATCAACGCGTTTCATATCTAGATGTGATTAAGTAATGCACACAAATGTAATGAACATGTAGAAATAAAATAAAGTAAGATATACAGATACAAATAAGAATAAAAAAATCATTTTACATAAACAACGCGAATGTTCTAGGGCAGGGTTTCCCAACCCTGCTATTACAGTCCATGTTTTCAGGATGTCCATGCTTGAGTCCAAATGGTTAAGTCAAATTGACTGCCGTACTAATTAAGTCGCCTGTGCTCAAGCATCCTTTAAAACCTGGACTGTAATGGGAGTGTGGGAGCCTCTGCACTAGGGAATTGATACATTCACATAAGGCTTGCGATAAAACCTGGACTGTAATGGGAGTGTGGGAGCCTCTGCACTAGGGAATTGATACATTCACATAAGGCTTGCGATAAAACCTGGACTGTAATGGGAGTGTGGGAGCCTCTGCACTAGGGAAGTGATACATTCACATAAGGCTTGCGATAAAACCTGGACTGTAATGGGAGTGTGGGAGCCTCTGCACTAGGGAATTGATACATTCACATAAGGCTTGCGATAAAACCTGGACTGTAATGGGAGTGTGGGAGCCTCTGCACTAGGGAATTGATACATTCACATAAGGCTTGCGATAAAACCTGGACTGTAATGGGAGTGTGGGAGCCTCTGCACTAGGGAATTGATACATTCACATAAGGCTTGCGATAAAACCTGGACTGTAATGGGAGTGTGGGAGCCTCTGCACTAGGGAATTGATACATTCACATAAGGCTTGCGATAAAACCTGCAGTTAAACTTTAGTCATTAACTTTGTTAACCCATTCTCTGTTAAAACACTACAGAAGTATAGAGCTCGCTTAATTTCAAGTTCTTGTAAAGATACTATTTCCAGTATAACATATTAATATAAAAAACTCCTAAATACTAATACACCAATATAGAACATAACATCGCATGAGGTGATCATGTCATTAGTAGCGGGCAAAATGTAAATAACCTATTAGCAGGGGTTTGTCTTCATAGGGGGTGTAGTATAAGAGATCGACAGAGAAAAGTTCCAAAATGTATAGGTCGACACCAAAAAGTCAACAAGCAATAGGTCGACAGGTGCAGAATGTCGACACACATGGTCAACACAAAAAATCGTCAACACGTGATTTATTTTTATTTTTTATGTATTTTACGCCTAACCCCTCCCCCTGGTGCCAAAACCCTAACCCTCCCCCAAATGCCTAAACCTAACCGTAGCCAAACCCTAACTCTCTCCCAGTGTCTAACCCTAACTATTCCCTCTGGCAACCTAACCCTCCCTCAAGTGCCTAACCCTAACCTTAAAAATGTTGAAAAAAAACAAAAGAAAGAAAATAATGTGCCGACCTTTTTTGTGTCAACCAGGGTTGCATAAAATCGGATTAAAAAAAAAAAAAAAAAAAAACGCCAAAAAAAAACCGATTTAATTGATTTAAATCAGATTTTTTTGGATTTAAATAGGATTTTTTATTAAAAACATTTATAAGTAAATGTTTTACATTTTTAATCATTTATTTAACATTTTTTTTTTTTTTTCTTTTTTTTAAATCCTATTTAAATCAAATCCGTTTTTGATAATTTTTTTTTTTTTTTTTTTAAAGAATCCAATATTATGCAACCCTGGAACCATTGGTTGCGTCGACCTTTTGTCAGTCGACCATTTGTACCTGACGACCTATTGCTTGTCTACCATTTGGTGTTGACCTACATTGACGACCTTTTGTCTGTGGACCCTTCATCCGGATACCCTTCATAGGGAAGAGTATGGTCTCTGGCACAGTTACGGTGACCGCTGTAACCGCCTGGTAGTTTTACTGCTCAGGAGGGTAGAGCCAAGCTTATGGGTACCGCGTATGATCCCCATATTGGCTATATGGCTAAAAGTAGGGTTTTAGCTAAAAAAAAAAAAAAGAAGCAGCTGAAGCAATGAAGAAATACTAGCGCACTAATTGGCCTCGCGTTACCGGAGATCCTGTTCTCGATCAGGCACAGCCGGGTGCCGGAGCGTTTCATTCCTTCACATGGCTTTTGCTGAGCTCCGCATTTCCCCTCGTTTCTGACCTATTTATCAGTCCGAGGTAGGAACGCAGTACAAGTACGCGCCTGCCCGAAGGTGGCGGCTAAGTGGTTGTTGTCAAATTTAAAGGTTCTGTCAAGTCAGTGGAGTGATGTCTAATCTGCATTCTCTATGCAAATATCTGACCCTGATAGTAACGAGCAGCTGTCTGAGGAGCAACCAAACCGGACATGGTGCAGTGGAGCACATCATTCAGATCAGCCGCAGAGAAACATTACACACCCCGCATGGTAATACAGGAAAGCGTGGGGCGCCAGGAGCTCCACTCTTATTAGTGAGCGTGCAGCATCACACACGGCACATGTAAGGTCCACAATTCAGTGTATAGCTGCAAACATGGCGGCAGTTCATCCAGATATAATCCAGTGTACCCAGAATTCCTTGCTGTTATTTACCTACAAATTCTGCAGACCAAGGGAAATCCCGTTTGATTGACCTGTTCTGTGTATGTTTCTTATTGTATGATTAAAATGGTTGGAAGTTGGGGAGCTGCAGTGCAGAGCCTGCACCGTCCACGAGTGACACACGGCATAATAGTAATAACGGCACCTGTTCTGCACTATATTTCCCTGATCATTACCAAAGCCCGAGCTGTGCTGCTCCTGCTGTGCTGCCACAGGAGGGAGCGGATCTGGGTCTCCTATTACACAGGTAGTGAACCCCTGCCCCAGAAGCTATAGCCTAACCCCCCAAGCTGTTTGGATGTCGTTGAAGTGTTCTGGTATGTCTGTGACGCCATTGCTTTAGTACCCTGTAATAATCTCTCTTCCTCTCCCTCTCGCAGAATGATGAAGTCCTCGCTGCATTTAGAGGAAGATGACTTTGTTCCAGAGCTGCCGCGGAGTATCCACCCCAGGGAGAGGCCGGACTGGGAGGAGACCATCAGCGCTATGGTGAGTTCTGTCTCCAGGAAAGTGAACTATACGCTGAATACTAACACTGGATATATATAGAATAGAGTAAGCCTGCTAGGCCGTGTGCACTACATGTCTGTTATATGGCAGGAGGATGGAGGGGACTATAGGTGCTCACACAGTGATTATTGATCTCTATACAGTGGAGGACTATAGGTATTAGGAAGAGTTTTGAATCTTCTATACAGTCTCCATGTGTGCAGCCTGAAACTCTTCATATACTAATACTCTGTGCGGTTACTTCTCCCCTCCTTACTCCTGTTACTGCTCTCGTGTCTCTTCTGTACAGCCCCCCATGTACACAGCATCAGTCTCTCCATATACTAATACTCTCTGTGCGGTTACCTCTCCCCTCCTTACTCCTGTTACTGCTCTCGTGTCTCTTCTGTACAGCCCCCCATGTGCACAGCATCAGTCTCTCCATATACTAATACTATCTGTGCGGTTACCTCTCCCCTCCTTACTCCTGTTACTGCTCTCGTGTCTCTTCTGTACAGCCCCCCATGTGCACAGCATCAGTCTCTCCATATACTAATACTCTCTGTGCGGTTACCTCTCCCCTCCTTACTCCTGTTACTGCTCTCGTGTCTTTTCTGTACAGCCCCCCATGTACACAGCATCAGTCTCTCCATATACTAATACTCTGTGCGGTTACCTCTCCCCTCCTTACTCCTGTTACTGCTCTCGTGTCTCTTCTGTACAACCCCCCCATGTGCACGGCATCAGTCTCTCCATATACTAATACTCTCTGTGCGGTTACCTCTCCCCTCCTTACTCCTGTTACTGATCTCGTGTCTCTTCTGTACAGCCCCCATGTGCACAGCATCAGTCTCTCCATATACTAATACTCTCTGTGCGGTTACCTCTCCCCTCCTTACTCCTGTTACTGCTCTCGTGTCTCTTCTGTACAGCCCCCCATGTGCACAGCACCAGTCTCTCCATATACTAATACTATCTGTGCGGTTACCTCTCCCCTCCTTACTCCTGTTACTGCTCTCGTGTCTCTTCTGTACAGTCCCCCATGTGCACGGCATCAGTCTCTCCATATACTAATACTCTCTGTGTGGTTATCTCTCCCCTCCTTACTCCTGTTACTGCTCTCGTGTCTCTTCTGTACAGCCCCCCATGTGCACAGCATCAGTCTCTCCATATACTAATACTCTCTGTGCGGTTACCTCTCCCCTCCTTACTCCTGTTACTGATCTCATGTCTCTTCTGTACAGCCCCCCATGTGCACAGCATCAGCATCTCTCCATATACTAATACTATCTGTGCGGTTACCTATCCCCTCCTTACTCCTGTTACTGCTCTCGTGTCTCTTCTGTACAGCCCCCATGTACACAGCATCAGTCTCTCCATATACTAATACTCTCTGTGCGGTTACCTCTCCCCTCCTTACTCCTGTTACTGCTCTCGTGTCTCTTCTGTACAGCCCCCCATGTGCACAGCATCAGTCTCTCCATATACTAATACTCTCTGTGTGGTTATCTCTCCCCTCCTTACTCCTGTTACTGCTCTCGTGTCTCTTCTGTACAGCCCGCCATGTGCACAGCATCAGTCTCTCCATATACTAATACTCTCTGTGCGGTTACCTCTCCCCTCCTTACTCCTGTTACTGCTCTCGTGTCTCTTCTGTACAGCCCCCCCATGTGTGTAACAGCAGCGTCTCTCCATATACTAATACTCTCTGTGCGGTTACCTCTCTCCTCCTTACTCCTGTTACTGCTCTCATGTCTCTTCTGTACAGCCCCCCATGTGCACAGCATCAGTCTCTCCATATACTAATACTCTCTGTGCGGTTACCTCTCCCCTCCTTACTCCTGTTACTGCTCTCGTGTCTCTTCTGTACAGCCCCCCATGTGCACAGCACCAGTCTCTCCATATACTAATACTATCTGTGCGGTTACCTCTCCCCTCCTTACTCCTGTTACTGCTCTCGTGTCTCTTCTGTACAGTCCCCCATGTGCACGGCATCAGTCTCTCCATATACTAATACTCTCTGTGTGGTTATCTCTCCCCTCCTTACTCCTGTTACTGCTCTCGTGTCTCTTCTGTACAGCCCCCCATGTGCACAGCATCAGTCTCTCCATATACTAATACTCTCTGTGCGGTTACCTCTCCCCTCCTTACTCCTGTTACTGATCTCATGTCTCTTCTGTACAGCCCCCCATGTGCACAGCATCAGCATCTCTCCATATACTAATACTATCTGTGCGGTTACCTATCCCCTCCTTACTCCTGTTACTGCTCTCGTGTCTCTTCTGTACAGCCCCCATGTACACAGCATCAGTCTCTCCATATACTAATACTCTCTGTGCGGTTACCTCTCCCCTCCTTACTCCTGTTACTGCTCTCGTGTCTCTTCTGTACAGCCCCCCATGTGCACAGCATCAGTCTCTCCATATACTAATACTCTCTGTGTGGTTATCTCTCCCCTCCTTACTCCTGTTACTGCTCTCGTGTCTCTTCTGTACAGCCCCCCATGTGCACAGCATCAGTCTCTCCATATACTAATACTCTCTGTGCGGTTACCTCTCCCCTCCTTACTCCTGTTACTGCTCTCGTGTCTCTTCTGTACAGCCCCCCCATGTGTGTAACAGCAGCGTCTCTCCATATACTAATACTCTCTGTGCGGTTACCTCTCTCCTCCTTACTCCTGTTACTGCTCTCATGTCTCTTCTGTACAGCCCCCCATGTGCACAGCATCAGCATCTCTCCATATACTAATACTATCTGTGCGGTTACCTCTCCCCTCCTTACTCCTGTTACTGCTCTCGTGTCTCTTCTGTACAGCCCCCCATGTGCACAGCATCAGTCTCTCCATATACTAATACTCTCTGTGCGGTTACCTCTCTCCTCCTTACTCCTGTTACTGATCTCGTGTCTCTTCTGTACAGCCCCCCATATGCACAGCATCAGTCTCTCCATATACTAATACTCTCTGTGCGGTTACCTCTCCCCTCCTTACTCCTGTTACTGCTCTCGTGTCTCTTCTGTACAGCCCCCCATGTGCACAGCATCAGTCTCTCCCATATACTAATACTCTGTGCGGTTACCTCTCCCCTCCTTACTCCTGTTACTGCTCTCGTGTCTCTTCTGTACAGCCCCCCATGTGTGTAACAGCAGCGTCTCTCCATATACTAATACTCTCTGTGCGGTTACCTCTCTCCTCCTTACTCCTGTTACTGCTCTCGTGTCTCTTCTGTACAGCCCCCCCATGTGTGTAACAGCAGCGTCTCTCCATATACTAATACTCTCTGTGCGGTTACCTCTCCCCTCCTTACTCCTGTTACTGATCCTGTGTCTCTTCTGTACAGCCCCCCATGTGCACAGCATCAGTCTCTCCCATATACTAATACTCTGTGCGGTTACCTCTCCCCTCCTTACTCCTGTTACTGCTCTCGTGTCTCTTCTGTACAGCCCCCCATGTGCACAGCATCAGTCTCTCCATATACTAATACTATCTGTGCGGTTACCTCTCTCCTCACTCCTGTTACTGCTCTCGTGTCTCTTCTGTACAGCCCCCCATGTGTGTAACAGCAGCGTCTCTCCATATACTAATACTCTCTGTGCGGTTACCTCTCTCCTCTCTGCTCCTGTTACTGATGACTTAGTTGGCCCATGCAAGCCATCAGCAAGTCACCAATTTGTTCTGTTATATTGATGTATACCAGTGATGCCTAGCTATGTCTATATCTATGTACAGCTGCCACTATATCTGCCACCACTTATAAACCAGATTCTCTGTTGAATGTTTTATTGCGTATATCTCCTATAGTAAAGCAGCAATAAACCCTGCTTTAAATGTGATTTCCAGTCCCTAATTCCTACCGGTTACAGGTGTACAGACTGTTCTTATGGCACAGCAGTGTTGTGGAGGCTGCGATCTGGCATCCTGCAGTGAGTCTGGCCTGGATAATGGAGTAAAACGCCAGCGCTCTGATCGCTTTAGGGAAATAGTTTCGATGACTTGTGCAACAAGGAAATGAAATAGTTTCCTGTGCAGACGGGAGGCTGATCTAGTGATCTCTCATGTTCCTCACCTCCCGGTCTCATACATTCCACCTGAGCTATCTGGCATTCAGGGCAGGAGCATGTCTGCCTACTAAGCTCTTCCCGATGTTGTGGCAGACCTTGGAGATGACAGGGACATTAGCAGTACCAATGGGTGCATATATTGTACAGGGTTAATAATACAGTCATGGCCAAAAGTTTTGTTTTTAGACCTTTTTGTCAGATGTTACTATGGTATACTGAGGTAACATTGCAGCATTACAGAAGTGTCAGATGTTACTATGGTATACTGAGGTAACATTGCAGCATTACAGAAGTGTCAGATGTTACTATGGTATACTGAGGTAACATTACAGCATTACATAAGTGTCAGATGTTAGTATGGTATACTGAGGTAACATTGCAGCATTACATAAGTGTCACATGTTACTATGGTATACTGAGGTAACATTGCAGCATTACATAAGTGTCACATGTTACTATGGTATACTGAGGTAACATTGCAGCATTACAGAAGTGTCAGATTTTACTATGGTATACTGAGGTAACATTGCAGCATTACATAAGTGTCAGATGTTACTATGGTATACTGAGGTAACATTACATAAGTGTCACATGTTACTATGGTATACTGAGGTAACATTGCAGCATTACATAAGTGTCAGATGTTACTATGGTATACTGAGGTAACATTACATAAGTGTCAGATGTTACTATGGTATACTGAGGTAACATTGAAGCATTACATAAGTGTCAAATGTTACTATGGTATACTGAGGTAACATTACAGCATTTCATAAGTGACAAAGGCTTTTATTGACAATTACATTAAGTTTATGCAAAGAGACAATATTTGCAGTGTTGACCCTTCTTTTTCAAGACCTAGGCATTTCCCCCTGCATGCTGTCACTCACCTTCTGGGCCATATACTGACTGATGGCCGCCCATTCTTGCCTAATCAATGCTTGGAGTTTGTCAGAATTTGTGGGTTTTTGTACGTCCGCCCACCTCTTAAGGATGGACCACAAGTTCTCAATGGGATTAAGGTCTGGGGAGTTTCCTGGCAACGTACTCAAAATTTTGATGTTTTGTTCCCTGAGCCACTTAGTTATCACTTTTGCCTTATGGCAAGGTGCTCATCATGCTTGAAAAGGCATTGTTCCTCACCAAACTGTTCTTGGATGGTTGGGAGAAGTTGCTCTTGGAGGATGTTTTGGTGCCATTCTTTATTCATGGCTGTGTTCTTAGGCAAAATTGTGAGTGATCCCACTCTCTTGGCTGAGAAGCAACCCCACACATGAATGGTCTCAGGATGCTGTACTGTTGGTAAAAAGGTATGATTGTATCTCTGTTGGATCTGCTAGGAGTAGGGGAGACGTCTCATGTGACTGTTTTGGAGTCACCACTAGTTTTAAAAAATATTTTTGCCCCAGTAACAGTTGTGGAGTAGATACTGTGCTACCAGCACATTGTTTCCAGATAACCAATCTCTTCATCCAGGACAGAGTCATTCACACTGTGGTTGACATTTTTGTATAAATCTTAACCAATCACAGTCTATGATGGTTACCTTGTGATCATTGCATCACTATACACTTGCTCCAAATAACACTAAGATTCTCGGCCGAACACACATTAAACATTTATTTCTGTTGTGGAACAAATAAGTATAAGATACGCTAATGTGTGTCTACAGTAACCCCAAATTCAAGACGGCAGCTGTCACGAGTCCTGCTACCCAATAGAAATTGGTGAACAAGGGAAGTGGAGCGCTGTTATGAATTCAGTACATTTATTACTAGACAGAAATGTAAAACATACAGTGTGCTTTCATATACACGATAAAAGCAACTAGCACTTCTAAAAAACACAATTAAAACTAGAATAATAAATAAATACACAGACAGAAACTCAAATGTCTCCTTTCAAATAGGACTAGTGGATGCGTAATTATTCTATCGATATAGTATCAATTTGGAGGCAAACAATGTATCCAGCAACATAAGGTTTGCATACTGTTGCCATACGTCACATTGAGTTTTCAGAGACAAATGGTTCACAGTCGTTATAACACTGATAATTAACAGAAGCTCGCCAAAATGATCTGTTATAATAACAGAGTTCCAATCCCAGTATATTAAATCATACAAGTCCGTAAGTAGAGGGACTCACCCATATGAGGACGGCAGCAGTTAATTGTTGTGTTTCTGGTTGTAAGGCAGCGATAAATAGTGTATTCGGTGTCTCCCGGATGAAGCGGGTGGAAATGGCGCCAGGCAGGAGGTCCAATGTGGCGCCTATCGGGTTGTTAGTCAGACGCACATAAGCGGTATGCTCCTATGCAATGTTGTACTAAGTGCGGCTGCAGCGTAATTGTGCCGGAAGGCTGGGTTACCTCTGTCCCAGAAGGAAGTGGTAGGCGGCTGGTGGTGGCACGCTATAAGCGACAAAGTTCCTCTGTGGGCAGCATGAAAGCCGGGAACAGCAGAATTCAGTGTGACCGGTGTCATGAGAAGGCAGAAGCCAGGAGAAACGCATGAAGGTTCTGCTTCTACAGACATTGGATTTTACTCCAGCAGTCACAGGGAACTTCTGCTGTTCCCGGCTGTGTATGTATTTATTATTCTAGTCTGAATTGTGTTTTTTATATGTGCAATAGTTGCTTTTATCGTGTATATGAAAGCACACTGTATGTTTTACATTTCTGTCTAGTAATAAATGTACTGAATTCATAACAGCGCTCCACTTCCCTTGTACTTACTGTGGTCCTATTGTGTTACTATAACGACATACTTTGCATATTCTGTTCTATCTTGTATGCTGAGCGCAGTTTTTGTTTTTCTTATACAAACTAAATGCTTTAATATGGGATTTACACTTATGAAGACTGGTGTTGAGGCTTCTTTTATCTCAACATCAGTGTTATAGAAGGTACATGCGTGTAAATACGGAGGATGGCGGTCTGCAGTCACGTGGCATAGAGAGGGTTTTATGGCGTAACGAGTTGGTGGTCTGTGTACATATTGTGGTAACACGGATGGAAGCCAGCTCTATGTTACTATGACAATGATGCTGTATATTCCCCGCTCCGGTCTGTGTGTAAATAGGTTCGCAGTGCCCGAGGTGCCGGCTATCTGCGTTCTGGGACAGCCGCTGCTGTCATATTCCTGATGCTAATGTCTTATGTTCCTGTGTCTTCTGCTATTCGGTTTGTTTCCATCTCATTGCTCTAATAATACTGAGCAGCTGTACACAGAGTCAGCAGAGAAGCCTACAACTCCAGGCCTCCTCGTGTGTGTATCTCCTATCGGTCTGTTAGTCACCTGGAGGTTATAATAACAATAATAATAATGTGTTTCCATGTAGCCAGCATCGTACTCACTGGGTCCTCCATGTGCGGTCCACCTATGTCCTGAAATCTCCCCATCCTGTCAGGTCTGTCACCAGTCTCCCACATCCATGTGTTACACCAGTTATGTGCGGATCTGCTCAGCCCCTATAGTGACATACTTAGAGGAAACACACATGAATTTCAGACTAGAGGACATGAGGGCTAAATGGGTTCATGTGCCCAGAGAGGGTAAGGGATGCCAGTCTGCTCAGTTAGTTTAGGATGTTGTTATTATTATTATCCTTTATTTATATGGCGCCACAAGTGTTCCACAGCGCCTTACATAGAACTAATAAGTGAACAAGAAACAAGTAACTTACAGTGCAGGACAAGGACACGATTTATATACACTGCTGCAACAGTGATTAAAGCCCTCACAATAAGCAGCAGGGAGCTGGCAGTCACGTTTTAGGTGCCCTAATGGGGAGTAAGGAGTAGAAGAAAATGGAAAGAGAAGCATATAAGGGAAGAGGTTCCTGCTCGTGAGAGCTTACATTCTAAAGGGGAGGGGCAGACAGATGTTACCACATTCTCTTCTCAGGGTCCACTGTGGACTATACCCAACATATACAGTTACTTACAGGAGATGATGGATGCACCTTGATATGTGCGGGGCAAAAGCAACCTGATAATCACCTACTTCGTATTGTTTTCATCTACCTGTTGTGTCTCTCTGTCCTTCCGAAAGTGTGATGTGAATTGGCCAAAGGTTCCAGATGTCATTTGCTTATCTCCTCCTTATTCCCGTGCACAGTGTTGAAGCCCCCCCCCTGTTTACATCCATGATCACACACTGGGGCAGATGTATTATAGCGGCACTTAACGTGCCGCTATAACGCTTCCTGATTCGCATCTTTACCGAGGCGAAACAGGAAGCACTACCGATGAGACGTATTAACGTCTCATCGGCCAGAGCGGGGCAGTGGTAACTCCCCCCTCCATCGATCTCTGCCTGAGCACACAGCTGTGTCTCCAGTGTTCTCCCCAGAAATTTTTTCCAGCCGGGTGGCATCCAAAAGTAGCCGGGCGGGGGCCTTTGCAATTATGCGTGCGTCGGGAAAAGGGCTATCTCCCTTACCAATCAAGCCCGACAGGTCTCAGGCTGCTCCCCCTCTGGCTCTCAGTCAAAAGTGCCCATTATACAGTGCCCCCTGTAGTTTTCCCCTTTATGCATTGCCCCCTGTAGTTTAACTTTGCCCTTATGCATTGCCCCCTGGCTGAAGTAGTGACCCTATGTAGTGCCCCCAAACTGGTCCCTTATGTAGTGCCCCCAGACTTAAATAGTGCCCCCAGACTGGCCCCTTATGCAGTGCCCCCAGGTTTAATAGTGTCCCTTATGCAGTGCCCCTCAGACTTAAATAGTGCCCCCAGACTGGTCCTGGCCCCAGTCCCAGCACTTACCTTTACTTGCTGGCCCCTGGCCGCTGCCTCGCGCTGACTGGATCTAACCAGATCCAGCAGGCGCGGGGCAGGCTCCTCACGTCGCGGGTGACATCATGACGTCACCCGCACAGTGCATCACTGGGAACGCTGGCCTCTGAAGCGATCGGAGGCTTCTTTAGCCTCCCGTCACTTCAGAGGCCAGCGTTCCACAGCGGGGGTCGGCGGGGAAAAGTGCCGGGCGGCAGGCTATTTCTGCCGGGCGATGCGCCTGCAGAAAACTGCCTGGAGAGAACACTGGTCTCAGTTCCTGCCAGCTCCACTGAGTATGCGTGGGACCTTGCAAGTATTGCGAGATCCCGCGTGCAGCCCTGGAGCCAGCAGGGTAACAGCTAGATCCCCTTCAGTTTCTGTACCCTGACGTCATCAGTTACTGGACCTGATTCAGACCCGCTCGCTAGATGCGGCTGCTCACTCCCAGCGTATGGAAATTCAGCTAAGTGACGTCAAGGCATAAGCGCTACCACTTGCTAGCGAGCAGGTCTGAAACAAGTCCTATGTCCAATATCATTCCCTACCATCCAAGTGGCTATAGAGGGGAATATAATCTTGTGGCAAGCTTAGGCCCTCATTCAGAGCCGCTCGCTATTTGCGGTCGTCCGTTCTAAAACAAGGGGTGGCTATTCAAATGAACCGTTCGCTAATTGCGGTCTGTTCACACCTCTAAGTCTGAACGAGCGAGCAAAACTTGCGGTTGTAATTTTGAAAAATACGCCCCCTTGCCGCTCGCATCCTACGTCATGTCCGCTATTTATTAGATTAATCGAGTACATCGAACAGCGTATGAACTGCTCGCTATTCTTGGGGCTGGTTTTTTCAAACGCTATTTTGCGAGCAGTTCGGAGTAAAAAAAAAACAAGTGACGTGGTCAATGACGCTGCTGTATTAATTATGCACACCCTTAAAACGCCCGTTTTGACCTTTAAGCACGCCTGCGATCTAATTCCACACCCCCGTTTTCAAGCACCTTCCCCTGTTACCACCCACATACGCCTCCTTCTGTCACTCAAAATAGCAGGCATTCGCTATATAGCGAACAAATGATTTTCGGCCGCACTGACTGGTTCGCGCATGCGTATTAAAATCCGTACGCATGCACAGATGTGCGAACATCGGTCAGAACGAGCGAGCGTCCGCTTACGAGCGGCTCTGAATGAGGGCCTTAGTGAGCCACCGAGCCCGAAGCATGGTGAGCGAAGCGAGCCAGCAAGAGGCCAGTTTTCTTTTTTTAGTGAACTGTGTGGGCAGGGAGCCGCACTTCCGCCCTCACTGCATGTCACTTCCAGGTACAAATACAGAAGGGGAAATATACCTTACCGAGCCGGCAGCCCCCGGAGCAGGGACAGCGCTGTTCCTGCTGTGGGGATAGGGCATCGCCAAGCTGTAGCTGTCATTAGCGACAGCTGCAGCAGGTGGAACGGTCAGGCACACTGACCATTCATACAGCCCATTCATTCATACAGCCCAGGCGATTGGCGCTGCTATCTTGTAGATAGCAGCGCAGATAATGACAGGGGCGCCCCTTTCATTTAACGCCCAGCGCCCCAATTATAGATGGGGGAGAAGCAGTATATACATAACGTGCGCTGATGCCGCTTCGGCACTATATATATCTTCCCCACTGTTCTCTCTACCATAGCTTACATAGGGCTAACTGCTGCCCATTACATTGTGGGCCTGATTCAGAGCCGGACGCTATGACAGAGTGCTCGCTCTGAATCAGTGCCCTCCTACCTACAAATGGAGCGGCCTCCTGGCCGCTCGCATAGCTGTGGGTCACCGCCCACAGCATATGCGAGCAGCCAAAAAGATGGTCGCGATGGTCAAGACCATCGCGACCATCGGGCTTGCGACGAGACCCTGCGGTAGGGTCTCGGTGACCGCAAGCCCTGGAGTGATTTTGGCTCTATCAGAGCCAAAATCACTCCCACTGACATCACTAGTGATGTTAGTGGGGCCGGACCCAGACGGTAGGCGTTCCCATGGGAACGCCTCCGTCTGGCAGCCACACCCCTGGCACGCCCACCAAAGGGGGCGTGCTGTCAGTCACCATCGACAGCATGCCCCCTTTGGTGCGAGACCCGGAGCGACAGCTTGGCTGTCGCTATCCGGGTCTCGAGCATGCACACGACGGAGCTCCCTCCGTCGTGCGCATGCGCATTGGGGTAACATCGACCCGCTTGCGAACGTCCTGCGCTCGCGAGCGGGTCTGAATGACCCCCTGTATTCCTGCCATTGCACTGCCCATTACATTGTATTCCTGCCATTGCACTGCCCATGAATCCCTAGGGGTGTGGATTGAAAGATCTACAGTACAAAGGTAGACAATGTCTAGATAGACACCAGATGTTAGACGGGGACAAAAGGTCGATACACTAAAGGTTGACATGTAAGAAGGTCGACAGGGTCAAAAGGTCGACACTGTTTAGGTACTTTGGCATGCCAGTCATGTTGGGGGTGTAGTGTCCTATGTCTGTATACAGTGTAATAGATGTGTATTATGGTCATGTACAGTGGTCAGGTCATGTTGTTGGTGTAGTGTCCTATGTCTGTATACAGTGTAATAGATGTGTATTATGATCATGTACAGCGGTCAGGACATGTTGGGGGTGTAGCGTCCTGTCTGTATACAGTGTAATAGATGTGTATTATGTACAGTGGTCAGGACATGTTGGGGGTGTAGTATCCTATGTCTGTATACAGTGTAATAGATGTGTATTATGGTCATGTACAGTGGTCATGTCATGTTGGGGATGTAGTGTCCTATGTCTGTATACAGTGTAATAGATGTGTATTATGGTCATGTACAGTGGTCAGGTCATGTTGGGGTGTAGTGTCCTATGTCTGTATACAGTGTAATAGATGTGTATTATGATCATGTACAGCGGTCAGGACATGTTGGGGATGTAGTGTCCTATGTCTGTATACGGTGTAATAGATGTGTATTATGGTCATGTACAGTGGTCATGTCATGTTGGGGATGTAGTGTCCTATGTCTGTATACAGTGTAATAGATGTGTATTATGGTCATGTACAGTGGTCAGGACATGTTGGGGGTGTAGTGTCCTATGTCTGTATACAGTGTAATAGATGTGTATTATGATCATGTACAGCGGTCAGGACATGTTGGGGATGTAGTGTCCTATGTCTGTATACGGTGTAATAGATGTGTATTATGGTCATGTACAGTGGTCAGGTCATGTTGGGGGTGTAGTGTCCTATGTCTGTATACATTGTAATAGAATTGTATTGTGATCATGTACAGTGGTCAGGTCATGTTGGGGGTGTAGTGTCCTATGTCTGTATATAGTGTAATAGATGTGTATTATGGTCATGTACAGTTGTCACGTCATGTTGGGGGTGTAGTGTCCTATGTCTGTATACAGTGTATTATGATCATGTACAGTGGTCAGGTCATGTTGGGGGTGTAGTGTCCTATGTCTGTATACAGTGTAATAGATGTGTATTATGGTCATGTACAGTGGTCAGGTCATGTTGGGGTGTAGTGTCCTAAGTCTGTATATAGTGTAATAGATGTGTATTATGGTCACGTACAGTGGTCAGAACATTTTGGGGATGTAGTGTCATATGTCTGTATACAGTGTAATAGAATTGTATTATGATCATGTACAGTGGTCAGGACATTTTGGGGGTGTAGTGTCATATGTCTGTATACATTGTAAGATGTGTAATATGATCATGTACAGTGGTCAGATCATGTTGGGGTGTAGTGTCCTATGTCTGTATACAGTGTAATAGATGTGTATTATGATCATGTACAGTGGTCAGGTCATGTTGGGGGTGTAGTGTCCTATGTCTGTATACAGTGTAATAGATGTGTATTATGATCATGTACAGTGGTCAGGTCATGTTGGGGGTGTAGTGTCATATGTCTGTATACAGTGTAATAGAATTGTATTATGATCATGTACAGTGGTCAGCACATGTTGGGGGTGTAGTGTCCTATGTCTGTATACAGTGTAATAGATGTGTATTATGATCATGTACAGTGGTCAGGTCATGTTGGGGTGTAGTGTCCTATGTCTGTATACAGTGTAATAGATGTGTATTATGGTCATGTACAGTGGTCAGGTCATGTTGGGGGTGTAGTGTCCTATGTCTGTATACAGTGTAATAGATGTGTATTATGATCATGTACAGTGGTCAGGTCATGTTGGGGGTGTAGTGTCCTATGTCTGTATACAGTGTAATAGATGTGTATTATGGTCATGTACAGTGGTCAGGTCATGTTGGGGGTGTAGTGTCCTATGTCTGTATACAGTGTAATAGATGTGTATTATGGTCATGTACAGCGGTCAGGACATGTTGGGGGTGTAGTGTCCTATGTCTGTATACAGTGTAATAGATGTGTATTATGATCATGTACAGCGGTCAGGACATGTAGGGGGTGTAGTGTCCTATGTCTGTATAGAGTGTAATATATGTGTATTATGGTCAGGTACAGCGGTCAGGACATGTTGGGGGTGTAGTGTCCTATGTCTGTATACAGTGTAATAGATGTGTATTTATATGTTTCGATGCCGTCATTTACATCTCCTAACACCCCATATTGTTTTGGTAGGTGGCCTTGGGAGATACCGGCTTTGGTGGTTGATGATAGGGTAACTGGAAACATTGTTTAAGTAAAGGGGGGTATCCACTAGACGATAAAGTTGAACGATAATGATAAAATCGTTCGATAATCGTTCAAACATCGTTTGCAAATCGTGCAGTAATTGTTTCTAACGATGTACTATGCGCGCTCCCGCTGGTCGTTTGATCGTCTCCTCCATCGACTGAACATGCAGGTCAATTTCACTTGATTGCTTACAAAACGTTTACACATCGTTTGCACATCGTTCACGCTGAACGATCAAACGATGAACCACTATCTGCCCACTATAGCTGAAAGCTCTCAATCACAGATTAAAACAACATAGCTTATTGTTAGATCTTTTGCAAATTGTTCAGAGTGGAAGATCATATTTCAAGGGAAACTTCAAGGGAAAATCGTTAAGAGGTTGGACAGGGATAAAATCATCTAGTGGATGCCCCCCATAACACTTAAACTTTTATTTATCTCGGACAGATGACTACAACTCCTAGTGCTTTAGTATTAAGCTCCTACTTTTATTGGCTTAAAATGTATAATTCCTCCTTTGTCTGAGCTGTGATCCTACTAATATACAGCACTGTCACATAAGGTGACATATTGTTCCAGAGAGCTCAGCAGGGACATGATCAATGGGGGATTAAGGTCAGATTGGCCGGGTTCAGTTATAGAAATGGTCATTTGTTTGGATCTAAATGAAATAAAAAAATCTCTTTTGCTATGTAGATACATCCATCCATCCATCCATCCATCCATCCGGTCACTAAGGGGAAAGTGTAACTTGTCCATAGCGGCCAGGTCTTACATTCTGTAGCCTCCATGTGGATTGTACCATTGTCCTAGGTGAGAAGGGGTGCATTGCTTTTCTCTATTGCACTGATGGACCTGCTGTATCACTGTGAGGATGTGGATGATTATTATCATGGTTTGGATTGTTATGTCGATAACGTGGACGTTATGTAGAAATGGACGTTATGTAGACACAGCAGTTATACAGTTTTAAAGCCCAAACCCTAACGGCAGCCCAACCTTAAACCTCTACTGGACCTTGTGACTGTCGGCATTCACAATGTTGTTATAATGACCATGTCAACCTTTTGGTGTCGACATAATGACTACATACTATTAAGGGCATACTGTTAGAACGGGTTATAATACTAGGAGCAGACCAGCGATATGAGCCATTAATATGATTGTGGCCCTGATTCAGAGCCGGACGCTCTGACCAGAGCGCTCGCTCTGAATCAGGGCCCACCTCCATAAATATGGAGCATCCTCCTGGACGCTCATATAGCTGTGGGTCGCCACCCACAGCATATACGAGCGTGCAGGATGATGGTCTTGACCATCGCGACCATCGCCACTGCGAGCAGAAGCCTGCGGTTCAGTTTCTCAACCGCAAGGCCAGGAGTGATTTTGGCTCTATTAGAGCCAAAATCACTCCCACTGACATCACTAGTGATGTCAGTAGGGCCGGCTTCTGACGGTAGGCGTTCCCTTGGGAACGCCTCCGTCTGGCTGGCACACCCCCGGCACGCCCACCAAAGGGGGCGTGCTGTCAATCGACAGCACGCCCCCTTTGATCAGACACTACGAGCGAAGGAAAGTCCTTCGCTCGTCGCGTCTCGCACATGCGCACGACGGAGCTCCCTCCGTCATGCGCAGTGCAGACCATCGACCCACTTGCGAGCGGACGGCCGCTCGCGAGTGGGTCTGAATCAGGGCCAGTGGTCATTATAGTATTACTGGCCTTATGTTCTCATGAACTGAATATAGAGATACATGGAGGTATAATATACCTCCTGTGGCTTCTGGCGAGATGTCTGCAGGCGCAATTTGTGCTCGTTATAAATGCTGCAGCTGTGTGCGTATGCAAAGCGCCAGCTATCTTTACGTGCATGCCGGTCATCAACAGCATAATGTGTGCCTGGTTTATGCCAGACCCACATCACACCCACGCTTCCCTCTTGTGTACTTGGTTTTAACTATTTACTTATTCAATATCTGCCATTAATAAAGCGTCACACTTCTAATACGCTCTCTGTCTCATGTACAAAGTTTTACATAAATACCCTTAAAGCAGCATAATCTGCCCCCGAGCAATCATTGCAATCAGCGGAGCATTCACAAACTGCCAGTCACAAGGGGTTCAACTATGGCTGGGGGTCCTCATCCTCACTACCCCTAACCGCCCATAAATAATATGGCGTTCTGTGTATGTGTCTTTTTCCAAGTGTGTGTGTGTGTGTGTGTGTGCGCAATTGTGCAAACACATCCTTACTGCAGTCAGCTAATAGTAGAACACCCCTATCCTGCCCCGTCTATCCAGGCACAGGCGGGCACAAGTGCTAGAATCACTGCTAAATACAGCCAATGGAGGCGGTCCTAGGTGTTATATGATATAAGGGGATTTAGTACAGGGTTTGTTTAAAATGGAAAAATGCGCACTTTCAGTATTGACTTAAATATAATTACTTTGAAAAAAAACCCAAAGAAAATGTGTAACAAAGGGTGATCTAATGGCTTAATTCATATTACAGAGGTGGTCTTAGCCCTGATGTAATAGATAATGTTTGGAATGGTTTATGTGATGTCACTGGTGATGTCATGTGTAACAAGGATACTGCATATTTTAATAGTCTTTAGGGCCAGGCAGTGACTTTAATCATTGTGTCCACCTACTAGTTAGTGTGCCTGACAGATCACTGTAGCGCACTCTCTGGTGGGTTAGTAGAACGACAATGAGGAAATCCATATACCCCATTCCTTTGTGTAATCTGTGTGTCCACTTGTACCAGCCGCAAAACACCCTCCACATCCAGCGAGCATACATTGTAGTGCAGCAACCATTATGCCATGCGCTGTTTCAATGCTTTGTCTGCCTCTCCTGGCTTCTCAGTTGTGGGTATTACCTTTGTAGTGCAGCGACCATTACGCCATGCGCTGGCAGTGCTATGGTTGCTTCTCCTGGCTTCTCACTTGTGGGTATTACCATTGTAGTGCAGTAACCATTACGCCATGCGCTGTCACTGCTATGTCTGCCTCTCCTGGCTTCTCAGTTGTGGGTATTACCATTGTAGTGCAGCGACCATTACGCCATGCGCTGTCAGTGCTATGGTTGCTTCTCCAGGCTTCTCAGTTGTGGGTATTACCATTGTAGTGCAGCGACCAATACGCCATGCGCTGTCACTGCTATGTCTGTTTCTCCAGGCTTCTCAGTTGTAGGTATTACCATTGTAGTGCAGCGACCATTACGCCATGCGCTGTCACTGCTATGTCTGTTTCTCCAGGCTTCTCAGTTGTAGGTATTACCATTGTAGTGCAGCGACCATTACGCCATGCGCTGTCAGTGATTTATCTGCTTCTTCAGGCTTCTCAGTTGTGGGTATTACCATTGTAGTGCAGCGACCATTACGCCATGCGCTGTCAGTGATTTATCTGCTTCTCCAGGCTTCTCAGTTGTAGGTATTACCATTGTAGTGCAGTGACCAATACGCCATGCGCTGTCACTGCTATGTCTGTTTCTCCAGGCTTCTCAGTTGTAGGTATTACCATTGTAGTGCAGCGACCATTACGCCATGCGCTGTCAGTGATTTATCTGCTTCTTCAGGCTTCTCAGTTGTGGGTATTACCATTGTAGCGCAGCGACCATTACGCCATGCGCTGTCACTGCTATGTCTGTTTCTCCAGGCTTCTCAGTTGTAGGTATTACCATTGTAGTGCAGCGACCATTATGCCATGCGCTGTTAGTGGTTTATCTGCTTCTCCAGGCTTCTCAGTTGTGAGTATTACCATTGTAGTGCAGCGACCATTACGCCATGCGCTGTCAGTGCTATGGCTGCTTCTCCTGGCTTCTCAGTTGTGGGTATGACCATTGTAGTGCAGAACCACACGTGCGTACACAGAGAGGTCGGGGAGTGATCACATAATAGTGCCTCAGTGAGTGGGTATATGTATGTGAGCTACGTTTGTCGTTGCTAATTAGGATGACAGATCAGGCAGCTATATGCTGAGAGTGCAACCTAAATCCATCATCTTCATTTTATGTATTTAGGCCACGGTTCTTCCTCTTGGCGCATAATGATGTCTGAGAAGTCGCTCATAGTTCCCACCGGCGCGTACAGAGCTAAATGCATGTGTACGCCGGTATGCAGAGTTGCTCCCATCTCTGTGCCCTGACCGGCTGGTCCGCGCGCTTGGTTTCATAGTTGCCGTCATCTGTGCGCAGTTACACCGGCCCTATACCTAGTGCAAAATCTACTTCTGAATCCAGAGGGAATTACACCTATGCACAAGTCCGCAATGACATCATCGCGCCTTCTCTGGACGGTTGGCCGGACCTGTTCTTATGTCAGCGGTTCCTACCTTCAACATTATAAAACAAAATTTTTGTAATGAATGTTAATTACAGTCAAACTGCATACAAGTAAAAATAAAATATCAAATGAATTCATACAATGAATTATATTATACAGAATAGACCCATGTAAGTCCTGCAGAGAAGACAGTCATTCACAGACCTCAGACGTTCAGGCGGCTAATACTCTATACCTTGGGTCATATCACAGAAGATTAGCAATTAGGCTGCCAGGAATCTATAAAACATATGACTCTCCAGTTGTGTTCAGCTATATATTGTATTTCCTATGTTTTTATAGTGTGAAGATTGAGCATTAACTGACAAATAAATGCCTCTCCAACCGGGAGTATTCACATTCGTAACACGTCCCCTTAATCTGGTCTAAGAGTGCAAGTTCTCCACTGGCTGTATATAGAGAGGTAGATACTGTATGGCAGGTGCTGTCACTGGCTGTATATAGAGAGGTAGATACTGTATGGCAGGCGCTGTCACTGGCTGTATATAGAGAGGTAGATACTGTATGGCAGGCGCTGTCACTGGCTGTATATAGAGTGGTAGATACTGTATGGCAGGCGCTGCCACTGGCTGTATATAGAGAGGTAGATACTGTATGGCAGGTGCTGTCACTGGCTGTATATAGAGAGGTAGATACTGTATGGCAGGTGCTCTCACTGGCTGTATATAGAGAGGTAGATACTGTATGGCAGGCACTGTCACTGGCTGTATATAGAGAGGTAGATACTGTATGGCAGGCACTGTCACTGGCTGTATATAGAGAGGTAGATACTGTATGGCAGGCGCTGTCACTGGCTGTATATAGAGAGGTAGATACTGTATGGCAGGTGCTCTCACTGGCTGTATATAGAGAGGTAGATACTGTATGGCAGGCACTGTCACTGGCTGTATTTAGAGAGGTAGATACTGTATGGCAGGCGCTGCCACTGGCTGTATATAGAGAGGTAGATAACTGTATGGCAGGTGCTGTCACTGGCTGTATATAGAGAGGTAGATACTGTATGGCAGGCACTGTCACTGGCTGTATATAGAGAGGTAGATACTGTATGGCACGCGCTGTCACTGCCTGTATATAGAGAGGTAGATACTGTATGGCAGGTGCCGTCACTGGCTGTATATAGAGAGGTAGATACTGTATGGCAGGCGCTGTCACTGGCTGTATTTAGAGAGGTAGATACTGTATGGCAGGCACTGTCACTGGCTGTATATAGAGAGGTAGATACTGTATGGCAGGCACTGTCACTGGCTGTATATAGAGAGGTAGATACTGTATGGCAGGCGCTGTCACTGGCTGTATATAGAGAGGTAGATACTGTATGGCAGGTGCTCTCACTGGCTGTATATAGAGAGGTAGATACTGTATGGCAGGCACTGTCACTGGCTGTATTTAGAGAGGTAGATACTGTATGGCAGGCGCTGCCACTGGCTGTATATAGAGAGGTAGATAACTGTATGGCAGGTGCTGTCACTGGCTGTATATAGAGAGGTAGATACTGTATGGCAGGCACTGTCACTGGCTGTATATAGAGAGGTAGATACTGTATGGCACGCGCTGTCACTGCCTGTATATAGAGAGGTAGATACTGTATGGCAGGTGCCGTCACTGGCTGTATATAGAGAGGTAGATACTGTATGGCAGGCGCTGTCACTGGCTGTATATAGAGAGGTAGATACTGTATGGCAGGCACTGTCACTGGCTGTATATAGAGAGGTAGATACTGTATGGCAGGCACTGTCACTGGCTGCATATAGAGAGGTAGATACTGTATGGCAGGCGCTGTCACTGGCTGTACAGACTTTCCTCACTTAACGACCGAGTTCCGTTCCTACGACTAGGTCGTTAAATGAATTGGTCACTAAACGAGGAACCAGGAGATAATAATTTTTATGTATTCTGAATTAAGAAAAGGTCTAAAGGAAACTCAAACTTGATTCTGTAACTGTTTTACTTTGCTTAACTCTTACATACTGTACAGTACAATTAAGGAAAAATTAAAAAAAAATCTTCAGAATAACATTTTAGTCATTGTACTATGGGTTCCAGCTGGTCAGAGTGCTAGTCGTAAGTCCGAACGGTTGTTAAACGAGGAATGTCTGTATATAAATAGGAGAGTTAGGTAACTGTATGGCAGGCGCTGCCACTGGCTGTATATAAATAGGAGAGGTAGGTAACTGTATGGCAGGTGCTGTCACTGGCTGTATATAAATAGGAGAGGTAGGTAACTGTATGGCAGGCGCTGCCCCTGGAGGTATATAAATAGGAGAGGTAGGTAACTGTATGGCAGGCGCTGCCACTGGCTGTATATAAATAGGAGAGGTAGGTAACTGTATGGCAGTCGCTGCCACTGGCTGTATATAAATAGGAGAGGTAGGTAACTGTATGGCAGGCGCTGGCACTGGCTGTATATAAATAGGAGAGGTAGGTAACTGTATGGCAGGCGCTGGCACTGGCTGTATATAAATAGGAAAGGTAGGTAACTGTATGGCAGGCGCTGCCACTGGCTGTATATAAATAGGAGAGGTAGGTAACTATGGCATTTGCTGTCACTGGCTGTATATAAATAGGAGAGGTAGGTAACTGTATGGCAGGTGTCGCCACTGGCTGTATATAAATAGGAGAGGTAGGTAACTGTATGGCAGGTGCTGCCCCTGGCTGTATATAAATAGGAGAGGTAGGTAACTGTATGGCAGGCGCTGCCCCTGGCTGTATATAAATAGGAGAGGTAGGTAACTGTATGGCAGGTGCTGTCACTGGCTGTATATAAATAGGAGAGGTAGGTAACTGTATGGCAGGTGCTGCCCCTGGCTGTATATAAATAGGAGAGGTAGGTAACTATATGGCAGGCGCTGCCCCTGGCTGTATATAAATAGGAGAGGTAGGTAACTGTATGGCAGGTGCTGTCACTGGCTGTATATAAATAGGAGAGGTAGGTAACTGTATGGCAGGTGCTGTCACTGGTTGTATATAAATAGGAGAGGTAGGTAACTATATGGCAGGCGCTGCCCCTGGCTGTATATAAATAGGAGAGGTAGGTAACTGTATGGCAGGCGCTGCCCCTGGCTGTATATAAATAGGAGAGGTAGGTAACTGTATGGCAGGCGCTGCCCCTGGCTGTATATACATGGGAGAGGTAGGTAACTGTATGGCAGGCGCTGCCCCTGGCTGTATATAAATAGGAGAGGTAGGTAACTGTATGGCAGGCGCTGCCCCTGGCTGTATATACATGGGAGAGGTAGGTAACTGTATGGCAGGCGGTGCCACTGGCTATATATAAATAGGAGAGGTAGGTAACTGTATGGCAGGCGCTGCCTCTGGCTGTATATAAATAGGAGAGGTAGGTAACTTTATGGCAGGCGCTGCCCCTGGCTGTATATAAATAGGAGAGGTAGGTAACTGTATGGCAGGCGCTGCCACCGGAGCTTTAAGTAACAGTGATGGGTTAATGGGGCAGGAGGGAATCGGACCGAAGTCCGGCGGTTGAAATCTCCATGCCGGAAGACCGGCATGACAAGATCCCGACAGGCAAGTTTTTTTTTTTTACTATACCTAACCCTTCTCCCCAACCCTCCTTTAGGGGTGCCTAACCCCCCCTCCTCCCCGCACCCCAAACCTCTCTCCCCCCGGGAGCCCCTAACCTAATGCCCCCCCCCCCGCGTGGCTGTAACCGCCCGCCTTACCTTCGTTCGGTATGCCGGGAGTCGGATCCCGACGTAGGGATAATGATAGGCTTCAGGATTTCGACACCTATCATTAGTGTTCTGATGGGATTTGACAGTCGGGAAGCCGGCGGTTGGCATTTCGACCGTTGGCTTCCTGACTACATCCCGTCATTGATGCGGATGGAGAGTTCTGGCACTTCCAGCAGTCCTGGCTCTGGGACCATGGCTGCCAATGCTAGACATGGCACATGGGTTTCTGGGCCCTAGACATGCCACTCTATCTCCTATAATCTCTAGTAGTGTACTGATAACTGCACTGTGCCTGCAACGTGGAGCTGGACATTGGGGTCAATCCTATTCCATACAAAGGGTGCGATGTGCCGTTGCAACGGCATTAAAACGACGGCAATGGACCGGCACATCGCACCTTTCGCAGCCCGACTCTATCCTGAATTCGCCAAATTTTGCTCGCAGCCCTTTGGGGCTGCAATCAAAATGTTGTTGAATCCAGGCTGCCGCGATGGCTTACACTGGAGAGGTCATCGCACAGAATAAGATTGTCCCCCATTGTCTCTGTGCAGATGTTTGTTTGTATAGTCTAAGCCGTTAGCTCTATGTATGTAGGAAGTGTTCTCATTCGACCGTATTTAGCGGTAGTTTGAGAAGATGCTAATTATTCAGTCCAGATCAATCACCTAATAAATAAACCATCAGATTCCTTTTGTAGGTGATTAGAGCACCAGCAGCTGCTCCCACGTACACGGCCACATGATGTCATGTGCAGATGAGTAGTCGGTGGATGGTGCGTGGTCTGTAGCCACATGGCGCGCATCAGCCACAACTTCTTATTATGAAACGATTCCCTGAATACGATGTTACGGATCGGGACTGGACGCGTATACCGCCTTCCTCAATGGCCGCCCAGCTGCAGCGCTGTTTGCTGTGTGTTGGGCAGGTTTTGGCCACAGTGTAAATCCTGCAGTGTATGATAGCGACGCCAGCTGTAGGCTACATCTTACATACAATAATATAGTCAAACCCTGTCCTATCTGGCAGTTCCTCCCAGGAAGTCGGCTCATGCCACCGGCAGTATCACACGCTCTGGACATATTTGGAGACGCAGGATACTGCTAGAAGCGTTTTCCTGCAACTGGCTGTATAATATCTGGAATAAGGAAGGATGACTGAGCGGGGATGGCTGTCGGCCGGCCATATCGCTGTCTTATGCGAGCGTCTGATGTGGTTTGTGGTATTAGTAAGCTGGCTGTTCTGTGGCTTTGTATACAAGACTTCTAAAGGCTTAAACTACATCAAAGCCTGCAGAATAATGTGTTTTATTGAGGTTTCCATGGCAGCAGTCCAACACTGCCTGACACAGCAGCCACACCGAGCACAGAGAGCTATACCTATCTGTAGGTCCTTTATTGCTGCCCCTATAGTCACTGTGTAACTCATCTCTACCAGCTCACCCAGTTACCTCCAGTCTACATTGCTATGTATAAGGTACTGTATGTGCATAAAGGTGTGTAGGCAATATGGCCTATGGTGAGATCCCTATGGGAAACGTGTGGTCTGGACACACACTGTACCCTGTCTATAGTGATGTGTCCCTGTGTATTGATGGTCCGATAGACTCAGATGAAAAGTAGGCCGAAGCTCTGAATCGGTGACAGCAGATCCCAGTGAGGGACTCCGTTCATTTTACATGTGATATATCCGATCTCTGCAGATGGTTATGGATTATTTGCTTTAGGATAATGGCTTCTTGTTGTGTTATATACATGTTGTATCACCTAATATTCTGTATGAGCGCAGATCAAGTATTTCTTGTGGTGTTTTTATTTATTTTAAATGAATATGGACCCACATTGGCCAAAGTGTTCGGTCCTGTTCTACAATCCCAAATTCTCCTTCCTGCTTTACCCTGCCATACATGAAATGGCTCTGATAGGAGGAATCCTGCCCAGCCACCTCCTATATGCTGGAAGTTGTATGGTGACAATAAGGAAGAGGTCTCCTCTGAGTACGATCTCCTCCTCCTCCTCTGTGGCCCGTCCATTCACTACCTGACCCTAATGCCTGAGAGGGAGGGTCTCTGCGGCATGGTATTATATATATAAATGGGTGCACCCATATCATCAAACAAGTCAAAGCTTTTCTCCTGAAATAGTCGTTTTCTGTAAGGTTTACTTTAGCCATGGAGTGTAAGCCTTTATGGTGTTCCTGCCGATCACTGGCCACGGGGGAAATGCACCCTCTGACCAGAGCAGGCAGCTTCTCTCCCTCGCTAACACACACGCAGGCTGTACAAGGGGCAGCATTGCAGTCAGAGCTGTAATTCACAGGATCCAAATACTATTTATTCTTTCTGTGTTTGTGGCAATCTCACCCCCAGGCAAATTAGTTTCAAACACCTCTATTCTCTGCGGATTGCTCTACAGGTACTTCCATTTATTTTTATCTAGTGCAGCCATGATCTCACCGCTTAGGGTAGTGTACAAGGTATGATTGAGCGCTGCATCTAACAAGTCTGTGTATAGATATACAGTGCATCCGGAAAGTATTCACAACGCTTCACTATTTCCACGTTTTGTTATGTTACAGCCTTATTCCAAAATGGAATAAATTCATTCTTGTCCTAAAAATTCTACACACAATACCCCATAATGACAACGTGTAAAAACAGTTTTTTTGCGATTTTTGCTAATTTAATTAAAAAAAATTTAAAAAAATAAGAAATCACATGTACGTAAGTATTCACAGCCTTTGCTCAATACTTTGTTGATGCACCTTTGGCAGCAATTACAGCTTCAAGTCTTTTTTTAATATGATGCCACAAGCTTGGCACACCTATCTTTGGGGAGTTTCGCCCATTCCTCTTTGCAGCACCTCTCAAGCTCCATCAGGTTGGATGGGAAGCGTCGGTCCACAGCCATTTTCAGATCTCTCCAGAGATGTTCACTTGGATTCAAGTCTGGGCTCTGGCTGGGCCACTCAAGGACAATCACAGAGTCGTCCTGAAGCCACTCCTTTGATATCTTGGCTGTGTGCTCAGGGTCGTTGTCCTGCTGAAAGATGAACCGTCGCCCCAGTCTGAGGTCACGAGCGCTCTGGAGCAGGTTTTCATCCAGGATGTCTCTGTACATTGCGGCACTCATCTTTCCCTCTATCCTGACTAGTCTCCCAGTTCCTGCCACTGAAAAACATCCCCACAGCATGATGCTGTCACCACCATGCTTCACTGTAGGGATGGTATTGGCCTGGTGATGAGCTGTGTCTGGTTTCCTCCAAAAATAGCGCCTGGCATTCACGCCAAAGAGTTCAATCTTTGTCTCATCAGACCAGGGAATTTATTTCTCATGGTCTGAGAGTCCTTCAGGTGCATTTTGGCAAACTCCAGGCGGGCTGCCATGTGCTTTTTACTAAGGAGTGGCTTCCGTCTGGCCACTGTACCATACAGGCCGAATTGGTGGATTGCAGAGATGGTTGTTCTTCTGGAAGGTTCTCTTCTCTCCACAGAGAAATGCTGAAGCTCTGACAGAGTGACCATCGGGTTCTTGGTCACCTCCCTGACTAGGGCCCTTCTCACCTGATCGCTCAGTTTAGGCGGCCGGCTAACTCTAGGAAGAGTCCTGGTAGTTCCGAACTTCTTCCATTTACTGATGATGGATGCCACTGTGCTCATTGGGACCTTCAAAGCAGCAGATATTTTTCTGTACCCTTCCCCAGATTTGTGCCTCGAGACAATCCTGTCTCGGAGGTCTACAGACAATTCCTTAGACTTCATTATTATTATTATCATTTATTTATATGGCACCACAAATATTCTGCAGCGCCTTACAAAGTACATAAACAAGTTGTAGACAAGCGACTTACAGAACAATACAATACTGGACCAGGACATGGATAATATATATTGCTACATTAGCGACCATAACACCCAGATAAGCAACAGAGCATAAGCAACCAAGTGTTAGGTGCCCTAGTGGTTAGTAAGAAGTAGATGAAACTAAAGTAGGGAGAAGCACAAGAGGGTAGAGGGCTCTGCTCGTAAGAGCTTACATTCTAAAAGGGAGGGGAAGACAAACAAGGGTGACACAGATGGGGTAGATGGGGAGGAAGGAGCATGTAGCAGGGAGTTAGAATGATATCTGGAAGGCTTTGATGAAGTAATGGGTCTTAAGAGCCTGTCTGAAGGATTGCAAAGAGGTGGAGAGTCTGATGGGGAGTGGGAGAGAGTTTCAGAGGTGGGGAGCAGCGCGGGCAAAGTCTTGGAGGCGGGAATGGGAGGAAGTAATCAGCTTGCATGAAAGGCGTCGTGCATTAGTTGAACGAAGAGGGCGGACAGGAGAGTGAAGGGAGATGAGGTCAGAGATGTATATGGGAGAAGATTGGGTGAAGGCTTTGTAAGCGAGTGTGAGAACCTTAAATTGGGTTCTAAAAGGGAAGGGGAGCCAGTGGAGGGCTTGTAGGAGAGGGGAGGCAGATGTAGAGCGTTTGGAGAGGAAGAAGAGCCGAGCAGCAGCGTTACGGAGAGACTGGAGAGGAGAGAGATGGGATTTGGGGAGGCCAGATAGGAGGAGGTTACAGTAGTCCAATCTGGAGATGACCAGTGAGTGTATGAGGGTTTTACTTCATGCTTGGTTTGTGCTCTGACATGCACTGTCAAGTGTGGGACCTTATATAGACAGGTGTATGCCTTTCAAACACCCCAGGTGGACTCCAATCAAGCTGTAGGAACATCTCAATGATGATCAGTGGAAACAGGATGCACCTGAGCTCAATTTTGAGCTTCATGGCAAAGGCCTTGAATACTTATGTACATGTGATTTCCTAGTGTTTTTTTTTTTTTTTTTTAATTAAATTTGCAAAAATCTCAAAAAAAAACTTTTTACACGTTGTCATTATGGGGTATTGTGTGTAGAATTTTGAGGACAAAAATTTATTTATTCCATTTTGGAATAAGGCTGTAACATAACAAAATGTGGAAAAAGTGAAGCTTTGTGAATACTTTCCAGATGCACAGTATGATTATATATATATAATCACTTTGGTTGTCCCTGTATTACACCAGCTAAATTTACTTTAGAGGGAAACTGGCCTAAACAACAGAACAATGAATGAGCAGCTCAGATGTGTGTTCTGTCAGCAGGGAATACATTTGTAATTTAAGAACGTCTGTGGGAGGTGGGAGATAGGAGACCCTATAGGTCTGTTGCTTTATGTACGCATAGGCTAACATTGACAGCTGGTTATCCAACAGTAATGTGTGCATCTGCACCCATAGGACGCTATGAGGCAGTATATATAGACTATAGATGTAAGTACAGTCTGGTACAAATGTGCAGCAGCCTACAGACCGGCTATACACACCCTGTGATCCCTGGTGGTGGTTTATTTTTTTACTTCCCTCTTATAGATTTTCTTTTCCTTATTCTGCACCTGACACTGCAGAGAGGGGTGGGAATTACTCATCAGGGCGGGACTCAGCAGAGATGAGCCTGTGACAGGCAGCCTGGCGGCCAATCATATAAGCTGCCATATGTTTGTCTTTTAAACCAGGGGTGGGGAACCTTTTTTTCTGCCAAGGGCCATTTTGATATATAGAACATTATTTGCGGGCCTGGTGCAGGCCACGATCCATCTGTGTGATGTCACACAGGGATGGGCCACAATTGCCGGTGATGACAGCAATGCCCGGAGTATCCTGAGGATGCTCCGGGGAGCTGTAAGGGCAGAGGTGTGACCGTCTGAAGCGTCCTAAGGACGCTCCAGGCGGCACTGCTGCATAGATTCTGGCTGCAGGGTGACATTCCAGATGAGGCTAGCAGAAAAAAGCTCTGATGATTACGGGGGCCTTATACGGCCCTGGCCTGAGGTTCCCCATCCCTGTTTTAAACCCAACAGAAAAGAGGAGTTTCAGAATAAGCACACAAGAAAAACCTAATTTACGTGTCGCCTCTAATGTACACTGAGGTGCCACAAGTCATGGGCTAGATACCTGGTGGTACGGTGTTGGACCCACAGCTCCCTCATATTAGTAGGGGCATAATCTTGCGAATTTACCTCTCCACCACGTCCCTTAAATGCTCATTTTTGTTCATGTCAGGCAAACGTGGTGGCCACACCATTTGCCAGATCTCTCCAGAATGCTCCTCGAACCAATTCTGGACAACTCTGGACCACTGACACTGTACATTTTCCTGCTGGAATATTCCATCGTTGTAGGGCTACATGAAGTCCATGAACGGCTGCAAATGGTCATCGGGCAATACAACGTAGCAATTACTGGTCAATGACGTGTTCAGGTGGACCAGCGGACCCATCCCATTCTACGTGAATACACCCCACTCCATTATGGAACCACCACCAGCCTGCACAGTGCCTTATTGACAACTGGGGTCCATGGCCTCATGGGGTCTGCACCACACCCAATCCTTACCATCTACCCGAAACAACTGGAACCTGGACTATCACGCCACATATTGGGTGTCAACCTTTTACACTGTCAACAATTTGTCAGTCGACCAATTCCATGTCGACCATCTGGTGTTAACCAATTTAGTAGTTATCTAGATAGTCGATTGTTCATCCGGATACCACATGACCTGACCACTGTACATGACCATAATACACTTCTAATATACCCTATACAGACATAGGACACTACACCCCCAACATGACCTCACGCCTGTACATGACCATAATACATTCTGTTACACCCTATTCAGACATAGGGCACTACACCCCAACATAACCTGACCACTGTACATGATCATAATACACTACTATTACACTGTATACAGACATGAGACACTACACCCCAACCATGTCCTGACCACTGTACATGGGGGGGCAGATGGATTGCTGGGGAACAGGAGGCTTGCCTGACTTTCCGGAGGGCTGGGAGTGGCACCCAATTTTCGGGAGGCTCCTGGCCGAATCGGGAGGGTAGGGAAGTATGGACTTGACCACTGTACATGACCATAATACACATCTATTACACATTATACAGACATGGGATACCACACCCCCAACATGACCTGACCACTGTACATGACCATAATACACATCTATTACACTGTATACAGACATAGGACACTACACCCCCAACATGACCTGACCCAGAGTTGCCGACTTCTAGCTCCCTTTTTCCGGGAGGGAGCTGTCGGGCATCCTCAGCAGCGGAGGGACGTGTCACTTCAATAGGGGGCCTGGCCCAGAACATGAAGCTTCAATGGGGCGGGGCATGGGCACGACAGCACAATCGCGTCATCGCAGCCCCGCACCCTCGTTACAATGCCGAGATTAATGGCATCTATTACACTCTATACAGACCTAGGACACTACACCCCCAACATGACCTGACCACTATACATGACCATAATACACATCTATTACACTGTATACAGACATAGTACACTACACCCCCAACATGACCTGACCACTGTTCATGATCATAATACACATCTATTACACTGTATACAGATATAGGACACTACACTCCAACATGTCCTGACCACTGTACATGACCATAATACACATCTATTACACTGTACAGACATAGGACACTACACCCCAACATGACCTGTCCACTGTACATGACCATAATACACATCTATTACACTGTATACAGACATAGGACACTACACCCCCTACATGTCCTGACCACTGTACATGATCATAATACACATATATTACACTCTATACAGACATAGGACGCTGCACCCCCAACATGACCTGACTGCTGTACATGATCATAATACACATCTATTACACTGTATACAGACATAGGACACTAAACCCCCAACATGTCCTGACCACTGTACATGATCATAATACACATCTATTACACTGTATACAGACATAGGACACTACACCCCCAACATGACCTGACCGCTGTACATGACCATAATACACATCTATTACACTGTATACAGACATAGGACACTACACCCCCAACATGACCTGACCACTGTACATGATCATAATACACATCTATTACACTGTATACAGACATAGCACACTACACCCCCAACATGTCCTGACCACTGTACATGATCATAATACACATCTATTACACCGTATACAGACATAGGACACTACACCCCCAACATGACCTGACCACTGTACATGACCATAATACACATCTATTACACTGTATACAGACATAGGACACTACACCCCCAACATGACCTGACCACTGTACATGACCATAATACACATCTATTACACTGTACAGACATAGGACACTACACCCCCAACATGTCCTGACCGCTGTAAATGACCATAATACACATCTATTACACTGTATACAGACATAGGACACTACACCCCCAACATGACCTGACCAATGTACATGATCGTAATACACATCTATTACACTGTATACAGACATAGGACACTACACCCCCAACATGACCTGACCGCTGTACATGACCATAATACACATCTATTACACCATATACAGACATAGGACACTACACCCCCAACATGTCCTGACCACTGTACATGATCATAATACACATCTATTACACTGTATACAGACATAGGACACTACACCCCCAACATGACCTGACCGCTGTACATGACCATAATACACATCTATTACACCATATACAGACATAGGACACTACACCCCCAACATGACCTGACCACTGTACATGACCATAATACACATCTATTACACCATATACAGACATAGGACACTACACCCCCAACATGTCCTGACCACTGTACATGATCATAATACACATCTATTACACTGTATACAGACATAGCACACTACACCCCCAACATGACCTGACCGCTGTACATGACCATAATACACATCTATTACACCATATACAGACATAGGACACTACACCCCCAACATGACCTGACCACTGTACATGACCATAATACACATCTATTACACTGTATACAGACATAGGACACTACACCCCCAACATGTCCTGACCACTGTACATGACCATAATACACATCTATTACACTGTATACAGACATAGGACACTACACCCCCAACATGTCCTGACCGCTGTACATGATCATAATACACATCTATTACACTGTATACAGACATAGGACACTACACCCCCAACATGTCCTGAACACCAGACATGGTTCTTCTGACTGATATGTCTGCATATATTTGATGTATAGATGGACAGTTGCTGATACATCTTGCATTTAGGATAAAGGGACATACGTACTACTTTTGCAGTTGATCATTTTGAACCAGAGCGTAATGACTTGTTTTGCAAAAATAGCGTAATAAAAAGCTGCATTCGTGGCAGCTCCATATTATAGAGATCACTAGCTCTGGGGGTCAAGTCACGTCAAGTGGGCAGGGGTCCCCACCTGACCATCTCCAATTTTGATAGTTGCACCCACTTCCACTTTGAGGACCACAGGTTTTGGTACTATTGCATATTGTGAACAAAATTTTTCTCAAAGTTAGTCTGACATATACATCAATGCTCAAAATTGGTCCACTGGACATGGAATGACCCCATTTAGAATATTTGTGGTTGTTCTGTATAATACACGTTTCCCCACAGAAAGACTTGTGCTTGTCCTGTATATTCGCTCGTCTCTTGCGCTAATGTGGCTTGGCTCCTAGAGAAGAGGAGCATGCTGGGAAGGGGCAGGCGGATGTAGCCCTAGTACAGTATGTGACCGAGGTGCTTATATCTGCGTCCGTTTCAGCAATTACTTCTAATTGCGGCCTAGTCACATGGAGTACTAGCAGTGCGCCAGAGATGGTTTAATAGTTGGCTGTCTAAATCTGTGTACTCACAGCTCATACTGCCCAGTGATGGTTTTCAGGGACTTTCTCTATAAACGTCACTTATTTGATGTTTTATCAGTTCCAAAGACTCTATCTGGGACACAACTTGCAGTACTGCTGCCATCTGCTGGTGGGCGCTTGACATTAGCGGTGTCGTTCTGCTGTAGGTTGTCTTAGACAATTACATCCCATATTCTTTCTACATGGAAAATTCGCACAGAATATGTTCCAGCTTCGTGTTGTCCTAATGATTCCGGTATGGGTTATGGTACAATTATGTACAATCTGAAAAATACAGATTTTCCAGGAATTGTTACAATACGTCAGCAGGTATTGCTGTATTTGCGTGGTGTACATTGCTTATTTCACCATTAGAGGTATAGGGGTGACATTTGGGCCGCCCCGGCATTCGTTCTGCTACGCTTTGCTTGCTACACGATGACCCAGATGTGATGTAACGTGGAAGCTGCGCACAGTTCTGGTCCTGCTCCAATGTCGGTGCTTTGCAGTTTGCGGCTGGAGCAGTGGTAGTCTGGTTTCCTTTGGCGTTGTGGGTGGAGAACAGGGTAATATTCAGACATTAGCTCTTTTCTTTTGTACGCATTTATTTTGTTCTGTTTTCGGTAGATTTTGGATTGTTTCTCGAGTTGCTGTAGTATTATGTATAGATTTATGCCTGTCCTTAAATGAGTCTGGTAATGTGCTGGGTTATATGATGGCATCAGTAATCCGGCCTCCTCCTCGTGCCGGCGTTACCCACAAACCACAAGTGGAGGCTAATTGTTTAAATGAAATGCTTTCTGTCACATTTGTTTCTAATAGAAGTGTTATTTTCCTGTTGGCAGGCTCGGGGAGCAGATATTTCGGTTCCTGGAGAGATCCTCATTGCCGCAGAGCTCCCAGCGCGGTCCTGCGGTAACACCGCCAGCATGAAAGTGAAGAACGTCAAGAAGTGAGTTGTTTGTTGGTCTTTTTTTTTTTGGTAACGCCCTTTCTCGCCACGCTATAACCGTGTTTCCAGGACACGTGGGCGATGTGACATGACAAATGCTTCATGCTGTTATTGTGAATAGAAGTGTATTGTGACCTGCTATGTATTATTGTGAGTGTGTGATACCTGAATGTGACCTTGTGTGTTACATGTGACAGGTGTTAGTGTACGGCAGTATTCAGTGTATGCATGATAAATATCTCAGAATGAATTGTGTGTAACACATCCGAGCATGTCACAGCCAGGAGAGAGGAGCAGGCACCAGAACACACACGGATCGTTCTCTATATGCTGTAATCACATAGTATCACAGACGGGTCCTTTTATACTGCGGCTTCAGTTACGCTAAATAGCCCCTCGCAGAGTCTTTTTGCTGAAAATGTGCGTCCGATATCTAACAACTGGGAGCGTCAGAGCTGCATTGCTGGTATACACCGAGCACTGGGGTGTGCGACATTTGTACATCCGTAAAACGTACAAAAAAGAGAACACAAATGGCGCAAGTAGTAAAAAACTGCCACAGTATCAAATACAGTGATTTCCACAAACCACGGAAATAGTCAAATGAATAATAATAAAGGTGCACAAGCCCCGGAGCGAGAGAGAAATTCTCTCGCTCCGGAGCTCACTACAAAAGGGGCGGCTGTCGATGTTGATTGACAGCTCGCCCCGTTTTCTGGGCGGGGGGGGTGGCTACACAAACGGAGGTGTTCCTCAAGGAACGCCTGCCGTTTTGTGGGCGGCCGCACTGACATCAGCAGTGATGTCAGTGGGGAGCTTCCTGCTCGATCAGAGCAGGAAGCTCCCTGGGGCTTGCTGTTGTCGAGACCCAACCTTAGGGTCTCATCGCAAGCCCCGATGGTCTTGACCATCGCCACCATCAACCTGGTCGGTCGCTAAAGCTGTGGGTGGTAAGCTTAGCTAGCGACCAGGAGGCCGCACTTGAAAAGGTAAGCATCCGCCCTCATTCAGAGCGAGCGGTCGCTTCTTGCGACCGCCTCTGAATGATGGCCAATATCCTTAAATGGCCGAAATGGAACCGTACCGTATTCAGCACCTCACTAGGGCGCTTTAGAAGTGAGTAATGTCATGGGAGATTCCGGAATCGCCTTTCCCTCGCCCTTCAAAGCGAGGTGCTGCTGGGCTAAACCACGATACAGGTTATCAAATAGGTACACGTAAGTCCATATAACTCCACCAACGCGTTTCGAGTACTGCTGACTCTTCCTGATACAACCTTGATACATTCCTTGACTCTTTGAATAACAACTGACTGACCCCATTGAATTGTATACTGTCACCCTTTCGAGAGATCAACAGGATTTAAACATCACAAGAATTCCCATGTAGTAGCGCTGCAAGTATCATTTGTATCTTTATTATTATTCATTTGTACATCTGTGTTCGACCGAGTCCAAATCTATATAAAAAGGCCTCCGAAGCAGCGGCTCTTCCTCACGCCAAGTTCCGTTGTGCTACACCTGTACGTGTGTAATACCAATTCCTGTACTGTTAATGCCGCGGCCTAGCGTCTCTGAAACACTGAGCGGATCTTTCCTGCGGCTGCGATGTGACTAAGACGCAACATTTAAAGAAATATATATGGTGCGCTGCTCCTCTCGTAGGGTCTGAGTTGCGCCAGGCATTTTGCGCCATATGACGTGATGCCGCTCATTGTATGTAAATATTAACGCTTCAGGTGTTGTAGAACAACATCATTCACTCTTAACTCTTTTTTCTTATTTATCAGAATATCCTTCAGCAAAGGTCACTTCCCGAAGCTGGCAGAGTGCGCCCATTTCCACTACGAGAACGTGGATTTCGGCAGCGTGCAGGTGAGGCCTCGCTGTATGATACTTTTTCTCTCTTCCTTTGTATTTATTGCCATGTAAGCCTGAAATCCGCCAGAATCATGTCAGGCCTTTTTCCACCTTTTAACGAGGCCTTGGAACCAACAAAATTCATAGGAAAAAATTGTGGGAAAAGTACCCAGTTGCATAAGTATGCACACCCCTACATTAATACTTTGTAGAAGCACCTTCTGCCATTTTATTATTTCGATGAGTCTTTTTGAATAAGTCTCCGTCAACTTCGCACCCCTGGTTTTTGCAATTCTATCCCACTCTTCCCGGGAAATAAATTTCAAGAATCATCAAATTGCGAGGGGATCTCCTGTGCGGGGGCTGAGGCCTGGGCTCTGACTGGGCCATTCCGTATGCCTCTATCCCAGTAGTTCTCGAACTCTGTCCTCGGGACCCCACACAGGTCACGTTTTCCAGGTCAGCCAGTAGGTGCACAGGTGTAGTCATTACTCTCACATTTAAAAGATCCACAGGTGGAGCTAATTATCTCACTTGTGATTCTGTGAGGAGACCTGGAAAACATGCACTGTTTGGGGTCCTGAGGACCGAGTTTAAGAACCTGTGCTCTATCCTGACAGGAGCCCCTATCCCAGCGGAACATAATCCACTCCATGGTGTAACACGGCCACCACCATGCATCGCAGCAGGTGTGGTGGGTGCGCTTTGGCTGACGAGCCATGTTGCCTTTGTGCTAAGCAGATGAATTAAGGGCAAAAAGGTTCCACTAGACCAGTGATTCCCAACCTCGGTCCTCAAGGCACTCCAACAGTCCTGGTTTTAGTGATATCCATGCATAAGCACAGATAGTTAAATCAAAATAACTGAGGTACTAATTAGGTCACCTGTGCTCAAGTATGGCTATCCTTAAAACCTGGACTGTTAGTGTGCCTTGAGGACCGTGGTTGGGAACCCCTGCACTAGACCTATAAGACACTTCTCCCACAATGATTTGGAATACGGAGTGGGGTTTTATTTAATAACACTTAGATGGGCTCGGATGTTGGCTTCTGTCCGGCATCCTACAGGAGATTGTTACATGTAGGGAGTGACCAGTTCCTGACAGAACGAAAGTAAAGACAAAATTGTTTTTTATGAAATTAATGAAAACATTCCAAGCTCTATGTGTTATACAGTACAGCTGTATGTGCAGCATAACCCATCCCCAAACCCCCCCCCCCCCTTCCCCGTGCATGAGCTGTATATAATTAGGGAGGAAAGGAAATGTGCGACAGTGATTGGTAGATGCACAAAATAATAAGTAAGACATTATGTTTGAAATCCTCTTGATCATTAAAAGCCTTTTGGTGTTCATGCCTAAATAATGGTCTGTTAGTATAGATCTGTATTTAGTACAGTCTGCAGAAGGCCGGTGTATGGTTACTGTGATAGCCGGAGGGAAATCTATCTTCCCATTATTCCATCATGTGATATTGAGGTGCAGATTTACCAAGGTGTGTTCCCCAGATAATTCAGCACTATAGCTATTTGGGTTCTCTCTCTGTGCTGACAATATCCCCTATCTGCATATAAGTGACCAGAAATTCCTACAGCCCCAGACCTCAGTGTCTCCCTGGGACGTCCTGATCTTGGTTATGTCCCCCCGATGTGCCAGGGGTCACAGTGCTTCGTGGCATGTGTGATGCCTTTGAATAGTTTGATATCCCTCGCCTGATTGGTACTAATCAGTAACGAGCTCCCCTAGATGTTAGGAAAGCTCCTTGTGGATCTAAGACTGTGCTAGTAGGACTGAACCGAGAGCAGTGCAGGAAAATCCTACAGCTGAGGGCAGAGCAGGGGGTGATTACCAGGTCTGGGTCTCTGTAGGGGTCTGGCAGTGCAGGGATCTATGTTGCCACTGGCAACGCCCTTGCTATGCCGTGACCGCGCTGCCAAGCAGTCTGCTACATGTATGAGATCTAAGTGAGGAGGGGGCCGCGGGGAGTCTCTGCAGTCCTGTGTATGCTACTTACGGGGAAAACCTAATTTTGAATGCGATTGGTTATCTCTGTACTCCACTACAGACATACTATGGCAGGGTGTGAACACTTATGCAACAGGGTGTTGTAGGTTTTGTATTTCATTTACTTTCTATAAAAATTACTTCTTTGTTTATCACTTGTACATCACTAGGTCATACGTCTTACAGCAGGGGAATGATCAGGCTTTGCATCAGAAACACCTGCATACGCTGTACATTGTGCATCAGCCTGCAATGGTTATATCTGTCCTATACACAGATAACAGTGTAAGGACAGTCCACGCTCCATCCTCCGGTCACACAGGATGCACCTCATCCTGTGAGCAATGCGGGATCCTCTATGTGATACATCATGTCAGTCGCCTTTCATAAGGTCATCTAACTACTGGCTTATACGAAGATCCCCCCGGCTTCAGGCAATCTTAGCAGAGTAGGAGATTTATCTGTTCCATAAGCCTCTCTCTCCATATGGAGTTCACAAATCAAAGCAGCACAACTGTAAGCATTAAACATGACCAAGCTTCTCTCTGCCTTCTGCATCAAGGCCACTAGAGGGCACTAGTTTGTTTGTGGTGAATGTGAGCTGATCCGTGGACACAGGCTAAGTCCGTGTCATCTGTGGCTCCCAGCTCCTGGTATCCACTTAGCGATTTAACCAAGCGATTGCACGGTAACAACTTCGTTATCGTGCAATCGCTTGCAAATCGCACATGCATCGGGCATGTTTTGATCGGAAGCGACCAGTGATGTGCGTGCCCGCTGGTCGCTTCTGACATCGCCCGTACATGCTGGTCAACCTGAGGGATGTGCCTGGACTGAACGAGTCCAGGCACTAGATATACAAACGAGAGCACGAGGATACCCTTGTCACATCTGTTTATTATTGCTGGTTACACTTGTTTATATTACCGGCTGATACGATGTTACAATTAGGGCTGTCATATTTGATTCAATGTATTGTTATTATTTTTGAAGGTTAGAGGGGAAGTGTATCAGATGTTATGGTGTACAGTGGATGTGTATGGCTGGATAGGTGATATGAGTGATCTAAGGGGTATAGGGACAGAAAACAAAATATTTCCAAAATAAAAATGAATTGTTTTGTTGTGGGTATTATAGTGTAAAGTAACAGCCATAGTTACAGTCACTGTTACAGCAGTGCAGGAAACTGTCCTCCCTCCCCCCCACATTTAACCCTATAAATAACCCCTACATATCCCTTTCACTTTTACCCCCACATAGCTCAGAATTCCGCATTTACCCCACATATCCCTGCTTTCCACATTTACCCCACATATCCCTGCCTTCCGCATTTACCCCACATCTCCCTACCTTCCACATTTACCTCACATCTCCCTGCCTTCCTCATTTACCCACACATCTCCCTGCCTTCCACATTTACCCACACATCTCTCTGCCTTCTACATTTACCCCACATCTACCTGCCTTCCGCATTTACCTCACATCTACCTGCCTTCCGTATTTACCTCACATCTCCCTGCCTTCCACATTTACCTCACATCTCCCTGCCTTCCACATTTACCTCACATCTCCCTGCCTTCCACATTTACCTCACATCTCCCTTCCTTCCGCATTTACCCCACATTTACCCCACATCTCCCTGCCTTCCACATTTACCCACACATCTCCCTGCCTTCCACATTTACCCACACATCTCCCTGCCTTCCGCATTTACCTCACATCTACCTGCCTTCCACATTTACCCCACATCTCCCTGCCTTCCGTATTTACCTCACATCTCCCTGCCTTCCACATTTACCTCACATCTACCTGCCTTCCACATTTACCTCACTTCTCCCTGCCTTCCGCATTTACCTCACATCTCCCTGCCTTCCGCATTTACCTCACATCTCCCTGCCTTCCACATTTACCCCCACATCTCCCTGCCTTCCGCATTTACCTCACATCTCCCTGCCTTCCGCATTTACCTCACTTCTCCCTGCCTTCCACATTTACCCCCACATCTTCCTGCCTTCCACATTTACCTCACATCTCCCTGCCTTCCGCATTTACCTCACTTCTCCCTGCCTTCCACATTTACCCCACATCTCCCTGCCTTCCACATTTACCTCACATCTCCCTGCCTTCCACATTTATCTCCCATTTCCCTGCCTTCCACATTTACCTCACATCTCCCTGCCTTCCACATTTACCTCACATCTCCCTACCTTCCGCATTTACCCCCACATCTCCCTGCCTTCCACATTTACCCCCACATCTCCCTGCCTTCCGCATTTACCTCACATCTCCCTGCCTTCCACATTTACCCCCACATCTCCTTGCCTTCCGCATTTACCTCACATCTCCCTACCTTCCACATTTACCCCCACATCTCCCTACCTTCCACATTTACCCCACATCTCCCTACCTTCCACATTTACCCCACATCTCCCTGCCTTCCACATTTACCCCACATCTCCCTGCCTTCCACATTTACCCCCACATCTCCCTGCCTTCCACATTTACCTCACATCTCCCTGCCTTCCACATTTACCTCACTTCTCCCTGCCTTCCGCATTTACCCCACATCTCCCTGCCTTCCATATTTACCTCACATCTCCCTGCCTTCCACATTTACCCCCACATCTCCCTGCCTTCCGCATTTACCTCACTTCTCCCTGCCTTCCGCATTTACCTCACATCTCCCTGCCTTCCACATTTACCCCACATCTCCCTGCCTTCCGCATTTACCCCACATTCCCCTGACCCCCACATCACCCTCTGCACTTTTATCCCCACATTCCCCTGATCCCCACATTGTCCCACGCTTCTGTCACTCACGTCTCCCTGCCACTATTGCCTTATTGTCACTTCTGTGTGTGATGTGTAGATCTGTAGTGGGCAGCTCATCAGTAATATATGACTTCATGGCTTACGTAAGCTACGTTAGACATTAGTGAATGCACCAATATACTACTGAGTAAATGTTCCAGTGTCTCTGAGCTGTCTGTTCATGTTGGGACTTGTAGTTCCATAGCTATGTCCAAATAGTTACAGGCTTCCAGCGCTTGCTGTGGCGAATAGGTTTACAGCAGTAATGAGCTACAATCTCAGACACACTAGGACAGTCACCACATGTGAGCATTGTTTCTTACTGGCCAAGAGTCTTCTGTAATATGTAACGTCACATAGGTATGAGCATAGATACAGTAGATTGATAGATATGTATAGATAAATACTGGATATAGAGTTAGATAGGTGAGGGACAGATTGTGATATGAATAGCAGTTTGAGGTTTGAAAAGTGGAGTACTACAGGGTAATTTGCCTTTTGGTGAATTATATATTACCATGTCATTCACAAACTATTTGTAAATTTGTTCAAAATCGACCTTGATAACTTTGTCCCTATGCAGACACTGGAGGTTCTGTCCCGTCCCTGGCTGTAATGCTAGTAACCACCAGAGGGCGCTATAAACTTTAATTGTCACATTTTTTTAAGTGACCACCTCCTATATTCCAAGGACTACAGTAAAAGTTCCCTAACCCCAGTCCCTGGGGCTCACATAGGGTTATGTGCTGAATATCACCACAGTAACATTATTCGTGACTAACATTAAGACTATGGTATATCTGTGATACATAATGACGCGGCTCATCCCAGCCGTAATAAGAGGCCGGCAGATCAAGCTGTACTGTATCTGAGTAAGAATTGTATTGGCTCAGCAGTGCCGCTTTCATTTGTATTCCGGGCCAGAGAACAGTGTTTGCCAATTTGCGGATGTAATTAAGTTTACAGAAGTATTGATCTAAGTGCAGACTGATGTTTGCATATTATTCTGGGTCTGTCCCTGGCCCACCTAGTAGGTTCCTCCATAAGATCTAGGCTACAGAGCCACTTAATAGAAAGGTCAATGTGCTTAATATATCAGTTCAATGTGTTACCACTTGGGATTTGTGCCTGGAATAAGAAGTAATGAGCTCGGTAAGGGGGAAGGTGGGGGGAGCAGGCTATATGCACACACGCTATGTGTTCTACATACGTGATATATCGCCCTAAGTCTCAGCATCATTCAGGTAACACATGGAGGGAATTCATCACGAGAGAGGAACAACTGCCTACTATCTGTATCCCTCCTACATGGCCTGTCCTGTGCTGTAACCTGGGCTGTACATGGGCTGTGGTCTTGGGGGGACAATATGGACGAGCGGCGCGTATTTCTGTTCAGGTGCTTCTATCATAGGGAATGCTGAGAGCCCCTCTCCATATATGACCTTATTATCCCCCGTCTCATCATCAGTACCAAAACACTGAGCCCACAATCCTATATTATCAGGCCTATTTATCAATAGCTATTTGCGTCTTATTCCCCGAAAAACACCTGTTTTGGGGGGGGGGGGAGTAACCACAAAGATTTAGTACCCTCTGAATGTATGACATCAGCAGATGTCCCCAAAACCTGCTGTGATCCTTCTGTTCCCGCCGGCAGCTGGATCCCCCATAGTTTCTATGGGGGATGCGATACTGCCATATTTACCAACTTCCGATGCGTTCCGGAGATCGGCTACCACATCTGCGGATGGCGGTTGCCTGCTGCAGCCTATGGGCTACACATCGCATAATTAGCCTGGAGAGGCAATGGCAGCGGCACATGTATGGTCTGTCCCAGCACAGGAATGAAGAGATCGCACATGGCAGGGGCGGGCTGCTATCGGAGCCGCTGTACATGAGGGTGTTTTAGTAATGCATTCGGCTGATATGACCACATCCTGTAATGCGATTATGGGTGCTAATATCACGCCCAAAATGCATTACTAGTGCGATCATTAAAAAATGTGCCCCTAAGTCTGAATTGGTACATTTTGATGTTGCAAATGTATTCTCCTTTGTATAGTACACCTGGGTGGAGGAAAAGTAATCCCATGGAAAGTGATAGCAACACCAGATCATAGGACATGCAGAAATGTAGATAGTATGCATGTCCGCCTGCTAAACCCTGTACCACTCCCCTTAGTATGTCAGGTGTCCCGGGCAGTGCCCTCTTGTTCCCTGTATACCCCCTGTGCTCCTGGCCTCTTCTCTCCACGTCCCCTTCAGCGTCCTTCCTAGTCCTATCTAGTCTGTGTCTGATAGGATAGATGCATGGGGCTGGCATATCTGAGAAATGGGACCCCTTCCTTAGGGGTGGAGGGAGGTCCTGCGTGTGAGACAGTACTTAGTACGGGTTGGGTATGGGGTGCCGCCGGTCAGAATACCGATAGCGGCATCACAACAGTCAGAATCCCGACAGCTTTATGTAAGTAACCTAACCCTTACCCCCCCCCCCAGTGCCCAAACCTAGGACCTCCACCCCCCACCCTAAACCTAATACTCCCCTATGTCCCCGATAATTACCCGGCTATAGTATTTTGACTGTCGGCATTTTGTACCATTGTACATGTACAGAAACTATAGGTTTGTGATATGAATAGCAGTTTGAGGTTTGAAAAGTGGAGTATTACAGGGTAACTTGCCTTTTGGTGAATTGGGTGAATTGGACATTACCATGTAAACATGTCCTTCACAAACTATTTGTAAATTTGTTCAAAATCGACCTTGATTACTTTGTCCCTGTACAGAAGCTATAGATATTCACCATACAGATTTGTCCTCACATATCTCTTGCTGGAGTCACGCCAAACAGCCCCTCTTGGCGCACCAGGTCCCGGGAGACTCTGCTAGCGCTGGTCGCTTTTTTTGCGCCATTTTTACCATAAAATGTGTCCAAGACGCAATGCGATGTGACTAGGACGCACCAGCAAACTGTGCTGATTAATTTCATATTCGACACTTGTATATCTGTGTGTGACTGAGTCTCTAAATCAGCGTGCAAAGTGCTATAATGCAGCGCCCATAGCTCTTATTCTACGCCAGGTTCTGTTTACAAACTCAGTCGCACACAGATATACAGGTGTCACAATAACATTACTCAGCACAGTCTCCCATATACAGACTCAGGAGCACACAGATATACAGGTGTCACATATCACATTACTCAGCACAGTCTCCCATATACAGACTCAGGAGCACACAGATATACAGGTGTCACATATCACATTACTCAGCACAGTCTCCCATATACAGACTCAGGAGCACACAGATATACAGGTGTCACATATCACATTACTCAGCACAGTCTCCCATATACAGACTCAGGAGCACACAGATATACAGGTGTCACATATCACATTACTCAGCACAGTCTCCCATATACAGACTCAGGAGCACACAGATATACAGGTGTCACATATCACATTACTCAGCGCAGTCTCCCAAATACAGACTCAGGAGCACACAGATATACAGGTGTCACATATCACATTACTCAGCGCAGTCTCCCATATACAGACTCAGGAGCACACAGATATACAGGTGTCACATATCACATTACAGAGCGCAGTCTCCCATATACAGACTCAGGAGCACACAGATATACAGGTGTCACATATCACATTACTCAGCACAGTCTCCCATATACAGACTCAGTAGCACACAGATATACAGGTGTCACATATCACATTACTCAGCACAGTCTCCCATATACAGACTCAGGAGCACACAGATATACAGGTGTCACATATCACATTACTCAGCACAGTCTCCCATATACAGACTCAGGAGCACACAGATATACAGGTGTCACATATCACATTACTCAGCACAGTCTCCCATATACAGACTCAGGAGCACACAGATATACAGGTGTCACATATCACATTACTCAACGCAGTCTCCCATATACAGACTCAGGAGCACACAGATATACAGATGTCACATATCACATTACTCAGCGCAGTCTCCCATATACAGACTCAGGAGCACACAGATATACAAGTGTCACATATCACATTACTCAGCACAGTCTCCCATATACAGACTCAGGAGCACACAGATATACAAGTGTCACATATCACATTACTCAGCACAGTCTCCCATATACAGACTCAGGAGCACACAGATATACAAGTGTCACATATCACATTACTCAGCACAGTCTCCCATATACAGACTCAGGAGCACACAGATATACAGGTGTCACATATCACATTACTCAACGCAGTCTCCCATATACAGACTCAGGAGCACACAGATATACAGGTGTCACATATCACATTACTCAGCGCAGTCTCCCATATACAGACTCAGGAGCACACAGATATACAGGTGTCACATATCACATTACTCAGCACAGTCTCCCATATACAGACTCAGGAGCACACAGATATACAGGTGTCACATATCACATTACTCAGCACAGTCTCCCATATACAGACTCAGGAGCACACAGATATACAGGTGTCACATATCACATTACTCAACGCAGTCTCCCATATACAGACTCGGGAGCACACAGATATACAGGTGTCACATATCACATTACTCAGCACAGTCTCCCATATACAGACTCAGGAGCACACAGATATACAGGTGTCACATATCACATTACACAGCGCAGTCTCCCATATACAGACTCAGGAGCACACAGATATACAGGTGTCACATATCACATTACTCAGCGCAGTCTCCCATATACAGACTCAGGAGCACACAGATATACAGGTGTCACATATCACATTACTCAGCGCAGTCTCCCATATACAGACTCAGGAGCACACAGCTATACAGGTGTCACATATCACATTACTCAGCACAGTCTCCCATATACAGACTCAGGAGCACACAGATATACAGGTGTCACATATCACATTACTCAACGCAGTCTCCCATATACAGACTCAGGAGCACACAGATATACAGGTGTCACATATCACATTACTCAACGCAGTCTCCCATATACAGACTCAGGAGCACACAGATATACAGATGTCACATATCACATTACTCAGCGCAGTCTCCCATATACAGACTCAGGAGCACACAGATATACAGGTGTCACATATCACATTACTCAGCGCAGTCTCCCATATACAGACTCAGGAGCACACATATATACCAGTGTCACATATCACATTACTCAGCGCAGTCTCCCATATACAGACTCAGGAGCACACAGATATACAAGTGTCACATATCACATTACTCAGCACAGTCTCCCATATACAGACTCAGGAGCACACAGATATACAGGTGTCACATATCACATTACTCAGCGCAGTCTCCCATATACAGACTCAGGAGCACACAGATATACAGGTGTCACATATCACATTACTCAGCGCAGTCTCCCATATACAGACTCAGGAGCACACAGATATACAGGTGTCACATATCACATTACTCAGCGCAGTGTCCCATATACAGACTCAGGAGCACACAGATATACAGGTGTCACATATCACATTACTCAGCGCAGTGACCCATATACAGACTCAGGAGCACACAGATATACAGGTGTCACATCACATTACTCAGCGCAGTCTCCCATATACAGACTCAGGAGCACACAGATATACAGGTGTCACATGTCACATTACTCAGCACAGTCTCCCATATACAGACTCAGGAGCACACAGATATACAGGTGTCACATATCACATTACTCAGCGCAGTCTCCCATATACAGACTCAGGAGCACACAGATATACAGGTGTCACATATCACATTACTCAGCACAGTCTCCTGGTGTGTCCTCATCGCATTGCAATTAAAAAGCATTTTCACTAAAAAAAGATGCAGTCGCTAGTAGCGTTGCACAAGAGCTTATTCACGCCAGGCATGTCGAGCTGCGGGGTGTATTGAGGATAGATGTAGGAGGACACTTCTCTATACGTCAGTATTTTACAAGGGACTATTGTACTTGTACATACTCAATAGGTTTTCGCTATATAATTTGATGACAGATTATTGTATATGCTCAGAACCTATAAGGTGAGAAGGGATCATTGTACATGTACAGAACCTATAGGCTTTTACCATATGATATACTGGTGACCAGGTGTTTGCACTTTATATTACGTAGAATTTTCGTTCAAATTACTAGAATACATAGCTCACCCTCAGCTAATAAATGACAGGTCTGTACCAAGCAGTGACTATTATACCGGAGCAGAGTGACATAAAGGCTGATTATAAAGGTCGTTGGTCACATGATCTGTCTCCCCTATATGTTTTCATCATGTGATCTATTATGGGGGCTCATAGCATAGGTATATTGGGGGTGATTCAGCTTAGGACGGAATTGTAAAGCTACATACAGGGAACCTTGCAATTCCATCCTAGCTAATATGTATGACACCCCCTGCTGCATTTGTGATCCCATCACTGCGATCACCTTCATGACCATCTGTTGCAATGGTGGAATGGCGCCGGCTTGCGAGGCCAGGAAACCGCATCCGTGGACGCAGCCCCTGGCCTTGCCACTGCCGGAAAACGGGGCCAACACGCTCCTGTTTCCTGGGAATGTCGACCGTCCCTTAAATGCCTGATAATCGTGAGTCTGTTCAGCATTGCACTTACGAGCAATACTGAATCAGCCCCATGTTCTCATCATGTGATCTATTATGGAGGAGTCACAGTATATGTATAGAGTGTTTTCATCATGTGATGTACAGTATTATGGGAGGATGTCAGCGGGGGAGGAGTTACAGTATAGGTACAGAGTGATTTCATCATGTGATGTATAGTATTATGGGAGGATGTCAGCGGGGGAGGAGTTACAGTATAGGTACAGAGTGTGTTTTCATCATGTGATGTATAGTATTATGGGAGGATGTCAGCGGGGGAGGAGTCACAGTATAGGTACAGTGTGTTTTCATCATGTGATGTATAGTATTATGGGAGGATGTCAGCGGGGGAGGAGTCACAGTATAGGTACAGAGTGTGTTTTCATCATGTGATGTATAGTATTATGGGAGGATGTCAGTGGGGGAGGAGTCACAGTATAGATACAGAGTGTTATCATCATGTGATGTATAGTATTATGGGAGGATGTCAGCGGGGGAGGAGTTACAGTATAGGTACAGAGTGATTTCATCATGTGATGTATAGTATTATGGGAGGATGTCAGCGGGGGAGCAGTCACAGTATAGGTACAGAGTGTGTTTTCATCATGTGATGTATAGTATTATGGGAGGATGTCAGCAGGGGAGGAGTTACAGTATAGGTACAGAGTGTTTTCATCATGTGATGTATAGTATTATTGGAGGATGTCAGCGGGGGAGGAGTCACAGTATATGTATAGAGCGATTTCATCATGTGATGTATAGTATTATGGGAGGATGTCAGCGGGGGAGGAGTTACAGTATAGGTACAGAGTGTATTTTCATCATGTGATGTATAGTATTATGGGAGGATGTCAGCGGGGGAGGAGTCACAGTATAGGTACAGAGTGTGTTTTCATCATGTGATGTATAGTATTATGGGAGGATGTCAGCAGGGGAAGAGTTACAGTATAGGTACAGAGTGTGTTTTCATCATGTGATGTATAGTATTATGGGAGGATGTCAGCGGGGGAGGAGTCACAGTATATGTATAGAGTGTTTTCATCATGTGATGTATAGTATTATGGGAGGATGTCAAGGGGGGATGAGTCACAGTATAGGTACAGTGTGAGTGTTCATCATGTGATGTACAGTATTATGGGAGGATGTCAGTGGGGGAGGAGTCACAGTATAGGTACAGAGTGATATGGGAGGATGTCAGCGGGGGAGGAGTCACAGTATAGGTACAGAGTGTGTTTTCATCATGTGATGTATAGTATTATGGGAGGATGTCAGCGGGGGAGGAGTCACAGTATAGGTACAGAGTGTGTTTTCATCATGTGATGTATAGTAATATGGGAGGATGTCAGCGGGGGAGGAGTTACAGTATAGGTACAGAGTGTGTTTTCATCATGTGATGTATAGTATTATGGGAGGATGTCAGCGGGGGAGGAGTTACAGTATAAGTACAGAGTGTGTTTTCATCATTTGATATATAGTATTATGGGTGGATGTCAGCGGGGGAGGAGTCACAGTATAGGTACAGTGGTATTTCATCATGTGATGTATAGTATTATGGGAGGATGTCAGCGGGGGAGGAGTCACAGTATAGGTACAGAGTGTGTTTTCATCATGTGATGTATAGTATTATGGGAGGATGTCAGCGGGGGAGGAGTCACAGTATAGGTACAGTGTGTGTTTTCATCATGTGATGTATAGTATTATGGGAGGATGTCAGCGGGGGAGGAGTCACAGTATAGTTACAGAGTGTATTTTCATCATGTGATGTATAGTATTATGGGAGGATGTCAGCGGGGGAGGAGTCACAGTATAGGTACAGTGTGATTTCATCATGTGATGTATAGTATTATGGGAGGATGTCAGCGGGGGAGGAGTCACAGTATAGGTACAGAGTGTGTTTTCATCATGTGATGTATAGTATTATGGGAGGATGTCAGCGGGGGAGGAGTCACAGTATAGGTACAGTGTGTGTTTTCATCATGTGATGTATAGTATTATGGGAGGATGTCAGCGGGGGAGGAGTTACAGTATAGGTACAGAGTGATTTCATCATGTGATGTATAGTATTATGGGAGGATGTCAGCGGGGGAGGAGTCACAGTATAGGTACAGAGTGTGTTTTCATCATGTGATGTATAGTATTATGGGAGGATGTCAGCGGGGGAGGAGTCACAGTATATGTATAGAGTGTTTTCATCATGTGATGTATAGTATTATGGGAGGATGTCAAGGGGGGATGAGTCACAGTATAGGTACAGTGTGAGTGTTCATCATGTGATGTACAGTATTATGGGAGGATGTCAGTGGGGGAGGAGTCACAGTATAGGTACAGAGTGTGATATGGGAGGATGTCAGCGGGGGAGGAGTCACAGTATAGGTACAGAGTGTGTTTTCATCATGTGATGTATAGTATTATGGGAGGATGTCAGCGGGGGAGGAGTCACAGTATAGGTACAGAGTGTGTTTTCATCATGTGATGTATAGTAATATGGGAGGATGTCAGCGGGGGAGGAGTTACAGTATAGGTACAGAGTGTGTTTTCATCATGTGATGTATAGTATTATGGGAGGATGTCAGCGGGGGAGGAGTTACAGTATAGGTACAGAGTGTGTTTTCATCATTTGATATATAGTATTATGGGAGGATGTCAGCGGGGGAGGAGTCACAGTATAGGTACAGTGGTATTTCATCATGTGATGTATAGTATTATGGGAGGATGTCAGCGGGGGAGGAGTCACAGTATAGGTACAGAGTGTGTTTTCATCATGTGATGTATAGTATTATGGGAGGATGTCAGCGGGGGAGGAGTCACAGTATAGGTACAGTGTGTGTTTTCATCATGTGATGTATAGTATTATGGGAGGATGTCAGCGGGGGAGGAGTCACAGTATAGTTACAGAGTGTATTTTCATCATGTGATGTATAGTATTATGGGAGGATGTCAGCGGGGGAGGAGTCACAGTATAGGTACAGTGTGATTTCATCATGTGATGTATAGTATTATGGGAGGATGTCAGCGGGGGAGGAGTCACAGTATAGGTACAGAGTGTGTTTTCATCATGTGATGTATAGTATTATGGGAGGATGTCAGCGGGGGAGGAGTCACAGTATAGGTACAGTGTGTGTTTTCATCATGTGATGTATAGTATTATGGGAGGATGTCAGCGGGGGAGGAGTTACAGTATAGGTACAGAGTGATTTCATCATGTGATGTATAGTATTATGGGAGGATGTCAGCGGGGGAGGAGTCACAGTATAGGTACAGAGTGTGTTTTCATCATGTGATGTATAGTAATATGGGAGGATGTCAGCGGGGGAGGAGTCACAGTATAGGTACAGAGTGTGTTTTCATCATGTGATGTATAGTATTATGGGAGGATGTCAGCAGGGGAGGAGTTACAGTATAGGTACAGAGTGTGTTTTCATCATGTGATGTACAGTATTATGGGAGGATGTCAGCGGAGGAGGAGTCACAGTATATATATATATAGAGTGTTTTCATCATGTGATGTATAGTATTATGGGAGGATGTCAAGGGGGGATGAGTCACAGTATAGGTACAGAGTGTTTTCATCATGTGATGTATAGTATTATGGGAGGATGTCAGCGGGGGAAGAGTCACAGTATATGTACAGAGTGTGTTTTCATCATGTGATGTATAGTATTATAGGAGGATGTCAGTGGGGGAGGAGTTAAAGTATAGGTACAGAGTGTGTTTTCATCATGTGATGTATAGTATTATAGGAGGATGTCAGTGGGGGATGAGTTACAGTATAGGTACGGAGTGTGTTTTCATCATGTGATATATATAGTATTATGGGAGGATGTCAGCGGGGGAGGAGTCACAGTATAGGTACAGTGTGATTTCATCATGTGATGTATAGTATTATGGGAGGATGTCAGCGGGGGAGGAGTCACAGTATAGGTACAGAGTGTTTTCATCATGTGATGTATAGTATTATGGGAGGATTTCAGCGGGGGAGGAGTCACAGTATAGGTACAGTGTGTGTTATCATCATGTGATGTATAGTATTATGGGAGGATGTCAGCGGGGGAGGAGTCACAGTATAGGTACAGAGTGTGTTTTCATCATGTGATGTATAGTATTATGGGAGGATGTCAGTGGGGGAGGAGTCACAGTATAGGTACAGAGTGTGTTTTCATCATGTGATGTATAGTATTATGGGAGGATGTCAGCTGGGGAGGAGTCACAGTATAGGTACGGAGTGTGTTTTCATCATGTGATGTACAGTATTATGGGAGGATGTCAGGGGGGGAGGAGTCACAGTATAGGTACAGAGTGTGTTTTCATCATGTGATGTATAGTATTATGGGAGGATGTCAGTGGGGGAGGAGTCACAGTATAGGTACAGAGTGTGTTTTCATCATGTGATGTACAGTATTATGGGAGGATGTCAGTGGGGGAGGAGTCACAGTATAGGTACGGAGTGTTTTCATCATGTGATGTATAGTATTATGGGAGACAGTCAGCGGGGGAGGAGTCACAGTATATGTATAGAGTGTTTTCATCATGTGATGTACAGTATTATGGGAGGATGTCAGCGGGGGAGGAGTCACAGTATAGGTACAGAGTGTGTTTTCATCATGTGATGTATAGTATTATGGGAGGATGTCAGTGGGGGAGGAGTCACAGTATAGGTACAGAGTGTGTTTTCATCATGTGATGTACAGTATTATGGGAGGATGTCAGTGGGGGAGGAGTCACGATATAGGTACAGAGTGTGTTTTCATCATGTGATGTATAGTATTATGGGAGGATGTCAGCGGGGGAGGAGTTACAGTATAGGTACAGAGTGTGTTTTCATCATGTGATGTATAGTATTATGGGAGAATGTCAGTGGGGGAGGAGTTACAGTATAGGTACAGAGTGTGATTTCATCATGTGATGTATAGTATTATGGGAGGATGTCAGCGGGGGAGGAGTCACAGTATAGGTACAGTGTTATTTCATCATGTGATGTATAGTATTATGGGAGGATGTCAGCGGGGGAGGAGTCACAGTATAGGTACAGAGTGTGTTTTCATCATGTGATGTATAGTATTATGGGAGGATGTCAGTGGGGGAGGAGTCACAGTATAGGTACAGAGTGTGTTTTCATCATGTGATGTATAGTATTATGGGAGGATGTCAGCTGGGGAGGAGTCACAGTATAGGAACGGAGTGTGTTTTCATCATGTGATGTACAGTATTATGGGAGGATGTCAGGGGGGGAGGAGTCACAGTATAGGTACAGAGTGTGTTTTCATCATGTGATGTATAGTATTATGGGAGGATGTCAGTGGGGGAGGAGTCACAGTATAGGTACAGAGTGTGTTTTCATCATGTGATGTACAGTATTATGGGAGGATGTCAGCGGGGGAGGAGTCACATTATAGGTACGGAGTGTTTTCATCATGTGATGTATAGTATTATGGGAGACAGTCAGCGGGGGAGGAGTCACAGTATATGTATAGAGTGTTTTCATCATGTGATGTACAGTATTATAGGAGGATGTCAGCGGGGGAGGAGTTACAGTATAGGTACAGAGTGTGTTTTCATCATGTGATGTATAGTATTATGGGAGGATGTCAGTGGGGGAGGAGTTACAGTATAGGTACGGAGTGTGTTTTCATCATGTGATGTATAGTATTATGGGAGGATGTCAGTGGGGGAGGAGTCACATTATAGGTACAGAGTGTGTTTTCATTATGTGATGTATAGTATTATGGGAGGATGTCAGTGGGGGAGGAGTTACAGTATAGGTACGGAGTGTGTTTTCATCATGTGATGTATAGTATTATGGGAGGATGTCAGTGGGGGAGGAGTCACATTATAGGTACAGAGTGTGTTTTCATTATGTGATGTATAGTATTATGGGAGGATGTCAGCGGGGGAGGAGTCACAGTATATATATATATATATATATATATATATATAGAGTGTTTTCATCATGTGATGTATAGTATTATGGGAGGATGTCAAGGGGGGATGAGTCACAGTATAGGTACAGTGTGTGTTCATCATGTGATGTACAGTATTATGGGAGGATGTAAGCGGGGGAGGAGTCACAGTATAGGTACAGAGTGTTTTCATCATGTGATGTATAGTATTATGGGAGGATGTCAGCGGGTGAGGAGTCACAGTATATGTATAGAGTGATTTCATCATGTGATGTATAGTATTATGGGAGGATGTCAGCGGGGGAGGAGTCACATTATAGGTACAGAGTGTGTTTTCATTATGTGATGTATAGTATTATAGGAGGATGTCAGCGGGGGAGGAGTTACAGTATAGGTACAGAGTGTGTTTTCATCATGTGATGTATAGTATTATGGGAGGATGTCAGTGGATGAGGAGTTACAGTACAGGTACAGAGTGTGTTTTCATCATGTGATATATAGTATTATGGGAGGATGTCAGCGGGGGAGGAGTCACAGTATAGTTACAGAGTGTATTTTCATCATGTGATGTATAGTATTATGGGAGGATGTCAGCGGGGGAGGAGTCACAGTATAGGTACAGTGTGATTTCATCATGTGATGTATAGTATTATGGGAGGATGTCAGCGGGGGAGGAGTCACAGTATAGGTACAGAGTGTGTTTTCATCATGTGATGTATAGTATTATGGGAGGATGTCAGCGGGGGAGGAGTCACAGTATAGGTACAGAGTGTGTTTTCATCATGTGATGTATAGTATTATGGGAGGATGTCAGCAGGGGAGGAGTCACAGTATAGGTACAGTGTGATTTCATCATGTGATGTACAGTATTATGGGAGGATGTCAGCGGGGGAGGAGTCACAGTATAGGTACAGAGTGTGTTTTCATCATGTGATGTATAGTATTATGGGAGGATGTCAGCAGGGGAGGAGTCACAGTATAGGTACAGAGTGTGTTTTCATCATGTGATGTATAGTATTATGGGAGGATGTCAGCGGGGGAGGAGTCACAGTATATATATATATATATAGAGTGTTTTCATCATGTGATGTATAGTATTATGGGAGGATGTCAAGGGGGGATGAGTCACAGTATAGGTACAGTGTGTGTGTTCATCATGTGATGTACAGTATTATGGGAGGATGTGAGCGGGGGAGGAGTCACAGTATAGGTACAGAGTGTGTTTTCATCATGTGATGTATAGTATTATGGGAGGATGTCAGTGGGGGAGGAGTCACAGTATAGGTACAGAGTGTGTTTTCATCATGTGATGTACAGTATTATGGGAGGATGTCAGTGGGGGAGGAGTCACAGTATAGGTACGGAGTGTTTTCATCATGTGATGTATAGTATTATGGGAGACAGTCAGCGGGGGAGGAGTCACAGTATATGTATAGAGTGTTTTCATCATGTGATGTATAGTATTATGGGAGGATGTCAGCAGGGGAGGAGTCACAGTATAGGTACAGAGTGTGATTTCATCATGTGATGTATAGTATTCTGGGAGGATGTCAGCGGGGGAGGAGTCACAGTATAGGTACAGAGTGTGTTTTCATCATGTGATGTACAGTATTATGGGAGGATGTCAGCGGGGGAGGAGTCACAGTATAGGTACAGAGTGTGTTTTCATCATGTGATGTATAGTATTATGGGAGGATGTCAGTGGGGGAGGAGTCACAGTATAGGTACAGAGTGTGTTTTCATCATGTGATGTACAGTATTATGGGAGGATGTCAGTGGGGGAGGAGTCACGATATAGGTACAGAGTGTGTTTTCATCATGTGATGTATAGTATTATGGGAGGATGTCAGCGGGGGAGGAGTTACAGTATAGGTACAGAGTGTGTTTTCATCATGTGATGTATAGTATTATGGGAGAATGTCAGTGGGGGAGGAGTTACAGTATAGGTACAGAGTGTGATTTCATCATGTGATGTATAGTATTATGGGAGGATGTCAGCGGGGGAGGAGTCACAGTATAGGTACAGTGTTATTTCATCATGTGATGTATAGTATTATGGGAGGATGTCAGCGGGGGAGGAGTCACAGTATAGGTACAGAGTGTGTTTTCATCATGTGATGTATAGTATTATGGGAGGATGTCAGTGGGGGAGGAGTCACAGTATAGGTACAGAGTGTGTTTTCATCATGTGATGTATAGTATTATGGGAGGATGTCAGCTGGGGAGGAGTCACAGTATAGGTACGGAGTGTGTTTTCATCATGTGATGTACAGTATTATGGGAGGATGTCAGGGGGGGAGGAGTCACAGTATAGGTACAGAGTGTGTTTTCATCATGTGATGTATAGTATTATGGGAGGATGTCAGTGGGGGAGGAGTCACAGTATAGGTACAGAGTGTGTTTTCATCATGTGATGTACAGTATTATGGGAGGATGTCAGCGGGGGAGGAGTCACATTATAGGTACGGAGTGTTTTCATCATGTGATGTATAGTATTATGGGAGACAGTCAGCGGGGGAGGAGTCACAGTATATGTATAGAGTGTTTTCATCATGTGATGTACAGTATTATAGGAGGATGTCAGCGGGGGAGGAGTTACAGTATAGGTACAGAGTGTGTTTTCATCATGTGATGTATAGTATTATGGGAGGATGTCAGTGGGGGAGGAGTTACAGTATAGGTACGGAGTGTGTTTTCATCATGTGATGTATAGTATTATGGGAGGATGTCAGTGGGGGAGGAGTCACATTATAGGTACAGAGTGTGTTTTCATTATGTGATGTATAGTATTATGGGAGGATGTCAGCGGGGGAGGAGTTACAGTATAGGTACAGAGTGTGTTTTCATCATGTGATGTATAGTATTATGGGAGGATGTCAGCGGGGGAGGAGTCACAGTATATATATATATATATATAGAGTGTTTTCATCATGTGATGTATAGTATTATGGGAGGATGTCAAGGGGGGATGAGTCACAGTATAGGTACAGTGTGTGTTCATCATGTGATGTACAGTATTATGGGAGGATGTAAGCGGGGGAGGAGTCACAGTATAGGTACAGAGTGTTTTCATCATGTGATGTATAGTATTATGGGAGGATGTCAGCGGGGGAGGAGTCACAGTATATGTATAGAGTGATTTCATCATGTGATGTATAGTATTATGGGAGGATGTCAGCGGGGGAGGAGTCACATTATAGGTACAGAGTGTGTTTTCATTATGTGATGTATAGTATTATAGGAGGATGTCAGCGGGGGAGGAGTTACAGTATAGGTACAGAGTGTGTTTTCATCATGTGATGTATAGTATTATGGGAGGATGTCAGTGGATGAGGAGTTACAGTACAGGTACAGAGTGTGTTTTCATCATGTGATATATAGTATTATGGGAGGATGTCAGCGGGGGAGGAGTCACAGTATAGTTACAGAGTGTATTTTCATCATGTGATGTATAGTATTATGGGAGGATGTCAGCGGGGGAGGAGTCACAGTATAGGTACAGTGTGATTTCATCATGTGATGTATAGTATTATGGGAGGATGTCAGCGGGGGAGGAGTCACAGTATAGGTACAGAGTGTGTTTTCATCATGTGATGTATAGTATTATGGGAGGATGTCAGCGGGGGAGGAGTCACAGTATAGGTACAGAGTGTGTTTTCATCATGTGATGTATAGTATTATGGGAGGATGTCAGCAGGGGAGGAGTCACAGTATAGGTACAGTGTGATTTCATCATGTGATGTACAGTATTATGGGAGGATGTCAGCGGGGGAGGAGTCACAGTATAGGTACAGAGTGTGTTTTCATCATGTGATGTATAGTATTATGGGAGGATGTCAGCAGGGGAGGAGTCACAGTATAGGTACAGAGTGTGTTTTCATCATGTGATGTATAGTATTATGGGAGGATGTCAGCGGGGGAGGAGTCACAGTATATATATATATATATAGAGTGTTTTCATCATGTGATGTATAGTATTATGGGAGGATGTCAAGGGGGGATGAGTCACAGTATAGGTACAGTGTGTGTGTTCATCATGTGATGTACAGTATTATGGGAGGATGTGAGCGGGGGAGGAGTCACAGTATAGGTACAGAGTGTTTTCATCATGTGATGTATAGTATTATGGGAGGATGTCAGCGGGGGAGGAGTCACAGTATGTGTATAGTGATTTCATCATGTGATGTATAGTATTATAGGAGGATGTCAGCGGGGGAGGAGTTACAGTATAGGTACAGAGTGTGTTTTCATCATGTGATGTATAGTATTATGGGAGGATGTCAGTGGGGGAGGAGTTACAGTATAGGTACGGAGTGTGTTTTCATCATTTGATGTATAGTATTATGGGAGGATGTCAGTGGGGGAGGAGTCACATTATAGGTACAGAGTGTGTTTTCATTATGTGATGTATAGTATTATGGGAGGATGTCAGCGGGGGAGGAGTTACAGTATAGGTACAGAGTGTGTTTTCATCATGTGATGTATAGTATTATGGGAGGATGTCAGTGGGGGAGGAGTTACAGTACAGGTACAGAGTGTGTTTTCATCATGTGATATATAGTATTATGGGAGGATGTCAGCGGGGGAGGAGTCACAGTATAGTTACAGAGTGTATTTTCATCATGTGATGTATAGTATTATGGGAGGATGTCAGCGGGGGAGGAGTCACAGTATAGATACAGAGTGTTTTCATCATGTGATGTATAGTATTATGGGAGGATGTCAGCAGGGGAGGAGTCACAGTATAGGTACAGTGTGATTTCATCATGTGATGTACAGTATTATGGGAGGATGTCAGCGGGGGAGGAGTCACAGTATAGGTACAGAGTGTGTTTTCATCATGTGATGTATAGTATTATGGGAGGATGTCAGCAGGGGAGGAGTCACAGTATAGGTACAGAGTGTGTTTTCATCATGTGATGTATAGTATTATGGGAGGATGTCAGCGGGGGAGGAGTCACAGTATATATATATAGAGTGTTTTCATCATGTGGTATAGTATTATGGGAGGATGTCAAGGGGGGATGAGTCACAGTATAGGTACAGAGTGTTTTCATCATGTGATGTATAGTATTATGGGAGGATGTCAGCGGGGGAAGAGTCACAGTATATGTACAGAGTGTGTTTTCATCATGTGATGTATAGTATTATAGGAGGATGTCAGTGGGGGAGGAGTTACAGTATAGGTACAGAGTGTGTTTTCATCATGTGATGTATAGTATTATGGGAGGATGTCAGTGGGGGATGAGTTACAGTATAGGTACGGAGTGTGTTTTCATCATGTGATATATATAGTATTATGGGAGGATGTCAGCGGGGGAGGAGTCACAGTATAGGTACAGTGTGATTTCATCATGTGATGTATAGTATTATGGGAGGATGTCAGCTGGGCAGGAGTCACAGTATAGGTACGGAGTGTGTTTTCATCATGTGATGTACAGTATTATGGGAGGATGTCGGGGGGGAGGAGTCACAGTATAGGTACAGAGTGTGTTTTCATCATGTGATGTATAGTATTATGGGAGGATGTCAGCGGGGGAGGAGTCACAGTATAGGTACAGAGTGTGTTTTCATCATGTGATGTACAGTATTATGGGAGGATGTCAGTGGGGGAGGTGTCACAGTATAGGTACGGAGTGTTTTCATCATGTGATGTATAGTATTATGGGAGACAGTCAGTGGGGGAGGAGTCACAGTATATGTATAGAGTGTTTTCATCATGTGATGTACAGTATTATGGGAGGATGTCAGCAGGGGAGGAATCACAGTATAGGTACAGAGTGTGATTTCATCATGTGATGTATAGTATTCTGGGAGGATGTCAGCGGGGGAGGAGTCACAGTATAGGTACAGAGTGTGTTTTCATCATGTGATGTACAGTATTATGGGAGGATGTCAGCGGGGGAGGAGTCACAGTATAGGTACAGAGTGTGTTTTCATCATGTGATGTATAGTATTATGGGAGGATGTCAGTGGGGGAGGAGTCACAGTATAGGTACAGAGTGTGTTTTCATCATGTGATGTACAGTATTATGGGAGGATGTCAGTGGGGGAGGAGTCACGATATAGGTACAGAGTGTGTTTTCATCATGTGATGTATAGTATTATAGGAGGATGTCAGCGGGGGAGGAGTTACAGTATAGGTACAGAGTGTGTTTTCATCATGTGATGTATAGTATTATGGGAGAATGTCAGCGGGGGAGGAGTTACAGTATAGGTACAGAGTGTGATTTCATCATGTGATGTATAGTATTATGGGAGGATGTCAGCGGGGGAGGAGTCACAGTATAGGTACAGTGTTATTTCATCATGTGATGTATAGTATTATGGGAGGATGTCAGCGGGGGAGGAGTCACAGTATAGGTACAGAGTGTGTTTTCATCATGTGATGTATAGTATTATGGGAGGATGTCAGTGGGGGAGGAGTCACAGTATAGGTACAGAGTGTGTTTTCATCATGTGATGTATAGTATTATGGGAGGATGTCAGCTGGGGAGGAGTCACAGTATAGGTACGGAGTGTGTTTTCATCATGTGATGTACAGTATTATGGGAGGATGTCAGGGGGGGAGGAGTCACAGTATAGGTACAGAGTGTGTTTTCATCATGTGATGTATAGCATTATGGGAGGATGTCAGTGGGGGAGGAGTCACAGTATAGGTACAGAGTGTGTTTTCATCATGTGATGTACAGTATTATGGGAGGATGTCAGCGGGGGAGGAGTCACATTATAGGTACGGAGTGTTTTCATCATGTGATGTATAGTATTATGGGAGACAGTCAGCGGGGGAGGAGTCACAGTATATGTATAGAGTGTTTTCATAATGTGATGTACAGTATTATAGGAGGATGTCAGCGGGGGAGGAGTTACAGTATAGGTACAGAGTGTGTTTTCATCATGTGATGTATAGTATTATGGGAGGATGTCAGTGGGGGAGGAGTTACAGTATAGGTACGGAGTGTGTTTTCATCATGTGATGTATAGTATTATGGGAGGATGTCAGTGGGGGAGGAGTCACATTATAGGTACAGAGTGTGTTTTCATTATGTGATGTATAGTATTATGGGAGGATGTCAGCGGGGGAGGAGTTACAGTATAGGTACAGAGTGTGTTTTCATCATGTGATGTATAATATTATGGGAGGATGTCAGCGGGGGAGGAGTCACAGTATATATATATATATATATATATATATATATAGAGTGTTTTCATCATGTGATGTATAGTATTATGGGAGGATGTCAAGGGGGGATGAGTCACAGTATAGGTACAGTGTGTGTTCATCATGTGATGTACAGTATTATGGGAGGATGTAAGCGGGGGAGGAGTCACAGTATAGGTACAGAGTGTTTTCATCATGTGATGTATAGTATTATGGGAGGATGTCAGCGGGGGAGGAGTCACAGTATATGTATAGAGTGATTTCATCATGTGATGTATAGTATTATTGGAGGATGTCAGCGGGGGAGGAGTCACATTATAGGTACAGAGTGTGTTTTCATTATGTGATGTATAGTATTATAGGAGGATGTCAGCGGGGGAGGAGTTACAGTATAGGTACAGAGTGTGTTTTCATCATGTGATGTATAGTATTATGGGAGGATGTCAGTGGATGAGGAGTTACAGTACAGGTACAGAGTGTGTTTTCATCATGTGATATATAGTATTATGGGAGGATGTCAGCGGGGGAGGAGTCACAGTATAGTTACAGAGTGTATTTTCATCATGTGATGTATAGTATTATGGGAGGATGTCAGCGGGGGAGGAGTCACAGTATAGGTACAGTGTGATTTCATCATGTGATGTATAGTATTATGGGAGGATGTCAGCGGGGGAGGAGTCACAGTATAGGTACAGAGTGTGTTTTCATCATGTGATGTATAGTATTATGGGAGGATGTCAGCGGGGGAGGAGTCACAGTATAGGTACAGAGTGTGTTTTCATCATGTGATGTATAGTATTATGGGAGGATGTCAGCAGGGGAGGAGTCACAGTATAGGTACAGTGTGATTTCATCATGTGATGTACAGTATTATGGGAGGATGTCAGCGGGGGAGGAGTCACAGTATAGGTACAGAGTGTGTTTTCATCATGTGATGTATAGTATTATGGGAGGATGTCAGCAGGGGAGGAGTCACAGTATAGGTACAGAGTGTGTTTTCATCATGTGATGTATAGTATTATGGGAGGATGTCAGCGGGGGAGGAGTCACAGTATATATATATATATATATATAGAGTGTTTTCATCATGTGATGTATAGTATTATGGGAGGATGTCAAGGGGGGATGAGACACAGTATAGGTACAGTGTGTGTGTTCATCATGTGATGTACAGTATTATGGGAGGATGTGAGCGGGGGAGGAGTCACAGTATAGGTACAGAGTGTTTTCATCATGTGATGTATAGTATTATGGGAGGATGTCAGCGGGGGAGGAGTCACAGTATGTGTATAGTGATTTCATCATGTGATGTATAGTATTATAGGAGGATGTCAGCGGGGGAGGAGTTACAGTATAGGTACAGAGTGTGTTTTCATCATGTGATGTATAGTATTATGGGAGGATGTCAGTGGGGGAGGAGTTACAGTATAGGTACGGAGTGTGTTTTCATCATGTGATGTATAGTATTATGGGAGGATGTCAGTGGGGGAGGAGTCACATTATAGGTACAGAGTGTGTTTTCATTATGTGATGTATAGTATTATGGGAGGATGTCAGCGGGGGAGGAGTTACAGTATAGGTACAGAGTGTGTTTTCATCATGTGATGTATAGTATTATGGGAGGATGTCAGTGGGGGAGGAGTTACAGTACAGGTACAGAGTGTGTTTTCATCATGTGATATATAGTATTATGGGAGGATGTCAGCGGGGGAGGAGTCACAGTATAGTTACAGAGTGTATTTTCATCATGTGATGTATAGTATTATGGGAGGATGTCAGCGGGGGAGGAGTCACAGTATAGATACAGAGTGTTTTCATCATGTGATGTATAGTATTATGGGAGGATGTCAGCAGGGGAGGAGTCACAGTATAGGTACAGTGTGATTTCATCATGTGATGTACAGTATTATGGGAGGATGTCAGCGGGGGAGGAGTCACAGTATAGGTACAGAGTGTGTTTTCATCATGTGATGTATAGTATTATGGGAGGATGTCAGCAGGGGAGGAGTCACAGTATAGGTACAGAGTGTGTTTTCATCATGTGATGTATAGTATTATGGGAGGATGTCAGCGGGGGAGGAGTCACAGTATATATATATAGAGTGTTTTCATCATGTGATGTATAGTATTATGGGAGGATGTCAAGGGGGGATGAGTCACAGTATAGGTACAGTGTGTGTGTTCATCATGTGATGTACAGTATTATGGGAGGATGTAAGCGGGGGAGCAGTCACAGTATAGGTACAGAGTGTTTTCATCATGTGATGTATAGTATTATGGGAGGATGTCAGCGGGGGAGGAGTCACATTATATGTATAGAGTGATTTCATCATGTGATGTATAGTATTATGGGAGGATGTCAGCGGGGGAGGAGTCACAGTATAGGTACAGAGTGTGTTTTCATTATGTGATGTATAGTATTATGGGAGGATGTCAGCGGGGGAGGAGTTACAGTATAGGTACAGAGTGTGTTTTCATCATGTGATGTATAGTATTATGGGAGGATGTCAGTGGGGGAGGAGTTACAGTACAGGTACAGAGTGTGTTTTCATCATGTGATATATAGTATTATGGGAGGATGTCAGCGGGGGAGGAGTCACAGTATAGTTACAGAGTGTATTTTCATCATGTGATGTATAGTATTATGGGAGGATGTCAGCGGGGGAGGAGTCACAGTATAGGTACAGTGTGATTTCATCATGTGATGTATAGTATTATGGGAGGATGTCAGCGGGGGAGGAGTCACAGTATAGGTACAGAGTGTGTTTTCATCATGTGATGTATAGTATTATGGGAGGATGTCAGCGGGGGAGGAGTCACAGTATAGGTACAGAGTGTGTTTTCATCATGTGATGTATAGTATTATGGGAGGATGTCAGCAGGGGAGGAGTCACAGTATAGGTACAGTGTGATTTCATCATGTGATGTATAGTATTATGGGAGGATGTCAGCGGGGGAGGAGTCACAGTATAGGTACAGAGTGTGTTTTCATCATGTGATGTATAGTATTATGGGAGGATGTCAGCAGGGGAGGAGTCACAGTATAGGTACAGAGTGTGTTTTCATCATGTGATGTATAGTATTATGGGAGGATGTCAGCGGGGGAGGAGTCACAGTATATATATATATATATATATATATATATATATAGAGTGTTTTCATCATGTGATGTATAGTATTATGGGAGGATGTCAAGGGGGGATGAGTCACAGTATAGGTACAGTGTGTGTGTTCATCATGTGATGTACAGTATTATGGGAGGATGTAAGCGGGGGAGGAGTCACAGTGTAGGTACAGAGTGTGTTCATCATGTGATGTACAGTATTATGGGAGAATGTCAGTGGGGGAGGAGTCACGGTATAGGTACAGAGTGTGTTTTCATCATGTGATGTATAGTATTATGGGAGGAGGCACAGTATAGGTACAGAGTGTGTTTTCATCATGTGATGTATAGTATTATGGGAGGATGTCAGCGGGGGAGGAGTCACAGTATAGGTACAGAATGTTTTCATCATGTGATGTACAGTATTTTGGGAGGATGTCAGCGGGGGAGGAGTCACAGTATATGTATAGAGTGTTTTCATCATGTGATGTATAGTATTATGGGAGGATGTTAGCGGCTGGGAGTCACAGTATAGGTACAGAGTGTGTGTTCAGCATGTGATGTACAGTATTATGGGAGGATGTTAGCGGGGGAGGAGTTACAGTATATGTACAGAGTGATTTCATCATGTGATGTATAGTATTATGGGAGGATGTTAGCGGGGGGGAGTCACAGTATAGGTACAGTGTGTGTGTTCACCATGTGATGTATAGTATTATGGGAGGATGTCAGCGGGGGAGGAGTCACAGTATAGGTACAGAGTGTGTGTTCAGCATGTGATGTACAGTATTATGGGAGGATGTTAGCGGGGGAGGATTTACAGTATAGGTACAGAGTGATTTCATCATGTGATGTATAGTATTATGGGAGGATGTCAGCAGGGGAGGAGTTACAGTTAAGGTACAGAGTGTGTTTTCATCATGTGATGTATAGTATTATGGGAGACAGTCAGCGGGGGAGGAGTCACAGTATAGGTACAGAGTGTGATTTCATCATGTGATGTATAGTATTATGGGAGGATGTCAGCGGGGGAGGAGTCACAGTATATGTATAGAGTGTTTTCATCATGTGATGTATAGTATTATGCGAGGATGTCAGCGGGGGAGGAGTCACAGTATAGGTACAGAGTGTGTTTTCATCATGTGATGTATAGTATTATGGGAGGATGTCAGCAGGGGAGGAGTTACAGTTAAGGTACAGAGTGTGTTTTCATCATGTGATGTATAGTATTAAGGGAGACAGTCAGCGGGGGAGGAGTCACAGTATAGGTACAGAGTGTGATTTCATCATGTGATGTATAGTATTATGGGAGGATGTCAGCGGGGGAGGAGTCACAGTATATGTATAGAGTGTTTTCATCATGTGATGTATAGTATTATGCGAGGATGTCAGCGGGGGAGGAGTCACAGTATAGGTACAGAGTGTGTTTTCATCATGTGATGTATAGTATTATGGGAGGAGTCACAGTATAGGTACAGAGTGTGTTTTCATCATGTGATGTATAGTATTATGGGAGGATGTCAGCGGGGGAGGAGTCACAGTATAGGTACAGAGTGTGATTTCATCATGTGATGTATAGTATTATGGGAGGATGTCAGCAGGGGAGGAGTTACAGTATAGGTACAGAGTGTGATTTCATCATGTGATGTATAGTATTATGGGAGGATGTCAGCAGGGGAGAAGTTACAGTATAGGTACAGAGTGTGTTTTCATCATGTGATGTATAGTATAATTGGAGGATGTCAGCGGGGCAGGAGTCACAGTATAGGTACAGAGTGTATTTTCATCATGTGATGTATAGTATTATGGGAGGATGTCAGCGGGGGAGGAGTCACAGTATAGGTACAGAGTGTGTTTTCATCATGTGATGTACAGTATTATGGGAGGATGTCAGCGGGGGAGGAGTCACAGTATAGATACAGAGTGTTTTCATCATGTGATGTATAGTATTATGGGAGGATGTCAGCGGGGGAGGAGTCACAGTATAGGTACAGAGTGTGTGTTCATCATGTGATGTACAGTATTATGGGAGGATGTCAGCGGGGGAGGAGTCACAGTATAGGTACAGTGTGTTTTCATCATGTGATGTACAGTATTATGGGAGGATGTCAGCGGGGATGAGTCACAGTATAGGTACAGAGTGTGTTTTCATCATGTGATGTATAGTATTATGGGAGGATGTCAGCAGGGGAGGAGTCACAGTATAGGTACAGAGTGTGTTTTCATCATGTGATGTATAGTATTATGGGAGGATGTCAGCAGGGGAGGAGTTACAGTATAGGTACAGAGTGTGATTTCATCATGTGATGTATAGTATTATGGGAGGATGTCAGCAGGGGAGGAGTTACAGTATAGGTACAGAGTGTGTTTTCATCATGTGATGTATAGTATTATGGGAGGATGTCAGCGGGGATGAGTCACAGTATAGGTACAGAGTGTGATTTCATCATGTGATGTATAGTATTATGGGAGGATGTCAGCAGGGGAGGAGTTACAGTATAGGTACAGAGTGTGTTTTCATCATGTGATGTATAGTATTATGGGAGACAGTCAGCGGGGGAGGGGTCACAGTATAGGTAAAGAGTGTGATTTCATCATGTGATGTATAGTATTATGGGAGGATGTCAGCAGGGGATGAGTAACAGTATAGGTACAGAGTGTGTTTTCATCATGTGATGTATAGTATTATGGGATGATGTCAGCGGGGGAGGAGTCACAGTATAGGAACAGAGTGTATTTTCATCATGTGATGTATAGTTTAATTGGAGGATGTCAGCGGGGGAGGAGTCACAGTATAGGTGCAGAGTGTGATTTCATCATGTGATGTATAGTATTATGGGAGACAGTCAGCGGGGGAGTAGTTACAGTATAGGTACAGAGTATGATTTCATCATGTGATGTATAGTATTATGGGAGGATGTCAGCAGGGGAGGAGTTACAGTATAGGTACAGAGTGTGTTTTCATCATGTGATGTATAGTAGTAGGGGAGACAATCAGCGGGGGAGGAGTTACAGTATAGGTACAGAGTGTGATTTCATCGTGTGATGTATAGTATTATGGGGGGATGTCAGCAGGGGAGGAGTTACAGTATAGGTACAGAGTGTATTTTCATCATGTGATGTATAGTATTATGGGAGGATGTCATCGGGGGAGGAGTCACAGTATAGGTACAGAGTGTGATTTCATCGTGTGATGTATAGTATTATGGGAGGATGTCAGCAGGGGAGGAGTTACAGTATAGGTACAGAGTGTGATTTCATCATGTGATGTATAGTATTATGGGAGGATGTCAGCGGGGGAGGAGTCACAGTATAGGTACAGAGTGTGATTTCATCATGTGATGTATAGTATTATGGGAGACAGTCAGCGGGGGAGGAGTTACAGTATAGGTACAGAGTGTGATTTCATCATGTGATGTATAGTATTATGGGAGGATGTCAGCAGGGGAGGAGTTACAGTATAGGTACAGAGTGTGTTTTCATCATGTGATGTATAGTATTAGGGGAGACAATCAGCGGGGGAGGTGTTACAGTATAGGTACAGAGTGTGTTTTCATCATGTGATGTACAGTATTATGGGAGGATGTCAGCGGGGGAGGAGTCACAGTATAGTGACAGAGTGTATTTTCATCATGTGATGTATAGTATTATTGGAGGATGTCAGCGGGGGAGGAGTTACAGTAAATTTACATGTTCTCTCCCCCATCAGCACATATTTAATAAAATGTTATGAGTTTTACTGGTAATGTAGAAATGTGTCCTGGTTAATATTCGGCTGGTGTGAATGTGTGTCACTGTCTTAGTACATCGTTACATTCTAAGGTTAAAAAAAAAAGATAATACAGTATACACTCAGGGCCTGGATCAGATTAGTACGTAAACCCGATGCCTTTCGTACTAGTGCGATTGTTTTGAATCTGCGCATGTGTAGAACGGGTCCTGCGATCTCGCCCCCCTCCCCCAAGCCACAGCTTGATTTACATACTGAGGTGTTTGGGGGGTGGGTTGTGCTTGGTCAGTGTTCCAGAAAATGGGGGCGTGTCACTACTGCCTTTCGGGATGGGTGGTTTACGCAGACTGTCCGGTGCTGCCACCATCGTGACAAATGGAGGAATGATGATGAGAAGCAGCACCTAAGGGTGCTGCACTCTGATCGCAGGAGGCGGCTGCTTTCTATAGACACCTACAGCAGCATTTAAATAATTTCTGGGCTGTATTGCACAGTGCCTCCATGCGGCTGTGCAATATATATATTTAAAAGGATGGTAGACCTGGTTAAGAGGTTCAGTTGTTATTCACACCCAACACCAGAGTGGGGTAGAAATGTACCATAGGTGACCTGGAACTTGGAGTGATTGTTGGTACTAGCCGGACTGGTTTCAGAACCTACTGATCTCCTGAGATCTTCAAGCACATCAGCCTCTAGCGTTACAGAGAGTAGCGTACAGTGAGCGCAGTTCTGTGGGCAGAAACGCCATGGTAATGAGAGCGGTCCGACTCGTTTAAGCTGTTAGAATGGTAACAGTAACTCAAACAACCCTGCGTTACACCTGTGATCTGTAGAAGGGCGTCCCTGCATGCACCGCGCACTTAGGGCCTGATTCAGAGCCGGACGCTATTTGCGCTCACTCGTTCAGAAAAAGGGGCCGGCTATTTAAATTGAGCGCTTGCTCTTTGCGGTCTGTTGACGCCTCTGTCTGAGCGAGCGAACAAAACATATGCTCGCTATTTTGTAAAGACGCTCCCTGGCCGCTCGCATCCTACGTCATCTCCGCTATTTATTTGATTAATCGAGTACATCGAAAGGCGTCTGAACTGCTCGCGGTGCTTGTGGTAGGATTTTCCTACCGCAATCATGCGACCAGTTCAGGCTAAGAAACAGCCAAGTGACGTGGTCGATGACGCTGCTTTGTTAATTATGCACACCCTTAAAACGCCAGTTTTGACCGTTTGACACGCCTGCGTTCGGATCTCCACTCCCCGTTTTCAAGCACCTTCCCCTGTTACCACCCACAAACGCCTCATCCTGTCACTCAAATTAGCAGGCCCTCGCTATTTTGCGAGCGCTCGATTTCCGACCGCAATGACTGGTTGGCGCATGCGCATTACGACCCATACGCATGCGCAGATGTGCGAACATCGCTCGGAGCGAACGATCGGCCGCTTACGAGTGGCTCTGAATCAGGCCCTGAGTCATGAGGTGGATGGGCCACAACAGCAGAAGACCACTCCGGGCCTCGCTCCTGTCCACTAAGAACAGGGCACAGAGGCTACAGTGGGCACAGGCTCCTCCAACACTGGGCAGTTGAGGAGTGGAATAACGCTGCCTTGTTTGATACGTTATCATTTCTGTTGCAACAGACAGATGGTAGGGGCAGAATGTGGGGTAAATAACTTGGAGCCTTTCATCCGTTGGGATGACGGTGCGGGGAATGTTTTCTTCTCACAGTTTAGGCCCTTTATTACCTAATATATAAATGCTGAGGCCGTACCTCAGTATTGTGTTTGGCTATAGGCACACCTTTATGGCCATAGAGCCTGATTCAGAGCCGGTCTCTATTTGCGGTCGTTCGTTCAACAAAAAGGGGGTGGCTATTCAAATGAACCGTTCGCTCTTTGCGGTCTGTTCACTCCTCTATGTCTGAACGAGCGAACAAAACTTGCGGTTGTAATTTTGAAAAATACGCCCCCTGGCCGCTCGCACCATACGTCATGTCCGCTATTTATTAGATTAATCGAGTACATCGAACAGCGTATGAACTGCTCGCTATTCTTGGGGCTGGTGTTTGCTACCACAAATTTGCGAGCAGTTCTGACTATAAAATAACCCAGTGACGTAGTCAATGATGCTGCAGTATTAATTATGCACACCCATAAAACACCCGTTTTGACCTTTAAGCACGCCTGCGTTCGGATCTCCACTCCCCGTTTTCAAGCACCTTCCCCTGTTACCACCCACAAACGCCTCCTCCTGTCACTCAAATTAGCAGGCATTCGCTATTTAGCGAACAAACGATTTTCGGCCGCACTGACTGGTTCGCGCATGCGTTTAACGATCCGTACGCATGCGCAGTTGGGCAAACATCGCTCGGATAGAACGAGCAGCCGCTTACGAGCGGCTCTGAATCAGGCCCATAGTCTGCATCCAGCAGGATGATGCCCTATGCCACACCGCACACGTCGCCTCATTCCCATTCTCCCACCGTCACCAGAGCTCCGTACCAACCAACCTTTGGGATGCGATGGAAATGGAGACTTGCGCCATGAATGCGCAGCTGACCAGGGTTCGCACTTACACGCTCCTTCGCTTATTTTATGCGGATATGTCAGCGAGGGACCCATTTCTGTAACCTGAGCGGGTTCCGCAGGACGTGCCCGCTCCTGCCAATAAGCACATTACAGCATTGAATCGGCCCCTATGAGTGTGTGAGATGGGACTGGTCAGGAATGAGGGTATAGGATCAGATCAGTTATCTGATGTGGAGAAGAGCCGAGGTGGCGTTATTCCTGGCGAGGGTCATGTCACCCTCCTGTGTCCTGCGTTCTCTCCCCCTCTGACCGCCTTTGGTTTGTGGCTTACTCGGCACAGAACAACTGACATCGGTCCCGGCTGTGCCGGAGTTATGCCAGTGATGGGTAGAGCAGTATGTTGTGTGATTTGCATCTGACCACCATGGTGTAATAGTGGTGTAACAAATGTATAGTCAGTGATGCAGCCCCGGATGGTTATTACTCCAATTACCAACAATCAGCCATTAAGTGACCGACTTCTATTTTATAATGTATTATTATCACTCGCTGACCATGTCCGTATCCAGTAATAATGAATAATGTTTTCTTGCTCTCATGTGTAGTCGTCTCCTGAATGTATTAATAATAGTAGAACAGAAATGTGCTTTATATACAGTGATATAATGGAGTACGTATGTGGATAATGAATGTTGATTCTTAGCGGTATATTGTTGTTAATACAGAAGCCGTTTCCTTCACTCGTGGTCTTCCTGGTCTCTCCTGTGGTGTCACGGCTATTTACTTATAATTAGAGTAATAATTAGCCGGCATTGCTTCATTTTCCATGTCTCCTGGTTTATTGAGGGCTGGTGACTGTGTAAGAGGCAGCTGCATAGAACATGTTATATAGTATTTTATGTTATTCATATGAATAAATGGAATGGTGCTTGGTTATGTACAGCCCCTGATCTGCAGACTGCGTGTAGCGTTACGCTAATAACTCAAACACGTCAGCCATTTTACTTTCAGAAACAATCTTGTGCACAGGTGAATAGCCAGTGCCCGATCCCTTCTCAGGGTGCCAGCACGTGCCACAGGTAGCAGGAGAGTCACTGCATGAATTCCAGGCCAAAAGACAGCAAGTAGGGGGAGATTCAATTGTTTTTTGGGGGCGCTCTAAGTAATGGGGGTTCAGCGGAATAATTCAGTTGTTCTGATGTGGCACGACTGCGCAGGCGCCCATTACCTTTCCAGCTGGACGCTCCCAAAAACACAAGGTTTAGCCACGTAAAGTACTAGTTAAGGCGCTGAAAACACGAACTTTTCGCCGATATCTCCCACCTCACACCCGATCAGAGCAACAAAAGCACCCCCCCAAAAAAAAAAAAACAATTGAATTCCCCCCATGGTCTTAGACTCACACAGCCATAGAGCGCCGGTCACCTCACACAGCCATAGAGCGCCGGTCACCTCGTACAGCCATAGAGCGCCGGTCACCTCCCACAGCCATAGAGCGCCGGTCACCTCGTACAGCCATAGAGCGCCGGTCACCTCGTACAGCCATAGAGCGCCGGTCACCTCGTACAGCCATAGAGCGCCGGTTACCTCGTACAGCCATAGAGCGCCGGTCACCTCGTACAGCCATAGAGCGCCGGTCACCTCACACAGCCATAGAGCGCCGGTCACCTCGTACAGCCATAGAGCGCCGGTCACCTCGTACAGCCATAGAGCGCCGGTCACCTCGTACAGCCATAGAGCGCCGGTCACCTCGTACAGCCATAGAGCGCCGGTCACCTCGTACAGCCATAGAGCGCCGGTCACCTCGTACAGCCATAGAGCGCCGGTCACCTCGTACAGCCATAGAGCGCCGGTCACCTCGTACAGCCATAGAGCGCCGGTCACCTCGTACAGCCATAGAGCGCCGGTCACCTCGTACAGCCATAGAGCGCCGGTCACCTCGTACAGCCATAGAGCGCCGGTCACCTCGTACAGCCATAGAGCGCCGGTCACCTCGTACAGCCATAGAGCGCCGGTCACCTCGTACAGCCATAGAGCGCCGGTCACCTCGTACAGCCATAGAGCGCCGGTCACCTCGTACAGCCATAGAGCGCCGGTCACCTCGTACAGCCATAGAGCGCCGGTCACCTCGTACAGCCATAGAGCGCCGGTCACCTCGTACAGCCATAGAGCGCCGGTCACCTCGTACAGCCATAGAGCGCCGGTCACCTCGTACAGCCATAGAGCGCCGGTCACCTCGTACAGCCATAGAGCGCCGGTCACCTCGTACAGCCATAGAGCGCCGGTCACCTCGTACAGCCATAGAGCGCCGGTCACCTCACACAGCCATAGAGTGCCGCTTTTTAACATATTTTATAACCATGTATTTTCCAGGATACTCCATACTATTACATCACTTTATACTCCTGTTATTGCTGCACAGAAATGTATTTTTTACAATGTCAATTTTTAGTAGAATTTGATTAGCCAGAAGAATGTGTCCTCTATACGCCCTGCAGCACGAGACGCATAGTATGAGTGAGCCCCCAGGTCCTGTGCGTCTCTGCTTGTGTTCAGCGTGTTTTATGCCTAAAAATGTGTCTTAGTCACAATACGATGTGACTAGGACGCACCAGGAGACTCTGCGGATTTATTTGATAGGTGACACTAGTATATCTGTGCGCCACTGAGTCTGTATATAAAGCACAACGGAACTTAGCTTGGAAAAAGGCACCAACAATATATCGTAGCGCTTTGTATTCTGACGCAGTCGCACACTCGTACAAGTGTCACATGAAATGAGTCAGTGCTATCTCCTGGTGCGTCTTAGCCCCATCACGTTGCTACTAACGCTACACACTGCCATTTTTTTTTTAATCAAAACGATAATTTGGGCTGATTTTTCAGTAATAGCACGGTCCCGATATCTCTGCTACACATTATACAATTTAAATGAAATACCTGGCGAATGTCACCGTGAATTTGCATATGTACGCCCACAAGGCTGATGAGGTAATCAGGATAAAACGTAGGAGATATGGGCGGATTATAGAGAATGCGCACACGCTGCACGATATCGGGAAATGGAGGCCGAGATTTTCAGACGTGACCTACAGATCGGATAATGGAAGAAATGAGTTTGTGGATGTTTTCTAACCGTTTTATCGGTGATACGATGGTTGATACACACTATACAGTAAATGAGGCCGATCACGCGATTATTGGTAAATCGGCCCAATAATTGTATAGCGTCGCTAGCTTGAGACACTAAGTGCAGCAGAGTCGCGCATGACCTGGCGTTTTGGGGCGGGGGCAGCTGGGTGTGACTGGAACAGTAATTTGCGACCGTCTTTGCGGGGTGTTTTGTGACCGGTGAAAGCTGCTATTATTTAGATTTTTCACAAACCATAATCTATGACAGGAGATGAAAACAATGGAGTCGTTTTTTAAACTGACGGGTCCCTGGGACCCAGATAATTATAAGCGTGACGCGATCGCTGGCTGACAAATACGTGTACGTGTATCTCCATGTTCTCCACTACCAGGCAAGGTCGCTCATTTTATAGGTCCATAGCGATCTATTGTGTTATCCTGGACTCTATGTATGTTATACAGAGGGCTGGGGATTGCTGTATGTTCTACTGGATCCTGATTTCTATAATCATTCTCTATTGATTATAGGGTTGTTGGTCACTTGCTGAGCTCATATATACCCTGTCTCAGACGGGCACCATCTCCTGGGCTGTTGGCAGACAGACGGTTTTCGGGACTGTTGGTGCACTGTAGCTTGTCCTATTGTCGGGACTCCTCCTGAGTCATGGTCAGTGTACGATCAGATCATCTATTGCCCTGAATGGAAGATGTATGGGGAGATTATCACCTTATTGCTTCTCTGTAGCCAGGAAAGGGAAGTACTTCACAGCGAAAGGTTTCCGAGCTCTCTGCCAGGGAATTCCTGCTTCCTACTCCAACATCGGCACGGTGTCAAGCCGACTAACTCTGTGGCTACGTCCATTAACTCTTCCAGTGCTGACTAACTCTGTGGCTACGTCCATTAACTCTTCCAGTGCTGACTAACTCTGTGGCTGCGTCCATTAACTCTTCCCCTGCTGACTAACTCTGTGGCTACGTCCATTAACTCTTCCAGTGCTGACTAACTCTGTGGCTACTTTCATTAACCCTTCCAGAGAAGCTCAGCCCTCGCTGTTCAGAAGTCTCCAGTGCTCCCATATAATGTGCTGTCACCCTCTTTTCATTCCCCCCCGCTCCTTAACATAATTAGTGGTTGATATTTCCTATGATGAACCCCATTCTCTTTGTAGAGTATAAGTAATCCAGAAGGACTGCCCTGACACACCAAGTACACCCCCCTGTCCCCTTCCTGGTGATGCTGGATGCGTATAATAGACTCAGATAACCGTTATGTTCTTTCACAAGGGGGGGTACGGGAAGAACATCTCTTGTGAGTGTGTGGAAGTCCCCGCACCATCCCACAGACGCTCTGTGTGACCATGTGTGGCCTATAATTGGTTACAGGTTTTACCCCCTGTTATTCTAGGGTACTGCTCATTGCGGGGGTGAGAACCTCAGGAAAGTCTGTATTTCATGTGTCATTTCATAGCACTTTCCTGTATCTGCCTGGTTGGTACTAAAGGCCCCAGTTCAGCCTATGGGCCCGGCGCCTGTTCAACGTCACCTGCAGTAGTGTTTTGTAGGGTAATAAGAAGATGATGCGGACCCTCACTGAATTGGAGACACTCCCTTAAATGTGCAGTCTACGCTCCTTCAGCCTCATTGGCAGTTCTTTTGCTGTGACAGACGACGTTTGGGCACAGAATCAGGCGCTGGAACAAGGGCTACACCTCCTCGTGGCAGCCGGCCTGTGTCGCTACTGCTTACCCGCAGCAATAGGCGCATGTCCTCTACGCCATAGCTTGTTGTTATTAGATTGCAGCTGTGCTGTATAATAAATCATATTCCATCCTCTGTGTAGGGGGACACGTGACCTTGTGCTGCTTTATATAACCGGTCTTAGATGTCCTTATGTACCATGCAGAATACTGAGAGACACACAGGGACGGTCAGCTGGTTCTGCCTCATCATATCCCCCTCCTGTTCTGAGCCTGTCCCCCTCTGTGTGTGCATCACTGCATTTACCATCTTACCGCAGCGTTACCATGGCTACCGGAGGACGGAACACCGGGGTAACCTAACCCTCGGGGGCACAGCAACACATGGGAGGAGGCCATCCGTAGTCTATGTATCTGTATTCTAGTCAGCGTAGTACAAATCCCACTATATAGGGAATGAACGTGGTCTGTGTCTCCTCTCATCCCGAATTCGCTTTTTACCAATTGGTAATAATGGAACCTACAGTACGGTCTATAATATGACTATCTGACCTAGCAGCGCCCTGTCTGAGACCACCACCATGAATATAGGAAGATGCAGGAGGCTGCTGAGTGAGCAGTATGGGAGAGGAAGGGTCACCGTCCAGCTGTCTGCGGGACAGGTTTACTGCTCTCAGTTACAGTTTATGGGGGTCCCATACACATCGCTCACTGGGCTTTATCCTTTCCCGGCTCTGGTTTCATCCCTAAAGGGGGGACGGAGGGGAAACTTGTGATCTTAGGGTCATATTGCAGTAATACCCGGAAGAGACTACAATGCATTCATTTGTGTCTCTCGTTGCGTATGTACAGGACACACTGGATCATGTTTGTATGTTTCGCCATTGAGTGGAGCATTTAAACAGTGTCTGCAAATTATCCTATTAAAATCAAAGTGATTCTGACCTTCTATATGATCATTTCATTCCCGGGAGGGCAGATCAGTCTGTGACGTATCACTTATAGTCATGAATGTTACATTTGTTAAACTAATATATGTGTAAAACTTTCAGAGAGCTGCAATATTGGTCTGCACTGGTTACATTCCACACCTGAAGGGACCTCTGTGATTTTCCTGGGTTAGGATAGGAGACATTTCTGTACCGTGTTGTACAAGCAGCCCGGTCTTCTCAAAGTCCATCCTATGCCACCAGGATAGCCGGCTACATGGCAGAGGGATCACTCGGGTCTGTGTGGTGATATAGTAATGCTGCGTATGGTGGGAGGGAGGCAAAAGCTTTGTTACCCTATCCCATGGCATGTTACTAGCGTGCTGGCATTATTCTGTAGCACCCCTTTATATAGACATCCCTCCTGTCCATGATAATGTAGAGACTCCTGTCTGTACCGCCAATAGTGCTCATAGTAAGTCCCCCCCCCACGTATGATTGTTACAGACTGTGCCCCACTGATGTATACAGAGTCAGTTGATCTTTTCCAGCGAGCATGGGGTGTGTGTGTACGGGCTGGCACTAATGATGCCCGTAGCCAGAGAGATGCACACACAGAGGCTGGCATAGGTGCACAGATACATTAGCATACGGTAGTAAATCTGGCAGCCACTTACGTCTGCATATGCCGCACTTTGCGTCTGACGCAGAATCGGGCCCTCTGTGGACAGGTAGATGCGTTGTCACACCTATTGGTCCGTGTCAGTACAGTTTTCGGATGTCTTCAGGTGAGATTACAGGCATGATGGCGTCTTCTGTACAGTAGCCCTTCGCCGCCTTCTCCGTCTGCCGTGTTATTCCCCCACACACTCGGCAAGAGTCGGCGACGCAGGTGGGTTGCACGGAAGTGGGCTTCAGGGTGCTTACAGCAGGGCTGAAGGTCTGCCGATGGGGGAGACAAGTGCTAAGTGCTGTGAGCTTTAGGCCTGGGGACTTGGTACAGGTCACGTATGAAACCAGATGTTGTTACATGAATTCAGGGTACACGCTGCGTCTGGCAGTGACCAGCTATAGGTTTAATGCTTTGTGTCATTCCTGTATGTATCCCGGCTTGTATGTGAGATCCGTTCTGATCCGCAATGATGTTGGGAGTTCGGCGTAGATGAGACATGATGGAGATGTGTCTGGATTAGATGTGGATCTGATACCACAGCTCAGCCATAACCTGTCCCATACAATGCTGTGTGCACACACACATATACCAAGTCCTTCCCCAAATCCTGCAATATCAGGGACAGTATTTATATTTTCTAAAGCCGTAAATAACAGGGTGCACTGAATTATACCATTTACATCATTGAAATGAAAATACCTGTTACATTTTACACCCTTAAATGCTTTGTGAACGTTGGATGGGAACAAATGGTCATCAGACGGTTGGATATATACTGTGTTTGTGGTCTGGTATTCTCCATCCTATCCTGGTGGAGCGGAGGAGAGAGGCTCGGCATCCGTATTATCCCCTCCCACCCCCCCCTCCCTGCTTCTTAGCTCCTGAGCGTGTCCTCTGGGACCCCCGCAGCCAGCTAGAGAGTGAGCGAGAAGAAGAGAGATCACTGCTGATTTTCTGTAGTACAAATTGAGCATGAAATTGCCAGCGTGCAAGCAGCAGACAGGGAACGGGAGAAATAGAGTTACAAGCAGTCGTCCATTCGTATCAAAGGGCTAACGGAACAGAAGATACCGGAACGTGATTTGTATGAGGTTGCCGCTTCCTCCAATGTCTCCTGCAGCCAGGAGGGGAGACCTGGGGCCTGTACAAGGTACCCCCCTCTACATGCAGAGAATAGCGCCTCTTGTTGGAGGTAGGTGACGTTACCTCTCAGCCCCCTTTGTCCTGTTTCTGCAAATATTTGCAGCGCTTAATGAGACATAAACACCTCTTTCCAGGCAAGAGCCAGCTCTGCAGAAACAAAGGATCCGTGCCCAGGGCTGGTGCTGCACAAGATGCCCCCAGTGTCCTGTCTGTGTAGTAGGTGAGGTCACGCCGGGAGATGGGACGGATTCCCAGGTTCACATCTCTAAATTTTAACCCTATTATTCCTGGGTCTCCCGTTCCCCACGAGTGCTGACGTAAGGGTGAATTCTAATGCAGATGTGTGAGAATTGTGAGTAATGTCAGGGAGAGCGCTCGCTCAGCGGTGCTCTCATTCCTGTGTAGCCTCACAAGGGTTAATGCAATGTAGTCATCATTTCCTGTGCTGCAGACTGAAAGTTTCAGGGAATCCTGGCTCAGGGGTCTTGGGATGCAATGTTGCCTCAATGTGATATTTCTGCATCAGCCCGCCGCTTGCTCCTGCCCTGTTTCCCAGGAGTATGTTTCAGGTTTACAAACCACATGCACGTGTAGCAATTAAGGTATTGGTGAAATAATGGAACCGTCTCTTTACTAATGTCCATTCCGTTCCACCATCAAGTCCTACAATAAACCATTGGGAAAGCAGCTTTATGGGAGGTTCACATGAGGACCGCAGCCATATAGATTGTAGGATATCATTATATGTTTGACGTGTACATCGCAGCCTCTATTTTTTAACCTTATTAATGTTTATATAGTGCCAGCATATTATGCATCACTTTACAGCGAGTGTTTTAATCATTTACACCGGTTTCTGCCCCGCTACAGTTTAACATAAACATGTACAAGTCAATTAGAAATAAAGCCAAGTAACCGCCCAATGTTAGCTTGTAGATCTCAGCCTCTATTGCATATGTCTGGCTTGTAGATCCCAGCCTCTATTGCATATATCTGGCTTGTAGCTCTCAGCCTCTATTGCATATATTTGGCTTGTAGATCTCAGCCTCTATTGCATATATCTGGCTTGTAGATCTCAGCCTCTATTGCATATATCTGGCTTGTAGAGCTCAGCCTCTATTGCATATGTCTGGCTTGTAGATCTCAGCCTCTATTGCATGTATCTGGCTTATAGCTCTCAGCCTCTATTGCATATATCTGGCTTGTAGATCTCAGCCGCTATTGCATACATCTGGCTTGTAGATCTCAGCCTCTATTGCATATGTCTGGCTTGTAGATCCCAGCCTCTATTGCATATATCTGGCTTGTAGCTCTCAGCCTCTATTGCATATATCTGGCTTGTAGATCTCAGCCTCTATTGCATATATCTGGCTTGTAGATCTCAGCCTCTATTGCATGTATCTGGCTTGTAGATCTCAGCCTCTATTGCATATGTCTGGCTTGTAGATCTCAGCCGCTATTGCATACATCTGGCTTGTAGATCCCAGCCTCTATTGCATATGTCTGGCTTGTAGATCCCAGCCTCTATTGCATATATCTGGCTTGTAGCTCTCAGCCTCTATTGCATATATTTGGCTTGTAGATCTCAGCCTCTATTGCATATATCTGGCTTGTAGAGCTCAGCCTCTATTGCATATATCTGGCTTGTAGAGCTCAGCCTCTATTGCATATGTCTGGCTTGTAGATCTCTGCCTCTATTGCATGTATCTGGCTTATAGCTCTCAGCCTCTATTGCATGTATCTGGCTTATAGCTCTCAGCCTCTATTGCATGTATCTGGCTTGTAGATCTCAGCCTCTATTGCATATATTTGGCTTGTAGATCTCAGCCTCTATTGCATGTATCTGGCTTATAGCTCTCAGCCTCTATTGCATGTATCTGGCTTATAGCTCTCAGCCTCTATTGCATATATCTGGCTTGTAGATCTCAGCCGCTATTGCATACATCTGGCTTGTAGATCTCAGCCTCTATTGCATATGTCTGGCTTGTAGATCCCAGCCTCTATTGCATATATCTGGCTTGTAGCTCTCAGCCTCTATTGCATATATTTGGCTTGTAGATCTCAGCCTCTATTGCATGTATCTGGCTTGTAGATCTCAGCCTCTATTGCATATATCTGGCTTGTAGATCTCAGCCTCTATTGCATATATCTGGCTTTTAGATGCCAGCCTGTGTTACATACGTTTTCCTTGTTGATCGCAGCCTCTATTGCATATATTTGGCTTGTAGATCACACCTCTATTGCATTTGTGTGGCCTGTAGATCCCAGGATCTATTGCATTTGTTTGGGCTGTCGATCCCATACTCTGTTGCATATGTCTGGCTTGTAGATCCCAGCCGATGTTACATATGTCTGGTTTGTAGATCCCAGCCTGTGTTGCATATGTCTGGCTTGTAGATCCCAGCCTCTAATGCATATTTCTGGCTGGTAGATCCCAGCCTCTAATGCATATTTCTGGCTGGTAGATCCCAGCCTCTATTGCATATTTCTGGCTGGTAGATCCCAGCCTCTAATGCATAGTTTCTTAGCCAGTGACATGTTTCCCAACAGAGGTAGTGTTAAAATAGTATTAAGGTGGATATCAGCCTATTAAATTGATTTCAGAATAAGAATTTACTGTAGAAGTAAATGGTATAATATGATATAAGTATATGGGGTTGTTATTAAACCTTTTCAAACATTATATAGTTATTGGTGAACATATGTTAACTTTAGGCTAACTTGGGGATTATTTAGAAACATTACAGGGTGCATGGTAAACCTTTACAGACATAGCTTGGTCATAAGATAATAATCTGTAATGTACATCTTGGTATGTACGGTGATCTATAGGTCTGCATGGACATCCCATGGGATCTTTGGCACTCTGTGTAATTAGCCACACGCAGGAGTACCTGCTTACAAGGCTACGGCAGGGGAAGCTTTTATTGGTTTAAGGCTCTGACCTAATCAGCTTTGCTCCTGCTAATATTACAGGGAAGAAACAAATCAATAGAAGGGAAGGTGAGCAATGTAATCCTCTATCCGAGGAAGGGGGGACGCCATTATATAGGAATGCATCGCCAATGTGATTCCCCATCATAGGGTGAGAGCTGATCAGTAGGGAGTGGTGATTCCCCATCATAGGGAAAGAGCTGATCAGTAGGGAGTGGTGATTCCCCATCATAGGGAAAGAGCTGATCAGTAGGGAGTGGTGATTCCTCATCATAGGGAAAGAGCTGATCAGTAGGGAGTGGTGATTCCCCATCATAGGGAAAGAGCTGATCAGTAGGGAGTGGTGATTCCCCATCATAGGGAAAGAGCTGATCAGTAGGGAGTGGTGATTCCTCATCATAGGGAAAGAGCTGATCAGTAGGGAGTGGTGATTCCTCATTATAGGGAAAGAGCTGATCAGTAGGGAGTGGTGATTCCCCATCATAGGGAAAGAGCTGATCAGTAGGGAGTGGTGATTCCTCATCATAGGGAAAGAGCTGATCAGTAGGGAGTGGTGATTCCTCATCATAGGGAAAGAGCTGATCAGTAGGGAGTGGTGATTCCCCATCATAGGGAAAGAGCTGATCAGTAGGGAGTGGTGATTCCTCATCATAGGGAAAGAGCTGATCAGTAGGGAGTGGTGATTCCTCATCATAGGGAAAGAGCTGATCAGTAGGGAGTGGTGATCCCTCATCATAGGAAAAGAGCTGATCAGTAGGGAGTAGTGATTCCTCATCATAGGGAAAGAGCTGATCAGTAGGGAGTAGTGATTCCTCATTATAGGGAAATAGCTGATCAGTAGGGAGTAGTGATTCCCCATCATAGGGAAAGAGCTGATCAGTAGGGAGTGGTGATTCCCCATCATAGGGAAAGAGCTGATCAGTAGGGAGTAGTGATTCCCCATCATAGGGAAAGAGCTGATCAGTAGGGAGTAGTGATTCCCCATCATAGGGAAAGAGCTGATCAGTAGGGAGTGGTGATTCCTCATTATAGGGAAAGAGCTGATCAGTAGGGAGTGGTGATTCCCCATCATAGGGAAAGAGCTGATCAGTAGGGAGTGGTGATTCCCCATCATAGGGAAAGAGCTGATCAGTAGGGAGTAGTGATTCCTCATCATAGGGAAAGAGCTGATCAGTAGGGAGTAGTGATTCCTCATCATAGGGAAAGAGCTGATCAGTAGGGAGTGGTGATTCCTCATCATAGGGAAAGAGCTGATCAGTAGGGAGTACTGATTACTCATCATAGGGAAAGAGCTGATCAGTAGGGAGTACTGATTCCTCATCATAGGGAAAGAGCTGATCAGTAGGGAGTAGTGATCCCTCATCATAGTAAAAGAGCTGATCAGTAGGGAGTAGTGATTCCTCATCATAGGGAAAGAGCTGATCAGTAGGGAGTAGTGATTCCTCATTATAGGGAAATAGCTGATCAGTAGGGAGTAGTGATTCCCCATCATAGGGAAAGAGCTGATCAGTAGGGAGTGGTGATTCCCCATCATAGGGAAAGAGCTGATCAGTAGGGAGTAGTGATTCCCCATCATAGGGAAAGAGCTGATCAGTAGGGAGTAGTGATTCCCCATCATAGGGAAAGAGCTGATCAGTAGGGAGTGGTGATTCCTCATTATAGGGAAAGAGCTGATCAGTAGGGAGTGGTGATTCCCCATCATAGGGAAAGAGCTGATCAGTAGGGAGTGGTGATTCCCCATCATAGGGAAAGAGCTGATCAGTAGGGAGTAGTGATTCCTCATCATAGGGAAAGAGCTGATCAGTAGGGAGTAGTGATTCCTCATCATAGGGAAAGAGCTGATCAGTAGGGAGTAGTGATTCCTCATCATAGGGAAAGAGCTGATCAGTAGGGAGTGGTGATTCCTCATCATAGGGAAAGAGCTGATCAGTAGGGAGTACTGATTACTCATCATAGGGAAAGAGCTGATCAGTAGGGAGTACTGATTCCTCATCATAGGGAAAGAGCTGATCAGTAGGGAGTAGTGATCCCTCATCATAGTAAAAGAGCTGATCAGTAGGGAGTAGTGATTCCTCATCATAGGGAAAGAGCTGATCAGTAGGGAGTGGTGATTCCCCATCATATGGAAAGAGCTGATCAGTAGGGAGTGGTGATTCCCCATCATAGGGAAAGAGCTGATCAGTAGGGAGTAGTGATTCCCCATCATAGGGAAAGAGCTGATCAGTAGGGAGTAGTGATTCCTCATCATAGGGAAAGAGCTGATCAGTAGGGAGTGGTGATTCCTCATCATAGGGAAAGAGCTGATCAGTAGGGAGTAGTTTTCCCCATCATAGGGAAAGAGCTGATCAGTAGGGAGTGGTGATTCCCCATCATAGGGCAAGAGCTGATCAGTAGGGAGTAGTGATTCCTCATCATAGGGAAAGAGCTGATCAGTAGGGAGTAGTGATTCCCCATCATAGGGAAAGAGCTGATCAGTAGGGAGTAGTGATTCCTCATCATAGGGAAAGAGCTGATCAGTAGGGAGTAGTGATTCCCCATCATAGGGAAAGAGCTGATCAGTAGGGAGTGGTGATTCCTCATCATAGGGAAAGAGCTGATCAGTAGGGAGTAGTGATTCCTCATCATAGGGAAAGAGCTGATCAGTAGGGAGTAGTGATTCCCCATCATAGGGAAAGAGCTGATCAGTAGGGAGTAGTGATTCCCCATCATAGGGAAAGAGCTGATCAGTAGGGAGTAGTGATTCCTCATCATTAGGAAAGAGCTGATCAGTAGGGAGTGGTGATTCCTCATCATAGGGAAAGAGCTGATCAGTAGGGAGTGGTGATTCCTCATCATAGGGAAAGAGCTGATCAGTAGGGAGTGTTGATTCCTCATCATAGGGAAAGAGCTGATCAGTAGGGAGTAGTGATTCCTCATCATAGGGAAAGAGCTGATCAGTAGGGAGTAGTTTTCCCCATCATAGGGAAAGAGCTGATCAGTAGGGAGTAGTGATTCCCCATCATAGGGAAAGAGCTGATCAGTAGGGAGTAGTTTTCCCCATCATAGGGAAAGAGCTGATCAGTAGGGAGTAGTGATTCCTCATCATAGGGAAAGAGCTGATCAGTAGGGAGTGGTGATTCCCCATCATAGGGAAAGAGCTGATCAGTAGGGAGTAGTTTTCCCCATCATAGGGAAAGAGCTGATCAGTAGGGAGTAGTGATTCCTCATCATAGGGAAAGAGCTGATCAGTAGGGAGTAGTTTTCCCCATCATAGGGAAAGAGCTGATCAGTAGGGAGTAGTGATTCCTCATTATAGGGAAAGAGCTGATCAGTAGGGAGTAGTGATTCCCCATCATAGGGAAAGAGCTGATCAGTAGGGAGTGGTGATTCCCCATCATATGGAAAGAGCTGATCAGTAGGGAGTAGTGATTCCCCATCATAGGGAAAGAGCTGATCAGTAGGGAGTAGTGATTCCCCATCATAGGGAAAGAGCTGATCAGTAGGGAGTAGTTTTCCCCATCATAGGGAAAGAGCTGATCAGTAGGGAGTACTGATTCCTCATCATAGGGAAAGAGCTGATCAGTAGGGAGTAGTGATTCCTCATCATAGGGAAAGAGCTGATCAGTAGGGAGTGGTGATTCCCCATCATAGGGAAAGAGCTGATCAGTAGGGAGTGGTGATTCCCCATCATAGGGAAAGAGCTGATCAGTAGGGAGTAGTGATTCCCCATCATAGGGAAAGAGCTGATCAGTAGGGAGTGGTGATTCCTCATCATAGGGAAAGAGCTGATCAGTAGGGAGTGGTGATTCCTCATCATATGGAAAGAGCTGATCAGTAGGGAGTAGTTTTCCCCATCATAGGGAAAGAGCTGATCAGTAGGGAGTGGTGATTCCCCATCATAGGGAAAGAGCTGATCAGTAGGGAGTGGTGATTCCTCATCATATGGAAAGAGCTGATCAGTAGGGAGTAGTTTTCCCCATCATAGGGAAAGAGCTGATCAGTAGGGAGTAGTGATTCCTCATCATAGGGAAAGAGCTGATCAGTAGGGAGTAGTGATTCCTCATCATAGGGAAAGAGCTGATCAGTAGGGAGTAGTGATTCCCCATCATAGGGAAAGAGCTGATCAGTAGGGAGTAGTGATTCCCCATCATAGGGAAAGAGCTGATCAGTAGGGAGTAGTGATTCCTCATCATAGGGAAAGAGCTGATCAGTAGGGAGTAGTGATTCCCCATCATATGGAAAGAGCTGATCAGTATGGAGTAGTTTTCCCCATCATAGGGAAAGCTGATCAGTAGGGAGTAGTGATTCCCCATCATATGTAAAGAGCAGACCAGTAGGGAGTAGTGAGTCCCTGTCAGAGCAGAACTGTAGGGATTTTTGATTCCTCACAAGATGGAAGAGCGGCTAGTGAAATAGGTACTGTAGCATTATAGCACAGCTGTCAGTCATCCCCCGGCCTCATGGACCTGGTATAGAACAATTTTCCAGAACTTACATTCACACCTTCCCTCTGTCTAACCCTTATAATAACCGGAGAACCGGAATGAGTTATAGACAGGCGATCAGAGAGAAGTGAGACATGGATGTGGGAGCTAGGAATTACAGGAAAAGATGCGGTAACCACTAAGTAGTCGACAGTAAGTAGTCATTCTGCTGTGGGGCATTCTTGCACTGGTCCTGTAGAAATGATGGCACATTATCAGTCCCCTGCTGGTATTTTGGGGCATCGCAGTTTGAATCCACAACTCTTCGGACGTCTCAGCTCTATAAGTGTCAGGACAAACCTGATCCTGTTGTAATTCACCTCTCTGTGCTCACCCGCCTCTCCCTGGCACACACCTGTGTGTGCCCTGACCCCCAGTGCCTCATAGTGCCTCAAAACCCCAATGGTTCTCCTTGTACATACATCTCCTGTGTGTATCACAGCTGGTGCATTTGGTGTCTATAGCTGTGTATAGTAAATTGTGTTATCACAAATTATGTGTATGTTTGTACTCGCAATAATCAGTGTTTGCATAGCGTAATAATACACAAATTAGCTCTGCGCATGCCCGCAGCACGCTCCGCATACATATACAGCTATGCAGACTTGTGGGACTCAGACACTTACTGCTGGAGAGTCGGGATATTAACGACTTCTGATTTATTGCGTTTCAGCACAGAAGCTGATTTATTCCTGGCTCGGACATATGTTATGATTTTGTGAGCTCATTTCACACAGTTGTGTTTTTATTCCTGTATAAGAGTTTGCTGAGCTACCAAAGCAGAAGCGCACAACATGTCTCAGCCAAGAGGGCCACATTGGGATATAGAGCTCAGTGAAGGGGCCGCCGTAACACGTTACTTGGAAATTGTACGTATTTTACACGTTTAAACAACACATTCTCAGTAGACTTGGGAGCCTATGTATTAATAATCGCGGAACTACTGCTATTATTGAGGCCTCGTAACGTGTCCGATAGTTTCATATAAAAAGATCTCTCTCCTTCCCGCAGGCTGAAGATGGTATGAACTACCGGGGCCAAACTCTGTAAAGCTTTGGGGTCAGATAGGGGTACATAGGGGGTCAGATCGTAGTCCCCATTGATGATGATAATGGGGACTGTCATCTGCAGCGCTAATTAGCACTTTGCCGGGGATATCTGTGAAATCTCCTGCATTGTACTATTAGTACATAGCAATAGTTCATTAAATGATGCAGAAACTAAAGTTTTTACAACATTTTATGAAAGAAGAAACAAAAACTTTGATAAAGTACATAGGCCCCTTAATGACAAACTTGATGATGTTTGTTTCTGATTCGTGCCAGGGGTGGGCAATAAGCAGCACTCCAGCTGTTGTTGAACTACGAATCCCAGCATGCCTTGCAATGGTTTTAGCATGACCAAATAGCAAAACTGTTGAAGGGCATGCTGGGATGTGTAGATCTACAACAGCTGGGGGGGGTGCTTATAGCCCACCCCTAGATTAGCCTATCAATAATGTGTTCAATGTTGGATACGGCAATTGCAGGTTAAAAATCCTCTTAAATCTAGCTAGCCTAAATTGGTTTGGGATATTTTCTTCATATTCATCATCTCGACATGTTTTGCATGTCGACACTAATGAAATGTTGATAAAACAGTGTGTCCTGGTGGTGAAGCGATCACTTAGCTGCATTCAGCTCTGGTGGTCCGACGCGGTTTTCCGGGCTTAGGTGATGCAGAGTTCAGGTACATTTACCTCTATCCCTAATTCTAATCCTCATCCCAACCCTCCCCCTGCAGCCTGACCCTAATGTCGGCATTCTGCAGAATGTCTGCATTCCACACGTCGGCATTACATATGTCGACATTCTGCAGATGTTGACATGTTCCATATTGACAGTTCAATAATGTCTATATCATAACTGTTGACATTCTGGTGTCGATATAATGACCTGTCAACATTTTGAATGTCTACATGGTGACCGCATCCCGGGCTAACATGTTTTATATACAGTATGCATCAATGTCATCTGTCACCAACAAAATACAATGACAGGTCTGCGGGTGAATGGAATAGACAACTAATACCCCTTTTACACCGGAGCTAAAACCGGGGTTTTTGAAGGGTTAACCCGGGCAGCTCCCTGGTGTAAAAGGGGAGAGAGTTGGATCGCCGGGTCGAGTGACCCGGCAATCCAACCCAGGTAACCAGCAGGGTTTAACACGGGCGTAGCCCGTGAAACTCTGCTGTGAGAACAGCGCACTCCGGGTCACGATGACCTGGAGTGCGCTGCTAGCCGGCCAATTGGTCCGGCTTCAGTGGTGCTTGGAGATGACGTCATCTCCAAGCGACCACTTTCACTCCGCAAAAGCTGGGTCTATGCAGACCCGACTGCGGTGTGAGCGGCGCTGACTCGGGAATATCCCGAGTCGGCGCCGGCAAAATTCCGGGTCTGATCCGGATAGGAACTTTGTTCCAACTCCGGGTCAGACCCGGAATTTAGGTGGAAAAGGGGTAAAAGTGATATAGAGAAGGGGGAGAATACGGGATGCTGACAGTTCAGCGCTGTCCTTTATTAGTAGTTGAACGAAGTTTTGGCTACAGACTTAGGGCCTGATTCAGACCCGGTCGCTATGAGCGTACGCTCGCATGATGCGTATGCAAATATTTGAAAGTGACGCGGCGGGGAGCGATTGCTCGCCAAGGCATAAGCACGCCCATCTTACCTGTACGAGCATTCGCTTTGTGTATGCCGACTCCCCTTAGCGAATGCAGAGACGCCCACTGCCCCACGTCATCTCCTGGAAGCTTGTGAAAACATTGGTACATCGACCACTATCGGATGGGAACGCAGTGCTTGTGGTAGCTTTTTTCTACCGCAAGTATTGCGAGGAAAACCGAGTAAAAAAAATGGCTGGTGACGTGTACTATGACGCTGCCTGATAATTATGCACGCCTCTAAAACGGCGTTGAAACACTCAGGCACACCTGCGTTCACTCCTCCAACCCCCCTGTTTTTACTGGACGTGCTCCTGTTACCACCCACAAACGGCCTCTCCTGTCACTCATACGCATGCGCAGATTAACAACCATCGGCAATAGCCAGTGCACTGCGGATAGCGTCCGGGTCTGAATCAGGCCCTTCATGCCGAAAATTCGTCGGTGGTAGCCAGTGTGGGCTAAATAATAGTTAATCAAGTTGCATAAGGTAAAATTGCAAGCTAATATATATATATATATTTATGTGGGTGTGTGAATATATATATATATATATATATTTATATAGCTCCTCTTAAGATGCAAATGCTACAGTGCAGAATGATCGGGCATTATACATACCTTGCTTGGCACAGATAAAACGTATATGAGCTTGAGATACAGACAACTTTTTAGGTTACACGTTACCTGCGGGAGGGCCTGAGACACTGTCACCTGGGAGCACAACTCTCAGCACTACAAATAATGTATGAAAATGCACAAACCTCGGCTGGAAGTGGCGGCGCAGTCTGTCTGTTGGGGTGGGACTGCGCAGAGTCTTGCAATATAATTACTACAATATCCAATAGTCAGAGCTCTGCAGTACAAAGGCGGACTGCGTGACGTCATATCTGATTTGCTGTCTGTCACTATCCGACGCGCAGTGCACTAAATAAATAATAGTGTGAATAAACAAATAATTCACCTCCAAGATGGCGGCCCTGTCTGGGTGACAGGTGGGTGACCAGCAGAGGGCCACATACAATGAAGCCGTGGGTTGTGCATTGTCGTTTTAAAAACATGGGCATAAGTGTTTTTACGTATGCCCGACGGCGCAGACCGGATACAGACCTGCACGCATCTTATTTTTTATTTTTATTAGTGTGCACTTTACGCCTGTGATTTTGGACGCAATTGCGTTCAAACACCGCATCAAACCCTTTTCACAGCTGATTGTGTCCCTCTTTGGCCATTTGAATTGCTGATAACACATTGCTGGATAAGTGAGATGGGTATTAGTGTCATTGTGATCAGCTTGTGTACTATCTGCTGTACATACAGCTGGGAGCAGTAACCAGAGATCATTCCTAATATATATTCTGTTAGTATTGCACAGATTTCCCTCCTAGGTATCCTGTATGATGTTGCCTTATTAGCAGTGGATGACGTACAGGCCTGTATGATGTTGCCTCATTAGCAGCGGATGACGTACAGGCCTGTATGATGTTGCCTCATTAGCAGTGGATGACGTACAGGCCTGTATGATGTTGCCTCATTAGCAGTGGATGACGTACAGGCCTGTATGATGTTGCCTTATTAGCAGTGGATGACGTACAGGCCTGTATGATGTTGCCTCATTAGCAGCGGATGACGTACAGGCCTGTATGATGTTGCCTCATTAGCAGCGGATGACGTACAGGCCTGTATGATGTTGCCTCATTAGCAGCGGATGACGTACAGGCCTGTATGATGTTGCCTCATTAGCAGTGCATGACGTACAGGCCTGTATGATGTTGCCTCATTAGCAGTGGATTATGTACAGGCCTGTATGATGTTGCCTCATTAGAAGTGGATTACGTACAGGCCTGTATGATGTTGCCTCATTAGCAGCGGATGACGTACAGGCCTGTATGATGTTGCCTCATTAGCAGCGGATGACGTACAGGCCTGTATGATGTTGCCTCATTAGCAGTGCATGACGTACAGGCCTGTATGATGTTGCCTCATTAGCAGTGGATTATGTACAGGCCTGTATGATGTTGCCTCATTAGCAGTGGATTACGTACAGGCCTGTATAATGTTGCCTCATTAGCAGTGGATGGCGTACAGGCCTGTATGATGTTGCCTCATTAGCAGCGGATTACGTACAGGCCTTTATGATGTTGCCTCATTAGCAGCGGATTACGTACAGGCCTTTATGATGTTGCCTCGTTAGCAGCGGATTACGTACAGGCCTGTATGATGTTGCCTCGTTAGCAGCGGATTACGTACAGGCCTGTATGATGTTGCCTCATTAGCAGTGGATGACGTACAGGCCTGTATGATGTTGCCTCATTAGCAGTGGATGACGTACAGGCCTGTATGATGTTGCCTCATTAGCAGTGGATGACGTACAGGCCTGTATGATGTTGCCTCATTAGCAGTGGATTACGTACAGGCCTGTATGATGTTGCCTCATTAGAAGCGGATTACGTACAGGCCTGTATGATGTTGCCTCATTAGCAGTGGATGACGTACAGGCCTGTATGATGTTGCCTCATTAGCAGTGGATGACGTACAGGCCTGTATGATGTTGCCTCATTAGCAGTGGATGACGTACAGGCATGTATGATGTTGCCTCATTAGCAGTGGATGACGTACAGGCCTGTATGATGTTGCCTCATTAGCAGTGGATTACGTACAGGCCTGTATGATGTTGCCTCATTAGCAGTGGATTATGTACAGGCCTGTATGATGTTGCCTCATTAGAAGCGGATTATGTACAGGCCTGTATGATGTTGCCTCATTAGCAGTGGGTGACGTACAGGCCTGTATAATGTTGCCTCATTAGCAGTGGATGACGTACAGGCCTGTATGATGTTGCCTTATTAGAAGTGGATGACGTACAGGCCTGTATGATGTTGCCTCATTAGTAGTGGATTACGTACAGGCCTGTATGATGTTGCCTCATTAGCAGTGGATTACGTACAGGCCTGTATGATGATGCCTCATTAGCAGTGGATTACGTACAGGCCTGTATGATGTTGCCTCATTAGCAGTGGATTACATACAGGCCTGTATGATGTTGCCTCATTAGAAGCGGATTACGTACAGGCCTGTATGATGTTGCCTCATTAGCAGTGGATGACGTACAGGCCTGTATGATGTTGCCTCATTAGCAGTGGATGACGTACAGGCCTGTATGATGTTGCCTCATTAGAAGTGGATTATGTACAGGCCTGTATGATGTTGCCTCATTAGCAGTGGATTATGTACAGGCCTGTATGATATTGCCTCATTAGCAGTGGATTATGTACAGGCCTGTATGATGTTGCCTCATTAGAAGCGGATTATGTACAGGCCTGTATGATGTTGCCTCATTAGAAGTGGATGACGTACAGGCCTGTATGATGTTGCCTCATTAGCAGTGGATGACGTACAGGCCTGTATGATGTTGCCTCATTAGAAGCGGATGACGTACAGGCCTGTATGATGTTGCCTCATTAGAAGCGGATTACGTACAGGCCTGTATGATGTTGCCTCATTAGCAGTGGATGACGTACAGGCCTGTATGATGTTGCCTCATTAGCAGTGGATGACGTACAGGCCTGTATGATGTTGCCTCATTAGCAGTGGATTATGTACAGGCCTGTATGATATTGCCTCATTAGCAGTGGATTATGTACAGGCCTGTATGATGTTGCCTCATTAGAAGCGGATTATGTACAGGCCTGTATGATGTTGCCTCATTAGAAGTGGATGACGTACAGGCCTGTATGATGTTGCCTCATTAGAAGCGGATTATGTACAGGCCTGTATGATGTTGCCTCATTAGAAGTGGATGACGTACAGGCCTGTATGATGTTGCCTCATTAGAAGCGGATTATGTACAGGCCTGTATGATGTTGCCTCATTAGAAGCGGATGACGTACAGGCCTGTATGATGTTGCCTCATTAGAAGCGGATTACGTACAGGCCTGTATGATGTTGCCTCATTAGAAGTGGATGACGTACAGGCCTGTATGATGTTGCCTCATTAGAAGCGGATGACGTACAGGCCTGTATGATGTTGCCTCATTTGAAGTGGATGACGTACAGGCCTGTGTGATGTTGCCTCATTAGCAGTGGATGACGTACAGGCCTGTATGATGTTGCCTCATTAGAAGCGGATTATGTACAGGCCTGTATGATTCCTCATTAGAAGCGGATTACGTACAGGCCTGTATGATGCCTCATTAGCAGCGGATTACGTACAGGCCTGTATGATGTTGCCTCATTAGCAGTGGATGACGTACAGGCCTGTATGATGTTGCCTCATTAGCAGTGGATGACGTACAGGCCTGTATGATGTTGCCTCATTAGAAGTGGATTATGTACAGGCCTGTATGATGTTGCCTCATTAGAAGTGGATTATGTACAGGCCTGTATGATGTTGCCTCATTAGAAGTGGATTATGTACAGGCCTGTATGATGTTGCCTCATTAGCAGTGGATGACGTACAGGCCTGTATGATGTTGCCTCATTAGCAGTGGATGACGTACAGGCCTGTATGATATTGCCTCATTAGAAGTGGATTATGTACAGGCCTGTATGATGTTGCCTCATTAGCAGTGGATGACGTACAGGCCTGTATGATGTTGCCTCATTAGCAGTGGATGACGTACAGGCCTGTATGATATTGCCTCATTAGAAGTGGATTATGTACAGGCCTGTATGATGTTGCCTCATTAGCAGTGGATGACGTACAGGCCTGTGTGATGTTGCCTCATTAGAAATGGATTATGTACAGGCCTGTATGATGTTGCCTCATTAGAGGTGAATGATGTACAGGCCTGTATGATGTTGCCTCATTAGAGGTGAATGATGTACAGGCCAGAGCACTGTTTGGATGCGGGTGGCCTCTAAGAATTGTGACATCATGTTGTGACTTCATCGGGGACTTCAGGTGACGGCAGAACTCATCTGGGTCTTTCCGCCTCATACCACCATCATTAGCACACTGGCTGTCCCCGCACTGCTGGGCTCACAGGAATCCTTGCTCTGTGCACTGTATGCAGCTCTGGCAGTGTGCCGCAGTCTGTTACTTTATACTCTTTATTATGAGTATATGTACAGGGTTTGGTGAAATGCACAATGAGATTCGTCCCGTTAACATGGGGAGCCCAATGTCAGCGTACAGAGCGACGACAAGTCGCAGGACCCATTTTGTATGACATAATCCTTACGTAGAGGTGGCGGAATGTGACGCTCCACCAGACGTAGAGACTCCAGCGCAGGAGTACTTTACCCGAATTTCGTGACTTTATTTGCTAGTAGTGTGCTGGATACTGTATATAGGATTAGTATTTGGTATTGGCAGATTTAGCATAATGATGCATGGCGCGCGTCACTCGTACTGTGTAACAAATGAAGGGCCTGATTCAGGAATGGACGCAGGGTAACATCAACGCTCTTTTTATTTTTTATTTTATTTTTTTACACAGCGGCTCTCCTAAACTATGCAACAGGCGCAGGAGGCGTTATTAGTAAATAAAAAGATGCTCATTGCCGGCTTCTGTGATCTGCTGCATCCGAGGACACAGCGTCGGATCAACTGCGTGACCATAAGACATCAGGCAGCCGGGGGCAGTGAAGATCTGTCCGAAGGACGCAGCCACTGGCTTCAGCAGGCCCAGTAAAGGGGACCGGCACGCCCCCAGTTTTCTGTAACACTTGCTGACGTCATCGTGGCCTCAGATCTGCACACGCCCATCGGGATTACGAACATCTCTGAATTACAGGAAAAAGTATATGATCAGGTTAAAAAGGCAAAGTACAGAGTTCCTTACACTGTAGGGCAGGGTGAGTAACCTAGAGGCAACTCAGAATGTCCCCTGCAAGTAAGGTGCCCAGGCCAGTGAGTCTGCATCAGAAGACGCAGTTGCTGGCTTCGGCACGCCGCCAAAATGGAGGCGCCGCACATCTGGTTTGGGGAACACTCCCCTTTCCCGCCGGCAAACTGCCGCAGTGTGTCATTCAGTGCTGCAGCGTTCTATGACCTGGGCTGCAGCAACATCGCAGCACATGTGCAGTCCCGGAACCATCTGTCTGGACTGCCACCTGTGTTGGATCAGCCCCTAAGTCCTCAGTAGTGTACTAAGTACTTAGGATTAGTTTAAGACACATATTTTAATTAACAGACACATGGCGCGGCTACGTTGCAAAATCCGTGGCGCAGAAAAGGAGCTGTTTGGTGAGATTTGAGAATAGGTGATGTGGGCACATCTCTGTGTATATATACGTATATTGAGCGCGACCTCCCACCGGGTTCCGGAATGATCATTAGGTTGGGCGCAGTCGTGTCTTGATTGGAGTCGACCTCTTCATATTTGAGCGGCGAAGTCTTCACACGTTCTATAATTATTCCCAGGCTGATTGCTGGCACGTTCCTAGGACACTGATTGGAGGCACTGCTTGTTATATGGGGTGACGCTGGCAAGAAGAGGATTCCTGCCACAGAGATTCATTATAAAAGGTGTAAATCTATAATGAGTAGAGGTGGTGAGAACATCTGATCTGTGATTAGCATTCATGTGTCATGCTGCAATGTAACCAGACGTATTTACCTACAATAAAGTTACGTAATGCTCCTCGTTACTGGCTACGGGGTGTTACTGGCTAGCTGCGCTCTTATTGCCGTCTGCGTCACCTTCGTCAGCCTCCATGTTTGGCGCTGTTTTCGGTATCTCCGTAGTTTATATGTATGTGTAACCGTAGTAAATAAAACAAAGGGCTCCCTTCCTGTAGTTCATTTTCTTCTAGAAAGAGGAATGAGCACCAAAAACAGAAGAAGAAAAAAATGAGGGAGGGGGATGGGGAATCCTCTCTGCCAGGTCCAGGAAGAAAGAGGAGATTAACCTAATTTCCAGTGACTTCATGTTCTCTTCCCGTTAGTGAATAACACAAGTTGGTTTCTTTAGCCATGGGAGCCATGTTGTGGTGGGAGCTTGGAGTCCATATAAATGTGTCATTGGTGACCTCCAGCGCACCGGTGTGAGGGCTGCTGTTGTAGGTGCTTGGAGGGAATGCTGGATGGTGACCGGTGCATTCGCTCATGGATGGTCTTCCAGTAAGGTTTTATTAGCGGGCAGGACCACCAGAGGTACTTGTTTGTGTAACACAAATCTGTTACCATTCCTCAGGCCCCTGGGGAAGCGTTTGTGTCTGTTATACATACATAACATCACTTTCTGCAGAAAGATGAAGAAAATCCACTCTTACATGAATATATATATAGGGACAGTGTGTATTGCTGAGATTGTATGCATGAAATCATTGCCCATCATTCTCCTCTGCAGGGGGAACGTGAGAGTGATTGGCATCTGGGCAGACTTGCACTGTGGGGAAAGTGATGACATCACAGCTGAATGACCTATATCAGGACACTATCCAGGGGATGTGCTAGGAGCTCCTGATGTCTACAATGGGGTGGGAATAATACTTTGTATCATAGCTGTACTTTATTCCGCCTCCAGGCTTTGTACCTGCAAATGTCAGTTGTGGGGTGTAGTGCTTCCCTAGGAAGTTCTACTAAGCTTCATCTTATAGCCGATACCCAAATAAGTCAGACCATACATGAAAGTGCCCCATATAATAACCAGCCCGATATCCTCTCATGACTATGCAAAGACCTAATTTGGTTTTAAACCAAACAGTATTACAGGAGAAAAACTGACATGTTAGAATGAATTGGTGGGGAGGGGGGTTAGTGGGATTGTGTGCGGAGTTAAGTGCATTTGTACCTATAGAAAAGCTGTATTTACCCCCATGTAAGTCGCCTTTACTGAGCATATTCTACTTTATCATCTGGAACTATGGGCCTGATTCAGAGCCGCTCGTAAGCGGCCGCTCCGAGCGATGTTCGCACAACTGCGCATGCGTATGGGTTGTAATACACATGCGCCCACCAGTCATTGCGGTCGGAAATTGTGTGCTCGCAAAATAGCGAATGCCTGCTAATTTGAGTGACAGAATGAGGCGTTTGTTGGTGGTAAGAGGGGAAGCTTTTAAAACGGGGAGTGGAGATCTGAACGCAGGCGTGCCAAACGGTCAAAACGGACATTTTAAGGGTGTGCATAATTAACAAAGCAGCGTCATCGACCACGTCACTTTGTTGTCTTTTAGCCTGAACTGCTCGCATGATTGCGGTAGGAAAATCCTACCACAAGTACTGCGAGCAGTTCAGACGCCTTTCGATGTACTCGATTAATCTAATAAATAGCGGAGATGACGTAGGATGCGAGCGGCCAGGGGGAGTCTTTACAAAATAGCGAGCGCATGTTTCGTTCGCTCGCTCGCTCAGACATAGAGGCGTCAACAGACCGCAAAGAGCGAGCGCTCTATTAAAATATCCGGCCCCTTTTTCTGAACGAGCGAGCGCAAATAGCGTCCGACTCTGAATCAGGCCCTGTGTGTGATGGGGAAAGGTTAGAGAGAGGTGCTGTAACCCATATAATCACCCAGATTCATTATATAAAGGCCGATGTTTGGTGACTACGGCTTACAGCAACTGTGTTACCTGTGCACCACTTCTCCCTGACTATGGCCCTGATTCAGAGCCGGACGCAAGTGGCTGCTCGTTCGCTCCGAGCGATGTTTGCCCAACTGCGCATGCGTACGGATCGTAATACGCATGCGCGAACCACTCAGTGCGGCCGAAATTCTTGTGCTCGCAAAATAGCGAATGCCTGATAATTTGAGAGACAGAAAGAGGCGTATGTGGGTGGTAACAGGGGAAGGTGCTTGAAAACGGGGAGTGGAGATCCGATCGCAGGCGTGCTTAAAGGTCAAAACGGGCGTTTTATGGGTGTGCATATTTAAACCAGCAGCGTCATTGACCACGTCACTGGGTTCTTTTATAGCCAGAACTGCTCGCAAAATTGTGGTAGCAAAAACCAACCACAAGAATAGCGAGCAGTTCATACGCTGGTCGATGTACTCGATTAATCTAATAAATAGCGGACATGACGTAGGATGCGAGCGGCCAGGGGGCGTATTTTTCCAAAAAACGAACGCAAGTTTTGTTCGCTCGTTCAGACCTAGAGGCGTGAACAGACCGCAAACAGCGAACGGTTCATTTGAATAGCCACCCCTTGTTTTAGAACGAACGACCGCAAATAGCGAGTGGCTCTGAATGAGGGCCTATATGCGATGCAGGTAGGATGTACAATGAGGGACACTGCAAACATGCCGGTGCACCTTTATAAATGTGAAAATCTTTACCTATGTTGTATAAGTGACAGCAGTTAGTAGCCATTATAGGGGGATATACTGCACATTCACCAGTCTGATGAATAAGTCATAGGGATTGTGTGTTTTTCCCTAGATGCCCCCCACTTGCACGGATTTGCTAATTCTGTAGCTTCACCATTGATTTGTAACTGATAACAGCTGATGTGATTTTATTTTGATTGCTTTGTCTGCTGTATCTTGGCTGTGATTGCCATAGTAACGTGCAGCATATATTTGATGTGCTGCTGTGCCAAGGCCAGAGATTAAGGGCCGGAATGCAGAGATAGGCGCAGTGGCGATGTCGGATCCAAGCGACCAATGTATTCAGTCTGATGGTTACCGCCGGGGGACACAGAACAAATTTGTACGCAGAGAGAGGCAATTTCAGTGACCGTCCCTGGGTGGTAGCAGGGGGTGACTAGCCAGCTGCGGACGTGTCGCAGTCAGCGACTGCGTCACTTGCCGCAGTTGCAGTGATTTTGGCGGCCATGTTAACAGGGATAATTTGCACCCCCCCCCATAGGGCTGGTGCAATGTTCGATTGGTGCGTCTTAAAGTGTACTGCGGTGGATTATCGCTGCAGGCGGTGTGTGTCTGTCCGAATCCCGTTGGCTGTGGTATAAATATGCCGTTGCGCTGTGTAAAATTACGCTGTGGCGCCAGCAATAGCGTCCACTTCTGCATCAGCCCTAAGTCAGGCGTCTTCCAGGCCCGACAGGCTAAGATTTGTATTACATATAGTAGTAATCATTCCTCCCCCCTTGACATAACATTCCAGTGCTAAAGGTAACTCTATGTACCCATCCTGGATTATATATACATACATTCCTGTAACCATGGCACCAGGACTCCGCCCTCTAATCATCAAGTCTGGACACACCCCTATCATCCCACCTGATAGGGAGCATCACTCCGCAGTGTTCCCCAAAGTCTGTGTAGGGGGAAGTTTTTCTTGGCCATAAAGCTCCTCATTCCCCCAGCACAGGACTTGTCCTACTTGGCCCGGATTGTTTTCAGTTATAGCAGCAGCTGCGTGAACACATTTGTGTTGGAGATTTGGCCAGTTACCATAAACCATTCTCTGGCTGTCTCCGTGTGAGGCCCCCTCATTGACACAGAGGGAACATCTGAATAACCATCGCATCTGCCATTGGGTCTCAAGCTCAGCTCATCCCAGTCACTGAGCGATTGCCAGTGGACACAGAGGAGGAATCCATTACACGTTGTCCCTCAGTATGTGCGCAGACAGGATATTCTTTGTGTCAGAGTACAGTTTACAAGCCTCACACAGTGACTCCAGCATTCCCTGTCTTTGCTGTAGATATAAAACACAGCAAAATTGTACATTATTATTATTATTATATATTTTTTTTTTTACTGATCACTTCCAGGCCTGGGGAATCTCTATAGAGCTGACATGTTGTTCATTAAAATCTGAAATCAGCCGGAAACGAAACAGAACACAGTCTCTCTCGTCCTTAGAGAGCTATCCGCATCTAGTTATTGTACTGGCCAGATGTGGTCCTCTCATTCAGTAACCAGCAACGCGATGGTGCGTTCTCAGCGCAGCGATTTGTAACTGTATTAGATCTCCCGGCGAGTACAAAGGTGGTACTCCCTAACTAAGGAGGTGACAGCTCTACCTGTAAGGAAATGCTATTTATTAGAGATTTGATACATGTATTCTTTGCACATCCTCGTCCATGTATCCTTACTCTCATTACACGTGAATATCACGTGTGTCATCTGTGTGGGTGTCCGTGGCTTATTGCAGCCACAGGACTTTGCCGAGCAGTTGTACTTCAGGGTTTTTCCTCTTATTACTGAGCAATGTTTTCCAGTCATTACCAGAGCCCGAGCGCTGAGCTTTTCCTGCCCAGTCAGAGGCGACAACATGATCTAGGTTGAGGTTTCCTCATTAAGATGAAGGTCGCGCTTCGGGGCTGCTTCCACCTCTAGTAATTGTCTGTCAGAGGCACGTCCTTGTTCCTTCATTACAGTGCATCAGCGTCCCCGTAGCTTTACCGCAGCCTGTGATCCCAGGCCAACCTTACATAATAATACGCAGAGGCTGCATTCCGCGTAAGTGCTAGTACGTTCCCACAGAACAATGGCATATATGGTACATGCTTGGTGTAGGTCTGAATGGTAATCAGCCCCCCTCCCCCCTGGGTATGTGATTTCATATTGGACAAGATCACATATAATCAGTGCCTCATACAGGCTATCTAGAATCAGACAGAAGAGATTTTCTGTAAGATACAACATCTGCAACGTGTTTCAATATAAGCCGAAAGCTGACTGAGAAGCCAGGAGACCGGGCATAAATAATTGTCTGTCATTGATCATTTGATAGAAAGGACTCTGGACCTCATTCAGAGTCGGTCGAAGCGGCCGCACGGTCGTACGGGAAAAGGGGCCGGATATTCAAATGATTTCCTCGCAAGTTGCTTCCCAAAGTTCGGTTCGGTAGTTGGCCGACCAAGGGGAGGAAGAGGTCGGAAGACTAAAAAATACGCCCCCTTCTCGTACGCATTGCACGTCATCTCCGGGCATATAAGGATTAATCGAGACCATCGGGAACCATCGGAACTAGTCGTAGAGCTTAAGGTTGACCATACCCTCTCTTAAGCTCTACGATCATGTCAGTGTAAAAACCTCCCAGGTCACATGTGCCATGACACTACTTTGTTAATTATGCACTCCCATAATCCGTATGCACTCCCATAAAGCGCCGTTCGCATAATTAGGCACGCCTGCGTTCGGATCTCCACTCCCCCGTTTTCAAGCACCTTCCCCTGTTACCACCCACAAACTCCTCCATCTGTCACTCAAACTACCGACCTGGCTGTGTTCAAGGAGAGAGAAATTTCTGATCGTAGCGGCTAGTTTGCGCACGCGCATTGCGAACTTTACGCATGCGCAGTATAGCGAACATCGGTAGCGTACGACCGTGCGGCCGCTTCGACCGACTCTGAGGTCCTCTATGCCCACAATTGCTGATAGGGTACACAATATACACTTCTGTCACGGGGAGGGTCCCGGCCTTCCCAGGCAAAGAAACTTTAGAGGCTTATGTAATAGGATGCGAGCTCCAGACGCTGCGGGAACTCCTGCAAGTCTTCCTGTATTTTTACAGCGGCAATCATTTTAAAGGCATATAACCAGCTTGATTTTGCCTTAAAAATGATTGCCGCTGTAAAAAATACGGGAAGACTCACCGTAGTTCCTGCAGCGGCTGCAGCTCGCAACCTATTACATAAGCCCCTTACGATGTTACTCTACAAATTCAATATGTGTCGTAAGAAACTGTGGAAGCATTGGCCAGATAGATGGCCTCGTGGTGCTATGTTTGTAACTTGATAGGTTTGAGAGGAGTTGTACTAATGGGATGCGGTCAGTATCCTGACCGCCGGAATCCCGAAGGTAAGTAGCGGGGTTGGGTAGGGGCAGCGTTGGGGGTTAGTCACTAAGGGGGGAGGGGGGGGGTTAGGTTCAGGCACCACGGAGGGAGGGTTAGGGTAGGGGGGAGGTTTAGAATACTAACTGATAAGTGTCTGTATTCTAACCCTGTTGGGATTCTGACCGTCAGCATTCCGTTCCCATACCGTAACGAATAATGTACATCTCCCCATCTATCAAAATCCGCAGTGGTTCCTAGATACTCCCCCGTGTCACCACTGATGCACATACACAGCTGGCATCTAACCTGTATTCACAACCAGTAGTGACGCTGTAACTAGGGCACCAATCAGAGCCAATACGGTGTGCGAGGAAGAGCCCTGTTCTGTTGCCTAGTATAGCTAGCAGCGCCCTATTCTGGTGTCCGGCTGGTACAAATAGCGGCACTCCATACTGGCGGCCAGCGCAGGTAATACTAATGGCTAGTGTACATAGAGTAACCCACTCTTGCGGCTATTGATCATAGCAATGACAGATATGCAGTCAGCATGTTGACATTTACTATATCCCCATTCATAAAGTCGACACCAGAGTGTTGACAGTTGTGATATCAACATGATTAAAATGTCCTCATTCATACCCACCAGCTCCTGTAGGGAATTATTCCCAAATATTTTTCATAGAACGTATATTACAGTCTGGAATCTGTTTGGCTTCAGGGAGATTAGGTGACAGTCTCCGGAGTCCTGGCGAGTCGGCAGGGTTGCTGTCCTGTAATAAATACGTGTTGCTTATTTACATACTGGGCTGTGCGGATTGTGTGGCGGCTCCCAGGCTCGGGAGAGCGCTGTGCACCGTTACCTGTGCTCTGACCTATTTGATGTGCAGAACAGAAATCCAGGGAAAGGGATTAATGGAGCACACACAATGTGATGAGACCATCCATGCTTCTAACTGGCATTTTATTCCAGAGCTACAGAGATGTCAGATCTATTTGTGTGATGTCTCTATGTAGAACGTAACGTTGAATAAACAATTTATAACGCATGAAATACAAGACAACGATTTATCCATGGGGCACAGATGTATGGGATCGCTGATTGCATCCCTTCATGCTGGAGTGTCTTAGTAACACTGTATATATAATATAGTAACAAAGATCCAAATATAGCAATGCTATTCTAACCGATGAATGAATGAACTAATCATATAATAATGTGTGATTCACAATAAGCCACCACTATCATCAAACCTCATTGTCCTATCCGCTAACCCTGTTACTGTAAATCTCAGGGGCCAACCAGACAAATCTAGATGCCAACATCGATTGCCAGTAATAATAATGTAATGTGAAGCCAGCGTCCTCTCTTTAGGCTCTTGATGAGTGAAGCTTGATGGGGCCAGTGATCTAGAAGCAACCGGAGACTTTGATTGTGATGTTGGTGATTTTATACAACTCATGCTTCATTTTACTATTAGACGTGCGTGTTCATCTGCGGCAATGTATACAGATAATACTGCTGTGTGTGGATATGTACTAATAATGGTTTATCCTGATATCCGCAACAATGTTCTGAAATATGGGGAAAATGTGAATGTTTGGTGATTTTGTCACACAGACGTGTTATCACGTGTGTTAGTTACAGTGCGGAGCGCTGCTAAACCAGGTCATATACAGGGGACGCTTGTAGTGTAATTCCGGCTCATGTACTGACGCTGCCTCGTCTCTGTCTGCAGCTTACACTGACTGAGGAACAGAATGAAGTGAGCAGGAACGGCTGCGAGTCTAAGGAGCTGGTCTTCCTGGTGCAAGTGGCCTGTCAGGTAAGCGTCACCCCGTGGGGCCAGGACGTAGCACAGACAGTGTGATTGGCCGGGACGTAGCACAGACCGTGTGATTGGCTGGGACGCAGCACAGACCCCGTGTGGCCAGGACGTAGCACAGACCGTGTTATTGGCCAGGACGTAGCACAGACCCCGTGTGGCCAGGACGTAGCACAGACCGTGTTATTGGCCAGGACGTAGCACAGACCGTGTGATTGGCCAGGATGTAGCACAGACAGTGTGATTGGCCGGGACGTAGCACAGACAGTGTGATTGGCCGGGACGTAGCACAGACCGTGTTATTGGCCGGGACGTAGCACAGACCGTGTGATTGGCCAGGACGTAGCACAGACAGTGTGATTGGCCGGGACGTAGCACAGACCGTGTTATTGGCCGGGACGTAGCACAGACCGTGTTATTGGCCGGGACGTAGCACAGACCGTGTGATTGGCCAGGACGTAGCACAGACCGTGTGATTGGCCAGGACGTAGCACAGACCGTGTGATTGGCCAGGACGTAGCACAGACTGTGTGATTGGCCAGGACGTAGCACAGACAGTGTAATTGGCCAGGATGTAGCACAGACAGTGTAATTGGCCAGGATGTAGCACAGACCGTGTAATTGGCCAGGACGTAGCACAGACCGTGTGATTGGCCAGGACGTAGCACAGACCGTGTGATTGGCCAGGACGTAGCACAGACCGTGTGATTGGCCAGGATGTAGCACAGACAGTGTGATTGGCCGGGACGTAGCACAGACAGTGTGATTGGCCGGGACGTAGCACAGACAGTGTGATTGGCCAGGACGTAGCACAGACAGTGTGATTGGCCGGGACGTAGCACAGACAGTGTGATTGGCCGGGACGTAGCACAGACCGTGTGATTGGCCAGGGCGTAGCACGGACAGTGTGATTGGCTGGGACGTAGCACAGACCGTGTGATTGGCCAGGGCGTAGCACGGACAGTGTGATTGGCCAGTACAGGTCCCTCTGTTCTGCTTTCTTTATGGGGCTGTTTTATTTTTGTGGTGTTCTCTCTTTTTTTTCTTAGTTATCCATATATTTGTCCCTTTTGTCTATGAATTCTTGTCCACAGCTGCTGGGGAGACTGTTCACTGTCTCTATCATCCAACGTCTTCCTTATGTTACAGCTCAGTCTCCAACACCCCAATGTCCACAGTGTGTCCGCTGGTTACAGAACTGCTCTTATATACATAAATGCTGAGCGTGTTATCCCCTCCGTCCCTTCTCTCTGAGCCGGGCCTGTTCAGCTTCCCCAGTCTTTCCTTACAGATTGTATAATGCAGCTGTCGCTATTCACGTTACTAATACCCGGGGTGAGGTCTTATCACTGTCCTATAGGGTGTAATGACAAAATGTGTAAATAAGAGCTGAGCAGATTTGTCTTTAGCTTTCAGTTTAAGTATCAGAGCGACTACTGTAGGTGCCCACCATGCAATGGACGGGACAGTCGGACCATTATCAGCTACTCGGTCCAATAATCTCCTATGCAACCCATTCTCTGCAAACTGAGACGCCCACTTGCAGTGCCTCGAGGTGTTTCCATCTCGGAGCGTCTTTAGAGGCACCATTAGTTGCTCCATGGAAGCTTGCAGGTGTCTCCGTCCGACACAGCAGATTTCACTGAAGTGTCAGATTAAATGATTGGATCTGACCTGTTGCTGCCACTCCGCGGCTTTTCTCCGATCAGTGAGCCGTGTTGTAGTGCGTATGAATTTTCGGATCATCTGTCCGACATTTCTGCTGATAGTTAATTTCCCCTCTGTGATGATCTCCGGACAGATAATTGTTTGGACAGTGTGTACACTCTAAATCAGGCATGTCAAACTCAAAATACCAACTGGACCAAATATTCAAGGTCTACGAGTATGTGGGCCACAAAAAAAAAAAAAAGACATATGCAATTTTGAAAGGTTTATTATTAATAAAAACCAATGCATTGCCCCCTGTAGTAGTGCCCCTTATGCAATTCCACCCGGTATTAGATCCCCTTTTGTAATGCCCCCTGAATTTGTGCCTCTTACGCAGTGCCCCCAGTAATGCCCCTTATATTGTGACCCCAGTAATGCCCCTTATGCAGAGCCCCCAGTAATGCCCTTAGTAGTGCCCCAGTAATGCCCCTTATGCAGAGCACCCAGTAATGCCCCTTATGCAGTGCCCCCAGTAATGCCCCTTTATAAAGAGCCCACAGTAATGCTCTTAGTAGTGCCCCAGTAATGCCCCTCATGCAGAGCACCCAGTAATGCCCCTTATGTTGTGCCCCTTATGCAGAGCCCCCAGTAATGCCCCTTTATAAAGTGCCCACAGTAATGCTCTTAGTAGTGCCCCAGTAATGCCCCTTATGCAGAGCACCCAGTAATGCCCCTTATGCAGAGCCCCAGTATTGCCCCTTATGTAGTGCCCCTTATGCAGAGCCCCCAGTAATGCCCCTTTATAAAGAGCCCACAGTAATGCTCTTAGTAGTGCCCCTTATGTTGTGGCCCCAGTAATGCCCCTTTATACAGAGCCCCCAGTAATGCCCCTTATGTTGTGCCCCAGTAATGCCCCTTTTGCAGAGCCCCCAGTAATGCCCTTTTATACAGAATCCCCAGTAATGCCCCTTCTGCAGAGCCCCCAGTAATGCCCCTTATGTTGTGCCCCCAGTAATGCCCTTTTATACAGAGCCCCAGTAATGCCCCTTATGTTGTGCCCCCAGTAATGCCCCTTATGCAGAGCCCCCAGTAATGCCCTAAGTAGTGCCCCCAGTAATGCCCCTTATGTTGTGCCCTCCAGTAATGCCCCTTATTCTGTGCCCCCTCCCAGGTTAGAACAGACCCCACTCACCCGTCGTACTTACCTTCACGACGGCCGCTGGGCACCTCTCTAGTCCACGCCGTCATCACCTCCCCTGTCCCACGCAGACGCTGCCACTGACTGGTTCTAATTAGTTCCAGAGCGACAGGTGCAGTCATGACGTCACCCGCGCGCTGCATCACTGGGAACGCTGGCTTCTGATCGCTTCAGAGACCCAGCGTTGCCAGCCTGGTAAGTAAACACTGCCAGATCGGAGCTGTGCTCCGATCGTGGCAGGGGTGTGGGCCGCATATTATATATATGTGAGCCCACACTGTGGGGCCGCAGAAAATATCTATTCGGGCCGCATGTTTGACATACCTGCTCTAAATCGAATGTTCTCAAGATCGTTTAACAACTCTGTCAATGGCTTAGTCAGCTGGGTTGTGAGTGACATCATCGCTGGTGTGCGCACATGGCTTAACTACGCTCTGTGTGTTTTGCTGATCATTTTTGGTGTTTGGAGAAAATGTATCTTTACAGGTCTGTCATGTTATCAACTTCCTGGCTGTCTCCAGTATGTCTAAACAAGGGTTCAGACTCCAATGGAACCTGTTTTGCTGCTTAAACGTGGCATGTAAAATTTAGGGTACTCCCGCTGAGTTGGACAGAATTTACATCTAAATCAAAAGCGCAAAATACACCCCAGAAAAAGACAAGTTTTGCTTAGCCTGCAGAGCTGGCCGCATACGCAAGTGGCGTCTAGCTTGGCAAGAGTGTTATATGCGCCGCCTTTACACTTGGAGTGACCATCAGGGCTTGCGACGAGACCCTTGTGGTAGGGTCTCGTCTGCCGCAAGCCCCACTGAGCTTTCGGCTCTAATAGAGCCGGAAGCTCACCACTGTCATCATGAGTGATGTCAGTGGGGCCGCCCCCAAACGGCAGGCGTTCCTTCGGGAACGCCTCCGTTTGGCCAGCCACCCCCCCACCCCGCCTACAAAACAGTGCGAGCTGTCGATCACCATCGACAGCCGCCCCATTTGTAGTGAGCCCCAGAGCGAGAGAATTTCTCTCTTGCTCCGGGGGTTGCGCGTGCGCAGGGCCTCAACATCGAGCCGCTTGCGAGCAGGTCTGAATGAGGCCCTGAGTCCAGAGGCTGCGGTGCTCAGACGATAACACGCAGGAGCACTGTGTATACTGGGGACGGGGAGAGTAGCTCCTGGTACCGCCAGCACAGGGAATAGTGTTTATAAGTCCAAAGACACTGCACATGTTTAAATAAAATGTACTAATATATATTGTTTTAAAGCTCAGCTGCAGGGCCTTGGTACTTGATGCTGTGTACAGGCACGGAGTCATATATATTTAATGTAAAAAGGTTTTAAATGAATTTAAAGTAATAAATTGCACTTTTTTCCCTGGGGGTACAGGGGGAACTGAAGCTCGCTTTGGTCTGCTGGGTCCCCCAGCCTCCCTCCCAGGTAACCTGAATGTCCTCCCATGCAGCCTCCTACTGCAGAGAGGCATGAGGAGGTAGACAGAGCTGGCCAGCATAGCCAGCTAATGGTTTACCTGGAGCCCAAAAGAGCCCCCACTCAGTGACCAGGAATCTGCTGTCTGGGGACCCTCTGTGCTTGCATCTGTAGCCCAAATTTTGCCAATGTTAAGGTCCCCTAGCAGGATCCTGTAAGTTTTCCCCCCACCCCAGGCTTGCCTGCACCTGGGCGGTGATTATCTATCCAGGTGGTCCCAGGCACAGTAGAGTGACCACTCCCCACTGCCCATTGAGCAGTAGACAGCTTGCCTTTAAGACAACTCATCTGCTGTATCCTGTGACCACCAGAATAGGGCAATACGTTGTTCCATTCCCTTGCTGTTCTGGATTAACCTTAGTGGGGCAGATGTATGAAGCTCTGGGAAGTTATAAAGTGCAGAGTGATAAACGACCAACCAATCAGCTCTCAACTGTCATTTTTCAAACACAGCCTGTATCATGACAGTTGGGAGCTGATTGGTTGGTCATTTATCACTCTCCACTTTATCACTTTCCAGAGCTTCATACATCTGCCCCAGTGTCTCCTAGCTCAAGCCCCCTGCCATCTACCGTGCAGACTGGTCATTGATGAAGGACCAGGCTGAATTAGCCGACACTAACAAGGAAGTGTTGTAGCAGTGTGTCTACACATACCCAGAAGTTAGCGGTTCCAGGTGCCATACAGGAGCCTGAGAGAAGTGGTAAGCACTTGACGAATTTTGTAGGAATACGTCCATACTGTACTTTGGCTGTGCTTACACGCCCTCCCCACCCCGATTCTGCGCACAGTGCAATCTAGCTAAGTAGATTTGTAGCTCCCGTTTGTTTTATTTATGTGAATGAGATGCACTTTTTGGGCGATAAAGACGCTCGGCGCAGACCTGGAGAGTCGGTAGGGGCTGTTTGGTGTCACTGAAGCCAATAGATCATCTTCATATCTTGTCTCTGAACTGCAAACATGCCAATATTTACCAGAGGTGGCCACGTACCTCATTGTCATCACAGACCTGACCAGCCACTGCTCACCATCCACGTGTGCGGCTGGAACTTTTAGCTCTGCTCTTTTTGTCCGTTCGGCCAAAGATGGCTGCCATTCCGCAATTGCCTTGCACATTGTAACCTGGAATGTCAGGTCATTAGCTCCCCAATACAAGTGTGTGTATAACTCCTGTAACATGTTATTATATTCACTGCCCTTCAGTGTCTGATTGGTGAATGTCATTGTGTAGTTGTTTGTGTGAAGTGTACATCTGGGTATTAGATTTAAAAAAGGTTGGGTACGCGATCCCGGCGGTCACAAATACCAACAGCGGCATGCCAACGGGCAAAATCCAGACAGATTTTGGTGAGTATTTGAACTCCAATCCTAGACCTAACCCACTCCTCCTGCAGCCTCCCCCTAGTGCCTAACCCGTGGGTCTTCAACCTTGGCCCTCCAGCTGATTTGGAACTACACATCCCAGCATGCCTTGCCACTGTTTTGATATAACAGCATGCTAAAACTGTGGCAGGGCATCCTGGGATTTGTAGTTCCATAGCAGCTGGAGGGCCAAGGTTGAAGACCCCTGGCCTAATCCTAATACTCACCTTTGGAATCTGTAGGGATTGTGACGGTTGGGATGCCGCTGTTGGTATTGTGACCATTGGGATCCTGACTACATCCCGATTAAAGGCCCTTGTTGTGTCTAAAGGCCCCCAATACATCAGAAATTGATTGCAGCAATCGTGCAATTTGCAATCGATTGTGTATAAAAATCTTTCCCTTTTTCAATCGATTGTAGCAATTCTGCAATTGATTGAAAAAGGGAAAGATTTTTGTACACAATCGATTGCAAAATGCACGATTGCAGCAATCTCTGATGTATGGGGGCCTTTTGCCATGGCCATGAGTTAGCACACCTTCATTATTGCTGATGCGATGTTTGTCATCCACATTGAGTGTTATCAGCTGGGGAGTTTCCTCTCTTGGTCCCGTGTTATGTGGTGTATTACAGGCAGCAGGAGGAGCTTCTGGGATCAGTATTAAGTGCATTTTAACAGCCTGACTGTCCAGATAGTTACTTAAGCTTCTAGGCCTTTATCTGAATGACCTCACTGCTTGGTTAAGTGAAGTCTCATAGCCTTGTTCATTAGAGGTAAGGTCAATCGCAGTGTCTTAAAAAGCATGAGTGCATCACATGGGTCTTATCAGGATGTTACAGAGCACATAACATGACTTTCTAGCAAACGTCTGGTGTGTCTGCTTATACAGCACGCTCTTTAATGCCCCCCTCCCCGCAGGCTATCACTCTTTGTATGCCTGTCCTGTAGTGTAGTGTTAATTAGATGGTTATCATTTAAAATCTGTTTACATAGACCGGTGGTTCCCAAACGTTCTTGAGTACCAGCATTTTGTTCATGACACCCATAGGCCAAAAGTTCCTTATTGAGAAATTCAGCAAAGATTATTACAGAAGTAAATTGTGCTGTGCGGTCATCCTTAGGCTCAGTTATGTGGTGGATGGGGTTGCGCTTCTGTTTGCCCACATATTTTATGATTAGCAGCCACCAGAATTGATTTTTGCCAATCACGTGATAGACCATAAATAATTTGATTTGGTCCTAAACCAACTGGTGACGCCCCTGCAAGTGCCCAACGGCACCCCAGGGTACCTCAGCACCCAGTTTGGGAACCATTATACTATAAGGGGTATATTTACTAAAGTGCAGGTTTTTAGAGGTGGAGATGTTGCCCATAGCAACCAATCATATTCTAGCTATTATCTTCTAGAAGGTGCTAGATAAATAAGTAAAATCTAAAAACTAGTTCTGACGTGTTCATTTATGTTATTCCAATATAATATATGAGCCCCACATCCTGGCTCTGTATAAAGTTGGTTTGTCTATAGGCAGAGGAATCTACATTTCGGCTCCTCACACAGATGAGTTAATCTATTTTTCTGAGTTACTAATTGTCCCATCTGAAAACATGACCTGTTGGGGGTACTTACTTGAGGACTGGAGTTGAGAACCATTGATATAGAGCAATAGAAATATCAGACAGGGGATTGGGCGGTCAGGCACTAGATCACCAGTGTGATGGACCGCCCGATCGTCGGCAACATTGCTGGGTACACACATCATTTAGTGTGTACTCAGCTTAACCCTAACCCTCTCCCTGACCCTAATACGATTCTGACAGTCAGGATGCCAACTATATTCCCAGACAGGGCTCAATTTTGGAGGTCGCATTCTAGATTGCTGGTAAAACAGCTTAAAGTAACCCAACGAGACCAGCTTGCCCCAGGGATGAATGTACAATGTGTCCTTAATACGCAATGTGGCATGAGACGCCAGGTGCGAGTGAGCCCACCAGGTCCCGTGCGCCTCTGCTAGCGCTGAGCGTCTTTTTTGCCTGAAAATGCCTCTTGGTGGCAATGCGATGTGACTGGGACTCACCTCCTAGGAGACTGTGATCAATGTGATATGTGACACCTGTATATCTGTGTGTGACCGAGTCTGTATATGAAGCACAATGGAACTTAGCGTGGAAAAAAGACGCCGCCACATCGTAGAGCTTTGTACACAGATTCAGACTCCGTCGCACACAGAGGTACAAGTGTCGCACATTAAATTAATCAGCAGTCTCCTGGTGCGTCCTACTCGCATCACTTTGCGACAATAAGACGCATCTTCTGCCCGACGCTAGCAGAGGCGCACGGGACCTGGCACGCCATGATGCATGATCTGTATATGTGTAGTAGATTTAGCAGTTAAGCTGCCACAGACATGTCCGTACCAGTAAATTGCAGTTTGTGGCCCCAGAAACATCACTATGAGCTAGAATGGTTCTATGGGCTCATTAGTGTGCATGCCGGTAGAGGACGGCCATCGGGGGTGACATATTTCCCCGCACAAAGTATCTCGCCAAATGCCTCAGCTCGCAGTATTTCTGTTCACCCAATCATCAGAACGCTGCACTTTGCTTATAATGGTTTACACTCATGTCACACAGCACCATACTTACTATCCTGCACATGTAATACGCCCTTACCTTTACCATGAATAGACGCAGCTGTAGCATCCCAGTAATGTGGAACAATCATTGTACAATTTCCCTCTATACACAGAACCATCATTATGCTCAGGGATAACATTAGCATTATAGAACTGACGATCACATACAGAAATGGTCCATGAACCACCGCATCAGAATAAATCTCCCACACATCTCTTCCGATGCCTTTACGGAGCAGCTAAACCTGTTCAGATGTTTACTTGTCCCTTCCCTCCCTATTCCCTGGCTCTCGGCTGTATCCGTCCTCTGGGCGTGTTGATGTACAGTCTGGGCGTATTGATGTACAGTGTATGCTGATCCTTACACCGGCTGCCTGTCACTTGTGCTGATTTCAGTAGATCTAATTCACATCGCTCCTGCTCCGAGATGAGCTCTGTTACAGACGATGCCAGCCACTTGCTTATCCCAGCTGTAACTAATGTCTAGCAAACTGGCCTGCGCTCAGATATCAGAGCCGCGCCGTCTGGTGCGTAAGCCACAGACGGAGCTGACGTAGGGATGACGTTGCCTCAGATGGTCTCGCATCCCTTGCAGGTAGCAGGTCCAGCTGAGAAAGCGATTAACAGTTTTACTTTTGGTACAACAGCTGAGTGAGTTATACTCCATCCTTCCCTACAGGGCCGCAGCTGGATAGTTAAACGGAGTTATGAAGATTTCCGGGTGCTGGACAAACACCTCCATCTATGTATATATGACCGCCGCTTCTCCCAGCTCTCAGAGCTGCCCCGTTCCGACGCCGTGAAGGATAGTCCCGAGGTGAGGCCTCTGACGGTGACTGCACCTCCTCATATACATGTATCTCAGATTATTCACTTTACAGAGGAGTTTCATATGTCCGAGCCTCAGCTACATTTCATGGGCTGCAGTGACTGGGACGGGCCAACATCCTCACTATAGGGAACGGTGGCGTGATAGCTGTGTATACATTTCTCACCTGTCTGCAGAGCTAACACTCGTTTCCAAGGACCTGCTCTTTAATTTGCACAGATGATATATTTAGCTTCCTTTGTCAGAAAAAGACAATGGCCTGTTAAATGTCAGGAGGGCGTGTGCCTTTTGTGGCCATAGGAAGTCCTGTGTCTCACACATCCAGTGCAGGTGCACTTAGTATACACAACACGGTCTAACAAAACCTGATTCTATTCCATGGCAAGTGTGATGTGATGTGAGCGGAGATTCCCTGGCCACATTCTCACATTTCCATAGAAGGCTAGCTCTGCGGGACACACATAGAATATGGATAGACGGAGAGAACTCTCAGGCAGCAGTGACCCCTTCCATAGAAGAAGACCCCTTGTGTCTGTGCATTGTCCAGCTCTCTGTGATCCTACGTGTTATGTGATCTCTGCTCTGTTTTTATCTCAGCTGGTCACACAGATGCTGATGGCGTACCTGTCACGCCTGTCAGCCATCGCCGGAAACAAGATCAACTGTGGACCAGCCCTGACGTGGATGGAGGTATGATACCTGAGACTCCCAGACTAGCACATGGAAATCCTTGGTGCAGGAGCAGATCATTTGTCTGTCTGTGCAGCTGAAGGACGCTCCAATGTTCTGCTTCACATCAGTCCCCGGTGTTACATGTAGGACATCGCAGGCAAAGTGTCTGCTCAACGTGCCCAGTAACTGCCCAGTTCTCTCCTGTCTCTACTAGATCGATAACAAAGGGAACCATTTGCTTGTCCATGAAGAGTCGTCCATCAATGTTCCAGCCATCGCAGCGGCTCATGTTATCAAACGATACAATGCGCAGGCCCCTGATGAACTGTCCTTTGAGGTAAGATTACCGCAGGGGGGCACAGACAGATTCTAATCAATGTCTGCTTTATACCACTCGTCTCCGGCCACATGAGCAAAGCCTGGTTGTGTATCCTGTCTACTAATGGGCTGCGGTTCTGTGATTACTGCAACAAATTCTGTCCTACTACAAATATTCCTTCCGAGACCTGATCATTGTCTTATGATAAAGAACTCAGTGTTTATCCTCCTTGTTCTGCAGGTGGGAGACATCGTCTCTGTTATAGACATGCCACCGAAGGAGCTGACCACGTGGTGGAGGGGAAAGCATGGATTCCAGGTGAGAACAAAACTAGCACTTACCCTTTCACCTCCCCCACTCTGTCCTCTGTCTTACTGACATAAGTCCAGCAGTGTGTACTTACTGCTATACATACCCCTCCCCATCTCATAGCAAGGGCTGACATGAGCGTGTACTTACTGCTAAACATACCCCTCCCAATCCCATAGCAAGGGCTGACATGGGCGTGTACTTACTGCTAAACATACCCCTCCCCATCCCCTAGCAAGGGCTGACATGAGCGTGTACTTACTGCTAAACATACCCCTCCCCATCCCATAGCAAGGGCTGTCATGAGCGTGTACTTACTGCTAAACATACCCCTCCCCATCCCATAGCAAGGGCTGACATGAGCGTGTACTTACTGCTACACATACCCCTCCCCATCTCATAGCAAGGGCTGACATGGGCGTGTACTTACTGCTACACATACCCCTCCCCATCCCATAGCAAGTGCTGACATGAGCGTGTACTTACTGTTAAACATACCCCTCCCCATCCCATAGCAAGTGCTGACATGAGCGTGTACTTACTGCTAAACATACCCCTCCCCATCCCATAGCAAGTGCTGACATGAGCGTGTACTTACTGCTAAACATACCCCTCCCCAACCCATAGCAAGGGCTGACATGAGCGTGTACTTACTGCTAAACATACCCCTCCCCATCCCATAGCAAGTGCTGACATGAGCGTGTACTTACTGCTAAACATACCCCTCCCCATCCCATAGCAAGTACTGACATGAACGTGTACTTACTGCTAAACATACCCCTCCCCAACCCATAGCAAGGGCTGACATGAGCGTGTACTTACTGCTAAACATACCCCTCCCCAACCCATAGCAAGGGCTGACATGAGCGTGTACTTACTGCTAAACATACCCCTCCCCAACCCATAGCAAGGGCTGACATGGGCATGTACTTACTGCTACACATACCCCTCCCCATCCCATAGCAAGTGCTGACATGAGCGTGTACTTACTGCTAAACATACCCCTCTCCACCTCTTAGCAAGGGCTGACATGAGCGTGTACTTACTGCTAAACATACCCCTCCCCACCTCATAGCAAGGACTGACATGAGCGTGTACTTACTGCTAAACATACCCCTCTCCATCCCATAGCAAGGGCTGACATGAGCATGTACTTACTGCTACACATACCCCTCCCCATCCCATAGCAAGGGCTGACATGAGCGTGTACTTACTGCTACACATACCCCTCCCCATCCCATAGCAAGGGCTGACATGAGTGTGTACTTACTGCTACACATACCCCTCCCCTTAGCAAGGGCTGACATGAGCGTGTACTTACTGCTAAACATACCCCTCCCCATCCCATAGCAAGTGCTGACATGAGCGTGTACTTACTGCTAAACATACCCCTCCCCATCCCATAGCAAGGGCTGACATGAGGGTGTACTTACTGCTAAACATACCCCTTCCCATCCCATAGCAAGGGCTGACATGAGTGTGTACTTACTGCTACACATACCCCTCCCCTTAGCAAGGGCTGACATGAGTGTGTACTTACTGCTACACATACCCCTCCCCTTAGCAAGGGCTGACATGAGCGTGTACTTACTGCTACACATACCCCTCCCCTTAGCAAGGGCTGACATGAGCGTGTACTTACTGCTACACATACCCCCTCCCCTTAGCAAGGGCTGACATGAGCGTGTACTTACTGCTACACATACCCCTCCCCATCCCATAGCAAGGGCTGGCATGAGCGTGTACTTACTGCTACACATACCCCTCCCCATCCCATAGCAAGGGCTGACATGGGCGTGTACTTACTGCTACACATACCCCTCCCCATCCCATAGCAAGGACTGACATGAGCGTGTACTTACTGCTAAACATACCCCTCCCCAACCCATAGCAAGTGCTGACATGAGCGTGTACTTACTGCTAAACATACCCCTCCCCAACCCATAGCAATGGCTGGCATGAGCGTGTACTTACTGCTACACATACCCCTCCCCATCCCATAGCAAGGGCTGGCACGAGCGTGTACTTACTGCTACACATACCCCTCCCCATCCCATAGCAAGGGCTGACATGAGCGTGTAAAACATAAGCCTGATAAAGTGCATTAGATTGCTAAATCGGGTTTCAGGTAGGTAGTTAGAGCCCGTATTCAATTAGAGGCGAAAAGCCGCGATCGGCAAAAAGTTGTCGCCTGTTTCCGAAGTATCTCCGTATTCCATTCCAGGACGTTTTCGCCTTGGTGAAAACTCCATAGGCAAAAGCAGGTGAAAACGTTTCTCCACCCAAAGGCAGGAGAAAAGAGGTGCAAAATACATATTTTGGGGTACAAATGTAGGGACTTGGTTCAAAATCCTTTGGACCCCCCCCCCCCTGAACCCCCACCCCCCTCATGACTAATTAGGCAAAAAAAAAAATAGATCTTAATTCACCCCAAAAAAGATGTCATTTTTGGAGCAAAAATTTGTGTTGGAAAATGGGTAGCACGTGGTCTGAGTACCCTCCTGACATGTCCTATCTCCCCCAGGTTGGATTTTTTCCCAGTGAATGTGTCGAATTAATCAACGATAAAGTTCCCCAATCTATGACCAACTCGGTGCCCAAACCAGGTGAGTGATGGGTGTATACTGAACTTGTCTCCTGTAACATGCGTGTTCCCTGTCCTGTAACATAAGATGTCCATCACTGTCCTGTCTTCAGTCAGTCTAACCCAAGCAGTAAGATGCACAATGTGTACGTGTGTCGGTGTGTTGTAGCGTCATACCTGTTTATGTGGGGTTACCTTAACGAGAAGTGCAACCACGAATATATTGCCCTGTATTCTGCCTCCAGGTCAGAGTATCACTAATGTAGTGTCCACTGTGGAGGGTGTCAGAGGGGATACAGACAGTCATGTGACCTATGTGCTGATCTCTGAATAAGAACGACACGGTATGAACATACACAGTACCTAGAATGGGTGTAAGGGTAAAGATCATTAATAGTAAAGTATCTGGTGTTATACTACACCTCTCTCCTAAAGGTTGCTGGAGCCACGGATGCTGGATAAAGATATTGCAGGTGTTATGGGCACCTCTATATTATACACATTGCACAGAGCTGGTCATGTGATAGCGCATACACACAGTAATTATATAATTATCATTCTCAGATACTCTTCTTATAAACCAACCCACCATTCTGTGCACCGACAGACCCCGCGCCCCCGCTCCTCTATATTTTGAATGTAAACACGTTTTCTATGTTCTGCAGAATGTCCAAAACTACTTCATCTTCCCCTAATTGGAAACACAATTTAAAGGATGAATAAAACCAGACAAAGAAACGTAACATTTTACTTAAAAGGATCTTATACACTGTGTACTTACAACTGCAATACGTTTGCGAAAATGATTATTTTCCATGGAGCACGGACATATTACACAGTGACAAAACCATAACATTCACAGAAACAGGGTAAGACCCCAAAGTATTAGGGAACATAGTACAGAGGCATGTAAGGGAGAGACTAAGGGGAGAGGCTGGGGCATAATGTCACCTGTCTCACAGTTAAAGGGGAGATTGTAGGAAAACACAGATGATAGAAATTGATCATGTAAAATCCCATCTGAAGTTGGTGTATGCTGAAATCTTGGTGATGGGGCATATAATGTACAGGGCGGGTGTGACCAGCTGGGCGTCTGTATTCTGTCTGTAGATGTTACAGCGAGCAGTCACCTAACCCTCTGATGCTGGGTGCAGGGGGCAATGATGCCAGCGGGGACAGGGCACTGATCAGGGTGACACCGCATTCCCCAATAACCAGCATGTTTCACAATACAAAGATTAATCTGCCACATCATTATAGTGACATCTTAAAATGCAATATAATAGTGACATCTCAAAATGCAGCATTGGAGCTGTGGGCTTTACGTAGCTGGTATTACAGACGCTGGTTTGATAACTAACTATGGGCTCGATTCAATTCAACGTGATTTGAATAGCGCTGGGAAGGAGCTACGGGAGCGACTCAATTCAGCGCACTGTTAAGCCTGACTAAGGATTTCTTCTCGCTCCCCTCCTGGGATGGATGGATGGAAACAGCATCGCGCCGGGCAGTTTAGTCGGAGAATTCCAGTTCTCGCGACTAAACACCATATTTAGGGCGTGAGAACGGCCATTCTCCGACATTACAGCGCGCTGAATTGAATAGACCCAGGAGCTCCTTCCCAGGCGCTATTCAATACTCCGGCACCATCAGCTCCTTACTGGAAACTTCTACCAGGACAGATGACGATGTACATTGTAACCACCACACTTATACCAGTGCTCATTAATACTCCGGCACCATCAGCTCCTTACAGGAAGCTTCTACCAGGACAGATAATGATGTACATTGTAACCACCACACTTATACCTTATACCGGTGCTCATTAATACTCCGGCACCATCAGCTCCTTACAGGAAGCTTCTACCAGGACAGATAATGATGTACATTGTAACCACCACACTTATACCTTATACCGGTGCTCATTAATACTCCGGCACCATCAGCTCCTTACAGGAAGCTTCTACCAGGACAGATAATGATGTACATTGTAACCACCACACTTATACCTTATACCGGTGCTCATTAATACTCCGGCACCATCAGCTCCTTACAGGAAGCTTCTACCAGGACAGATAATGATGTACATTGTAACCACCACACTTATACCTTATACCAGTGCTCATTAATACTCCGGCACCATCAGCTCCTTACAGGAAGCTTCTACCAGGACAGATAATGATGTACATTGTAACCACCACACTTATACCTTATACCAGTGCTCATTAATACTCCGGCACCATCAGCTCCTTACAGGAAGCTTCTACCAGGACAGATAATGATGTACATTGTAACCACCACACTTATACCTTATACCAGTGCTCATTAATACTCCGGCACCATCAGCTCTTGGATGCAGATGAAATAGTAGATTTGTTTCAGCTTTAACAAGATATTGTCATTGGGCACATGACACATTGGAATGCATTTGTTCTCCCCTATAGCTTCTATTGTAGTGTCTTTGTGTGGTGTGTACTCATCTTGTGTATTCTCATTGTACTAACCAAGCAGCGATGGAGCAGATTGTGTTACGGTCACTGTGTTGCTGTGATTATTGTCTCTCTCTGGGCTGAGCGAGTGCCCAGACCACGTAGTGTAACCTTGTTTTCCTCTGTCTGTTCTTAGTCCAACGTTTCTCTGGGGGGTTGTCTGTAAATTTGGCGTTATCACCTTATGGTGTTTGCAGGCTATATGATCTAGGTGTTGGGTTGTAAGGGCAGCGACAATAGGAGAGGGTAAAGGTCTGCTTTGCTTGTTTGCTTTTTAATCCTTTTGTTGTGATCTGTTCCCTCCAGTCTCCCCTGCACACGGAATGAGGCCAGCGTCCTGGAGCTACTTCCCCCCCTGTACGGTTCCATGTCCTCTCTCTCTCTCTCTCTCTCTCTCTCTCTCTCTCTCTCTCTCTCTCTCTCTCTCTCTCTATTGCATGTGCAGCACACTACAGGGTAAGGTCTGACAGGGCTAACCCATATGAAAGGAACATTTAGTACGTAATAAAGGATCCTGTTATTTATACAGATTCTCCTGTGCCGGAAGAACAATTGGGCACATTAAAACTCCTATGCACACTTTCTCCGGGAATGCACCCGACACTCTGCAGGTTTTCATTTTGTTACCATCATAACAGTTTTCCCCAGAAATGGAACAGATAATGCAGATTACATGGGAGCAATAGGTGCACGAGGACAGCGCCCCCTGGCTGCAGTGTGAGAGAGCTACAGTAAGTCACAGTAGCACACAGGCCCTGTCACAGCAATCATGGCTGCAGGTGGCACTTTGTGTAACCATACTATGGGACGAGATGCTGCCTGTGACTGGGATAGTCGCAGCATGTCCCCAACACTTGTGTATTCGCAGCCGTCACCTCTAGAAATGTCTTTATATTCCTAACACCTAGCTCAGGAACACCAGTCCATTATGTGCACTACAATGATTAATGTACGAGTGTAGCCGGTCAGGTGATGGTTCGGTGCCTACGGGGAAGACCGTCCCCCCTACACCCCGGGTGCATCCTCACATGAGTGTAGCCGGTCAGGTGATGGTTCGGTGCCTACGGGGATGACCGTCCCCCCTACACTCCGGGTGCATCCTCACATGAGTGTAGCCGGTCAGGTGATGGTTCGGTGCCTACGGGGAAGACCGTCCCCCCCCTACACCCCGGGTGCATCCTCACATGAGTGTAGCCGGTCAGGTGATGGTTCGGTGCCTACGGGGATGACCGTCCCCCCTACACCCCGGTGCATCCTCACATGAGTGTAGCCGGTCAGGTGATGGTTCGGTGCCTACGGGGAAGACCGTCCCCGCTACACCCCGGGTGCATCCTCACATGAGTGTAGCCGGTCAGGTGATGGTTCGGTGCCTACGGGGAAGACCGTCCCCGCTACACCCCGGGTGCATCCTCACATGAGTGTAGCCGGTCAGGTGATGGTTCGGTGCCTACGGGGATGACCGTCCCCGCTACACCCCGGGTGCATCCTCACATGAGTGTAGCCGGTCAGGTCATGGTTCGGTGCCTACGGGGAAGACCGTCCCCCCCCCCCACACCCCGGGTGCATCCTCACATGAGTGTAGCCGGTCAGGTGATGGTTCGGTGCCTACGGGGATGACCATCCCCCCTACACCCCGGGTGCATCTTCACATGAGTGTAGCCGGTCAGGTGGGAGTTCGGTGCCTACGGGGATGACCATCCCCCCTACACCCCGGGTGCATCCTCACATGAGTGTAGCCGGCAGTGCAGCTAGAGCGCAGGTTGTCTTGTCACTTTCATGCTCGTTCTCTCTTTCTGTCCTTTGCCATTGTCCTTCATATTGTTATTTGTCTTCCCCAAATAATCACAGATTTGGAGATGGATAGTGTAAGGCCGGGGCCAGCGTGCCTTTCTGAGGTACCCAGTCCTTACAAGCTGAGTTCAGGTATCTCTTCCATGTGCGTTCTTGTATGTACCAGCAGCCGCTGTCTCTGAGTCCTGGGGGAACTCCCACCCCCCTACTGTATCACGGCTGTCGCCGAAGGCTCCGCCAGTGTCACCATTTATTCCCACGCCACCTTTTATTACCACAAAACACCTTAGCGGAATATATTTTGCTGCATGCGATTTGGTAGATCCGTTTCCGGAACTGTAAAGACTTTTCCCCACAGGACTCGGGACACGGTCTGCAGCCCTAACACTGGATCTAGTCTAGATGTAGAACTTTCTACTAACAAGTGCTGTAGCAATGCATTGTGGGCTTTCCCTCTGTCCCTCCTGGTGGCCTGTCAGGTGTCTGTCTGTGTAGTGCCTTACTGCAGTATATGTCTGCAATATACCTCTATACCTTCCTTCCCTACAGTACAGAGACCAGAGAAGAAGACGAATTCATGGAGGAGTTGTTTCTAGCTTGACTTAGCGTTATGTGATCATTCCAGCCGGACTCCGGTCTACGGCTCCTGTATATATGAGATGTATGAAGTCTAAAGGTGCGTACACCCTGGGCGGTTAAACTGAGCGATTGAACGATTACGACATCGTAATCGTTCAATCGCTAAGTAACCGTGCAGTATAATGTTGAAAACGACCAGCGATGCGCGCTCCCGCTGGTCGTTTTCGACAACAATCATCGCCTGAACATGCCGGCCGATCTGCCGATAACGACCTATCGTTCAGTGCGGGCACATTATCCCACTGTGCAGTGAGATGAACGATTGTACGATTACAGTGTTGGTAATCGTGCAGCCGTTCCTCTATCGTCTAGCGCGTACGCACCTTTACAGATAGATCAAGCGTAGACGTTGCCCAAAGCGACCAATCAGCTTCTAACTATCATTTCATAGACGGCTAGATCCATAACAGAAGCTGATTGGTTGTTTTGGGCAACTTCTCTACTTAATCTCTCTCCAAGGCTTGCCACGTCTCCCCCTATACCCCAGTCACAGAGTTCTCTCCAAGGCTTGCCACGTCTCCCCCTATACCCCAGTCACAGAGCTCTCTCCAAGGCTTGCCACGTCTCCCCCTATACCCCAGTCACAGAGCTCTCTCCAAGGCTTGCCACGTCTCCCCCTATACCCCAGTCACAGAGCTCTCTCCAAGGCTTACCACGTCTCCCCCTATACCCCAGTCACAGAGCTCTCTCCAAGGCTTGCCACGTCTCCCCCTATACCCCAGTCACAGAGCTCTCTCCAAGGCTTGCCACGTCTCCCCCTATACCCCAGCCACAGAGCTCTCTCCAAGGCTTGCCACGTCTCCTCCTATATCCCAGTCACAGATCTCTCTCCAAGGCTTGCCACGTCTCCCCCTATACCCCAGTCACAGAGCTCTCCAAGGCTTGCCACGTCTCCCCCTATACCCCAGTCACAGAGCTCTCTCCAAGGCTTGCCACGTCTCCCCCTATTCCCCAGTCACAGAGCTCTCTCCAAGGCTTGCCACGTCTCCCCCTATTCCCCAGTCACATAGCTCTCTCCAAGGCTTGCCACGTCTCCCCCTATACCCCAGTCACAGAGCTCTCTCCAAGGCTTGCCACGTCTCCTCCTATTCCCCAGTCACAGAGCTCTCTCCAAGGCTCGCCATGTCTCCCCCTATACCCCAGTCACAGAGCTCTCTCCAAGGCTTGCCACGTCTCCTCCTATTCCCCAGTCACAGAGCTCTCTCCAAGGCTTGCCACGTCTCCCCCTATACCCCAGTCACAGAGCTCTCTCCAAGGCTTGCCACGTCTCCCCCTATACCCCAGTCACAGAGCTCTCTCCAAGGCTTGCCACGCCTCCCCCTATACCCCAGTCACAGAGCTCTCTCCAAGGCTTGCCACGTCTCCCCCTATACCCCAGTCACAGAGCTCTCTCCAAGGCTTGCCACGCCTCCCCCTATACCCCAGTCACAGAGCTCTCTCCAAGGCTTGCCACGTCTCCCCCTATACCCCAGTCACAGAGCTCTCTCCAAGGCTTGCCACGCCTCCCCCTATACCCCAGTCACAGAGCTCTCTCCAAGGCTTGCCACGTCTCCCCCTATACCCCAGTCACAGAGCTGTGGTCATATAGACACCGGGAGGCAGCTGTACCTGTGATCCCGGGAATCGGGTCACTGGATCCTAGTCACTGATTGGTTCTATTCTCCTGAATGGCTGCTACCACCATGTACATGTGACCGGTGCTCTTGTAACAATACGATATCTGAGGGTAGATAAACCTGATTATATTTGTTGTCATTTGTTGCTTATTTCCAGCTTCACAGTCTATTATACCATCCAAGCCTCCATATCGTATATTCCCCAGTCACACGTATGAGTTACAGAAGCTCCGTTACCGCCCAAGCAGTAGCTGATCTTACCCCACCCCCCTCCAGTAAACTCCGCCACATCAGTGAGCCTGCTGCAGTCCGTGACTGCACTGGCTACACTGTGACTGGCAGTGGCTTCCCATTGGACACGCCACCTGCCAGTCACACAGGACAGGCAGCCCCAGGGGGAGGTATTTTCTCCCCCTGAGACTGCCAGTCCGGGCTGAGATTAGCACAGAAACCATTACTCTGCCTTTCGGGCAGCCCTACCCGGCTTCTAGGGTCTGCAGCTGATGAAGACCCTAGAAGTCAGTGTCTTGCGCATACATGGTCCCGCTGCCTGCCAGATTAATTGCACAGGCCCTGGGACCCGGATTACTGTCTCCTCCTGCAGTGCAGGCAGCGATGGCAGTAGCCCCCCTCATCCGAGAGGGTAGGAGCCGCTGCTGTTCCAATGTGCTTGAAACGTTCTACTTTATACTGCTTGAAATTGGTTGGACAGTGAAAACTGAATACCCTGCTGTAATCTTAATGCTGCTTTTATTGGCGGACCTTGAATTTCAAATCACCTTATTGGGGATACACAGTGCCTGGACCATTTATACACATGCTGGCAATGAGGCTGGTACTGCCTTAGCTGCAGATGCACTCTAAATCACCGCCATTGTGTATACATGGGGTCTGGCATCGGGCTTACGTACGTTGTAGGTTACATACAGTACTTTAAGAAAATGTCTATAATATATCAGGTACAACACGTGACGCACACAGAAATACAGTACGACCTACTGTTTAGCGACTACTCGGACTTACGACCCGCGCCACACTATATATCCTCGCTTAGCGACCGATTCATTTAACGACCTAGTCGTATGTACGGAGCTCGGTCGTTAGGCGAGGAGCATCGGTATAGGTTTTGCAAGGGAAAAAGCACCTGGCATTGGATCATCCACAATCAGCCAATTGTAAGTGGTTTTCTAGGGCTGGTGACCATCATCACCATTGTGTGTTGGCACCTGGCCTCATGCACCCTAGGAAGGGTGTATTTGGGTCTGTCTGACAGTCATCCACGTCATTCTCAGTCGCATGAAGGCGCCTCCGCTGCACTCAGCCAATGTTAGCCTGTCCCTTCCCTCCCGTCATGTCTCTCTGGGTGCAGGCCGGCTCCTCAGCCTGGCACATATCTGCATGAGGCCTGATTTCTGGGAATATGCAGAGCGATTTTACATATTATAAGCTACACATACTGGCGGAGTTCCCACTGCTACCGCCCCTATGTACGTAACTATTACTGAAAACTCCTACACCCACCGTCCATACATAAATATACGCTGCCAGCACTGGTTGGTCACAGGGGAAGGTGCTTGAAAATGGAGGAGTGGAGATCCGAACGCAGGCGTGCCTCATTATGCGAACGGCGTTTTATGGGAGTGCATACGGATTATGGGAGTGCATAATTAACAAAGTAGCGTCATGTGACATGGGAGGTTTTTACACTGAAATGATCGTAGAGCTTAACAGAGGGTATGGTCAACCTTAAGCTCTACGACCAGTTCCCGATGGTCTCGATTAATCCTTATATGCCCGGAGATGACGTGCAATGCGTACGAGAAGGGGGCGTATTTTTTTTGTCTTCCGACTGCTTCCTCCCCTTGGTCGGCCAGCTACCGATCCGAACTTAGGGACGCAACTTGCGAGGGAATCATTTGCATATACGGCCCCTTTTCCCATACGACCGTGCGTCCGCTTCAACCGACTCTGAATGAGGTCCAATATCCCCTGCCATAGACACAGCATCTGCGTAATAGACCAATGTAGTATTACTGAACAAAGTTATAAAGTTTAACACATTCTGTTTCCTGTTGATCCATAACAAGCCCAAAACAAAACTCCCAATTTATTCTGTATCCTCTTAGCATAAATAAGTTTTACATCCCACATCCCCCCCCTATCAGCTCCTTACAGCTCACTACCTTTGTGAATAGCTTACTATACAAACACAGGAGGACAACCGTCTCCTCTCTCACTGCTCCCTGATTGAATCCTTCCTTCTTTAAAGGCACCCAGAGCAATATACAGACCCTGTGTATGTTACTACCCAGTGCAGAGGGGGGGTGGGGTGGTTCCAGACACTGCACCTGGTGAGCCAGACAGCACAGAGAGGCAGGAGCCTGAAACAGAGGTGTGACTGGGCTATAGATGAGGTGGAGCCAGTACCTGGCTAAAGGATGTATTGAGGAAGCAGAGTGCAGGGGGGGGAAGGAGCTCTCTACCTGGGACCGTTGGAACAGGAGCAAAGACTGGGAGAGTTGTCAGACTACAGGAGAGTCTGGGCTCACGCAGTCTAATAGGATCTCTGTGTTAATGAGCAAGAGGTGGATTAGGGGCAGCGGGTTTGTGGCATGTGCTGTAGGACACAGAGGGACTAGAAGCTGGGAAGTGACAGCCGCTCGGCAGGCAGAGACGAGCCCAATGATTTATTCCTGTGCTGTAGACAAAGCTGATTTACCTGCGGGCCTCAGCTCACAAAGGACCAGGTAAGACTTGCAGCTCGCACCAATGTGCTGGGCTAGAATGAACAAAAATGTCCGGATTATTACTGCAGTTCTCGGCTTCTGGTGTATTCTTGTAGCACAGAGGGGGGATTTAATCCCCTTCCCCCATATATTCCGCCTTATCGTCTATAAAGGAGAGACGCCAACACAGAGAGTCAGTGACAGATCTATTTACGCTATGTATGGGATTCCTCTGTATAAGGCGTATACTGGTGCTAGCTGCCCGTAACCAGTGTGGCCACTGAGAAGCCACAGCCCGGTCTGTTCCCCCGTTTAGAAACCAGTGAGGAAACAAAGGTGAATTTCACAGATTTAAATATGTTGCACGTTGTGCCATTAGGGTGTATATACCGTGTTTTGCTTGGATATACAGTATATTTCTTCCTGATTTTCTTCTATAGAACTTTGCAGGTAGTTAGTATATTGTTAGTTTTTTTTGCTTTGTTGCACCTCTGTCCCAGCGTTCCGCAGAGCGCGGCTGCTATTTAGTCTCTGGATTACATTTTATGAGAATAATTACTTACAAAACACTGTGTTACTTAATGCTATTATGTCCCTTTAATCACTTGCAATAAATCTCATTACTCAGGTCATAGTAGATTTTCCTGCCCTGAGTCACCTTAAAAAAAAAAAAAAAAATAGCCTAAATGAGCAATTAATCTCCTTACCAATTATAATGAAGGGATGATGTTCACGCAACTTGTTTAAACTGCAGGATTGGCGCCCAAAGTCGAAGGTCTTACAGCACAGCGGTTAAAAATCTGCGATAAATCAAATCTTTAATGTTTACAATGGAAAGGAATATTCTGTTGGAAATATTACCATTAGAAATCTTGTTGATGCAGCTAGTGATACTGGCCCGGACCTGTAAGCTTTAGCTCACCGCCTCACAGGGGCCCAGTCTCTTCAGTTGTGCGCCTGCGTAGTGGAAGGGAAAATTTGGGCTTTAGTGCTGCAAAAAAAAAAACTTTATAAAATAGATTACATCCATTTAAATTCAAAAATATTTTTAAAATATTTAATTTTAATGTTCAAATAATGTTTCTGCAGAATTTTTTTTGGAGGAGGGGGGGGGGGGGGGCGGGGAGGTATTGAACTGTTCTCGCCAGTTCTGTCCATCCAGAGAGATGCTGCAAACATGAGATCTGGAGGGTGCAGAGTGCGTCTCATTAGAAGTATAGGGACAGAGCTGATCACAGCAGCACAGAGGGGTTGCAGCGGTGAATTTGATGCCTTTTTTTTTTTCAATTTATTTTTTTACATTTAAATAATCCCATCCCGTTAAATGAAATCTTGTTTCTGCATGCGGCTGATACAGTAGGCGGGGTCCTGCAGCTGGCGAGGAATGCTCTCATTGGCTGCTGCAGGCTCCTGAACCCCCACAATGCAGCCGCTCGCCCTGCAGTATAGACAGGTGGCGTCACAAAAGGAGCATTTGGCTCTTGCAGTTGGTAAATGACCTTTTCTGTGTGTGTGGAATACATAGTGCTGGTGCTTAGTGGGAATATACTGCTGTGCCTCTACTTCACACCTGCTCTCAGCCATAGTCTTGTGTTCAGAAGGAGTTTCTGTGTTTCCAGACACTGTGCAGTGTTCCAGGAGTAAAGTGGAGTGAGTGGCAGGGAGACGGCAGATCTAAGAATGGAGCCGCTCATTGTTCAGTGTGTTAGCAGAAAAAAATGCTCCTTTCAGTAATGTGTTTTTTCTTCAGCTGCTGGATCTGGTCATATCTGAAGCGTCAGCATTTGCCTCACAGCGTGTATTAGGGATGTGCTTTCCCCAGTCACAATATCTGTTTTCGGGGACCTTCTATTAATACACAGTACTATTGAGAAGCGCCTCATTTGGGTACCAGAATAATAGCACGCTGACACTTGGGGACCCCCTAATTATACACAGTACTATTGAGCAGCGCCTCATTTGGGTACCAGAATAATAGCACGCTGACACTTGGGGACCCCCTAATTATACACAGTACTATTGAGAAGCGCCTCATTTGGGTACCAGAATAATAGCACGCTGACACTTGGGGACCCCCTAATTATACACGGTACTATTGAGCAGCGCCTCATTTGGGTACCAGAATAATAGCACGCTGACACTTGGGGACCCCCTAATTATACACAGTACTATTGAGAAGCGCCTCATTTGGGTACCAGAATAATAGCACGCTGACACTTGGGGTCCCCCTAATTATACACAGTAGTATTGAGAAGCGCCTCATTTGGGTACCAGAAAAAAGCACGCTGACACTTGGGGACCCCCTAATTATACACAGTACTATTGAGAAGCGCCTCATTTGGGTACCAGAATAATAGCACGCTGACACTTGGGGACCCCCTAATTATACACAGTACTATTGAGAAGCGCCTCATTTGGGTACCAGAATAATAGCACGCTGACACTTGGGGTCCCCCTAATTATACACAGTAGTATTGAGAAGCGCCTCATTTGGGTACCAGAAAAAAGCACGCTGACACTTGGGGACCCCCTAATTATACACAGTACTATTGAGAAGCGCCTCATTTGGGTACCAGAATAATAGCACGCTGACACTTGGGGACCCCCTAATTATACACAGTACTATTGAGAAGCGCCTCATTTGGGTACCAGAATAATAGCATGCTGACACTTGGGGACCCCCTAATTATACACAGTACTATTGAGAAGCACCTAAGTTGGGTACCAGAATAATAGCACGCTGACACTTGGGGACCCCCTAATTATACACAGTACTATTGAGAAGCGCCTCATTTGGGTACCAGAATAATAGCACGCTGACACTTGGGGACCCCCTAATTATACACAGTACTATTGAGCAGCGCCTCATTTGGGTACCAGAATAATAACACGCTGACACTTGGGGACCCCCTAATTATACACAGTACTATTGAGAAGCGCCTCATTTGGGTACCAGAATAATAGCACGCTGACACTTGGGGACCCCCTAATTATACACAGTACTATTGAGAAGCGCCTCATTTGGGTACCAGAATAATAGCACGCTGACACTTGGGGACCCCCTAATTATACACAGTACTATTGAGAAGCACCTAAGTTGGGTACCAGAATAATAGCACGCTGACACTTGGGGACCCCCTAATTATACACAGTACTATTGAGAAGCGCCTCATTTGGGTACCAGAATAATAGCACGCTGACACTTGGGGACCCCCTAATTATACACAGTACTATTGAGCAGCGCCTCATTTGGGTACCAGAATAATAACACGCTGACACTTGGGGACCCCCTAATTATACACAGTACTATTGAGAAGCACCTAAGTTGGGTACCAGAATAATAGCACGCTGACACTTGGGGACCCCCTAATTATACACAGTACTATTGAGCAGCGCCTCATTTGGGTACCAGAATAATAGCACGCTGACACTTGGGGTCCCCCTAATTATACACAGTAGTATTGAGAAGCACCTAAGTTGGGTACCAGAATAATAACACGCTGACACTTGGGGTCCCCCTAATTATACACAGTAGTATTGAGAAGCACCTAAGTTGGGTACCAGAATAATAACACGCTGACACTTGGGGTCCCCCTAATTATACACAGTAGTATTGAGAAGCACCTAAGTTGGGTACACATTGGCTGCTGCAGGCTCCTGCATAACTCTGACAAGGCCGTAACTCTGGCTGTACTCCCACGGGACTCTTTTCCGCTCTGTCTCGTCCAGTAACGCCCATTTAGCCATCAGCGAGAAGTGGCTGAGATGCGCTTGACACAGACTCTACCGTAGAGGCTCTAAGTTGTGTACGGCGGCCGTAACTCATGCACAGTTTGCTTAAAAATCGCGGGATGCGGCCACATTTGGTCCTGCTTGGGCCGGTGATGCATAATGGGGATAATGTTAGGGGGGAGGACGTCCAGTATTCACCCTGTGATGTGGGTCATTGTATGTGGTTAGAGGCTGCATGGTGTCCTATATCAGCTGATGAGTAAGTGTGTGTACAAAGCACCAAGGACAAGAGCCTAATTACACATACTGAAGATTATCCATGTGATAGCAGTAATAAGGCAAACAGTGCAGGGAGCAAACATGTAAGCTGGGCACACACTGGCCGATATATCGGCCATTCAATCGCTCGCACAGTTGTCAGGTCAGGCCCGACACACCGGGCGGACGATTGGTAAATGTATCTTGCCAATCGTCAGATCGGATGGGCGACCCGTCGGCCTAGTGTGTACCCAGCATAACAGTGCTTCATGTCCTGTATATTGTTGCTGCGCCTCCATGTCTCACACTGGGTGCACACTAGGTCAACAGGGCGCGCTCGCGATCTATATTGGCTGTTCAGTTGAACGGCTGATATATCGCCCAGTGTGTACCCAGCTTCAGTGTCAGCCTCTGCAGCCCACCAATGTGCTTTGTCACAGCCTTTCATCACCGGATACAAGTAGTGTACATCCTACCACTAGGTGATTGCCCGCCATCTGCAAATAGATTGTGCAGGTCCCACTAGCAGTCGCTGGCGTTTCCCTAATGCAATGTTTATCACATTATTATGATGTAAACAGCTAGAGGCTTCATCATTTAGTCATCAGCAGGACTTGCTGTGCTCTGGACTCTCCGGGGAGAATGAATGGGGAATGGTCTGCATTCTGTGTGGTCACTCCCTGTCCCCCTCCTCCTCGTCTCCCACACAATGGCTGAGAGCAGTTCTATTTGTGTCTGCTAGCGATATCCCTGATTCATCCATCAGCCATAAATAGTAGCCAGCGTTGGCATTCACGATCTGTCGGTGCATCAGTTGTGGAATCATTCGCTCTTGGCGTAACTCATACATAATGGGGGCAGTTCACCCGCACAATGTCTGCTTGTGTCTGTAACAGCCCGAGACTGTATCTTGGGGGGTAACGTTGGTATCATGCTGTCTGTGCAGTGTCCCGGAAACACGGCAAACTCATCACATTCCTGAGGACCTTCATGAAGTCCAGACCCAGCAAGCAGAAGCTGAAGCAGCGAGGGATCCTGAGGGAACGAGTGTTTGGCTGCGACCTTGGCGAGCATCTCCTGAACTCTGGCCAGGATGGTAAGGAGACCTGAGCGCACACCACTCAGAGCAGGATAAGTGATGCACAGATGTTATGTCGTTATCCCGAGCACGTAGAACAGGTTGGGCTGGAATGTTCTGAGCACGGCCTGTACTAATCTGCCTTGTTGTGGGATCACTCCGATTATCACAGAGAAACAACAATCGGTAACGCTTCTCCCATCACTGTGCAATTCTCAGCAGTATGTACACAGCCAGGTCTGAGCCCCCCCCCAGTGTGTGTACAAGTCCACAATGAACTGAGGGGGTTACTGTTCATGACCCTCTGAGCTCAAATCAATTAACATTCCTTTTTGCATTGTGAGGGAGAGTCTCATTGTCCGGGAAGGGGGCTTCTAGTGTCCACTGATACTGAGATACAAACCCCAAAACAATGTATTGTTAAAGACCCTGTGCACGCTGATTGGTGGAAAGTGAGCGATTGCCATTTTGCAGGGAGACCGCAATGTGTCTGTTTTGTTATACTCATGTATAATATTCTGTAATAGGACGGGTGACATGTTTAGAAGAGCGTTTTGCAGTGTAACTATAACATTACAGCACTTCTTCCAAAACATCATATTACCAGCATGTAAGCGTAATGTGTACAGATCATATAGATGGAACGGGCAACCCACACACTGCTGCTGTAATTACAGGGCAGAGCTCGCTAGCATTGGGGTGTGACCCCCTGGGAATCACTGGGAGCTGCAAACAGCGACATGCAGAACACCTGAAACCAGGTGTGAGCGTTACACCTGGGAAGAACACTCTCCTCACCTGTCACTCGCAGCATATTAACCCCCTCTGTGCCCATCCCATCATATCCTTTCTTTATACAGCGTTTGTTTTTAGTCATTGAAAGTATTTTCTATGAGTTTATTCCACTGTTTTCATGTGTGCGTCTCCCGATACATCCCCTGTGTTTATGCACCTCACGCGTTCTCTCCTCCATAGTAATTATGGGTCAGAGCTTTGTTGATGTGTTCTAGTGAGCTGACCCGTAACCACGTGTTAGTCACAGGGAGCGGAGTGTGTTCTGTTTATCCCCAACACTTTGCGTATTTGTCCCGAGGGATAATTGGGAGGCCAGTGTGTACCCAACAATGTAATAATACGGTGCGCTGCTTCCCGCTGTCACTATTTATGGGTCATATTATGCCGGATGTTAGATTTTATACACTAGATACTTTACTGTGTTTTATTTTACTGGTCTTTTGTATTTGTGATCATGACCACAATCCGTGCCGATACAGTGCATCCGGAAAGTATTCACAACGCTTCAGTTTTTCACATTTTGTTATGTTTTAGATTTAGGTAATCAGCAATTAATATCTAAAGTCTGCTGCAGTCTTTTATAATATTGTATTGTATATAAATTGCCATAAGTACTATCTCCAGTCTTTAGATTGTGTGTAGGCATGATTGATCTTAAGTCCTAAATGTTTGGTATGTGCTACATGTTTGTTTAAGCCATTTTATTGCTGGGTCTGTGGGGGGTTGTCATTAATTAGGATGCACATTTGGCAACATCTCTACTTAAATATCATTCACTAGGCTGTTTAGCCTAAGTGCAGAATCACAAGTACATAAAAGATTTTAGGGAAAATGTCAGCGTTAGACCGGCGTTAAACCGAAGGAGAACATTTCATCAAACTAAACTGCTATCAGTGCTGCATATGGACACCTATGGAACATCAGGTGTGAGTTCACTACCTCTTAACAACAAATATCTGCTGCCTGCATAACCAGGACATGCAACACTGATCTCCTTGTCTGGTCATTGCAAAAACATTATCTCACTTGCTACTATTTGTTCTGTCTCTTTTTTTTCGCTAAAAACTAAATTCTTATTTGAACCAATGCAAAGTAACCTCTAAACCTGGCATATACGGTCTGATTTACCATTGCTTTCGCCTAGTCTCACAACTTTGAACTTTTTTTATTACTCATTTTCAAAACCCTTTAAAACACGTATAAACCCCTAAATAAAACAAACTTTTGTCATCAGGCATACGCATTCACTAACAGTGTTATTTCACCAGCATTTTTTTAAAAACCTTCAACACTGTCGTTCTCACACATACACTATTCTTACCTCATCCACACCCTGACCATGTTTTCTTCACATTCTCACTTTACTCTGTGCCTACCTAATCCTTTATTCTGCCCCCTGTTCCCACCTCTATCCTTCCCCCCTAGTCTCCTCCCCTCCCCCCCTCTGTCTGTATTCCTCCCCTCTGCTTCCCTACTTCTCCTCTCCCATTACTCCTCTCTCATTCTTTTCTCCCCCACAATGGTCCCTACTACCCACCCACTAAGCTCAGCACCCACCCTCCTCTCCCTCTCACCACACCTTCATCTACATCACACTAATCTCCCTCTACTACAAATGCATCTCACCTCTCTTGCCTATTCATCACTTCCTTCCACTCCTGCCTCCAAGATCTCACCCGTGCTGCTCCCTACCTCTGGAACTCTCTCCCTCTCCCTGTCAGACTCTCCACCTCTCTACAAATCCTCAAACGGGGTCTCAAGACTCACTATTTCAAATCCTTTCAGCTGTCATCCTAACCTGCTGCTTACATGCTTCTTCCTCACTGTCTACCCTATCTGTGTCACCCCTGTCTGTCTCCCCCCCCCTATAGAATGTAAGCTCTCACGAGCAGGGCCCTCTTCCCTTATGTGCTTTTCCTTCCCTCACTCATACGATCATCTACTCATAACTGTCCACCTGGGCACCTAACACTTGGTAGCTGACGCCCTGCTGCTTTTTTGAGTGTTATGATCGCTGCAGCAATGTATATACACAATGTTCTTATTCTGTATTGTCTTGTGGTGTGTGTCGCTGTTTTACAAGTTTGCTCATTTGTTATTGTACTTTGCGAGGCGCTGCGGAACCCTTGTGGTGCCATATAAATAAAGGATAATAATGTTACAGCCTTATTCCAAAATGGAATAAATTCATTTTTGTCCTCAAAATTCTACACACAATAACCCATAATGACGACGTGTAAAGTTTTTTTGAGATTTTTGCAAATTTAATGAAAAAAAGCTAAAAAAAAAACACAAGCTGCATAAACACACAATTTTTTGAACGATTATCGTTTAACGATAATCGTTTGGAAAAATCGTTCACTTTCTGAGTCAAACGATGAACGATTATAGTTCATGCGCGTTCACGTTTGTAGTTCAGTCAGACTTGTCAACTCAACGATTTTCAGTAAGGGAATATGCAAAAATCGTTTGTAGTTCCAAAAAATTGTTCATTACATTTAGTAAATGAATGATTTTAGTAAACAATTTTCGTTCATTTTTTCAAGGGAAAAAATCTTTTACTAAAATCGTTCATTTACAAAATCGTTGTGTGTATGCAGCTTAAGAAATCACATGTACATAAGTATTCACGGCCTTTGCCATGAAGCTGATCATACTTGAGATGTTCCTACAGCAGTTATGTTCCTTGCAGTTTCCACTGATCATACTTGAGATTTTCCTACAGCTTAATAGGAGTCCACCTGTGGTAAATTCAGTTGTTGGACATGATTTTGAAAGGCATACACCAGTCTATATAAGGTCCCACACTTGACAATGCATGTCAGAGCACAAACCAAGCATGAAGTCCAAGGAATTGTCTGTAGACCTCCGAGACAGGATTGTCTCGAGGCAGAAATCTGGGGAAGGGTACAGAAAAATATCTGCTGTTTTGAAGGTCCCAATGAGCACAGTGGCCTCTATCATCCGTAAATGGAAGAAGTTCGGAACCACCAGGACTCTTCCTAGAGTTGGCCGGCCACCTAAACTGAGCGATCGTGGGAGAAGGGCCCTAGTCAGGGAGGTGACCAAGCACCCGATGGTCACTCTGTCAGAGCTACAGCATTCCTCTGTGGAGAGAGGAGAACCTTCCAGAAGGACAACCATCTCTACAGCAATCCTCAGGCCTGTATGGTAGAGTGGCCAGACTGAAGCCACTCCTTAGTAAAAAGCACATGGCAGCCCGCCTGGAGTTTGCCAAAATGCACCTGAAGGACTCTCAGACCATGAGAAATAAATTCTCTGGTCTGATGAGACAAAGATTGAACTCTTTGGTGTGAATGCCAGGCGTTATGTTTGGAAGAAACCAGGCACTGCTCATCACCAGGCCAATACCATCCCTACAGTGAAGCATGGTGGTGACAGCATCATGCTGTGGGGATGTTTTTCAGCGGCAGGAACTGGGAGACTAGTCAGGAAAGAGGGAAAGATGAATGCAGCAATGTACAGAGACATCTTTTATGAAAACCTGCTCCAGAGCACTCGTGACCTCAGACTGGGGCGACAGTTCATCTTTCAGCAGGACAACGACCCTAAACACACAGCCAAGATATCAAAGGAGTGGCTTCAGGACAACTCTGTGAATGTCCTTGAGTGGCCCAGCCAGAGCCCAGACTTGAATCAAATTGGAGAGATCTGAAAATGGCTTTGCACCGACGCTTCCAATCCAACCTGATGGAGCTTAAGAGGTGCTGCAAAGAGGAATGATAGGTGTGCCAAGCTTGTGACATCATAAAGACTTGAGGCTGTAATTGCTGCCAAAGGTGCATCAACAAAGTATTTTTTATTTTATTTTAATTAAATTAGCAAAAATCGCAAAAAAACTTTACACGTTGTCATTATGGGGTATTGTGTGTAGAATTTTGAGAACAAAAATGAATTTATTCCATTTTTGGAATAAGGCTGTAACCTAACAATTGTGGAAAAAGTGAAGCGCTGTGAATACTTTCCGGATGCACTGTATATTTTGATTTTATAATCAGCAGAGTTGGTCTGCGTGCCACCCTGTGCTCAGTCATTTGGTCAGTCACACAAGCCATTGGCCACTGACGGGTACAGGGACCACCTGAGGAGTCAGTGACCACCTCTGTGAGCCATGAGAAACAAGGGCCGCAGGGAGAGGGTACATGAAGTGGTGATCGGGCAGGAAATGGTTGTACTCTCATTCTGATTTCTTGTTTAGAATCTAATCTCAACCCTCCTCTTCTTCCTTGCAAAGTCCCCCAGGTCCTCCGGAGCTGCACAGAATTCATAGAGAAACATGGCATTGTGGATGGGATCTACCGCCTGTCTGGCATCGCTTCCAATATTCAGAAGCTACGGTGAGATATTCAGAAAACGCTTCACTGCCACATGGCATTGCTACCTGGTACACTGCTCAGCATTGCTCCCTGGTACACTGCTCGGAATTGCTACCAGGTAGGCTGCGCGGCATTACTACCTGGTAGGCTGCGCGTCATTGCTACCTGGTAGGCTGTGCAGCATAGCTACACTACATTACTACAATATACACCACACTGCATTATTACTGGGCGTAGTACACTGCACACTACATTACTACCATATACACCACACTGCATTATTATTGGGTGTAGTACACTACATTACTACCATATACACCACACTTATTACTGGGCGTAGTACACTGCACACTACATTACTACCATATACACCATACTGCATTATTACTGGGCGTACTACACTGCACACTACATTACTGCCATATACACCACACTTGTTACTGGGCGTAGTACACTGCACACTACATTACTGCCATATACACCACACTTATTACTGGGCGTAGTACACTGCACACTACATTACTACCGTATACACCACACTGCATTATTACTTCGCATATTACACTACATTACTACCATATACACTACACTGCATTATCATTGGGCGTAGTACACTGCACACTACATTATTGCCATATACACCACCCTGCATTATCACTGGGCGTGGTATACTGCACACTACATTACTACCATATACACCACACTGCATTATCACTGGGTGTAGTACACTGCACACTACATTACTGCCATATACACCACACTGCATTATCATTGGGCGTAATACACTGCACACTACATTACTGCCATATACACCACACTGCATTATTACTGGGCGTGGTACACTGCACACTACATTACTACCATATACACCACATTGCATTATTACTGGGCGTAGTACACTACATTACTACCATATACACCACACTTATTACTGGGCGTAGTACACTGCACACTACATTACTACCATATACACCACACTGCATTATTACTGGGCGTAGTACACTGCACACTACATTACTACCGTATACACCATACTGCATTATTACTGGGCGTAGTACACTGCACACTACATTACTACCGTATACACCATACTGCATTATTACTGGGCGTAGTACACTGCACACTACATTACTACCGTATACACCACACTGCATTATTACTTCGCATATTACACTACATTACTACCATATACACTACACTGCATTATCATTGGGCGTAGTACACTGCACACTACATTATTGCCATATACACCACCCTGCATTATCACTGGGCGTGGTATACTGCACACTACATTACTACCATATACACCACACTGCATTATCACTGGGTGTAGTACACTACATTACTGCCATATACACCACACTGCATTATCATTGGGCGTAATACACTGCACACTACATTACTGCCATATACACCACACTGCATTATTACTGGGCGTGGTACACTGCACACTACATTACTACCATATACACCATACTGCATTATTACTGGGCGTAGTACACTGCACACTACATTACTACCGTATACACCACACTGCATTATTACTTCGCATAGTACACTACATTACTACCATATACACTACACTGCATTATCATTGGGTGTAGTACACTGCACACTACATTATTGCAATATACACCACCCTGCATTATCACTGGGCGTGGTATACTGCACACTACATTACTACCATATACACCACACTGCATTATCACTGGGCGTAGTACACTGCACACTACATTACTACTGTATACACCACACTGCATTATTACTGGGCATACTACACTGCACACTACATTACTACCATATACACCACACTGCATTATTACTGGGCGTGGTATACTGCACACTACATTTCTACCATATACACCACACTGCATTATCACTGGGCGTAGTACACTGCACACTACATTACTGCCATATACACCACACTGCATTATCATTGGGCGTAATACACTGCACACTACATTACTGACATATACACCACATTGCATTATTACTGGGCGTAGTACACTACATTACTACCGTATACACCACACTGCATTATTACTGGGCGTAGTACACTGCACACTACATTACTACCATATACACCACACTGCATTATTAGTGGGCGTAGTACACTGCACACTACATTACTACCGTATACACCACACTGCATTATTACTGGGCATAGTACACTGCACACTACATTACTACCGTACACACCACACTGCATTATTACTGGGCGTGGTACACTGCACACTACATTACTACCATACACACCACACTGCATTATCACTGGGCGTAGTACACTGCACACTACATTACTACCATATACACCACACTGCATTATCACTGGGCGTAATACACTGCACACTACATTACTGCCATATACACCACACTGCATTATCATTGGGCGTAATACACTGCACACTACATTACTGCCATATACACCACACTGCATTATTACTGGGCGTGGTACACTACATTACTACCATATACACCACACTGCATTATTACTGGGCGTGGTATACTGCACACTACATTTCTACCATATACACCACACTGCATTATCACTGGGCGTAGTACACTGCACACTACATTACTGCCATATACACCACACTGCATTATCATTGGGCGTAATACACTGCACACTACATTACTGCCATATACACCACACTGCATTATTACTGGGCGTGGTACACTGCACACTACATTACTACTGTTTACACCACACTGCATTATTACTGGGCATAGTACACTGCACACTACATTACTACCGTATACACCACACTGCATTATTACTGGGTGTAGTACACTGCACACTACATTACTACCATATACACCACACTGCATTATTACTGGGCGTAGTACACTGCACACTACATTACTGCCATATACACCACACTGCATTATCATTGGGCGTAATACACTGCACACTACATTACTGCCATATACACCACACTGCATTATTACTGGGCGTGGTACACTGCACACTACATTACTACTGTTTACACCACACTGCATTATTACTGGGCATAGTACACTGCACACTACATTACTACCGTATACACCACACTGCATTATTACTGGGTGTAGTACACTGCACACTACATTACTACCATATACACCACACTGCATTATTACTGGGCGTAGTACACTGCACACTACATTACTGCCATATACACCACACTACATTATTACACTGCAATATTTTATGATACATCATTTTTGCTGTACGCCAGTGGTTCCCAAACTGGGTGCTGTGGGGCACTTGCAGGGGTGCCATGGATGAGAGAACCAGGACCAAATCAAAGTATTTGTGCTTTGCTTACAAATTTTCAATGAGTCCATGTTTTCTCCAAGTACATTAATGACATGTCCACCTGCTGTCTGTCTCCCCTTCTAGACACGAGTTTGACTCCGAGCAGATCCCAGACCTGACTAAAGATGTCTATATCCAGGACATTCACTGTGTTGGCTCCCTCTGCAAACTCTACTTCAGAGAGCTCCCAAATCCTCTCCTGACTTACCAGCTGTACGAGAAATTCTCTGTGAGTGATCCCCATTAGTGCTAACACCGCAATCTGAGTCTGTGCGCCCTGTAAAGCTGGGTACATACTCTGAGATTCTTGGCCCGACGTGGCTATATCTGACATAGGGCTGATAATTGTGTACGCTGCACCAGGGCCGATGGTCGCTCTAAAAGCCGTTGGATCGGTTCCTGATGTAGTCAGTGCTGCACGCACAATGTCGGTCCTGACGTTATAGTATCGTTCAGAAAGTGCAGACCTGAACCCGATGTCTGCTAATTAATTAGCATTCTCCTATGGAGAAGAGACGGTTTGGTACAGAAAGGATCGTTTGGAACTAAACGATTATTTGGTAGCGTGTACAATGTGTATCGGCCGTTTTCGGCATCCTTGTGGTCTGTCTGAATCTGTCTAGTCGTTGGGCAGAATCAGTGTGTACCCAGTGTAAGTGTAGATTTGCCACCTTGCCCAGGGAGAATTTCCATCCCCTCTGTGGTAGCCGTCTGCTCTATTACACATAAAGCCACTTATCGCATGTGTAATAAAAAACTCTCTGCTGGACTGTACATACAGCTGGTGCCAGCTAGACATTGTTACACAAGCAAGTAATGGAAGAATGTTGTAAAAGTGACATTTTCCAAATGATCCCAAACACGACCCTGTGTATAATATTCTCGCTGTGTGTCCTATGGAGGTAATGATTAGGCTCCTCTGTAGCCCGGTCTGTACAAATAGTGCTTGTGAGTATAAATAAGGCTGTGTACACCCCTGGCTGACATCCACATACATACTTACCAATCGTTCTGCCGATGTGTGTGGCCAGCAGAGTCATTTAAAATATGCTCTCCCATTTGTGATGTCATATTCAATCACTTCTGCTAGCGATATATCGGCCGGGCGGCCGTACAGACAGCCAGGTGAAGCTATATATCTGCTAGATATATCATCATCATCGGCTGTGCTGCAGGGTCAATCAGATATGTCTGTGAATGACGGCGTTCAGACATATCGGGTATACACATCCGCCGATGATAGAATGATATATAAAAAGAGAGAGAGATATTTGATAAATAAGGCAGCAATTAGAGCACACCCACTACCTGTAAGTTACTGGTTTGGGAATGATGCCTGTACCAACTGCATGGCGATGTTACCTATGACTTCTCTTACATGACAGGATGCGGTCTCTGCTGCGACAGATGAAGAGCGACTGGTGAAAATCCACGATGTCATTCAGCAGCTTCCACCGCCACATTATCGGTCAGTGAGACCCCCTCATACCCCCCTATACCTGGTTCCTGTGCATTATAATTATAATTCATCACACGTCACCTTGTTACATTTAGTACAGAGCGTAGATTACTGTGAGATGTGCCGTGTACTATATCATTCCCTATAGCCCCTCTCTCCCTGGCCCACCCCCTCAGCAGGAAGGAATGCGCAGGAGGGGGGCTTTCGTGAAGGAACATGTCTAACATTATGTCAGAAGATGTGACTACAGAGTGCTCCGGAAATGCCCCAGATTCCTCTGACAGCAATTATTACCTGGCGTGTAGTGTATGCCCGGGGCCCATACTCGGAGATAGTACACCTCGCTTATCACTGGCTGATTGTGGGACAGTGACAGGATGTCTTAGAGGGGGACGTTCAGTAAAATCAGACGGGTCTTCCTATTAGTGATGTGATGAGTACAGCGCTCACAGTAACCACATTTGCTGGATCCTGATTACATCTGTAAAACACACATTGGTAACGAGCCCTAATAACCCTCTTATTATTAGAATGTATGCAGTGCATAGGTCTGGGCTTTATAATTATCTCCAATTAGTCAGACATAATTACACATTCACAGCGTTCTCTCCTAAGTAAGATAGTTGCATACGTTAGATCCTGTATTTATATTATTCACTGACATACTTTATTTATGAGCTCATGTATAAATTATAAGGCTATTTAAAGTTCTGACAGTTTTATATATATATATAAAAGTACAATGTAGTGACATACAATAGTCTGAGCTACCATTAATAGTGTGTCCTTTCTTAATTGATATTAATGGAGGATGTCACTAAGCAGCCATAAATGATGGCGTGATTAAGCCAATTACAGTGTATCTATAGGCGATTATTTATGTTGACTTTCCGGTCACCCCTCTCGTGTGCAGGACGCTGGAGTTCCTTATGCGGCACCTATCCCGACTTGCAACCTACTGCCATATCACCAATATGCACACCAAGAACCTGGCTATCGTCTGGGCCCCCAACCTGCTCCGGTATGGGACCATTGCTTCCCGGTATGGTACATGGCAGGACGCCTTAGGATTCTTCACCACTCTAAACTAAGATTTTCCATTTTCCGTTTCTCCTAACACCTCATATAAACAGCTGTGAAAAGCCCTGATTCAGTAACATATGGCAAAGGGATTTAAGAGACGACTTCCAAGCATAACACTGGCATTTCCACGCCGTATCGGCGATCATTACACCAGGCGCTTTTTGCTTCTGATAGTGATTAGCCGTTTGGCGCGAGCAATTGATTCACAATAATAAACATCTGTTGCATTCAGCTGATTTTTTGAAAAAAAAAAAAAAAAATGTGGTTATGAGAAGCAATGAATCTAATTACTGCCAAAACGCAGCCCCAAAGCGGATTTCCTCCCAGCCAAACTATACAACAATTACATCTCAGTTCCGATGCTGTTGATTTTTGTTTGTGTGACGATACAGCAGAATTCCTTCACACATCACACAGCCACTGCCAGAAATATACTACATGTTGCATTAGAGACTGCAGATGAATCCTTGAGATTATATTGATGGGTAATGAAAACAAAAAAGAACAGTTTTTATGATCTCATAATCTGTCAGCCTTCTCCTTATCTGAGCCATATGGGGGATATTCTCTGAAAATGGGGGTACATTTATTCCCACCACTTTTAGAGAATACCCCCGTGGTGCTTGGATCTTCTTCTTACCTCTTTTTCAATCTTTATTTCCTTTTAGATCAAAACAGATTGAGTCTGCGTGCTTTAGTGGCACGGCGGCCTTTATGGAGGTGCGTATTCAGTCTGTGGTGGTGGAGTTTATCCTGAATCACGTGGAGGTGCTGTTCAGCCCCAAGCTGAGTGCTGTGATACGCGATGGCGCAGGTACTTAGGGCGCATTATATTGTGTGCAAATAATTCTAGCACAATAATACTGGAAAACTGATTATCAAGTCATAAATGCAATCTCTATTTTTTACCAGACAATATTTCTCTACTAACATAGCGGAAGCGGGGTAAATGGAAACACCTGAGAAAAAGATGGACACCAACATGATGGAATCTAGGCCCTCCCACATGGGTGTGGCTAGTACATTAATCAAACAACATCCCATGATGGGCAAAGTCACATGGGCTGCACTTTTGTGCCTTTAGCACTATTCAGAAGTTGGTAGATTCAATGTTACAGCCATACAGGCCCTATTGCTTGACTTTATGTTGGTATTTCCATCTTTTTGTCCACTACCTGTATAACTTTGTGCTATTACTACTTTAGATTTATATTGAACTACTCCAGCTTTAAAATGGTTCCACACTATACATTAAAAATGGGTGATATTCTAGTTCACAATAAATAATAGAGAGAGGCTTGGTTTGAGTTTGCTAATTCTATATCACTGAGCTCTATGGCACTTTGTGTTCATGGGGGGGCTTCTGAATGAAAGGAACCCCCTTACCCCGGGTCTTGTCACAAATGCACTGGGGGAGATGATCCTAGATTGCTGTCACTTGGCTGGAGTTGGTGTGTCATGATTGAATGGCGCTCTATGACATGGCAGGACAGAAGGATGGTCTGCGGGGAAGTGTCTTATCTCCAGAATGAATGGTGCACTAGACGGAGGGGGATCATCTGGATTGAGGATCTGGGTACTGAAGGAGAATGGTAACAAATTATTTGTTATTTCAGTCCGCTGTGGCTATGGTTCAGTGCAGGTACAGATTGGTGTCAGTCAGTATACTCTATATAGACGGCAGTAATCTAATCTGTACAGTACAATGTGCTCTCCCGAGGACATCACAACCATTCTTTGCTTTCCCAGTTGTGGCTAAAATGCATTTTACAAGTCTTGTCCAAATTAAAACATAACTCGCAGTTTGGAATAAAGAAGATGATGCCCTAAGCAGGGACCCTCTTACCGGCAGCAGAGAGACAGCTAGAGTGGACCACTATCATTGCACATGGCCACAGAGCGCGGAACAGACTTCTCCAGTGCCAGGAGCCACCTCTGTGCCCAGCTCTCAGCTGTAGGGAAGGGAGGGGGATCTACTATACGTGTCGGACATGTTTCAGAAGAGTGGTCCTAAGTGGGAAAACCCTTTCAATGATTCCTTTTCCTCCTCTGCAAGCCACTAACCCTAACATTGACATTAATTTGTGACTACATGAGCTGGAGTGTGTGGCAAGCTGTGTAGCACGTCTGTTTCCCTCACGTTCTCTTCTGTCAGTAGGCCACGCATCTCTGTCTCGGCCAAAGTCTCTTCTGGTGTCTTCACCTTCCACCAAGCTTCTCAGCCTTGAGGAGGCCCAAGCAAGGACACAGGCACAAATAAATTCCCCAGTGGTGGGAGACAGCAAATACATAGAGGTGGGAGAAGGACCAGCTGCCCTCCAGGGCAAATTTCACACAGTCATCGACTTTCCATCTGAGAGGTAAGGACACAATATACAACCATGTGTGTGCGCCTCCTGGTGGTGAAACAAGTGATACAGAATTTTGTTAAAGTATGTTATGAATCGTCTCTATATGCTTTTTTTTTTTTCTTCTTTGATTTCCCAGACAGTGTTTTCAGTTTGTATCCTTTGCCCTGATTCCACAACTGAAGCCTAGGAAACACTTACAGTAAATGTATGCATGGGGGGGAGGGTAATAAGCTGTGTAGTTCATGCCGCTTTGGGGAAATGGATACAATTATAATTTACAGTATCAGATACCACACGTGGCACCTTCCAGCTTTGTACGTTGTGTGCGCACTATTCTTTCCTGACCATGACATTTGGTTTTATTCTGGTAGGAAAAGACCACCCCCCAAAATGAAGAAGTCTCCAGTTGGAAGTTGGCGCTCCTTCTTTAACCTGGGAAAGTCCTCCTCCTCTTCCTCCATCTCCAAGAGGAAGCTTACACGTAATCCCAGTGAGCCATCAGAGATGAAGGCCATGGCCTTAGCAGGTGAGAACTGACCATTGGGTCAGGTGGTGGATATTATACATGCAGTGGGAATTGTCGGTCGCTATGGATCGGGGGACACAGTCTCGGAATAAGAGGTGGATGTTTGTCTTGTTTGCAGGTGGAAGGGGAGATACTGGAACCATGCGCTCAGCTAAAAGCGAGGAGTCTCTGAGTTCTCTGCATGCAGCGGACGGTATGTATGACGGAAGGGGGAAGAGGTTTATACTGCTCTGTATAATCTGTTTGCTGGGTGTGTTGCATTCTACCCAATGGTGTAGTCCGTAATAAGCACTTCACAACACAGAGGATCTAATCGCTGATCATTATAGAATATCTCAAGGGGAAAAGTACAAATCTGACTTTGCTGCAAAGTCCTAACCTCAGCGCGGACCTGCCCTTAGCATTCCTATAAGGCCGGTGGAGGTGTCGGCTGCTTAGTCAGAATGTAACGACAGGTGCGCTGTGAGGGGACATCTACTGAATCGCTTTCATTATAGCTGTTCTTTACACCTGAGCTATTATATAATGATAAATTCCTACCATAGCTCTTGTTGTACAGTATGTAATGTGCAATAGAAACATTATTCAGCCATAATTCTACATCTATGTAATCTCACAGTTATAGAGAAAACAAGTGTTCCTGCTTTCCTGTGTGTATTTATACAAATCAGGACAAGCCTAGTCCACTCCGAGTCAATATTTATCAGCAGAAGCCACGTGTCAGTAGCTTGTAGCAGCAGTAATGTGATATAGCTTTAGGCCATTGATCTGTGAGGCCATTTGGTTAAGCATGGTTCTCCTAAGGTCCTGATTAATTATCTCAGTGGGGCTGAGGGCTTTTTTTGTTTTTTCCATCTATTCTTTTGTACGGTTTCTTGCACAATCTTCAGTTGTCAGACGGCCTCATATATTAGTCTGTTATCAAGAAAAATTCATGGTGAACTCAATGATTGCACAGCCACCAGGACCTACAATCCCCAAATACTCCCCCCTCCACCACCACCCATGCTTGGTGATAGGTAATAGTTCCTGTGTTTGAGGGCACACTTTGTTTCTCATGACTGTACCTTTGAGTCTATCCTGTCTATAACATTTGTGTTAGTAAATAGGATTAGTGTATCTATAGATGATGTAGTGAGACTCTCTAGCTCCTCTACCCAACATTCCCAGGTGGGGAAAGACTTAGCTGCTGTGATAGTGGCAGGAATGTGTTAATGATACTTTGTTTTTCCTGTGTCCGTTGTGCCCCTCACACAAATTGTACCTTTATCTTACAGGGGAGTCCAAGCTTTTTCGGCCACGGCGCCCTCGCTCTAGCAGCGACGCCCTTTCCGCTTCTTATAATGGGGACTTACTGGAAGGCTGTAACCGCTACAACTCTTATGATAATCTACCCCACGATCAAGACAGCGATGGGGATGAGGGTTTAATCCATGTGCCCGCTATGCTGGCTGGTCGATGTCAGGAGGAGGAGGACCTGAGTCCACCAGATATTGGCGTGGCCAGTCTCGATTTTGACCCAATGTCTTTTCAGTGTAGTCCTCCCAAGCCTGACAGTGAAGGGCTGGATAATAACCACATGTTCCACATTGATGCCATTCCGAGCAATGAGAGGGTGCAAATTGGACCCCAGACCCCCATCAGTGGCAATAGCTCGGAGCCCATGTCTCCTTTTCAAGAGCGGATTACTAGTCCCTTCCTAACCCCCAACCGCAGCCCTAGTGGAGATAAGATCCCAAAGGCTCCGTCTTTTGCTGAAAAAGTTGTGCAAGCGTTTTCGCCAAAAGTGGGCCGCAAAGCAGTCAGATCTCCACCATTAACCATTTCAGACCCAGTCACCATCTCGTTACCTAGCCGGGTATCGGAAATGATGGGAAGCATGCAGGGGACTGTTGGGGGTAATCAGTCTTTTGTATGGTTTAAGGACAATGGTTCGAGAGACTTGGGGACTCTACAGGCTGCTCCATACAAATCTGGATTCCCAGGACCTCTCCAGCTGCCTCCATCAACGCTGGCAGAACCACTGGTGGCTACAGACACTTTCCTAACCTCTCAGTGGACCTGTGCTGGGTTTGAGATGGAAGACACAGTAGGCATGGTTTCTCCAGGAACATCCCATGTTCTATATAACACTGAGCCGATTTACACAGACAACAGCAGCCAGGAACTGACGACCAGCAATGTCATTGTATCATCTCAAAGGGAAGAGGCTGACATGTCAGGATACGAGGCATCTATCCTCACCCTGCCTACCCCTCCAGGTACGTAGTCATCCACAGAGCACACCTGCTGCTACACTTTGTGCTTAATTATAAAGCAGTATTATTCATTCTGGGAGAACACTGCAAGAATAAGCCCCTCATACACACATTGTATACAGCGTCTTATCGGAGACCGGGGATAAAATATACATTGTAATGTTTCTCACGTGCAAAATAACACAACAGCTGAGCATAGAAGCGTCACAATTACGTTTGCAGACACAAATCAGAATTACCCGGGTGAAGATCTGTTTTGTAGATTTCCATGCACCAGTAGCACTAGGATGGGTTACACAGTCTTGTCAGTGTGTATGTACAGTTATCACCAGTTATTCCGCCCCTTAGTAGGTAAGCTCTCACACGCAGGGTCCTCTTGTTCCTTAGCTCTATCCGTACTATCTATGCTCCTTGTCTCCTAGTCCCATTCAGTGATTCTGATACTGTACACTCGCCCTTACCTTGTGTACAGACTCATCAAGTGCCGAACTGCCTCCCCTCCCTGTGACTTACCTCTGCTGACCCTATAAGACAGTGAGTTGCCCTCTCCTTGCCCCATGTCCTCGTCCTATCTAGTCTGTCATTTTATTGCTGTGTGGTGGTGTTAGATATGTCAGCAATGTCCAGTTACACTGTTACATAATGCACGGCAGACATGTTATATATATATATATATATATACACACACACACACACACCAGTAATATCCCAATGATTCTTTTATTTTTAAGGTCTAACAAAGTCTGTGCATCGCCATATGAGGAATATTTTATTTTCTAGTTTTTGCAGATATGTACATTAGCTGACTGACAACCACTATATTATCTGAAGGTGTGTGTGTGTATATATATATATATATATATATATATATATGTATATATGTGTTCACTCTAGCTCCGGCGGCAGGCAGGGCGCCGGAGCTAGAGAGGGCAACCTTCGGCGCGTGGTCATGAAAAGGGGGCGTGTCTATAAGACGCGTCCCCTTTTCGTCATACTTGGGGGCGTGCCCGGTGCTTACGGACATGCCGGGCAGCCCCCAAAGCGCTGCAGAAAGGGAGAATAGATGCCGGGCGCATGCACCCGGCGTCTATTCTCCGGCGGTGACCGGGACACCGCATGTTTCTCCACCTGCGGGACACTGCGTCCCGCGGGTGAGAACGGCACCCGCAGACTGTGAGGGCAGGGCGCTTTTTGCCCTCCAGAAGGAGGGGGCAGGGCGCCGCGCCCCGCTAAAACAGCCTAGCGGGAACGCTATATATATATATCTGATAATATAGTGCATTGTATTAATCTAGTTCTACTGGGAATAGGGATCCCGCAGATATTTACTTACTAACAGTTCCACTACACCAGGGGTACTCAACTCCAACCCTCAAGTATCCCCAACAGGTCATGTTTTAAGAATTTCTGTGTGTGGAAGCCCAGCAAGATAGGTCAACTCACCTGTGCATGATTAAAGAAATCCATGGGTACTTGAGAACCGTCTTCTACAATATAGTAGTTAGTATTACACAAGTGACAGGCATCTAATAGTAATGCCTTGTAAAGGAAGGCAGATCCACCTCTGTCACCAATGACCCAAGGCCTGCCGGGACCCCTGGCATTTCCCCTTACAGTGCAGATCAATCTGCCCATACTCTGTAAAAATGTTGTTCTGTTTTGAGGGCTGTTTGTACATAAGGCGACACTAGGATCTGATACCGCCCCATTGCAGAGCTCCACAGTCATGGCCTAGGGGAAATTGCACTGGTGCATGATCCCCAGTCTCCTCAATGATGTCTCCATTATAGCAATGACAGGTGTGAGTTTTGTAACTGGAACAAGTTCTGCTGACAGGCTGCTCTAAAGCGGCTGTTCTCCGTATTTGGGAAATGGTGAATGTCCCAGGGGGAAGCTTGTGTTCTAATCTGTGAATATTGTTGTGTAGACTCCCACAAAGGCTAAACATGTTATGTGTGCTAATGTAGTATGGTGTGATTAGACTGTGGTAGATCGTCATACACGAAGCTAAATACCAGTGCGCACAGAATACACAAAGGACCTGATTCAGACCCGCTCGCTAAGGCACGTTCGCTCGCTCTGAGCGATTTTCGCTCATCTGCGCATGCGTATTAATTCGCAGTGCGCATGCGCAAGCCATTCGTTGCGATCTGATTTTGGTGGCTCCTAAGCCACTATCAGGTCGCTGCTTTGAGTGACAGATAGCGCCGTTTGTGGGAGGTAACAGAGGAAGGTGCTTGTAAACGGGGGAGTGGATGTGCGAACGCAGGCGTGTCATGCCATCAAAACGCCGTTTAAAGGGCGTGTATAATTAGCAAAGTAGCGTCATTGTACACGTCACCTGCATGTATTTCAGCCTGCGCTGATCGCTGTGCTTGCGGCAGGTTAAGGCTGCGAGCTGCTCCGATGGCTCACGATGGTCCCGATTAATCCTTAATTTCCCGGCGATAATGTGTGTTGCGAGTGGCAAGGGGGCGTCTACAGCCATTTGCGAGCGCACTTTGCCGTACCTCGCTAAAACATAGCGGGCATCCTTACGTGACGCAGTGCGAGCGCTTAATTTAAATAGCCGGCCCCTTTTTGCCAGCGAGCGATCACATTTTGCAAGCGGGTCTGAATGAGCTCCAAAGTGTTGTTTTGTAGGAGAGTTAATATTCAGACATCTACAATTAACTTTTTCTCCATTGAACAGAAGCGTCCATCACAGAGCCTCCGATGGATCCTGTTCCTGTCAGCAGCGTTTCCTTTATTCCTCCTCCACCTCCACCCAAGAATGCAGCCCGTATGTTGGCATTGGCGTTGGCTGAATCAGCACAACAAGCCGCCTGTCAAAAGAGACCTCCCTACTTCCAGTTCATGGAGTTACCACTGCCTCCCCCACCAGAGGAAGAGCCGACTCAGGAGCTCCCATCCCAACAGGCATCTCCTGAACGAACGCCAACACCAGCTATTACCCCGGAGACCAGTCTTGCCCCCACACCAGCTACTGTGCCCAGCACGTCATCATCCTTCTACGTCAGTACCATCCATTACAGCCCTGTGAGGAGCCACAACTCTCTGCCAGGACAAAGTCCCTCAGCCGTCACCCCAGGACTGAGCCCTTCAACCCAGGTACTGTGCAGTCACCATTTCCGTTATTTGTATATTCAGAACAGTCACTGGACATCTGATATCTGTTATGAAACATGAATTTCTTTTCAGTGATGCCTAAAATGGTGATAAATGAGCTTTGCTAACTCAGCATATGTAACAGGGATGTTGGGGAGGTTGCAACATGAATTGTGGGTAGGTACGTGGGTTGCACTCCTGCATATTGCTGATATGTTTTATTTGTTTCTAATATTAATGCTGGATAGCTTACCAGCAATCTGACATGAATCGCATCATGTAGTCAAGAACTGAGCTCCATTGTAATCCACTCATGATTGCTTTCAGCGTACCTAACCATGTGTGTACTGTCATCTGCACTAATGGTCGTCAACGAGGAGGGCACACGGGCCGAGGCCTAAGCTGCCAGGTGGTCCTCTGTGGCCAGCTTTCCGGTAATTCTTAGGAACGTTACTAGTTCCTTGTCTCCTCTTTTGTGGAAGCTTTCTGACTACTACAATTTAATCTCATCTCTTTTGTGATAACATAAATACAAACTATAATTTTACTCGACAGACTAGATTGTGGGCTTCCTCTCGTTTCCGGTTACTGGGATGTTAGTTCTCCGGGTGCTGCTGGATACTGGTTGTACGTACAGTTTATGTTACTAACCCGGAAGTGTTTTATCTCCTAGGTCCCTGATGAAATCCAACCACCTGGGCCCAGTGAAACAGGTTCCAGCTTTCCTAAGGAATCCTTTATGCCACCATCTTCCTCCGATAAGTCCAGCCCAAGGCCACGCTTTCACCAGAGGTCGGAGTCTTTTCCTTCACATCCTACACACAGTGCCGGTCCACCAGCCCCACCAATCAGAACTATGGAGAGCCGATTGGCCACTGCCTTGCACTCCACCTACAACGATGCCATCACAGCCAGCAATTACCACTCCTTTCTAAGTACAATGATGCTGCCATCATCCCTGGAGGACGCACTGCCGAGGCACAACCATTCGGCTCACATTAAGTCTGAGAATATGATGGAGCAAGGTGCTAACTACAGACATCCTTATCCTTCCCAGGTCAAGGCGGAAGATAAGTCTGAAATGGGAGAGGCGTACAGACACCCGTATCCATCTACCGGTAAGCTGGAGAACACAGAGCTTGGTTACCGACACCCATATCCTTCCCAGGTGGAATCAGAGAATATTAATGACACATTTGTGCATCATAAACCTTCGGTAGTTCCCAAGTCTTATAGAGCTGACATTGCACCACTACATATGGTTCCCCAGCCATATGCGTCCCGCTGTGAAACTCCCTCATCGAACTCTACCCTTTATAGTACCTATATAAACCAGGCCAAACACTGTGCAATGCAGCAGGCTAGGACAAGGAATCGACCTGATTATATGGCATCCATGAGTCCAGGTTTACGGAGTTACTCAGAGGAAGCTCCGCCATATCCGACCATCAGACGGGTACAGTCCCTGCACGTGCCTATGCAACCCACAGTCCGCGCAGTCCCCATTTCCAGAACGGAGGTCCCTCCAGATGATGAGCCAGCTTACTGCCCACGTCCTGTGTACCAGTACAAAGCATGTCCAACCTTCAATTCTTCATCAGATTACCACGTCACTCAGCTGCAGCCTTACTTTGAGAATGGGAGGGTACATTATCGATACAGTCCCTACACAGGGAGCACCACCTATTATTCTTCAGACGGCACCTTCTACGACATGGATCCGTACAGCACCTTACGTTTGCGTCAGTTTCACCTCTACCCGAGCCGCGATTTTGCTTCTTACACCACAAGACTGCAGCCCAAGTCCACATATCGATCGCAAGGTCTGGCTTCATGTCCCAGAGGAAATTTACGCGAGCACAATTTCATTAGTCGCGACGTCCCTCCTGCATTACCGCCTGAACATTCCCGACCTCTTCACATCTCCTGGGACATGGAAGATATGGACCGGTACAGACTGCAGTCCCTACGACGTGAGAACAAACCACGGCCGAGAGCCAAAGGATCGGTGATGTCTCAGTACGATAACGTTACCCCGTCCCTGGCGGAGGATACAGCAGGGACGGATGTGATTCATCTAAGAAGTCGGTCGGACCCTGGGAAGCCTCCTGGTCTGTTAAGCGTTGCTGAATGTAAAGACATACGATATCCGTGCAGAACAGAGGGCGATGAGCGTCTAGCACATCCTCCCCCAGTTTACGGAAATGGGCATCAGGATAAGCCATCTCTACCACAAAAGCAGACCGGAGTAAGTAGGAATCGAATTCAGCATGACCTGACCTCCGAGCATCGGACGCCACCTCCGCAGGACACTGGCCACCGACAGCCCTCTGATGGGAGAAATGGTCCGCCGTTCCCACCTGTAGACTACAGCTGTAAATCCATGACACTGCCCACTGATCCCATAACCAATAAATACAATGTGAATCTGCAAGAACCTATAAGGCTCAATCACAAGGAAGTGAGACTGTCGGAGGAGAAAGACCGGTCACTCGCCAGGCCGCCGGCCGACAGCTCACATCGAGACTGTTACAGAGAGGACTCCGCTCAGTTTGCCTCCGCTACCGCTCCCCCTAAGCCAGAGAGGAGCCATAGCCTGCGAGCTCATAACCCAGAGGCTTTGGATAGAGACCCTGCCATTTTCTATCCCTATCAAACACTCCATGGAAAGCTGCATAGCTCCATAACTGCACTGTCCCAGTACGATAACGTGGCAGATTACCATTCCATACCCCATCATCGACCAACAAGCCAATCCACCCCAAATGCCTTCCCCGTTCCACATGGTCGGACCTATGCCACTGCGTTGGGCCAGGGCGCTTTCCTAGCGGCGGAATTGTCCCTGCAAAGGCAAGAGGCAAAGGTCCATGCAGAGTAGGGTACTGCCAGGGGAGAGAGGGAGGGTTCTAGGTGGAAAGAGGACTCGTTCTTATTAGGCAGACCCCTGCTGGACAGCGGACTGTTTTATTTTTTCAAAAGACGAAAAGACAAAAAACAAAACAAAAACAAACCAAATTCTAGATGCGCCACAATAACGTCATGTACACAAATCCACAACTAGCAATATACATGGACACTGATATAGCTGAACTTCATTCCATTGTTAGATAACTTTTATGTTGTAAACAGTGATGACCTAATCCTGTACTGTTCGTCCCCCTTGTTATCCTTCCTAAATGTGAGGAGGAACACAGAGGAATAAAGAACTATTTAATCCATATTGGGTTCGTTGTGTATATAATACAGGACGTTTATGATGTTCCTTCCACCTGTGCTACGTTTCCATGTTACCGTGACGTCTGTATTCCAAGATATCCTTATGGAATATGAATGATATAGTCATTAAATTGATGCATGCGCTTGGTAGCTCCACGTCCCTAGAACCCTGGTCTGTAACCGGCTTAACACACAATGCAGCCTCTAAGTCTGATGAAAACTCAGCAGCAAAACTGTGACTATATAAAAGGTTTATAATTACTGTCCTCATATGAGATCAGTTAATACTAATAAAAGACCAGGATCACTAATCGCCACTGTCCGTTACTGACTTTTTTTTCTTTTCCCCCCCTTAAAGAAAATACAGTATAGCCATATTCAGCGTCTTTTCTCCCAATTCTGTGTCATAGTTACTGTGTTTAACCACCATTTAATTAGTGAACGTTTGTTTTCTAGAAAGAGTTGCAGAGAAGTCTATATTTTTGACTGTTGTATTCTTGGAATAAAGTTCTCCTCATTGCAGAGTTTTGCAATTATTACATCCAGAGTCCCCTTAATAAATATCTATGTAGGGTGATGCGATTTGGCAGCCAAGAGTGGAATTGGCGTTACCCCTCAGTGACATTGCTGGCAGCCTAATTTTATGTCCATTTCTATGTTATGGGTGTAGATTGAAGTCTGGTGACCCCAGTGATGGAGTCTTTCCATTCCTTGTGTTGGAGTTATGACAGCAGTGTACTTACTATGTAATTCATGAAATACTTTGCCTTCTCTTTATCACTATCATCTGTACTGTTATACCCATACACCTATGATGAAGCAGGGATGGCTTCTTGCTGATCATGAATAACCACATGAAACTGTAACCAAGCAGATCTATTGTAGTAGTTAGATAATGTAAGTTGTCTGAAGGTGGAGAGCCCGGACAGTGCTGTATTCTAATATATTAGTACACATCCTAGAAGCCGCAATCTCCGTGCGGTTCCTGTGTATAGTGCACACTAAAGGTAATAGAACGCTGCACTTTATTTCATTAGCAAAATGTAGGCTGTATTTATTGCTGTAATGTACATGAGAATCACAGATCATCATATGACTATAGTGAGAATGTTTGTACTGTGTATTAGCACCAATTATTGCGCTCGTTGTGCCCAATTAGACTGAGTTTAGCCACTTAAAACGGCTAAACCCATTTAAAGTCCTGGTTAGGGCGCCCCAAACCATGGACTTAGCTCACATTTCTGCTCACCACCTCAAGAGATGCCAGCAAAATTGCTGACGCCGGCGGCTATAATGCCCAAACGGAGCAACTATTCTGTTTCTCAGTCAGGTGCCCGTCACCGACAGCCGCTGGGGCAAAAAAACATTTCCCCTTTAGTGAGAGACTATGGATGCATTAGATGGTTTAAATATTTGTGAATAAATGTGTGGGGGGAAAGCAGGATAAGTATTAGCTGTGACAGCAAATAAAGATACAAAGGCCCGTATTCAATTTGAGGCGATAAGTCTGTATCCGCGAAAAAGTATCGCCGATGACGTATTTTCGCCAGGCGGAAACTTATCCCCGTATTCACTTGCAAATACTTTTCGCGATGTGGAAACTCAATGCAATGGACCTGGCCAAAAAGTTCGCCTATAAATAGCAGGCGGAAAAAAGTGCAGAATTGGGGTTTTGGGATGCAAACGTCGGGAGAACCTCCCAGCACCCTTAGGACAACCCCCCAAAGGTCAAAAAAGTTTAAAAAAATACTTCAGAACACCCCAAAAGAGTACTTTCATTTTGGGGGCGAAAAAGACCAAAGTTGAGGGACACTCTAAAAAATTAGCGAAATAGATTCCAGGGTGGTCCCCCAAGTATGCCCCAGGAGTTTAAGTTTGCAGGTGCTTGCGGCAGGTGGATTTTTCACTATTTTTAAAACTTTACTTTAGCAACTTTTAAACGTGCACCTATTGAGACCATTTAAATTCCCAAAATACCTTCAGCAGGCCAATTCGGGGGTATCCATAGTGATCCCCCATATCAGTGCATCTTTTGGGGGGTGTCAGGCAGATTACCCCATTTGGGAGAGGACTTTCCGCCTGTTCAAGTTTTGCCGGGTGCCTTTTTTGCGAACTTTCAAATTGAATACGGGGAATCGCGGGGACGCGCGCGAAAAGTTTTTGCACCCAAAACACATGATATAGGCGAAAAGTCCGCCAGGCGAAAAAGTATCGCAGGTGCAAATCAAATTGAATACGGGCCAAAGTCTGCTGTACCCTGGGGGGCGGCCGTCTCTCAGAGATCTTGCTGCTGTAACGCGGCTCTGGTTACAAATAGGAGGTGCTCAGGCACATGCAGGATTGTGAGTGAGGATTGGAAAGTCATGGTGGCTAAAGTAAGAGCATCTCCAGCCTGATCTGATCTACTCTCAATATATTCTAATACATAAAATCATGTTTATTGCATTCGGGTTTATTACAGTATGCTTGGCTGTGTCCAGACTTCATTCTACAATGTTTTAATGTATTCCATATTTCCATGTAATGAAAGGAATAATTTAGATAAAATAAATGTTAAATTGCTCTCCTGTATCCGTGACGTAGGTTAATCATACAGTATACACCGTACATGGAAACAGCCATAGTGATCACACAGCCCAATATGGCGGAGGGCCCCGATACAGCCGAGTATGCATATAATGACTGCAATGTAAGAGAATAACACCATTTTTGTCCGTGACTGTACTGCCACGCTCCTAGGACCCTGCGGGTCTGGCCGCTGGAACAGAGCATTGGATGCAACTAGAACGATAATGGTGTAATGTGAAAGATCATAGAAAGCAAAGACAGAATATTCCTTCCTCCCCCACAGACTGTAGCTGGAGGGATAACTCCTTCTTCCATCAGGATACAAATGTAGGAATAGTTCTTCTGTGACCATTAGACATATACAGCACATTTTCCTGGCGCAAGAGATTGGTGGCCGCTGAGAACAGCAGAATAAACCCTGTAGGGGAAACTCAAAAACTGCTGGGTGTAAATGGTCCGTTGCCCCTGTGCGTCACATAGAACTAAGCATGGATTAGTATGCTATTCAAAGTCATCACTGGGCCGAGCTTAGAGCGGGATTATTCTCAGGTGTAACCCACAGCAGGATGAGCGACCAGAGCCAGGCATAGTATGAGCATTGCAGGACCAGTTGGAGGCTTCAAGGAACATCCTTGTGTCATCTCACAATAAAAATGCGTCATTATATATGACCCAGTGTTGGTGGTCAGAACTCTGCATCACCACCATCCTGGTAACGGAAGCACCATGCCGCAGACGACGACTTATCCGGATATTTGCAGATATGTATCAGAATGTCTCGTTTTATATATAGATACCGGCTGGTAATGGTGTGCTGTGGGATTCTGTGTGTTTTCTTACTAGTGTGACTAGTGTACAAGAAGTAGGTTAAGGGGGATGACACACTAGTGGATTGTGAGGGGGTACCAGAGGAAGTGGGATACCGGTGGAAATAGGATGGGTGATTGTACTAATGTGGGTGGTATAGTTGTAAGTATGAGAGGCATAAATGGTTACCAGTGGGAGTCGTGCATGTGAGAGGGTGTACCAGTGTGAGTAATATAGGTGAGAAAATGGTAGGTGTGAGGGGGTACCAGTGTGAGTAGTATTGGTGAGAGTAGGGTAGGTGTGACAGTACCAGTGGGAGTAGGGGAGGTGTGAGGGTGTACCAGTGTGAGTAGTATTGGTGATAGTAGGGTAGGTGTGACAGTACCAGTGGGAGTCATGCATGTGAGAGGGTGTACCAGTGTGAGAAGTATAGGTGGGAGTACGGGAGGTGTGAGGGTGTACCGGTGGGAGTAGGGGAGGTGTGAGTAGTATAGGTAAGAGTAGGGGAGGTGTGAGGGTGTACCAGTGTGAGTAGTATTGGTGAGAGTAGGGTAGGTGTGACAGTACCAGTGGGAGTCATGCATGTGAGAGGGTGTACCAGTGTGAGAAGTATCGGTGGGAGTAGGGGAGGTGTGAGGGTGTACCAGTGTGAGTAGGGTAGGTGGGAGTAGGGGAGGTGTGACAGTACCAGTGGGAGTCATGCATGTGTGAGGGTGTACCAGTATGAGAAGTATCGGTGGGAGTAGGGGAGGTGTGCGGGTGTACCAGTGTGAGAAGTATCGGTGGGAGTAGGGGAGGTGTGAGGGTGTACCAGTATGAGAAGTATCGGTGGGAGTAGGGGAGGTGTGAGGGTGTACCAGTGTGAGAAGTATCGGTGGGAGTAGGGGATGTGTGAGGGTGTACCAGTGGGAGTAGGGGAGGTGTGACAGTACCAGTGGGAGTAGGGGAGGTGTGAGGGTGTACCAGTGTGAGTAGTATTGGTGAGAGTAGGGTAGGTGTGACAGTACCAGTGGGAGTCATGCATGTGAGAGGGTGTACCAGTGTGAGAAGTATCGGTGGGAGTAGGGGAGGTGTGAGGGTGTACCAGTGTGAGAAGTATCGGTGGGAGTAGGGGAGGTGTGCGGGTGTACCAGTGTGAGTAGTATAGGTGGGAGTAGGGGAGGTGTGCGGGTGTACCAGTGTGAGAAGTATCGGTGGGAGTAGGGGAGGTGTGAGGGTGTACCAGTATGAGAAGTATCGGTGGGAATAGGGGAGGTGTGAGGGTGTACCAGTGTGAGAAGTATCGGTGGGAGTAGGGGAGGTGTGAGGGTGTACCAGTGTGAGTAGGGTAGGTGGGAGTAGTATAGGTGGGAGTAGGGGAGGTGTGAGGGTGTACCAGTGTGAGTAGGGTAGGTGGGAGTAGGGGAGGTGTGAGGGTGTACCAGTGTGAGTAGGGTAGGTGGGAGTAGGGGAGGTGTGAGGGTGTACCAGTGTGAGTAGGGGAGGTGTGACAGTACCAGTGGGAGTAGGGGAGGTGTGAGGGTGTACCAGTGTGAGTAGTATTGGTGAGAGTAGGGTAGGTGTGACAGTACCAGTGGGAGTCATGCATGTGTGAGGGTGTACCAGTATGAGAAGTATCGGTGGGAGTAGGGGAGGTGTGCGGGTGTACCAGTGTGAGAAGTATCGGTGGGAGTAGGGGAGGTGTGAGGGTGTACCAGTATGAGAAGTATCGGTGGGAGTAGGGGAGGTGTGAGGGTGTACCAGTGTGAGAAGTATCGGTGGGAGTAGGGGATGTGTGAGGGTGTACCAGTGGGAGTAGGGGAGGTGTGAGTAGGGGAGGTGTGACAGTACCAGTGGGAGTAGGGGAGGTGTGAGGGTGTACCAGTGTGAGTAGTATTGGTGAGAGTAGGGTAGGTGTGACAGTACCAGTGGGAGTCATGCATGTGTGAGGGTGTTCCAGTATGAGAAGTATCGGTGGGAGTAGGGGAGGTGTGCGGGTGTACCAGTGTGAGTAGTATAGGTGGGAGTAGGGGAGGTGTGCGGGTGTACCAGTGTGAGAAGTATCGGTGGGAGTAGGGGAGGTGTGAGGGTGTACCAGTATGAGAAGTATCGGTGGGAATAGGGGAGGTGTGAGGGTGTACCAGTGTGAGAAGTATCGGTGGGAGTAGGGGAGGTGTGCGGGTGTACCAGTGTGAGAAGTATCGGTGGGAGTAGGGGAGGTGTGCGGGTGTACCAGTGTGAGTAGTATAGGTGGGAGTAGGGGAGGTGTGCGGGTGTACCAGTGTGAGAAGTATCGGTGGGAGTAGGGGAGGTGTGAGGGTGTACCAGTATGAGAAGTATCGGTGGGAATAGGGGAGGTGTGAGGGTGTACCAGTGTGAGAAGTATCGGTGGGAGTAGGGGAGGTGTGAGGGTGTACCAGTGTGAGTAGGGTAGGTGGGAGTAGTATAGGTGGGAGTAGGGGAGGTGTGAGGGTGTACCAGTGTGAGTAGGGTAGGTGGGAGTAGGGGAGGTGTGAGGGTGTACCAGTGTGAGTAGGGGAGGTGGGAGTAGGGGAGGTGTGAGGGTGTACCAGTGTGAGTAGGGGAGGTGTGACAGTACCAGTGGGAGTAGGGGAGGTGTGAGGGTGTACCAGTGTGAGTAGTATTGGTGAGAGTAGGGTAGGTGTGACAGTACCAGTGGGAGTCATGCATGTGTGAGGGTGTACCAGTATGAGAAGTATCGGTGGGAGTAGGGGAGGTGTGCGGGTGTACCAGTGTGAGAAGTATCGGTGGGAGTAGGGGAGGTGTGAGGGTGTACCAGTGTGAGTAGGGTAGGTGGGAGTAGGGGAGGTGTGAGTAGTATAGGTGGGAGTAGGGGAGGTGTGAGGGTGTACCAGTGTGAGTAGGGTAGGTGGGAGTAGGGGAGGTGTGAGGGTGTACCAGTGTGAGAAGTATCGGTGGGAGTAGGGGAGGTGTGAGGGTGTACCAGTGTGAGTAGTATAGGTGAGAGTAGGGTAGGTCATGCTTCATTTTATTAAAACTTGCAACAAGTATAATAATAGTAAATACATAAAATGTAAATAAATAATTACATAAAATCAAAAACTTAAAAAAGGCAACAAAAAAATGCATAATATTACTTCATATTATACTTTTCCTAACCTAATACAAACACTTATCTACCCTACTACCTATATACAATCCACCACCTGCAAGGGAAAACTAAGCAAGGATTTAGAAACCACCTCAAGTATAAGGAAACTATCTAAATCATATATCAAACCCTAAACTATATTACCCATAACCAACACCTACAGGTAGATGTATGCAAACCTTTCCATAAATACAACAAAATACTTAAAAAAAACCATCTACAAGGGAGTGAAAAAAGAGAAAAGAAAACCCAAAGCCGGAATTGAGAGAGACTTTGCCACCCACTCAAGGGGGTTTCAACTGGCCCCACCGACGAGACCAGCTGACAGCATCCAACCCCTCCCTATCCAGATCCATCATCCTTCTCACCTCTTGAAGAATCAAACCCACCACATTCCTAAAGGGGAGGACCTTTTTCCTTATGGACACCTGACACCGTGCACTCCACGTGTGAAATCTAACTGCTAAACTAACTAAATAAATCGTGACTAAATTAAATCCACCGTATCTTCGGACTACCCCATAAACCCACTCAGGGTAACTAAGCCCCGAAAGGCACGGAATACCAATGGCTTTTGACACCTCATAAACTTTTACATTAAAGGGACACAAGCAGAAAGTGGTCCATCGTCTCCACCACCCCTGGACACTCCTCCCGTGGGCAACCACGATCATTGACACTCTTCCACCTGAGATTCTCCCCAATATAAAGTCTTCCGTGAAAAGAGAGCCAAGCAATGGCCCTCATTCAGAGCCGTACGCTCTGAGCAGAGCGCACGCTCTGAATGAGGGCCAGGCTCCATTTTCATGGAGCGTCCTCCTGGACGCTCGTATAGCTGTGGGTCACCACCCACAGGCTATACGAGCGTGCTTTGTGATGGCCGCGATGGTCGAGACCATCGCGACCATCGAAATTGCGAGCCGGAGCCTGCGGTTGAGGTTTTCAACCGCAAGCTCCGGAGTGATTTTGGCTCTATCAGAGCCAAAATCACTCCCACTGACATCACTAGTGATGTCAGTGGGCCGGCTTCTGACGGGAGGCGTTCCCGTGGGAACGCCCCCGTCAGGGAGGCACGCCCACCAAAGGGGGCGTGCTGTCAATCAACATTGACAGCACGCCCCCTTTGATCGGACACAACGAGCGAAGGACTTTCCTTCGCTCGTCGCGTCTGGCGCATGCGCACGACGGAGCTCCCTCCGTCGTGCGCATGCTCAGTGCATAACATCGACCCACTTGCGAGCGGACAGCCGCTCGCGAGTGGGTCTGAATCAGGCCCAATGTCTCTAAACTTCTGCGGTATCCAGAGCTAACCCGGCCGAAGCGACATCACGCGGACAGTCCCTCAGGGACAGCTGGTCATTTTGCTGGTCTGCAAAATTCTTCTCTCCAACTCCCTTCTAGAGAAGTTATTGAATTCACTCGCCACCATACCAAAACGCCTCATCACCTTCAAACTCTGGATGACGTAGATTGGGAGGTAACCACACCGAATCCGAAAGCTTTTCACCTGGCCACCCTCTAGCCACAACCTGAGGAAGGGGAACATCCAGAATCTAAATCCCTCTACCCACCGAGGGGGAGCATCTAAAATCAAACTCCCAAGATTACATTTTAAAAAGTCTGTTACAAAAAAGACAACGGGGTTTACCATATTTAAACCCCCGTCTTTCCTCGGTCTGTAGGTGATGTTTCTCCTGACAATATTGACCCCGTTTCCCCACAAAAGTAGGAAAAACAAGGAATTCAATCTGGACCACATAGATTGAGGCAAAAAACACATACTTGATTCCGATTTTTTATATGTCAGTTAAGTCTTACACAAAGTCAACCTTTTCCCTCAGAGATAACTTCCATCTCTTCCAGCTCTCTACCTACTTGGTAGCATCTTCCAGCTTCTTATCCCACTTTAGGGAGGCATAGTCACCATGGTCAAATGTTATGCCTAGAATTTTAATCTGCTGACTGGCCCGAGGGAAGCTGTCCGGAAGGCAAAATTCATCACCTTCCTCCCCCATCCAGAAAACTTCACACTTTTCACCATTTACCCTGGAGCACGAGGCTTCAGAGTATTCACAGATAAGATGTTCCACATCACGGGACTCTGTCCGTGAGGAGAGAACCACCGTGACATCATCTGCGTAGGCCACCACCTTTAGCGGAAACTCTGGGCTCAGCTGCACCCCACCCACAGTTCCGCTCTCTACCCTTCTGACGAAGGGGTCAATTGCAAAAACATATAGGAGGGGGCTCAGGGGGCATCCCTGACGAACACCAGAGCCTACCCCAAAAGTGGGACCCAGCCAACCATTTACAAGTGGGAAGCTCTCGGCCTGACGATAAATAGCCTGCAGCCAATTCACCACCCGCTCTGGAAGACCATACCTTTTCAGTAGGGCCCAAAGGTACTCATGGTTTACCCGATCAAAAGCCTTAGATTGATCCAATGCCAGTAAATACTTTCCACACTTCTCAGCCCTGCACCGCTCAATGACCTCCCGGACACCTAAGACAACACTAAAGGTGCTACGGCCCTTCACCGTACAGTGCTGAGAGGGGGAAAGCAACAGCTCGGAAAATTCTGATAGCTTATTGAACAGTACCTTTGCCAAAATCTTCCTGTCCGTATTAAGAAAGGCTATGGGACACCAGTTCTCAATACGGGACGGATCCTTTCCTTTAGACAGTAGTATAAGGGTAGATAACCTCATGGAAGGAGGGAGGACTCCCTCATCCAGGCTCTCATTAAATACTTCCACAAGGCGAGGAATTAAGAGGTCTGAAAAGGTCTTATAGAATTCAGATGTTAAACCATCCGGTCCTGGAGATTTTTTGGAGTATAACCCCTCTATCGCTATCTTAACTTCCTCTGCCGTTATATCACTCTCTAAAGATTCAGAAGAAACAACCTGAGAACCCAAACCTGGTGTTCTCCACAGAAATTCCTCCATCCTCTCCCTGATGAGTGAATGCTCAGATAAAAGATCTGAATAATAGGACTCAATCACTTCCAGAATGCCCTTCTTATCAATATGAAGAACACCCTGTCCATCCTTCAGTCCCCTGATCTCTTTGGCATCAACTGACCTCCTACAGCTCTGGTAGGGATCTGGCGAGTGGTATGTTCCATAATCCCTCTCCAGAACTAAGGATGCCAGTCGGTTGTACTGAAACTCCTTCATCCGAGCCTTCACCCGGGAGATTTCCCCACTATCTCCCTCAGAGTTCAAGAGATCCAATTTCTTTCTTAGGCTATGGTAGATGTTACGTCTTAACAAGTTTTTTTTCGGATTCTCTTTTTAATCACCTCCCACCACTCAGATCTACTCCAACCCGCTTCCAAAAGTGTCTCCTGAGATTGAAAGAAGACCCTAAAGTATTGTCTAACGCTCTCTTCTTCCAGAAGCTCTGAGTTCAATCGCCACAGGCCCTGCCCTTTCTGAGGGGTTTCTGAGGCATTCAAAGTTACTGAGAGAAAATCGTGATTGGAAAACTCCACTAACCTCACCCCTAAAGATGAGGTCTTTGAAGATTCCTTAACAAAAAACCTATCTATTCTAGATCTATGACTACCACTAAAAAAGGTGAAACCTGTGAAGTCTGGGAAATGCCGAATATGTACATCTACCAGACCCGCCTGTCTAATCATGCTAACTAAAAAATTTGAGTCATAGCCCAGAGTTTTCTTTGAACCTTCCCTATCTTTTGGCCTAATTATGGTATTAAAATCACCACCAAAGATAACTTGCTGGGCCGTAAAAAGAAAAGGTTTTATCTCCATGAAGAGACATTTCCTATCCCACTGTGACTGTGGACCATAAATATTAATTAACCTAAGGTCCTGTCTCTTCATGTTGATATCCAAAATCATACATCTACTTGCTTGCAACTCTATAACCTTGTACACAGTTACCATGTCAGTACAAAGCACTGCCACCCCACCGTACGGCTCGGCCGCAAGAGACCAGTAAGAAGGACCCCTCCTCCACTCACGCTTCGCTTTGTGGAGGAGATCCAATTTACTAATCCTAGTCTCCTGCAAAAACAAAATATCAACCTCAACCGTGTTGAAAAAATCAAAAGCCATTATACGAGCACGAAACTACGGAAGCCACATTAATCGTGGCACATCCTATGGGTTGGGGATCCATGATGTATAGATTATTAAATGCAAGACCTTGCTTACTTTTACCTTGCACAATTCCCAGCACCAAATCCACCACAAAACCTACAAGCTAACCCTATTCGGGCCAGCCTTCCCTTCCATAGCGACAACTGTCACTACCCCTTCTTCCCTCACTCCCTGACAATCTACAGGGACCTTCTCCCCCGTACGAGAAGGCCCAGGATCAGGAGGTTTGGGTACAAACTTGATAACCTGATGCTCAGTACCAGGTACCTGTACCTGACTCGGCCCTACACAGGAGCCTTGGGACACACCTTGAGCCACCCTATCCTCCTCCATAACCTGGGTCTCCTCTATCACCGTCACTTCCTCCACCACACTCCCTAAACTGCACATATTTTCCTCTTCTAGCTGAGTTCCAGCAGGGTCACACTCTAAACCCTCCCTATCACCTTTCTCCTCCTTTTATTCCTTTCCCCCCCCCTCCAATTTTATTAACTTTCTTTGTCACTGTCCTTGCTTGCTTCTTATCCTGTTACCAAAACCAATTCACCCCCACTCCTCATTACTTCCTCCTCATCAGAGGAAAATGCATCAAATTTGTTGCTTAGCACAACTTGCACATCTTCACCTTTCCTCTTTTTCTTATTCCCTCTCCTTACCTCCTGAAAAGGTACCTCCTCTACCTGTTTCCCTTGCACCTGCTTTACATGCCCATCCTGTTCATCTACACCTAGTGGTTCTTTTTGTCTCACCTCCTCCTCCTCCCTTCTTGGTTCTGGCCTAACCTCCTGCCCACTATTATGGCGGACCCGAGGACACCTGCTATACGGGTGGCCTTCTTCCCCGCATAAATTACATTTGACCACCCCACATTCTCTTGATACATGGCCGATCTTATTACACAATGAACATTTTATCACGTTACATTCGCTGCTCAGATGCCTGAAATCCCCGCACTTAAAACAGGTTCTTGGTTGACCCTGGTAGAAGCACTGTACTCGATCCCTGCCAATGTATGCCGGTACATGGATGAATCCTCTGTCAGAATGATGCAGCTTTACCAGGGCCTCCCAAGCTCCCCCCCATACCCCCATTGTATATCCAGATTTGCTTAGGTCAGACTGTATATCACAATATCTGGACAACCAGTACGCAATATCTTGGACAGAAATGGACTCATTCCTCACTAGAATATGCACCTTCAATTTATCATGCTTTGTAACCAAATTTACTCTGTACATATCATATGGTTTTGACATTTTACATGCCTGCCATTTTGTCCAGAACACTTGTAGTCCCTGGTAGGATAAAAAACTCAAATCAAACTCTGCAGATTTGACCGGGTGTATGCAAGCATATAAATCTGAGGGTTTAAACCCCAGACCAAAAATCATTTTTAAGAAAGTCTCCTTTGTAGGAACTTCCCCCTCTCCTGCCCATCGGAACTGGATTAAATTTCTCCTTTTTCCAACCTGGCCTGCTGCACCCGGCATTTGTGGACCAGCATTGTTCACATTCATATTGAAAACATTAGATCTTGTCACCATTTTAGCATACGATATACTTCCAGGAACAGTCTGTTTGTCCGATACGTTTGTTACCACACTCCCCCCACCCTCTCTCCTTCTTACATCATCACAAATAATTTTGGCAGCCTCTGCAGCCCTGGCTGGTACAAGCATTTTATCTCCATAAACAGTTTCTATTACTTTAATCTGCTCCTCCGGCAGCCCAGTCTTTTCTAATGCAGGCATTCCTTGTGCAAATTGTCTTTCCTTTATGTGCCCTCCTAAACCAGTACCATGCGGCAACCTCCTTGTACCTATAACCTTCTCGCCCTGCACGTCTCTGGGTACAATCCCCAGAGCCTCCCCAGTAACAGGTAATTCACCTGCCACTGCAGATTCACCTGGAGATCCCCCCTCAGTGCCACTTTTCTGTAAAGCTTCCTCAAGCCTTAATTCCGCCATAACAACCTCCATTTGAGCCTGGAACACAGCGCCCTCTGTGTTCCTGGCTCCGCCATCTGCCATCACTACAGGTGGAAACAGTTCATGCCGGGCACCGTCGGGCTCAGCCGTCACCGGCCACTTCTTACCAGTGTGAGTAGTATAGGTGGGAGTAGGGTAGGTGTGAGGGTGTACCAGTGTGAGTAGTACAAGTAGGAGTAGGGTAGGTGTGAGGGTGTACCAGTGTGAGTAGTATAGGTGAGAGTAGGGTAAGTGTGAGTAGTATAGATGGGAGTAGGGTAGGTGTGAGGGTGTACCAGTGTGAGTAGTATAGGTGGGAGTAGGGGAGGTGTGAGGGTGTACCAGTGTGAGTAGTATAGGTGGGAGTAGTGTAGGTGTGAGGGTGTACCAGTGTGAGTAGTATAGGTGGGAGTAGGGGAGGTGTGAGGGTCTACCAGTGTGAGTAGTATAGGTGGGAGTAGGGGAGGTGTGAGGGTGTACCAGTGTGAGTAGTGTAGGTAGGAGTAGGGTAGGTGTGAGGGTGTACCAGTGGGAGTAGGGTAGGTGTGAGGGTGTACCAGTGTGAGTAGTATAGGTGAGAGTAGGGTAGGTGTGAGGGTGTACCAGTGTGAGTAGTATAGGTGAGAGTAGGGTAGGTGTGAGGGTGTACCAGTGTGAGTAGTATAGGTGGGAGTAGGGTAGGTGTGAGGGTGTACCAGTGTGAGTAGTACAGGTGAGAGTAGGGGAGGTGTGAGGGTGTACCAGTGTGAGTAGTATAGGTGAGAGTAGGGGAGGTGTGAGGGTGTACCAGTGTGAGTAGTATAGGTGGGAGTAGGGTAGGTGTGAGGGTGTACCAGTGTGAGTAGTATAGGTGGGAGTAGGGGAGGTGTGAGGGTGTACCAGTGTGAGTAGTATAGGTGGGAGTAGGGGAGGTGTGAGGGTGTACCAGTGTGAGTAGTATAGGTGAGAGTAGGGTAAGTGTGAGTAGTATAGATGGGAGTAGGGTAGGTGTGAGGGTGTACCAGTGTGAGTAGTATAGGTGGGAGTAGGGGAGGTGTGAGGGTGTACCAGTGTGAGTAGTATAGGTGGGAGTAGTGTAGGTGTGAGGGTGTACCAGTGTGAGTAGTATAGGTGGGAGTAGGGGAGGTGTGAGGGTGTACCAGTGTGAGTAGTGTAGGTAGGAGTAGGGTAGGTGTGAGGGTGTACCAGTGGGAGTAGGGGAGGTGTGAGGGTGTACCAGTGTGAGTAGTATAGGTGAGAGTAGGGTAGGTGTGAGGGTGTACCAGTGTGAGTAGTATAGGTGAGAGTAGGGTAGGTGTGAGGGTGTACCAGTGTGAGTAGTATAGGTGGGAGTAGGGTAGGTGTGAGGGTGTACCAGTGTGAGTAGTATAGGTGGGAGTAGGGTAGGTGTGAGGGTGTACCAGTGTGAGTAGTATAGGTGGGAGTAGGGGAGGTGTGAGGGTGTACCAGTGTGAGTAGTATAGGTGGGAGTAGGGGAGGTGTGAGGGTGTACCAGTGTGAGTAGTACAAGTAGGAGTAGGGTAGGTGTGAGGGTGTACCAGTGTGAGTAGTATAGGTGAGAGTAGGGTAAGTGTGAGTAGTATAGATGGGAGTAGGGTAGGTGTGAGGGTGTACCAGTGTGAGTAGTATAGGTGGGAGTAGGGGAGGTGTGAGGGTGTACCAGTGTGAGTAGTATAGGTGGGAGTAGTGTAGGTGTGAGGGTGTACCAGTGTGAGTAGTATAGGTGGGAGTAGGGGAGGTGTGAGGGTGTACCAGTGTGAGTAGTATAGGTGGGAGTAGGGGAGGTGTGAGGGTGTACCAGTGTGAGTAGTGTAGGTAGGAGTAGGGTAGGTGTGAGGGTGTACCAGTGGGAGTAGGGGAGGTGTGAGGGTGTACCAGTGTGAGTAGTACAAGTAGGAGTAGGGTAGGTGTGAGGGTGTACCAGTGTGAGTAGTATAGGTGAGAGTAGGGTAAGTGTGAGTAGTATAGATGGGAGTAGGGTAGGTGTGAGGGTGTACCAGTGTGAGTAGTATAGGTGGGAGTAGGGGAGGTGTGAGGGTGTACCAGTGTGAGTAGTATAGGTGGGAGTAGTGTAGGTGTGAGGGTGTACCAGTGTGAGTAGTATAGGTGGGAGTAGGGGAGGTGTGAGGGTGTACCAGTGTGAGTAGTATAGGTGGGAGTAGGGGAGGTGTGAGGGTGTACCAGTGTGAGTAGTGTAGGTAGGAGTAGGGTACGTGTGAGGGTGTACCAGTGGGAGTAGGGGAGGTGTGAGGGTGTACCAGTGTGAGTAGTATAGGTGAGAGTAGGGTAGGTGTGAGGGTGTACCAGTGTGAGTAGTATAGGTGAGAGTAGGGTAGGTGTGAGGGTGTACCAGTGTGAGTAGTATAGGTGGGAGTATGGGAGGTGTGAGGGTGTACCAGTGTGAGTAGTATAGGTGGGAGTAGGGGAGGTGTGAAGGTGTACCAGTGTGAGTAGTATAGGTGGGAGTAGGGTGGGTGTGAGGGTGTACCAGTGTGAGTAGTATAGGTGGGAGTAATGTAGGTGTGAGGGTGTACCAGTGTGAGTAGTATAGGTGGGAGTAGGGGAGGTGTGAGGGTGTACCAGTGTGAGTAGTATAGGTGGGAGTAGGGGAGGTGTGAGGGTGTACCAGTGTGAGTAGTGTAGGTAGGAGTAGGGTAGATGTGAGGGTGTACCAGTGGGAGTAGGGGAGGTATGAGGGTGTACCAGTGTGAGTAGTACAAGTAGGAGTAGGGTAGGTGTGAGGGTGTACCAGTGTGAGTAGTATAGGTGAGAGTAGGGTAAGTGTGAGTAGTATAGATGGGAGTAGGGTAGGTGTGAGGGTGTACCAGTGTGAGTAGTATAGGTGGGAGTAGGGGAGGTGTGAGGGTGTACCAGTGTGAGTAGTATAGGTGGGAGTAGTGTAGGTGTGAGGGTGTACCAGTGTGAGTAGTATAGGTGGGAGTAGGGGAGGTGTGAGGGTGTACCAGTGTGAGTAGTATAGGTGGGAGTAGGGGAGGTGTGAGGGTGTACCAGTGTGAGTAGTGTAGGTAGGAGTAGGGTAGGTGTGAGGGTGTACCAGTGGGAGTAGGGGAGGTGTGAGGGTGTACCAGTGTGAGTAGTATAGGTGAGAGTAGGGTAGGTGTGAGGGTGTACCAGTGTGAGTAGTATAGGTGAGAGTAGGGTAGGTGTGAGGGTGTACCAGTGTGAGTAGTATAGGTGGGAGTATGGGAGGTGTGAGGGTGTACCAGTGTGAGTAGTATAGGTGGGAGTAGGGGAGGTGTGAAGGTGTACCAGTGTGAGTAGTATAGGTGGGAGTAGGGTGGGTGTGAGGGTGTACCAGTGTGAGTAGTATAGGTGGGAGTATGTGAGGTGTGAGGGTGTACCAGTGTGAGTAGTATAGGTGGGAGTAGGGTGGGTGTGAGGATGTACCAGTGTGAGTAGTATAGGTGGGAGTAGGGGAGGTGTGAGGGTGTACCAGTGTGAGTAGTATAGGTGGGAGTAGGGGAGGTGTGAGGGTGTACCAGTGTGAGTAGTATAGGTGAGAGTAGGGGAGGTGTGAGGGTGTACCAGTGTGAGTAGTTTAGGTGGGAGTAGGGGAGGTGTGAGGGTGTACCAGTGTGAGTAGTATAGGTGAGAGTAGTGTAGGTGTGAGGGTGTACCAGTGGGAGTAGGGGAGGTGTGAGGGTGTACCAGTGGGAGTAGGGGAGGTGTGAGGGTGTACCAGTGGGAGTAGGGGAGGTGTGAGGGTGTACCAGTGGGAGTAGTATAGGTGGGAGTAGTATGGGTGGGTGTGAGGGTGTACCAGTGTGAGTAGTATAGGTGGGAGTAGGGGAGGTGTGAGGGTGTACCAGTGTGAGTAGTATAGGTGGGAGTAGGGGAGGTGTGAGGGTGTACCAGTGTGAGTAGTTTAGGTGGGAGTAGGGGAGGTGTGAGGGTGTACCAGTGTGAGTAGTATAGGTGAGAGTAGTGTAGGTGTGAGGGTGTACCAGTGGGAGTAGGGGAGGTGTGAGGGTGTACCAGTGGGAGTAGGGGAGGTGTGAGGGTGTACCAGTGGGAGTAGGGGAGGTGTGAGGGTGTACCAGTGGGAGTATGGGTGGGTGTGAGGGTGTACCAGTGTGAGTAGTATAGGTGGGAGTAGTATGGGTGGGTGTGAGGGTGTACCAGTGGGAGTAGGGGAGGTGTGAGGGTGTACCAGTGGGAGTAGGGGAGGTGTGAGGGTGTACCAGTGGGAGTAGGGGAGGTGTGAGGGTGTACCAGTGGGAGTATGGGTGGGTGTGAGGGTGTACCAGTGTGAGTAGTATAGGTGGGAGTAGTATGGGTGGGTGTGAGGGTGTACCAGTGTGAGTAGTATAGGTGGGAGTAGGGTAGGTGTGAAGGTGTACCAGTGTGAGTAGTATAGGTGGGAGTAGGGGAGGTCTGAGGGTGTACCAGTGTGAGTAGTATAGGTGGGAGTAGGGGAGGTGTGAGGGTGTACCAGTGGGAGTAGTACAGGTGAGAGTAGGGGAGGTGTGAGGGTGTACCAGTGTGAGTAGTATAGGTGGGAGTAGGGGAGGTGTGAGGGTGTACCAGTGGGAGTAGGGGAGGTGTGAGGGTGTACCAGTGTGAGTAGTAAAGGTGAGAGTAGGGGAGGTGTGAGGGTGTACCAGTGTGAGTAGTACAGGTGAGAGTAGGGTAGGTGTGAGAGTGTACCAGTGTGAGTAGTATAGTAGGAGTAGGGGAGGTGTGAGAGTGTACCAATGTGAGTAGTATAGGTGGGAGTAGGGTAGGTGTGAGAGTGTACCAGTGTGAGTAGTATAGTAGGAGTAGGGGAGGTGTGAGGGTGTATTAGTGTGGGTAGTATAGTAGGAGTAGGGGAGGTGTGAGGGTGTACCAGTGTGAGTAGTATAGGTGGGAGTAGGGTAGGTGTGAAGGTGTACCAGTGTGAGTAGTATAGGTGGGAGTAGGGGAGGTGTGAGGGTGTACCAGTGTGAGTAGTATAGGTGGGAGTAGGGGAGGTGTGAGGGTGTACCAGTGGGAGTAGTACAGGTGAGAGTAGGGGAGGTGTGAGGGTGTACCAGTGTGAGTAGTATAGGTGGGAGTAGGGGAGGTGTGAGGGTGTACCAGTGGGAGTAGGGGAGGTGTGAGGGTGTACCAGTGTGAGTAGTACAGGTGAGAGTAGGGGAGGTGTGAGGGTGTACCAGTGTGAGTAGTACAGGTGAGAGTAGGGTAGGTGTGAGATTGTACCAGTGTGAGTAGTATAGTAGGAGTAGGGGAGGTGTGAGAGTGTACCAATGTGAGTAGTATAGGTGGGAGTAGGGTAGGTGTGAGAGTGTACCAGTGTGAGTAGTATAGTAGGAGTAGGGGAGGTGTGAGGGTGTATTAGTGTGGGTAGTATAGTAGGAGTAGGGGAGGTGTGAGGGTGTACCAGTGTGAGTAGTATAGGTGGGAGTAGGGTAGGTGTGAAGGTGTACCAGTGTGAGTAGTATAGGTGGGAGTAGGGGAGGTGTGAGGGTGTACCAGTGTGAGTAGTATAGGTGGGAGTAGGGGAGGTGTGAGGGTGTACCAGTGGGAGTAGTACAGGTGAGAGTAGGGGAGGTGTGAGGGTGTACCAGTGTGAGTAGTATAGGTGGGAGTAGGGGAGGTGTGAGGGTGTACCAGTGGGAGTAGGGGAGGTGTGAGGGTGTACCAGTGTGAGTAGTACAGGTGAGAGTAGGGGAGGTGTGAGGGTGTACCAGTGTGAGTAGTACAGGTGAGAGTAGGGTAGGTGTGAGAGTGTACCAGTGTGAGTAGTATAGTAGGAGTAGGGGAGGTGTGAGAGTGTACCAATGTGAGTAGTATAGGTGGGAGTAGGGTAGGTGTGAGAGTGTACCAGTGTGAGTAGTATAGTAGGAGTAGGGGAGGTGTGAGGGTGTATTAGTGTGGGTAGTATAGTAGGAGTAGGGGAGGTGTGAGGGTGTACCAGTGTGAGTAGTATAGGTGGGAGTAGGGTAGGTGTGAAGGTGTACCAGTGTGAGTAGTATAGGTGGGAGTAGGGGAGGTGTGAGGGTGTACCAGTGTGAGTAGTATAGGTGGGAGTAGGGGAGGTGTGAGGGTGTACCAGTGGGAGTAGTACAGGTGAGAGTAGGGGAGGTGTGAGGGTGTACCAGTGTGAGTAGTATAGGTGGGAGTAGGGGAGGTGTGAGGGTGTACCAGTGGGAGTAGGGGAGGTGTGAGGGTGTACCAGTGTGAGTAGTACAGGTGAGAGTAGGGGAGGTGTGAGGGTGTACCAGTGTGAGTAGTACAGGTGAGAGTAGGGTAGGTGTGAGAGTGTACCAGTGTGAGTAGTATAGTAGGAGTAGGGGAGGTGTGAGAGTGTACCAATGTGAGTAGTATAGGTGGGAGTAGGGTAGGTGTGAGAGTGTACCAGTGTGAGTAGTATAGTAGGAGTAGGGGAGGTGTGAGGGTGTATTAGTGTGGGTAGTATAGTAGGAGTAGGGGAGGTGTGAGGGTGTACCAGTGTGAGTAGTATAGGTGGGAGTAGGGTAGGTGTGAAGGTGTACCAGTGTGAGTAGTATAGGTGGGAGTAGGGGAGGTGTGAGGGTGTACCAGTGTGAGTAGTATAGGTGGGAGTAGGGGAGGTGTGAGGGTGTACCAGTGGGAGTAGTACAGGTGAGAGTAGGGGAGGTGTGAGGGTCTACCAGTGTGAGTAGTATAGGTGGGAGTAGGGGAGGTGTGAGGGTGTACCAGTGGGAGTAGGGGAGGTGTGAGGGTGTACCAGTGTGAGTAGTACAGGTGAGAGTAGGGGAGGTGTGAGGGTGTACCAGTGTGAGTAGTACAGGTGAGAGTAGGGTAGGTGTGAGGGTGTACCAGTGTGAGTAGTATAGGTGGGAGTACGGGAGGTGTGAGGGTGTACCAGTGGGAGTAGGGGAGGTGTGAGGGTGTACCAGTGTGAGTAGTACAGGTGAGAGTAGGGGAGGTGTGAGGGTGTACCAGTGTGAGTAGTACAGGTGAGAGTAGGGTAGGTGTGAGGGTGTACCAGTGTGAGTAGTATAGGTGGGAGTAGGGGAGGTGTGAGGGTGTACCAGTGGGAGTAGGGGAGGTGTGAGGGTGTACCAGTGTGAGTACTACAGGTGAGAGTTGGGGAGGTGTGAGGGTGTACCAGTGTGAGTAGTACAGGTGAGAGTAGGGGAGGTGTGAGGGTGTACCAGTGTGAGTAGTATAGGTGGGAGTAGGGGAGGTGTGAGGGTGTACCAGTGTGAGTAGTATAGGTGGGAGTAGGGGAGGTGTGAGGGTGTACCAGTGGGAGTAGGGGAGGTGTGAGGGTGTACCAGTGTGAGTAGTACAGGTGAGAGTAGGGGAGGTGTGATGGTGTACCAGTGTGAGTAGTATAGGTGGGAGTAGGGGAGGTGTGATGGTGTACCAGTGTGAGTAGTATAGGTGGGAGTAGGGGAGGTGTGAGGGTGTACCAGTGGGAGTAGGGGAGGTGTGAGGGTGTACCAGTGTGAGTAGTACAGGTGAGAGTAGGGGAGGTGTGAGGGTGTACCAGTGTGAGTAGTATAGGTGGGAGTAGGGTAATGGTGAGGATGTACCAGTGTCAATAGGGTAGTTGGGAGTAGGGTGGATGTAAGTGTATTAGTGGGCATTATAGATTGGAGTAGGTTTAGGTGTGAGTAAAATGTATTTATAGTAGAGTGAGTGGGGTACCAGTATGGGCACACTAACAGTTCAGGTTTTAAGGATAGCCATACTTGAGAATAAGTGTCTTAATTAGTGCTTTAGTTATTTTGATTTAACCATCTGTGCTTAAGCATGGATATCACTAAAACCTGGACTGTAAAGCTGGCCACACACTAGACCAACTTACATGCATCCAGCCAACTAGTTGATTGGTTGGAATGAAAATCTGGTAAGGGATGAAAGCAAATGACAATCAGCAATTTGCTCCCAAACGCCGGAAAATGGACAAAAACTGATCTAAACAATTTGTTCAAACAACAAACATTTAACAAAATTGTCTGACGTCATTTTCATCTGTTTTCTGGCATTTAGGAGCAAATTGCTGATCATCAGTTACTCCCATACATTACCAGATCTTCATTCCAACCAATCAACTAGTTGGCTGGTTGGACAGATAATCTTTAGATGTGTGGCCAGCTTTAGTGTGCCTTGAGGACAGAGGTTGGGAAACATGCCCTAATGAGTAGCTTACATTCTGAATATATTAGGCCAGTGGTTCTCAAACCTTTTGTAATCATGGTGCCCTAGAGTATAAGCAATGTTTTCACAGCACCCCTAAGTTTAAGTTTGTTTTTGAGAAGTTCTGAAAAACAAACTTAAAGTGAAGAGAATTGTGCTACCTGTCATCCTTAGGGCCAGTTATGTGGTGGGTGACAGGTTTGTGCTTCTGTTTGCCCACATATTTACATTACATTGACCATAAATAATTAGATTTGGTGCTGGACCACCAACCTGAGGGATCCCTGTTAGTGTCCTGAGGCACCCCAGGGTGCCACGGCCCACAGTTTGGGAACGACTGTATTAGGCTATTATTTAAAGAGCTCCAGTGCCATCTCCTGGCCATTATGGAGTGGTGCGCACAGTTTTCAAAACGTATCAAGCCATCGTCCAAGACTGCAGAAGCTGTCAAATATGATAAAATGTCTAACACACCTCTCTCATGTCCCATATTGGGAGAGAACAGCAGATGTCTTCATTCACTGCAAATCAACCAGTATCTCTCTCTGGTAGTGTCTTGGAAAGACCGGTAATAGTCAGTACTTCTTTTATCAGTCACTCAAAATAAGTTACAGATTACGAAAATTTGGGGCGGATCATTTACTTCAGTAAGAAATTGTGCACCACTGGTGAAATACATATTTATGGTAGAACAAACTGTGATTTGCAGTGGCAAACGCAGGATTTCTAGAGGGGGGTTTCCAAATGCTTGATTTTAGAGTGAGTGTGGCCAGTCCATGAAGAGGGCATAATTAGCACTTATCCAGCTTTAAAATGTTAAATACAAAGTATATTGTGTGTCATAATTCCAGCATATACAGGACCAGTGATCACAATAAGCCATTATATGTGTCATACATAGTGTATTGTGTGTCATAATTCCAGCATATACAGGACCAGTGATCACAGTAACCCATTATATGTGTCATACATAGTGTATTGTGTGTCATAATTCCAGCATATACAGGACCAGTGATCACAGTAACCCATTATATGTGTCATACATAGTGTATTGTGTGTCATAATTCCAGCATATACAGGACCAGTGATCACAGTAACCCATTATATGTGTCATACATAGTGTATTGTGTGTCATAATTCCAGCATATACAGGACCAGTGATCACAATAACCCATTATATGTGTCATACATAGTGTATTGTGTGTCATAATTCCAGCATATACAGGACCAGTGATCACAGTAACCCATTATATGTGTCATACATAGTGTATTGTGTGTCATAATTCCAGCATATACAGGACCAGTGATCACAATAACCCATTATATGTGTCATACATAGTGTATTGTGTGTCATAATTCCAGCATATACAGGACCAGTGATCACAGTAACCCATTATATGTGTCATACATAGTGTATTGTGTGTCATAATTCCAGCATATACAGGACCAGTGATCACAATAAGCCATTATATGTGTCATACATAGTGTATTGTGTGTCATAATTCCAGCATATACAGGACCAGTGATCACAATAAGCCATTAGATGCGGCAGTAGGTCCATCCTGTCTGAGCAGAATGTATTTTGTCAGATGTGGCACCATTCCAGAGCATTGGAGCTAGTCCGGGAGTCTGGGGAGCAGCAGAACTTAGCACTGCCCTGGACACATAAGTACATATTGGTCGCCTTATGTACTGGATAGTGTATAATTATACAGTATTAATTATTAACCTTATTGATAGTCTACAGCAGTGCACCCCTAACAGTGCATGTTTTCCACATCTCCTAGTTGGTGCACAGGTATATTTATTACTGGCTGACACATTTTAAAAGATCCACAGTTGGTTCTAATCATTTCATTTGTGATACTGAGAAGAACATGCAGCGCTAGTAACATTCTATTATATTACTATTTCTATTGTGGTCATGGTGTGTCCTGGGGAGGGGGGTTTCCAGGCAGATGGAAACCCCCTCTGCGTTTGCCTATGATTTGTACACTTATATTGCATTTACCAACCAGATAAATTACCCTTATTTCAAAAAGAAAGTGCATCAAGAAATTCCTGGCGCCAAAAACTATGACACTAAAAGTGCAATGCAGCAGCCTAACCTGAAGGATGACGGCCAATCCTCTAATGGTAACCAAAAGGAATATAGAAGCACAGGTGGCTCTTAATTGCACAAAAATAACACAATAATATAAAAATATAATATTTCACATTTATTACCACCAAAAGATAATACATACTCCCTGGAAGTGGGGTATAAAATAATCCAGCAATCAACATGCACTTAGAAAATGTGATTAATAAGGACTGGCTGTATAATAAAATTCCTGCATATAAATTCCTAAAATCTCAACTTGATAAAGATACCACAATCCCGATCTGCACAATTATATTAGTGTGTCACAGTAGCTGTTAGCTTGTTACTGGGGGGGGGGAGGGAGAGAAAGGGGACAGATCTGGGATGGAAATCAAATTCAGATCAACATAAGAATATTGATTTGATGAAGTATAATAACTATAAAAAAATTATCCATACACACATAAAACATAATACATACATATACACATAAAAAGGTGTAGAAAAGACAAATTTAGGAATATTAATAAGAATAGAACATGACGAAAACACTTACTAGAATAGGGAAAGGGGAAAAAAAAAAACTCATATCAAAATTTGTATGGTGTAAGGGTGAGAAAAGAACCAGAGGCGCAAGGCCAATAGCAAAAAAGAAAAGAATTAATGGACACCTATACATTAGATAAATTCTAAATCTATGGTGTCATTTATTTGAGGTTTGAGATTGGATCTTTAGGATCCAAGCAGCTTCTTGTCTGCATAAAGCATTAAAGCGGTCCCCACCTTTACTAGTAACAGGCAGGGCCGGCTCAAGCCCCTGCGGTCAAACAGGGGCGCCATATAGAGGTTGCACCCCTCCCAACATCCCTCTATTCTACCCACCGCCGCAGAGGTGCCAAACCCAGGAGTAGCTGAATGTATGATGCGTGCATGAGTGCGACATCCACTCAGTGCCGGGAGAGGGCTTGTCACTAGCTGGGCTCCCTCCCCCCCAGTCTGACGTTATACGGGAGGCGTGCTGTGCAGGCGCGCCCCCAAATAATGTTATTCAGGAGCGTGGCCTATGGTAATTAGGTCACGCCACCATTTTCGTGTACGCACGGCTTGGCTTTGTTCCATGAACCTCAGTTTCTGAGAGCGCGTGGTGCGACCTACTGTATGTAATAGACACACAGGTGCTCAAACTCCGCCCTCAGGATCCCAAATAGTGCAGGTATCCTCACAGAGGGGCCTATTCATCAACACTAAAATAATGTTTTTAAGGACATTTTCCTTAAATAATGTTATTTTGGTATTCATGAACAGACTTAGCACAGGAGATATCACAGATATCTCCTGTGCTAAGTTCCCCTGCGTTAATTTCCACACTCCCCATACATTAGTACATTAGTATGGGTACATTAGTACAGTAGTATAGGGATGTGGAAATTGTGGTATTCATCAAATTCCGAAAATTATGAATTTTCGGAATTTGATGTAGTTACTATTCGCCACTGTGAGGTGGCGAATAGCAGGTGAAACTTACCTGTATCCGCGTGTGCAGGTCCCCCGACGAGTCCCTCCGGCGCTCTGCTCCGTCCTCAGGCTCCGGAGGCTGGTCTGTCATGTGGTTTCCCAGCAGAGCACAAGAAAGTTTAGAAACAGAAAAAAATATATATTTTTTTTCTTTTTCTAATCTGTCATGTGGTCTGCCTGGAAACCACATGACAGACCAGCAGGACGGAGCCGGAGGCTGCTGCGCGGACAGGTAAGTCGGGGGGGGGGATCGGGGGGAGAACACAAACTTACCACATCTGTAGGCAGTGCTGCGCATGCGCTGGTTTTACAGATGTAACAGCGCATGCGCAGCACTGTTTCCAGACGCGATAAGGTAGTGTAGGCAGGAAAAGTATCTATTTCCCGAAAAGCTGTCATCACAAAAATGACAGCTTTTCGGAATAGATACTTATGGAGAGGTGGAATGATGAATTCCACCTCTAATTAGCTAGAACTCCATGAGAGTTCTAAAGCTAATTATCTCCAGAGATTTTTTAGGTTTAATGAATAGGCCCCTGAATCACAAGTGAAATAATTAGCTGGACCTGTTAATCTTTTAAAATGTAGTTTATGAGAAACAAACAAATAGATCTTGCACCAGAATAGACCACTATGTTGGTGGTGGCTCCCCGGGAAAAGTATAAATTATACTCATAGTGCACAGAAAACCTCTAGACTGAGGCTAAACAAGAAATTCCCTACCTGGGGCACTCTTATAAAATATAGATTATGAAGTGGTAGTAATCTTAAAACTTAACCTTTAATATAGTTGTATAAGTAAAATATATAGGGTATATTAGAGACTTAAATTATTGACCATATATATCAGTCTCCCCTAATTTAATGTGATATTAAATAGTATGCTCAGTCAGGCGAAAAATTATATTATTATAAACAGCACTCTATAGATAGAAGTATATGGGGATTCAATCTTCCCTTACTGAGTGCTATGGCGGCATACTCCTGCAATAATTAATATTGGTGGATATGGGCTATAGAAAGCTTCCTTCGAAAAATTATTTATCATAATAAGTTTAGATTAAGTCCATAATATCCACCTAGGTATACTAATTTGAATATTGCACTTAGCGTCCGGCTCTGAATCAGGCCCTATTTGCGCTCGCTCGTTCAGAAAAAAGGGGTGGCTATTCAAATGAACCGTTCGCTCTTTGCGGTCTGTTCACGCCTCTAGGTCTGAACGAGCGAACCAAAGATGCAGTCGTTTTTTGGAAAACATACGCCCCCTGGCCGCTCGCATCCTATGTCATGTCCGCTATTTATTAGATTAATCGAGTACATCGACCGGCGTATGAACTGCTCGCTATTCTTGTGGTTGGTTTTTCCCACCGCAATCTTGCGAGCAGTTCTGGCTATAAAATAACCCAATGACGTGGTCAATGACGCTGCTGTATTAATTATGCACACCCATAAAACGCCTGCTTTGACCTTTAAGCACGCCTGCGTTCGGATCTCCACTCCCCGTTTTCAAGCACCTTCCCCTGTTACCACCCACATACGCCTCCTCCTGTCACTCAAAATAGCAGGCATTCACTATTTAGCGAACAAACGATTTTCGGCCGCACTGACTGGTTCGCGCATGCGTATTACGATCCGTACGCATGCGCAGTTGTGCAAACATCGCTCGGAACGGACGAGCGGCTCTGAATCAGGCCCTTAGCCCGTTAGACTGCAGTATATATGAATCCTTAATAGTTCATAATTATATGCATCCTATAGTAACAGCATGCAGTCTTAGTACCCAGGGTATCTCAATAATTCATTCTCAATAGTCAAATAATTAATTGCACTTGGTCCAGTACATATGTAGTAAAATCATGTATCCATATTGTTTAAATTGCACAAGTTGAACAAAAACAGGGTAAATCATGAAAACCTGGAGCTGGTGCACAAAAGAAAAGGAACCTAGCATATAACCTGAAAAATAATTCAACAGTATATTTACAATAATCAGATAATTGCACCCAGCAGTTTATTTGTAATAATTGCACTTAGTCCAGATACAAATATTATTATTAAATCATATATATCTATTGTGCGGATCTCATAGCAAAGTATGCATAGACAGGATAAATCCTGACAGCCTGTGCCTCACAATAATTAGATAACTAATTGCATCTAACAATTCATAAACAATAATCAAATAAATAATTGCACTTAGCCCAGATACATGCAGGGGAGTAGCGAGGGTGGTTCCAGTGGAGCATGTGCTCCGGGCGCCAAAATGGACAGAGGGTGCCATCCAGGGTTCCTGAATTCATGGGGCGTTGCACAGTGTGACGGCCGCCTGTTATTTTTATTTTGGTTTGTTTGCTCTATATCCTAATATGAATCTGATATTTCATGCTCGCTCAAGCAGCCCAGATTGCTTCCCCTCTGGCCCTCCCTCCTCTGTGATCATCTTCTGTCCCCTACCCTTAAGGTGCATATCCACTTGCCGACTGAGGAATGTTTGAACAATTATGACATCATAATCGTTCAGTCGTTCCTCATCCTGTAGGTGCCCACTGAACGATATGTCGTTCAGTGCAGGCACCCTCCCTCATCCCCGAACATGGCCAATTTGTCGTTATCGGAAGTTTGACCATCATGTTCAGGCGATGATTGATGTCGGAAACAACTAGCAGGAGCGCGCATCGCTTGTCGTTTTTAACATTATACTGCCAGATTTATGCATGATTAATAAGCGATTGAATGATTACGATGTCGTAATCGTTGTTTAATTGACAAGTGGATACGCGGCTTTACCCGTCAGATTGATTCACTTCTCACCTCTTTCATTCCCTCCCCTCTCTACCCTATGATTGCCTCTTTGCCCCTGTTCACTCCTTTCTTATTGGTCTCTGTCACAACCCCTATCCTCTCCTTGTTTTAATTGGCTTCTGTCACTGGCCCACTCTGATTGGCTTTGCCCCTCCTCTCTCCTTTCTTATTGGCCTCTGTCACCTCCCCTCTCTGATCGGCACTTTCCTCTCTTCTCTCCTCTTTGATCCCCTCCCTCCTCATTCATTGTGCTTCAATGGACTTAATAGCTTCACATCTGAGGTAAAAACTTCAATTATAAGGTGTAAGTTTAAAAAAAGTCACTGCTTTGCTATGCATGACCACACAGTGTTATTTGAAAGGTTTTTTAAAAAATATTAGGTGACCTGAAATAATAATACTGGTGGTAGACAGAACATGACATGGTTAGTAGTACTCACATTGATATAGGTACAATGTATATTTGTGAAGTAGGAGCATAGCTGAGTAGGGAGCTTCCCGTAGGTGTTACCACCCCAGTGGCAGGTGCTTGGGGCAGTAATAAGCTGTGCTCCCTGTGGAATCTCACTCTAGCACATGTATTCTGTCAATTTAAGTAAAATAATCAATATATAATACAATCTCCTCAACTGACTAATAACAATGATTCAAAGGAGATAAAAGTCAGTTCCTAGGAGCTATACATAAATAAAGCAGTGCCAAAAGGAGCTAATCCTTAATGTCAGATCACCAAAGCATTCTAAACCCCCAAATGCCCCAGTGTGATACTGCCACTGTTTGCTGTTTTTCTCTTCACTTCAGTATTCCCCCGCAGGCTGGCCATACCCCACTAGCACAGTTCAGTACAGGGAGGGGGCGCTAGGACATGCACTTTCTCCAGGTGCCATGGTTCCACGCTACTCCACTGGATACATGTATCATACACGTTATGCAAAATTTCATACCAAAATGTGCATAGACAGGGTAAATCCTGAAAACACAGAGCTAGGGCCTAGAAGAGCCACAATTTATGCTTAAATTGCACCTTGCCTGGATTTAAATAGCCTAAACAGGTTAGACAGGGCAAATCCTGAAAACCTGAAATTAGTGCAAAAAGGATAGAGAAGAATTTTAGATTTAATAAATGATTGCACTTTGCCCAAATGTCACAGGTTGCACATATATAGTACAATTCCCATTACTTATTCTAATATCTATTTGGAAATGTATCGGCTTTAAGTCAAAGGATATAATATGGATAGGGCAAAGTACAGCACTGATGCCCTAATCACCTTCTACTGTCTGAGGTCTTCAATGAGCGGACCTCAGATGAGAGAGGGATCCTGGACAGCACTGATGGAGAGAGCGTACAACGTTAGTATCTGTCTTTGGTTTCTTCTCTTGATAAATCAGTTTTTCCCTATTCAAAGAGATTACTGATGCTTTTGCTCTTTTCACAGATCGATGGCTGTACCCCCTTTCACCTTAATCGTTCTGTCAATTCTGGGCATTTTTTTATTAAATGTTTCCACATCTGAGCAGTTCCGTTTGAGTCTCAGGAATTTTCCCTTCGGTATATTACTTATTGTTGGAGGGAAATGCGAGCTTGCTCTGTGAAGAACACTGTTGGTTGCCATTTGTTTTCGGTAGAGTTCTGTAGCCAACATGTTTTCTCCATTTTTGTAGATTTTCAAATCCAGGAAAGATATACTGGTCCTGATGAACTCATATGTGAATCTGAGATTCAGCTCATTCCTATTAAGATGCTCCATAAATTCTATCAATTGTTCTTCTGTACCTTCCCATATAATAAGGAGGTCATCAATATAGCGCATCCATGAGACAATATGCTGCGTGTGTGGTTCATTGATTTCATTAAATACACATTCCCTCTCCCACCATCCCAGGAAGAGGTTAGCATATGTGGGGGCACAAGCTGCCCCCATTGCCGTACCTCTCACCTGGAGATAGTGGCGGTCATCGAAAACAAAATAGTTCCGAGTCAGGATGAATTTGAGAAGTCTCAAAATAAATTTCTGGAAATCACCCATGCCTTCCATCCTTAGAAAGAATTCCACTGCTCTAAGTCCCAAGTAATGTTTTATACATGTGTACAGGGACTCCACATCCATGCTTACCAACATTTGATTTGCCTCCAATTTTACATCATCAATTTTCTTGAGCACATCCTTTGTGTCTTTTTCATAAGAAGTTAGTTCCACAACAAATGGTTTTAGATGAGTGTCCACAAATACACTGGCTTATTCAGATAGACTATCAATCCCTGACACTATTGGCCTCCCTGGGGGATTGGTTAAGTTCTTATGTACTTTAGGGAGCATGTAAAATGTGGGTGTTCTTGGATTCTCCACCTTTAGGAATTGATGTTCATGTTCCGTAATTATCCCATTGCGGGCCGCTTGATCTATGATGTTGAAGTAGAGCTCCTTATAATTCTCTGTGGGATTCAGCATGAGTTGTTGATAACATTTGGGATCATTAAGTTGTTTTAAGGCTTCTCTTCTGTACATTTATTTGGGCCATAGTACTGTATTTCCACCTTTGTCTGATGGCTTGATAATTATATCATCCCAGGTCTTAATTTCTTTTATAGCTTTTTCCTCCATGATATTTAGATTACAGGGTATCTTGCAATATTTATTATTTTTATGTACATCATCAAATCCTTGAGATACCATGTTTGTGAATACCCTTATTTCTGGTGAGATATTTTCAGGTGGGAAGAAAGTGGAGTTATTTTTACATATAGGTCTTTGAATTGATCCTTCTTTGTCTTCATTTCTCAAATTTCCCCCTTATGGTTCTTCCAATATTCCAATTGCTTCCTGTTCTTGAATAGATAATGTGGTATCACTTAATTGTGAACTGATTACATCAGTTTCACCCTTGTCCCCTCTTTTAGAGAAAAACTTTGTTAAAAGTAACTTTCTGCCAAACAATCTTAAATTTGTTTCCCATTGGAAACGGTTGAATTTCCGAGAGGGTGAGAAGGTAAGTCCTTTTTCCAATACTTTAGTCTGAGTGTCCGTTAAGATCCTTTGAGATAGATTAATGATATTAGGACCCTTCGGACTATTTATAGATCCTTGTTGGTCCTTGTCCTGTAACGAGCTGGAGATGGAGATTCCCATCTTTGTCTGTTTCTTTCCCTTCTTGCCCCCCTTCCTCGTTTTCCTCTTTAGGGATTACCACGTGATGTTCGATCTCTCTCTAAAAAAGAGATTCTGGTATCTATTCCATTTCTTAATGAAGAAAAGTTAATCCGATCTTGATCACCACTTTCTTCCATACCAGAGGATTCCAAGTCTGATGACGAGTGTTATTCTGTTGTTTTTGTTGTCAGTGGCCTTCTACTATTCCTGTTCCATCTAAATATTTTGCCAGCTTCAAAATCCCTTCTGTCCCTGATAAACTTTTGTTTTTTCCTTTCTATGATTGTTGCCTCATCATTTTCCAGATCTTTTTTTATGATTTTCAAAGCATTTCTGGAAATTACTATTTTTCTCACATATTTCTAGTTTCTTGCCCAGGATACTGATGTCCTTTTCACATTCCTCCAAAATTAAATTATTATGTTTTACGAGGATATTGATCAGTTCTACTGAACATTTCAGGAGAGAGTTTTCCCATTCGATTCTTAAATTATCTGTAATTATTTCAAAAGCTGGAAAAACTCTAGGGCGTAGGTATTATTTTATGCTTTAAATAGTTTTCTAGACTAGTTAAGTCCCAATTGGTCCTTTGGGACTTATTAAACTGAGGAGATTACTACAGATACAAATAATATCCTCCTCCCAATTATAATCAGATCCGGAGGAATTATGTGTACTCTTATAAGAGTGCCCCAGGTAGGGAATTTCTTGTTTAGCCTCAGTCTAGAGGTTTTCTGTGCACTATGAATCTTTTAAAATGTGTCAGTGAGTAATGAGTACACCTGTGCACCTGCTGGGTGATCTGGAAAATGTGACCTGTGTGGGGTCTTGAGGACAGAGGCCCTGATTCAGAACCGGACGCTCTGACAGAGCACTCGCTCTGAATCAGGGCCGGCCCTCTGGTTTTTTAGAGCGACCTCCTGGCCGCTTGCATAGCTGTGGGTGACCACCCACAGCTATAGCGAGCGGCCATGATGATGGTCGTGATGATCAAGACCATCGCGACCACCGGGCTTGCGACGAGACCCTTGTGGTAGGGTCTCGTTGCCGCAAGCCCCAGAGTGCTTTCGGCTCTAACAGAGCCGAAAGCACTCCCACTGACATCACTTGTGATGTCAGTGGGGCCGGCCCCAGACGGTAGGCGTTCCCATGGGAACGCCTCCGTCTGGGCAGCCACGCCCCCGGCCCACCCACCAAAGGGGGCGTGCTGTCACTCAACATCGACAGCACGCCCCCTTTGTTGCGAGACCCAGCGTGATGGATTGCCCGTCGCTATCCGGGGCTCGCACATGCGCTCAATGGAGCCGGCTCAGTCGTGCGCATGCGCACTGGGCTACTATCGATCCGCTTGCGAGCACATAGGCTCGCGAGCGGGTCTGAATCAGGCCCAGAGTTTGAGAACCACTGTAGTAGAGGTTAGTAGATCAGTGGTAAGTAGATCAGTTTATAAAAGACTCAGGGGTCTATTTACTAAGCTGTGTTAGGAGCTGAACCTTATCACTGTTCACTTTATCTCATTTCTGCCATCTCACAGGCTGTGTTTGGTAAATGACAGGAGCTGATTGGCTGGCACCTTATCACTTTTCACTGTCTCCTAATACAGCTTAGTAAATAGAGCCCTCAATGAGAAATCTTTCGCCTCTTTACCGAGGTGTAGCAGGACGCACGAACGCTGAGATGTATGAACCTCTCATCTGCCGGAGTGGGGGATTGGAAACTCCCCCCTCCGGCGATCCCTGGCTGAGCACACAGCGCATGAGCCTAGCCCCTGTCATTTACCGCCCAGCCCCCCAGTGATACATGGGGGAGAAGCGGTATCAGCGCACATAACTTGCGTGGATACCGCTTCCACGGCTCATACATCTACCCCCCTGTAACAAGCTGGCAGCTACTGTGACATACAATTGTGCAGATTGGGACTTTGGTATCTTTAGTGAATTGATGTTTTAGGAATTAATATGCTGGAATTTTATTCATTATAAAGTCGGTTCTGACGAATCACATTTTTTAAGTGCGTGTGGATTGTTTTATACTCCACTACCGGGAGAAATTATTTTTTGAATGTAATAAATGTGTAATATTTATATTTCTATAGTATTAAAAAGTGTTATTTTTTGTGCAATAAAGCGCCATCCAGAAATTTGACATTTTAAAATGAATCGTCTTTAGTGCCCTGCTGTACGTGAGAAACGCATGCTGTTACAGTGCACATTCAGCATCAACATTGAAGATTGACTGCCACCTGCTGGACAATGCTGGGGGTGCACAAATCATTTGTATACGTTGAGTCTCCCATATTTATTATTTATTTATAGTTTCTTATATAGCGCAGCAAATTCCGCTGCGCTTTACAATTTTAAATCAACATTAACATTTTACTGGGTTGTAAAAGACATACATAAAAGGTAAGAAGACCCTGCTCGCAAGCTTACAATTTATAGTATAGGTTGAGTCTCCTATATCCAAAATACTTGGGACCAGGGGTATTTTGGATATTGGATTTTTCCGTATTTTGGAATATATGCGTACCATAACGAAATATCTTTGGAATGGGACCCAAGTCTAAACACAGAATGCATTTATGTTCTATATACACCTTATACACACAGCCTGCAGGTAAGTTTATACAATATTTTTAATAATTTTGCGCCTTAAACAAAGTTTGTGTCCATTGAACCATCAGAAAGCGACGGTTTCATTATCTCAGTCATGCTAAAAAAACAAATCTGTAATTTGGAATGTTTGGATATGGGAGACTCAACCTGTACATTAAGAGGCCTCTTTCCCAATAAGCATCCATAGAAAATCTTCTATTGCTGTATTTTATAAATAATAATTTGCAGAGGCCGATTGAGCTTCTAGTTGTACTTTCATTCAAAAATCTAAAATTAATTGTTGTAAATAGAAAAATATATAGGGCCGTATTCAATTAGGCTGCGAAAATCCGTTATCGGCGATCCTTTATTGCCAATGACATCATTATCACAGGTTTGATTTATTCAATTTTCCCGACATTTCGGTGGAGCAAAAAGTCTATGCATTGGGACCTGCGAAAAAGTATCACCAATGAATAGGTGGCGAGAAGAAGTGTAGAATTGGGGTTTTGGGGTGCAGACTTCCAAAAACCACCCTGCACCCGTTGGACAGGGCCCCAATGGTATTCTGTGTCAAATAAAAAAAAAAATAAAAAACCACGGGACACCACAAAAGAGGTATTCATTTTCGGGGCAAAAAAAAGTTGGGGGACAAACTTTTAAACTAGCTAAATAGACTCGGGGGGGGCAAGTATGCCCCAGGTGTTTTTTTTTAATGCAGATTCTTGCGGAAGGTGGATTTTTCACGATTTTCACAAATTCACTTTAGCCACTTAAAAATATGCTTGCACCCATTTTCAGGTACCCCAAATTTGATGGGACTACTTATTTTCCCCCAAAAAGTGGCTAAATGCTATTCTTCACCACTGCTTTAAAGACGCTAACTAACACCTATTGAGACCATTCAAAGACGCCAGGTACCTTTTGCAGGGCTATTCAGGGACAGTGAACCACCATGTCAGAGCATCTTTTGGGAGTGTCAATCAGATTTCCCCAAAAATGACAGCACTTTTCACCATTTCGAATTCGCCAGGTCTTGTTTTACCAATTTGGAATTGAATACGGGGATAATCGGTGACACGCGCAATAAGTTTTCGATTGTCAAACCTCCGATGACGGCGAAAAGTCCAGCAAGGACCTTTCGCTCCAAATTGAATGTGTCCCATAGTTACTACTGGGGAAAAAAACCCCACTTATTTGAATAACAATGTTTTTAATTCTCTGCAGGTCCCCACTAATGTTACCCTGAGATGGCGATAGCTATAAGAGCATTGCATCATCACAGTCCTATTACATAGTGCAGGTCCCCACTAATGTTACCCTGAGATGGTGATAGCTATAAGAGCATTGCACCATCACAGATCTATTACATAGTGCAGGTCCCCCACTAATGTTACCCTGAGATGGCGATAGCTATAAGAGCATTGCACCATCACAGGCCCTATTACATAGTGCAGGTCTCCCACTAATGTTACCCTGAGATGGGGATAGCTATAAGAGCATTGCACCATCACAGATCTATTACATAGTGCAGGTCCCCCACTAATGTTACCCTGAGATGGCGATAGCTATAAGAGCATTGCACCATCACAGGCCCTATTACATAGTGCAGGTCCCCTACTAATGTTACCCTGAGATGGTGATAGCTATAAGAGCATTGCACCATTACAGATCTATTACATAGTGCAGGTCGCCCACTAATGTTACCCTGAGATGGGGATAGCTATAAGAGCATTGCACCATCACAGGCCTATTACATAGCGCAGGTCTCCCACTAATGTTACCCTGAGATGGTGATAGCTATAAGAGCATTGCACCATCACAGGCCTATTACATAGTACAGGTCCCCACTAATAAGAGCATTGCACCATCACAGGCCTATTACATAGTGCAGGTCCCCCGCTAATGTTACCCTGAGACTGCGATAGCTATAAGAGCATTGCACCATTACAGATCTATTACATAGTGCAGGTGCCCCACTAATGTTACCCTGAGATGGGGATAGCTATAAGAGCATTGCACCATCACAGGCCTATTACATAGTGCAGGTCCCCACTAATGTTACCCTGAGATGGCGATAGCTATAAGAGCATTGTACCATCACAGGCCTATTACATAGTGCAGGTCCCCACTAATGTTACCCAGAGATGGGGATAGCTATAAGAGCATTGCACCATCACAGGCCTATTACATAGTGCAGGTCCCCCGCTAATGTTACCCTGAGATGGGGATAGCTATAAGAGCATTGCACATTCACAGGCCTATTACATAGAGCAGGTCTCCCACTAATGTTACAGCTATAAGAGCATTGCACCATCACAGGCCTATTACATAGTGCAGGTACCCCACTAATGTTACCCTGAGACGGGGATAGCTATAAGAGCATTGCACCATCACAGATCTATTACATAGTGCAGGTCTCCCACTAATGTTACCCTGAGATGGCGATAGCTATAAGAGCATTGCACCATCACAGGCCCTATTACATAGTGCAGGTCCCCTACTAATGTTACCCTGAGATGGTGATAGCTATAAGAGCATTGCACCATTACAGATCTATTACATAGTGCAGGTCGCCCACTAATGTTACCCTGAGATGGCGATAGCTATAAGAGCATTGCACCATCACAGGCCCTATTACATAGTGCAGGTCCCCTACTAATGTTACCCTGAGATGGTGATAGCTATAAGAGCATTGCACCATTACAGATCTATTACATAGTGCAGGTCGCCCACAAATGTTACCCTGAGATGGGGATAGCTATAAAAGCATTGCACCATTACAGATCTATTACATAGTGCAGGTCCACACTAATGTTACCCTGCGATGGCGATAGCTATAAGAGCATTACACCATTACAGATCTATTAGCGCAGGTCCCCACTAATGTTACCCTGAGATGGGGATAGCTATAAGAGCATTGCACCATCACAGGGCTATTACATAGTGCAGGTCCCCACTAATGTTATCCTGAGAGTGCGATAGCTATAAGAGCATTGCACCATCACAGGCCTATTACATAGCGCAGGTCCCCACTAATGTTACCCTGAGACGGCGATAGCTATAAGAGCATTGCACCATTACATACCTATTAGCGCAGGTCCCCACTAATGTTACCCTGAGATGGGGATAGCTATAAGAGCATTGCACCATCACAGGCCTATTACATAGTGCAGGTCCCCCACTAATGTTACCCTGAGATGGGGATAGCTATAAGAGCATTGCACCATTACAGATCTATTACATAGTGCAGGTCCCCCACTAATGTTACCCTGAGATGGGGATAGCTATAAGAGCATTGCACCATTACAGATCTATTACATAGTGCAGGTCCCCCACTAATGTTACCCTGAGATGGGGATAGCTATAAGAGCATTGCACCATCACAGGCCTATTACATAGTGCATGTCCCCCACTAATGTTACCCTGAGATGGTGATAGCTATAAGAGCATTGCACCATCACAGGCCTATTACATAGTGCAGGTCCCCCACTAATGTTACCCTGATATGGTGATAGCTATAAGAGCATTGCACCATCACAGGCCTATTAGCGCAGGTCCCCACTAATGTTACCCTGAGATGGTGATAGCTATAAGAGCATTGCACCATCACAGGGCCTATTACATAGTGCAGGTCCCCACTAATGTTACCCTGAGATGGGGATAGCTATAAGAGCATTGCACCATTACAGATCTATTAGCGCAGGTCCCCACTAATGTTACCCTGAGATGGTGATAGCTATAAGAGCATTGCACCATCACAGGGCTATTACATAGTGCAGGTCCCCCGCTAATGTTACCCTGAGATGGGGATAGCTATAAGAGCATTGCACCATCACAGGCCTATTACATAGAGCAGGTCTCCCACTAATGTTACAGCTATAAGAGCATTGCACCATTACAGATCTATTAAATAGTGCAGGTCCCCCACTAATGTTACCCTGAGATGGGGATAGCTATAAGAGCATTGCACCATTACAGATCTATTACATAGTGCAGGTCCCCCACTAATGTTACCCTGAGATGGTGATAGCTATAAGAGCATTGCACCATCACAGGGCTATTACATAGTGCAGGTCCCCACTAATGTTATCCTGAGATGGCGATAGCTATAAGAGCATTGCACCATTACAGATCTATTAGCGCAGGTCCCCACTAATGTTACCCTCAGATGGTGATAGCTATAAGAGCATTGCACCATTACAGGGCTATTACATAGTGCAGGTCCCCACTAATGTTACCCTGAGACTGCGATAGCTATAAGAGCATTGCACCATCACAGGCCTATTACATAGCGCAGGTCTCCACTAATGTTACCCTGAGACGGCGATACCTATAAGAGCATTGCACCATTACAGACCTATTAGCGCAGGTCCCCACTAATGTTACCCTGAGATGGTGGTAGCTATAAGAGCATTGCACCATCACAGGCCTATTACATAGTGCAGGTCCCCACTAATGTTACCCTGAGATGGGGATAGCTATAAGAGCATTGCACCATCAAAGGCATATTACATAGTGCAGGTCCCCCACTAATGTTACCCTGAGATGGTGATAGCTATAAGAGCATTGCACCATCACAGGGCTATTACATAGTGCAGGTCCCCACTAATGTTACCCTGAGATGACGATAGCTATAAGAGCATTGCACAATTACAGGCCTATTACATAGTGCAGGTCCCCACTAATGTTACCCTGAGACGGCGATAGCTATAAGAGCATTGCACCATCACAGGGCTATTACATAGTGGAGGTCCCCCACTAATGTTACCCTGAGATGGTGATAGCTATAAGAGCATTGCACCATTACAGATCTATTAGCGCAGGTCCCCACTAATGTTACCCTGAGATGGTGATAGCTATAAGAGCATTGCACCATCACAGGCCTATTACATAGTGCAGGTCCCCCACTAATGTTACCCTGAGATGGGGATAGCTATAAGAGCATTGCACCATTACAGATCTATTACATAGTGCAGGTCCCCCACTAATGTTACCCTGAGATGGGGATAGCTATAAGAGCATTGCACCATTACAGATCTATTACATAGTGCAGGTCCCCCAATAATGTTACCCTGAGATGGGGATAGCTATAAGAGCATTGCACCATCACAGGCCTATTACATAGTGCAGGTCCCCCACTAATGTTACCCTGAGATGGTGGTAGCTATAAGAGCATTGCACCATCACAGGCCTATTACATAGTGCAGGTCCCCACTAATGTTACCCTGAGATGGGGATAGCTATAAGAGCATTGCACCATCAAAGGCATATTACATAGTGCAGGTCCCCCACTAATGTTACCCTGAGATGGTGATAGCTATAAGAGCATTGCACCATCACAGGGCTATTACATAGTGCAGGTCCCCACTAATGTTACCCTGAGATGACGATAGCTATAAGAGCTTTGCACAATTACAGGCCTATTACATAGTGCAGATCCCCACTAATGTTACCCTGAGACGGCGATAGCTATAAGAGCATTGCACCATCACAGGGCTATTACATAGTGGAGGTCCCCCACTAATGTTACCCTGAGATGGTGATAGCTATAAGAGCATTGCACCATTACAGATCTATTAGCGCAGGTCCCCACTAATGTTACCCTGAGATGGTGATAGCTATAAGAGCATTGCACCATCACAGGCCTATTACATAGTGCAGGTCCCCCACTAATGTTACCCTGAGATGGGGATAGCTATAAGAGCATTGCACCATTACAGATCTATTACATAGTGCAGGTCCCCCACTAATGTTACCCTGAGATGGGGATAGCTATAAGAGCATTGCACCATTACAGATCTATTACATAGTGCAGGTCCCCCACTAATGTTACCCTGAGATGGGGATAGCTATAAGAGCATTGCACCATCACAGGCCTATTACATAGTGCAGGTCCCCCACTAATGTTACCCTGAGATGGTGATAGCTATAAGAGCATTGCACCATCACAGGCCTATTACATAGTGCAGGTCCCCCACTAATGTTACCCTGAGATGGGGATAGCTATAAGAGCATTGCACCATTACAGATCTATTACATAGTGCAGGTCCCCCACTAATGTTACCCTGAGATGGGGATAGCTATAAGAACATTGCACCATTACAGATCTATTACATAGTGCAGGTCCCCCACTAATGTTACCCTGAGATGGGGATAGCTATAAGAGCAGTGCACCATCACAGGCCTATTACATAGTGCAGGTCCCCCACTAATGTTACCCTGAGATGGGGATAGCTATAAGAGCATTGCACCATTACAGATCTATTACATAGTGCAGGTCCCCCACTAATGTTACCCTGAGATGGGGATAGCTATAAGAGCATTGCACCATTACAGATCTATTACATAGTGCAGGTCCCCCACTAATGTTACCCTGAGATGGGGATAGCTATAAGAGCATTGCACCATCACAGGCCTATTACATAGTGCATGTCCCCCACTAATGTTACCCTGAGATGGGGATAGCTATAAGAGCATTGCACCATCAAAGGCCTATTACATAGTGCAGGTCCCCCACTAATGTTACCCTGATATGGTGATAGCTATAAGAGTATTGCACCATCACAGGCCTATTAGCGCAGGTACCCACTAATGTTACCCTGAGATGGTGATAGCTATAAGAGCATTGCACCATCACAGGGCCTATTACATAGTGCAGGTCCCCACTAATGTTACCCTGAGATGGTGATAGCTATAAGAGCATTGCACCATCACAGGGCTATTACATAGTGCAGGTCTCCACTAATGTTACCCTGAGATGGCGATAGCTATAAGAGCATTGCACCATTACAGATCTATTAGCGCAGGTCCCCACTAATGTTACCCTGAGATGGTGATAGCTATAAGAGCATTGCACCATCACAGGGCTATTACATAGTGCAGGTCCCCCGCTAATGTTACCCTGAGATGGGGATAGCTATAAGAGCATTGCACCATTACAGATCTATTACATAGTGCAGGTCCCCCACTAATGTTACCCTGAGATGGTGATAGCTATAAGAGCATTGCACCATCACAGGGCTATTACATAGTGCAGGTCCCCACTAATGTTATCCTGAGATGGCGATAGCTATAAGAGCATTGCACCATTACAGATCTATTAGCGCAGGTCCCCACTAATGTTACCCTCAGATGGTGATAGCTATAAGAGCATTGCACCATTACAGGGCTATTACATAGTGCAGGTCCCCACTAATGTTACCCTGAGACTGCGATAGCTATAAGAGCATTGCACCATCACAGGCCTATTACATAGCGCAGGTCTCCACTAATGTTACCCTGAGACGGCGATACCTATAAGAGCATTGCACCATTACAGACCTATTAGCGCAGGTCCCCACTAATGTTACCCTGAGATGGTGGTAGCTATAAGAGCATTGCACCATCACAGGCCTATTACATAGTGCAGGTCCCCACTAATGTTACCCTGAGATGGGGATAGCTATAAGAGCATTGCACCATCAAAGGCATATTACATAGTGCAGGTCACCCACTAATGTTACCCTGAGATGGTGATAGCTATAAGAGCATTGCACCATCACAGGGCTATTACATAGTGCAGGTCCCCACTAATGTTACCCTGAGATGACGATAGCTATAAGAGCATTGCACAATTACAGGCCTATTACATAGTGGAGGTCCCCCACTAATGTTACCCTGAGATGGTGATAGCTATAAGAGCATTGCACCATTACAGATCTATTAGCGCAGGTCCCCACTAATGTTACCCTGAGATGGTGATAGCTATAAGAGCATTGCACCATCACAGGCCTATTACATAGTGCAGGTCCCCCACTAATGTTACCCTGAGATGGGGATAGCTATAAGAGCATTGCACCATTACAGATCTATTACATAGTGCAGGTCCCCCACTAATGTTACCCTGAGATGGGGATAGCTATAAGAGCATTGCACCATTACAGATCTATTACATAGTGCAGGTCCCCCACTATTGTTACCCTGAGACTGCGATAGCTATAAGAGCATTGCACCATTACAGATCTATTAGCGCAGGTCCCCACTAATGTTACCCTGAGATGGTGGTAGCTATAAGAGCATTGCACCATCACAGGCCTATTACATAGTGCAGGTCCCCACTAATGTTACCCTGAGATGGGGATAGCTATAAGAGCATTGCACCATCAAAGGCATATTACATAGTGCAGGTCCCCCACTAATGTTACCCTGAGATGGTGATAGCTATAAGAGCATTGCACCATTACAGGGCTATTACATAGTGCAGGTCCCCACTAATGTTACCCTGAGATGACGATAGCTATAAGAGCATTGCACAATTACAGGCCTATTACATAGTGCAGGTCCCCACTAATGTTACCCTGAGACGGCGATAGCTATAAGAGCATTGCACCATCACAGGGCTATTACATAGTGGAGGTCCCCCACTAATGTTACCCTGAGATGGTGATAGCTATAAGAGCATTGCACCATTACAGATCTATTAGCGCAGGTCCCCACTAATGTTACCCTGAGATGGTGATAGCTATAAGAGCATTGCACCATCACAGGCCTATTACATAGTGCAGGTCCCCCACTAATGTTACCCTGAGATGGGGATAGCTATAAGAGCATTGCACCATTACAGATCTATTACATAGTGCAGGTCCCCCACTAATGTTACCCTGAGATGGGGATAGCTATAAGAGCATTGCACCATTACAGATCTATTACATAGTGCAGGTCCCCCACTAATGTTACCCTGAGATGGGGATAGCTATAAGAGCATTGCACCATCACAGGCCTATTACATAGTGCAGGTCCCCCACTAATGTTACCCTGAGATGGTGATAGCTATAAGAGCATTGCACCATCACAGGCCTATTACATAGTGCAGGTCCCCCACTAATGTTACCCTGAGATGGGGATAGCTATAAGAGCATTGCACCATTACAGATCTATTACATAGTGCAGGTCCCCCACTAATGTTACCCTGAGATGGGGATAGCTATAAGAGCATTGCACCATTACAGATCTATTAGCGCAGGTCCCCACTAATGTTACCCTGAGATGGTGGTAGCTATAAGAGCATTGCACCATCACAGGCCTATTACATAGTGCAGGTCCCCACTAATGTTACCCTGAGATGGGGATAGCTATAAGAGCATTGCACCATCAAAGGCATATTACATAGTGCAGGTCCCCCACTAATGTTACCCTGAGATGGTGATAGCTATAAGAGCATTGCACCATCACAGGGCTATTACATAGTGCAGGTCCCCACTAATGTTACCCTGAGATGACGATAGCTATAAGAGCATTGCACAATTACAGGCCTATTACATAGTGCAGGTCCCCACTAATGTTACCCTGAGACGGCGATAGCTATAAGAGCATTGCACCATCACAGGGCTATTACATAGTGGAGGTCCCCCACTAATGTTACCCTGAGATGGTGATAGCTATAAGAGCATTGCACCATTACAGATCTATTAGCGCAGGTCCCCACTAATGTTACCCTGAGATGGTGATAGCTATAAGAGCATTGCACCATCACAGGCCTATTACATAGTGCAGGTCCCCCACTAATGTTACCCTGAGATGGGGATAGCTATAAGAGCATTGCACCATTACAGATCTATTACATAGTGCAGGTCCCCCACTAATGTTACCCTGAGATGGGGATAGCTATAAGAGCATTGCACCATTACAGATCTATTACATAGTGCAGGTCCCCCACTAATGTTACCCTGAGATGGTGATAGCTATAAGAGCATTGCACCATCACAGGCCTATTACATAGTGCAGGTCCCCCACTAATGTTACCCTGAGATGGGGATAGCTATAAGAGCATTGCACCATTACAGATCTATTACATAGTGCAGGTCCCCCACTAATGTTACCCTGAGATGGGGATAGCTATAAGAGCATTGCACCATTACAGATCTATTACATAGTGCAGGTCCCCCACTAATGTTACCCTGAGATGGGGATAGCTATAAGAGCATTGCACCATCACAGGCCTATTACATAGTGCAGGTCCCCACTAATGTTACCCTGAGATGGCGATAGCTATAAGAGCATTGCACCATCACAGGCCTATTACATAGTGCAGGTCCCCACTAATGTTACCCTGAGATGGCGATAGCTATAAGAGCATTGCACCATCACAGGCCTATTACATAGTGCAGGTCCCCCACTAATGTTACCCTGAGACTGCGATAGCTATAAGAGCATTGCACCATTACAGATCTATTACATAGTGCAGGTCCCCCACTAATGTTACCCTGAGATGGGGATAGCTATAAGAGCATTGCACCATCACAGGCCTATTACATAGTGCAGGTCCCCACTAATGTTACCCTGAGATGGCGATAGCTATAACAGCATTACACCATCACAGGCCTATTACATAGTGCAGGTCCCCACTAATGTTACCCTGAGATGGGGATAGCTATAAGAGCATTGCACCATCACAGGCCTATTACATAGTGCAGGTCCCCCCGCTAATGTTACCCTGAGATGGGGATAGCTATAAGAGCATTGCACAATCACAGGCCTATTACATAGAGCAGGTCTCCCACTAATGTTACAGCTATAAGAGCATTGCACCATCACAGGCCTATTACATAGTGCAGGTCCCCCACTAATGTTACCCTGAGACGGGGATAGCTATAAGAGCATTGCACCATCACAGGCCTATTACATAGTGCAGGTCCCCACTAATGTTACCCTGAGATGGTGATAGCTATAAGAGCATTGCACCATCACAGGCCTATTACATAGTGCAGGTCCCCACTAATGTTACCCTGAGATGGTGATAGCTATAAGAGCATTGCACCATCACAGGCCTATTACATAGTGCAGGTTCCCACTAATGTTACCCTGAGATGAAGATAGCTATAAAAGCATTGCACCATTACAGATCTATTACATAGTGCAGGTCCACACTAATGTTACCCTGAGATGGCGATAGCTATAAGAGCATTACACCATTACAGATCTATTAGCGCAGGTCCCCACTAATGTTACCCTGAGATGGGGATATCTATAAGAGCATTGCACCATTACAGATCTATTAGCGCAGGTCCCCACTAATGTTACCCTGAGATGGTGATAGCTATAAGAGCATTGCACCATCACAGGCCTATTACATAGTGCTGGTCCCCTCTAATGTTACCCTGAGATGGTGATAGCTATAAGAGCATTGCACCATCACAGACCTATTACATAGTGCAGGTCCCCACTAACGTTACCCTGAGACGGCGATAGCTATAAGAGCATTGCACCATCACAGGCCTATTACATAGTGCAGGTCCCCCACTAATGTTACCCTGAGATGGTGATAGCTATAAGAGCATTGCACCATCACAGGCCTATTACATAGTGCAGGTCCCCACTAATGTTACCCTGAGATGGCGATAGCTATAAGAGCATTGCACCATCACACGCCTATTAGCGCAGGTCCCCTCTAATGTTACCCTGAGACGGCGATAGCTATAAGAGCATTGCACCATCACAGGCCTATTACATAGCGCAGGTCTCCCACTAATGTTACCCTGAGATGACGATAGCTATAAGAGCATTGCACCATCACAGGCCTATTACATAGCGCAGGTCTCCCACTAATGTTACCCTGAGATGGTGATAGCTATAAGAGCATTGCACCATCACAGGCCTATTACATAGAGCAGGTCCCCACTAATGTTACCCTGAGATGGTGATAGCTATAAGAGCATTGCACCATCACAGGCCTATTACATAGTGCAGGTCCACACTAATGTTACCCTGAGACTGCGATAGCTATAAGAGCATTGCACCATTACAGATCTATTAGCGCAGTTCCCCACTAATGTTACCCTGAGATGGGGATAGCTATAAGAGCATTGCACCATCACAGGCCTATTAAATAGCGCAGGTCCCCCACTAATGTTACCCTGAGATGGGGATAGCTATAAGAGCATTGCACCATCACAGGCCTATTACATAGTGCAGGTCCCCACTAATGTTACCCTGAGATGGTGATAGCTATAAGAGCATTGCACCATCACAGGCCTATTACATAGTGCAGGTCCCCACTAATGTTACCCTGAGACTGCGATAGCTTTAAGAGCATTGCACCATCACAGGCCTATTACATAGTGCAGGTCCCCACTAATGTTACCCTGAGATGGCGATAGCTATAAGAGCATTACACCATCACAGGCCTATTAGCACAGGTCCCCACTAATGTTACCCTGAGATGGCGATAGCTATAAGAGCATTGCACCATCACAGGCCCTATTACATAGCGCAGGTCCCCTCACTAATGTTACCCTGAGATGGCGATAGCTATAAGAGCATTGCACCATCACAGGGCTATTACATAGAGCAGGTCCCCACTAATGTTACCCTGAGATGGTGATAGCTATAAGAGCATTGCACCATCACAGGCCTATTACATAGTGTTACCCTGAGATGGCGATAGCTATATGAGCATTGCACCATCACAGGCCTATTACATAGTGCAGGTCCCCCACTAATGTTACCCTGAGATGGGGATAGCTATAAGAGCATTGCACCATCACAGGCCTATTACATAGTGCAGGTCCCCCACTAATGTTACACTGAGATGGTGATAACTATAAGAGCATTGCACCATCACAGGCCTATTAAATAGTGCAGGTCCCCCACTAATGTTACCCTGAGATGGGGATAGCTATAAGAGCATTGCACCATCACAGTCCTATTACATAGTGCAGGTCCCCCACTAATGTTACCCTTAGATGGCGATAGCTATAAGAGCATTGCACCATCACAGGCCCTATTACATAGCGTAGGTCCCCCCACTAATGTTACCCTGAGATGGCGATAGCTATAAGAGCATTGCACCATATCACAGGCCTATTACATAGTGCAGGTCCCCCACTAATGTTACCCTGAGATGGCGATAGCTATAAGAGCATTGCACCATCACAGGCCTATTACATAGAGCAGGTCCCCACTAATGTTACACTGAGACTGCGATAGCTATAAGAGCATTGCACCATATCACAGGCCTATTACATAGTGCAGGTCCCCACTAATGTTACCATGAGATGGTGATAACTATAAGAGCATTGCACCATCACAGGCCTATTACATAGAGCAGGTCCCTTCTAATGTTACCCTGAGATGGTGATAGCTATAAGAGCATTGCACCATCACAGGCCTATTACATAGTGCAGGTTCCCACTAATGTTACCCTGAGATGGCGATAGCTATAAGAGCATTGCACCATCACAGGCCTATTACATAGCGCAGGTCCCCCACTAATGTTACCCTGAGATGGGGATAGCTATAAGAGCATTGCACCATCACAGGTCTATTACATAGTGCAGGTCCCCCACTAATGTTACACTGAGATGGTGATAACTATAAGAGCATTGCACCATCACAGGCCTATTACATAGTGCAGGTCCCCCACTAATGTTACCCTGAGATGGGGATAGCTATAAGAGCATTGCACCATCACAGTCCTATTACATAGTGCAGATCCCCACTAATGTTACCCTGAGATGGCGATAGCTATAAGAGCATTGCACCATATCACAGGCCTATTACATAGTGCAGGTCCCCCACTAATGTTACCCTGAGATGGCGATAGCTATAAGAGCATTGCACCATCACAGGCCCTATTACATAGCGCAGGTCCCCCCACTAATGTTACCCTGAGATGGCGATAGCTATAAGAGCATTGCACCGTATCACAGGCCTATTACATAGTGCAGGTCCCCCACTAATGTTACCCTGAGATGGCGATAGCTATAAGAGCATTGCACCATCACAGGCCTATTACATAGAGCAGGTCTCCACTAATGTTACACTGAGACTGCGATAGCTATAAGAGCATTGCACCATATCACAGGCCTATTACATAGTGCAGGTCCCCACTAATGTTACCATGAGATGGTGATAACTATAAGAGCATTGCACCATCACAGGCCTATTACATAGTGCAGGTCCCCACTAATGTTACCCTGAGACTGCGATAGCTATAAGAGCATTGCACCATCACAGGCCTATTACATAGTGCAGGTCCCCACTAATGTTACCCTGAGATGGTGATAGCTATAAGAGCATTGCACCATCACAGGCCTATTACATAGTTCAGGTCCCCACTAATGTTACCCTGAGATGGTGATAACTATAAGAGCATTGCACCATTACAGATCTATTACATAGTGCAGGTCCCCACTAATGTTACCCTGAGATGGCGATAGCTATAAGAGCATTGCACCATCACAGGCCTATTACATAGTGCAGGTACCCCACTAATGTTACCCTGAGATGGTAATAGCTATAAGAGCATTGCACCATCACAGGCCTATTACATAGTGCAGGTCCCCACTAATGTTACCCTGAGATGGCGATAGCTATAAGAGCATTACACCATCACAGGCCTATTACATAGTGCAGGTCCCCACTAATGTTACCCTGAGATGGTGATAGCTATAAGAGCATTGCACCATCACAGACCTATTACATTGTGGGTAGCCATCAATAGCTATTACTGGCCCAGGGGCTTCCTCTACCCACTAAATCTAGACTCTTTCCAGCTCTGAGACTGACAGATACTTACACTGAGATTTACCTGCTATAAAAGGACATTAACACCAGCAAAGGTCCAAAGCACCTAAACCAGAAATCATATCACATGGAAGATGCAACAGAATTCTAATTGAAATCACAGCAGTTTTCCTATTGGTGCTGGTTTTATTTGGGCAGGTGGGGGGAGCATGAGGGTCACAACTCTACAACATTGGTTGGGGGTGGTACAAGCCATAACACTAAATGGGCTGATGCACAGCTGAATATACGCCAGTTTGCGGAGCAAATTTTGCGTGTTTTAGCACTGCGCATGCGTGGGAACTGAGCGCATGCAATTACGGGTGATGCAATTAGGTGCGCATATTACATCTACACTTACTTGGAATGGTCAGGACCTTTCGGAAGTCCCTTTGGAATCACAATCTGTTCCGTATTCCTAATACCTTTTGTCCTGGTTAAAAATACAGTTTCAACCCATAGTCCGTGTGTATAAACCTCCTGAGTGCCATGAAATGTAGATACGACTTTTGGAAAGAAAGTTGAATTTGCTTATAGAAAAACTTTATCCCTGTAGATGCTTAAAAAAAGGTTCCTTGTACCATAGTGCACGTAATGCTCCAACTCTTGTGGCAGAAGTAATTGCCTCTGGGGACGCTACTTTCAGTGTCATCCGTTTGAGAGACTTCTTGTATCGGTTCACTCAGGGAACCCACCAGAGGACTTGACCAATGTCCCACTCAGCCACAAAGGGACCCAATAGGCAAGGTCTTTTCAGCGCTTGTGGAAAACAAATGGTTAATTGTTCAGAGGCCACACTGGGCTCCAATAAAACAGTTAGTATTGATAATTGCACTTTGGATTTGTATAAAGCAAGACATCCCAGGATGTGTGGGATGATTTCTTGAGTTAGAATTATTTTACTTTCGTACCAATGTAATAAATCTCTGCCAAACTCTATAATACACTATTGAAAGGTTTGTCTTCTTTGCTTGTAGAAGTGCGTTGTTAATGCCGCTGATACTTATTTATCACTGAGCAGTTCACGTTCAATTTCCATGACATTAAAACACAGTTGCTGTACATTTGGGTGAAAGACTGGACCCTGAAGCAATATATCTGGCTCTGGGTGAAGGTTTTGAGGCCATGGTTCTCTTAGAAGCATCTCACAGGTTTCCAGGTGCCAAAGTGGAAGGCTTGACATCACTCATACTTTCTGTTTGAGGATGAGAGGGAACCAGAGAATGCATAGGCCATCTGAGACCTTCACTGGATTGACATTGCATCCATTCCTTCTCTACCTGAGACATTGTGTCAAGAAAATAATCTTGGTACTCTGGCATTCCGGTTTGCTGCCATAATGTCCATTTGAGGACGCTCAAAGTTTTCTCTCAGCAGTTAGAAAACGATCTGATGCAGAGACCATTCCACTGGCCAGACCTGCTTTCCGCCCAGATAATTGGCTACTGCATTCTCCTTGCCTGCAACATGGAATGTTAAAGTGACCTTAGGTCGCTTTTTGCCTAAGATAGCAACTGTGCTACCTCCACCATCATAACTGTGCTTATGGCATCTCCTTGGTGATTTTTGAAGGCCACCATTGTCCTGTTGTCGGAGAATACTCTGAGAGGCTTGTCCAGTAACTGCTGATTAAACTGCTCTTATATTCAGTACATTTATGTGGAGTGTCTTATCTTTTGTGACCATGTAACATGCATCAACCTCAGCCTGAAGCACTGAAATCTGCAATCAGTATTAGCCATTCTGTGTGGAAGATTGACATTCCCTGTGTCTTTCATTTTAGGTTTTCCACCACGAGTGAAACCTCATGGTGGTTCGTTCTAGATCAGTGGTGGCGAACCCTGGCACTCCAGCTGCTGTGGGACTACATATGCCAGCATACACTGCCAGAGTTTTGCTATTAGGGAATGCTAAAACTGTGGCAGTGCATGCTGGTATATGTAGTCTCACAGCAGCTGGAGTGCCAGGGTTTGCCACCACTGTTCTAGATAATCTGATCTAGTAGTAGCAATAAAAATTATGCTTAGTAAATGAACCCCTAGACCAGGGGTGGGGAACCTTTTTTCTGACGAGGGCTATTTGGATATATATATTATTTGAGGGCCTGGTGCAAGCCACACTCCGTCTGTGTGATGTCACAGGGCGGGGCCACAATCGCCAGTGATTACAGCTCCGGTGAGCTGTAAGGGCAGCGGCGTGACCGTCTGAAGGATCCTAAGGACACTCCAGGCAACACTGCTGCATAGATTCTGGCTGCAGGGTGCCATTCTAGGTACCCTGCTAGCCAGATGAGGCTAGCAGAAAAAAGCTCAGAGAGCCAGATACCGGGGGCCTTATAAGGCCCCAGGGCCTGAGGTTCCTCATCCCTGCCCTAGACTGATCCTAGGGGTGTAACCTGAGGACTCTTGTAGACACTGCGGTGATACCATAGACCTTGATGAATGACACTGGAATTCTATCCCTCTTTGTAGGATTCTCATACTTAACAGGTATTTACCATCTCCTGGATATCTGTATGTAGTGTCTCTCCGCACAGCCTAAGGGATCTGGCTACTGAGGGCACAGCGATGCAGGATTTCAATGTGTTCCAGAAGAAATATGAAGCTTTTTGAAATTCTCCATCTTTCTATATATGGGGTCAATAAGAGGACTCACATATTCAAGAAGAAGTTTAGTTCCAGCAGACCTACTTTACCAGCTATGGATGTAAGGTCACTCCATGCCAAATCAACCACAAAGAAATATACTCTACCATACCAGCAAGAAAGCCCCGGGAAATTTACATTTATGATGATGTATAGTTTTGTTGGTTCTAAGGGGGGAATTCAATTGTTTAGATGGCCATGCTAATTAATGGGTGCCTAACGAAGCAAATCAATTGTTCCAGGCGCCCATTAACTATCGCGATTGTCATGCCCAAATAGACCGGGTTTAGCCGCGTATAGTGGCCAAACCTGTCTAAAGCACACAGTTTACAAAGAAGTTGAAAAAAAGAGTCCATATTGGTGCACATAGACACTGACTGACAATAGTTTAATATGTAACCTTTATTTAAATCTATTATAATTATTAAATGTATGCGCTCAATGAAGTGAAATAAAGTTAAAACCAAAAGAGTGAAAAAAGAATCTTTAAATAAAAAGTGGGAGGCACATATAGAAACCGTTGTAATTCCTACACCGTTCACCTGATTTGGATGTAATTACCCTCAAATTAAATCTGAAAGTCTGCAGTTAAAGCACATCCTGTTTGTTTCATTTCAAAGCCATTGTGGTGGTGAATAGAGACCAAAATATGAGAATTCTGTCAATGTCCCAATATTTATGCACCTGACTGTATCTCCGATACCTGCTATAATCCCTCCATTACCACTGGCGGCCGCCTCCCCCATAGATTTCTATTGGGGATGTGATGTTGCCAAATTTACCAATATCCGAAATGCGATGCATTCCCGATATTGGCCCCGGCAGCTAACGCCATCTGAAGGTGGCATTAGCTGCTGAAGCCTATAGGCTACACCGCACATAATTAGCTGACGGAAGGATCCGCCGGAACCCTCCCCGGCTATGGTGACAGCACCCCCCCCCCCACCCACCCACCCCTGATTCAGACCCACTCGCTAGATGCGTTTGCACGCAGCCGTCAGCTGCCAAAGTATGCAACTCCCGCGATCACACTGCAAGACATTAGCACGCCCACTATGTCTTGCCGTGCGATCGTGGCGTGTATTTAGACGCCCACCAGCCTATCTTAGTAATAGTAATACACGTCATATCCAGGAAATGTATGAAACAATCGGTAACATCGGACCCATATGCAGCTCTTGTGGCTGACCATACCCTACCGCAAGCACTGCGAGGGCGTCAGTGTGTAAGTCAGCCATGTGACGTGTACTATGATGCTGCCTCTTAATTATGCACACCTCTGAGATGGCGTTAAGACGCTCACCCACGCCTGCGTTCGTGCCACCACCCCCCCGTTCCCATCGACCAGCCCCCGTAACCACCCACAAACGTCTCGTCCTGTCACTCATTCTAGCGAGGCGTCTATGTACGGGGTGCAAACGCTTCCCGATCGCATGGACAGGTTCACGCACACGTGCAGTATGAACATGATTAAATATATACTCACAAGGGCCACCAGATATTAAACACTGATGATATCTTATTATAGATCCAGACCTGGATGTAATTATGCAGCAGATACCATCGCAGCATTCATAAAAACTTAAACTTATCGCTATCCATTATAATTAAGCCATATAGTATATCACTATTACTGATCCATAAAGATTGTGAATTAATGACTACATTTGTGATACAAGGTTATGGATATGGATGTCATATACTTTAGGTATATAACCATAGTCATGTGAACTTGTAGGATATGATGAGAATAACAACAGTCTGTAACTGAATAGATAGATATCTATCTTCTACAAACTTCCTACCTATATCTCTAAAAATCATTTTATAATCAAAGCGGAACATATTTACATTAGTATATACTGAAGGTTGAAATTATCTACTGGGGTCCACATGCTGGTAAAGCGTTTATTGAAGAACAGATAGAGAAACATTTACATATCCACTATTGTTTTATGTCAACAATTGGATATACCGTCTGAGCTCTTCATCCAAGTAAAGACTATAGAGGCTCTATATAGAGCCTTAATCAGATCCCAGCACTGAATATATATTATTCTTCATTTATATCGCATTGTTTTATTATCTGTAATGTTGTCAGCTTGTGAATAAAATTATTGTTTTCTATCACTGTTTGGTTCAGCGCTCCACATTTATTCTAACTCTAAAAATCACGGATAGATTTCAAGATATCAGATCTATATTTATCGCTCCCAGTGCATGAGGTGATCGGTAGACAAAATTGCTACAAGAAAAAGCAATTATTGCAGTAAAACAATGTCATCTGGTAACAACATTCTCATTTTTATGACATAGGGGCATTTTCAAGTCCTGTACTTTTCACCGTCATCGCTGGTTTTCAATGCGAAAAATTATCGCGCGCGTCCTCGCTTATCCCCGTATTCAATTAGAAATCTGCGAAAAAAGGGACCCGGCGAAACTGTAACATGCGAAAATTGCTGTCAGATTTGGGGAAATCAGCCTGACACCCCCCAAAAGATGCACTGACATTGGGGATCACTATAGATACCCCCGAATAGATCTCAATAGCTGCTATTTAGCATCTTGGGGAAGAATAGCATTTAGCAGTTTTTTTTTATGAAAATAAGTTGTCCCACCAAATTTGGGGTACACGAGAATGGGTGCTAGCATATTTTAAAGTGCTAAAGTGTACTTTTAAAAAACATTAAATAATCCACCTGCCGCAACCACCTGCAAACTTAAAAATACCTGGGGCATACTTGGGGACCCCCTGGAGTCTATTTCACTAGTTTCTTTAGATTGTCCCCAAACTTTGACTTTTTCGCCCCCAAAATGAAAGTAGTTTTTTGGGGTGTCCTAAAGTATTTTTAAACTTTTTTTTGGATGCAGTTTACCTTTGGGGGACTGTCCCAAGGGTGCAGGGGGGTTTTCCGAGGTTTGCACCCCAAAACCCTAATTCTGCACTTTTTTTCGACATCTTTTTCGCAGGTTCCAATGCATTGAGTTTCCGCACGGGCGAAAAGTCTCCGGAATTGAATACGGTGGAAACTTTTCGTATGGTGAAATGATGTCACTCGCGGTGCTTTTTAGCAGAAAACGGCTTTTCGCACCTAGTTGAATACGGCCCATAGTTGCTATTGTCATCACAACAGGGATTGCTGTAAAATATATCAGTAATCTCTTTGCAGACTTGTTGGATATAAAAGACAAGTCTCTGTAATAAACAGAATAATGACATAGGATTGGGATGGCCAATAAGGTGGAAATGTAAACCGCATTTATTTGTAACGATAATTATAAGAAAACAACAATAAATAATAAACAGACAAATCATTGAGGAGACCCCTTGGTTCTTATTTGAATTCACAATTTTTATTTCAAGATTTTTCTTAATTTTTTTGGTTTTAACTTTATTTCACTTGATTGAGCGCATACGTTTAATCATCATAATAGATTTAAATAAAGGTTACACACAGGGCCAGCGCCACCGCTAGGCAAGCTTAGGCTATGGGCGCCGGCCACTAGAGGGCGCTTCTGAGTAGCCTTACTACGGAGGGTGCAGGGGGTGGGTTGCTATGGGGCCCGGCGGCTTAAGGGGCCTTCTGGGTTCCGCAGTGCACTATGGGAGTGACGTCATGATGTCACTCCCGTAGTTCCGAGGAGCGGGGTTTAAGGTAAGTATTTATTTTTTGTATGTGTGTGCGCGGGGGTGGGCTTACTATAGGGGGCACTATTCTGAGCACTACAACTGGGGGCACTACAGGGGCCCTTACTACTGGGGGCACTGCTGAGGGTATAATCCCTTTAAATCGGGTCATGTGAATATTATTAGGGTGCTTTGCATGTGTCTGTGAGCTGGCTGGAGGGTTTGGGGGGAAACCAGGGGCGGCATTGTGAACATCTGCCTAGGGCACCCTGAAACCTTGCACCGGCCCTGGTTACACACTGACTGACAAAAGTTTCAAATGTATGTGCACCAATACGGACTTCTCTTTTCCAACTTCTTTGGAGACTGTGTGCTTGACGTGTATTTCCGTGGTTGCACCCCCTTAATAACAAAGATATTTGAAATATATATTAGATACTAGGAGGGGTTATACTGAATGATTTTGGATTGTAGATACACAAAATTCCAGTGCAGTGAGATATTTTTCTTTCCCAGATAAACGTGTCAAAAGTCCAGGCCCCTATGCAACAAGTGCCTTTTCGGCAATTTTTCACACATTTCTGCTCGCCACCCCTGGAGGCAGAACTCAAATACCCAAATGACAGAACAACTGGATTGCTGGTGGGGGCGCCCAAACACACTTGAATTCACCCTAAGAGCTAATGGTTAGACATACGTCAAATATTGTCGTCTGGGCACAGAAATTGGGTTAGTCTTTTTTCCTATAACTTTTTATAACTCTGCTCTGAAATATAATAGAGAGGTGACATTCCATCTTAGAAAGAGCTCCAGGATCAGACCCTCTCACACACTGGAGGCAACAAAGACCCTCATCCACTTACTGGTAATCTCTATACTGAACTACTGTAACCTCCTCCTATCTGGTCTCCCAGTCTCCCACCTCTCCCCCCCTCCAATCTGTCCTCAATGCTGGTACCCAGCTTATCTTTCTCTACAAAATTACTACATGTGCCTCCCCTCTCCTACAAACCCTACACTGGCTCCCCCTTTCCCTTCAGAAGCCAATTCAAACTCCTTATACCTACTTACAAAGTCCTTACCCAATCCTCTCCTATTTACATCTCTGACCTCATCTAGCCTTCACACAACCTCCCACTGCATTCCACAAACCAATGCTGCCTCTCCTCCCACTGCCGCCTCCCAAGATTTTGCCCATTCTGCTCCTTACAACTGGAACTCTCTCCCTATCAGACTCGCCACCTCTCTACAAAATTTCAAACAGGCCTTTAAGATCCACTTCTTTATAAAAGCTTTCCAGCTCTAATCCTAACCTAATGATCCATGCTCTTTGTTCAGTCTTTCACTCTGTCAGCCCTGTCTGTCTCTCCTTTAGACTGTAAGCTCTCGCGAGCAGGGCCCTCTCCCCTCATGTGCTCTTCCTTCCCTAATGTCTACCATCATCTGCCAACAGCACCAAAGTTATTGGGCATACATCCCAACATTTGCAAAAATCTAAAGAGGGACAATGAGCTGCGGCACGCCGGAGGGGGCGTGGCTTGTTACACCCACCCACTGAGTGTCCTGTAACACCTTGTGAGCAGTCTACTGTTGCGTGTAACATGCTAACAAACTTTCATATCTGGTCATTCTGTCAATTTTGGGCTGATTGGAGAGACTAGATATATATATATTTGTATTAGGGGTGTGCACCGGCCACTTTTCTTGTGGTTTGTGTTTTGGTTTTGGATCTGGATCTTTCTTCGTGTTTTGGATCTGGATTGGTTTTGCCAAAACCACCCTTCCGTGTTTTGGGTTCTGGGTTCTGTGTTTTGGATCTGTATTTTTTTTAAAAAAAGCATAAAAACAGCTAAAATCACAGAATGTGTTGGTTTTTCTGCTCCTATGCTAATATTAACCTCAATAACCTTAATTTCCACTAATTTCCAGTCTATTCTGAAAACTTCACACCTCACAATAGTGTTTTTATGGCCAAAAGGTTGCACCGAGGTAGCTGGATGACTATGCTAAGTGACACGAGTGGGCAGCACAAACACGTGGCCCATCTAGGAGTGACACTGCAGTGGCAGACAGGATGGCAGTTTGAAAAACTAGGCCCCAAACTGTACATAATGCAAAGAAACAAAAGAGGTGCAAGATGGAATTGTCCTTGGGCTCTACGGAGGCAAGATGTCGTCCTCATCCTCCTCATCCACCGATTCCTCACCCTCTTCAGTGTTGTGTACATCCTCATCCTCACAGAGTATTAACTCGTCCCCACTGGAATCCACCACCACAGGTCCCTCTGTACGTTCTGGAGGCTGGTCTCCCTGGAAGAGTTGATAATTCATTTTTATGAACATCATCCCACATTTTGTGGAAGCAACCTCCTACGCCTTTCGCTGACAAGGTTCCCAGCTGCACTAAACACTCTTTCGGAGTACACACTGGAGGGGGGGCAACTCAGGTAAAATAGAGCCAGTTTGTACAGGGGCCTCCAAATTGCCTCTTTTTCCTGCCAGTACAGGTATGGACTGTCTGACATGCCTACTTGGATGCTGTCACCGATGTAATCCTCCACCATTCTGTCAATGGTGACAGTATCATATGTAGTGACAGTAGACATGTCAGAAATTGTTGCCAGGTCCTTCAGTCCGGACCAGATGTCCAAACTTGGTCCTGCCTGCCCTGCATCACCGCCAGCGGGTTGCTTAGGATACCTAAGTTTTTTCCTGGCAGCCCCAGTTGCGGGAGAAAATGAAGAAGGAGCTGTTGACGTGTCACGTTCCGCTTCAGCTGACAGTGTGTTCACCAGCAGGTCTTTGCACCTCTGCAGGCTTGTGTCGGCCGGAAAGAGAGACACCACATAGGCTTTAAACCTAGGATCGAGCACGGTGGCCAAAATGTAGTGGTCTGATTTCAACAGATTGACCACCCTGGAATCCTGGCAAAGCGAATGAAGGGCTTCATCCACAAGTCCCACATGCTGAGCGGAATCGCTCCGTCTTAGCTCCTCCTTCGCTTTCTCCAGCTGCTTCTGCAAAATCCTGATGAGGGGAATGACCTGACTCAAGCTGGCAGTGTCTGACTGACTTCACATGTGGCAAGTTCGAAGGGCTGGAGAACCTTGCACAACACGGAAATCATTCTCCACTGCACTTGAGTCAGGTGCATACCCCCTCCTTTGCCTATGTCATAGGTGGATGTATAGGCTTGAATGGCCTTTTGCTGCTCCTCCATCCTCTGAAGCATATAGAGGGTTGAGTTCCACCGCGTCACAACCCCTTGCTTCAGGTGATGGCGGGGCAGGTTCAAGAGTGTTTGCTGGCGCTCCAGTCTTCGTCACGCAGTCGCTGAATGGCGAAAGTGGCCAGAAATATTTCGGGCCACCCAAAGCGTCTCCTGCACGCCCCTGTCGCTTTTCAGAAAATTCTGCACCACCAAGTTTATTGTGTGAGCAAAACATGGGACGTGCTGGAATTTGCCCAGATGTAATGCCCGCACAATATTGGTGGCGTTGTCAGATATCACAAATCCACAGGAGAGTCTAAGTGGGGTAAGCCACTGGGCGATGATTTCCCTCAGTTTCTCTAAGAGGTTGTCGGCGGTGTGCCTCTTACTGAAACCGGTGATACACAGCGTAGCCTGCCTTGGAACGAGCTGGCGTTTCTGAGATGCTGCTACTGGTGACGCTGCTGCTGTTGCTGCGTAAGGTGATACATCTACCCAGTGGGCTGTCACAGTCATATAGTCCTTAGTCTGCCCTGTTCCACTTGTCCACATGTCCGTGGTTAAGTGGACATTGGGTACAACGGCATTTTTCAGGATACTGAGGACAGTTTTTCTGGCGTTTCTGTACAATCTCGGTATCGCCTGCCTAGTGAAGTGGAATCAATCAATTGTCTAAATCCCACTGCACTAATGGCAGATACCGGACGCACGTCTAACACCAACATAGCAGTCAAGGCCTCAGTTATACGTTTTGCTTCAGGATGACTGCTGTCGTACTTCATCCTCCTCGCTAAGGACTGTTGGAGGGTCAGTTGTTTAGTAAAAGTAGTGGTGTTCCTACTTCCTCTCTGGGATGATGAACGACTCCCAGCAGCAGCAACAGCAGCAACAGCAGCAGCGGCAGCAGGAGGCGTAGCAATGCAGGATCCTCCGGAGGAATCCCGGATAGAAGAGTCAGTCATGCCAGTGACATGGCCTGCAGGACTACTTCCGATCATGACTAAGGAGGAAATTGACGAGGAGGGAGTTGATGGTGTGGTTTGCAGGCGCTTGGATACAACAGGACAACAGGATTTAGGTGTCCCTGGACTGCTTACGGTCTTAGCCAAAGTTTCTGAACTTGACAGTAACTTTTTATGAACGCGCTGCAGGTGCCGTATAAGGGAGGATGTTCCTAGGTGGTTAACGTCCCTACCCCTACTTATTTCACCTTTACATATGGTACATATGGCAAGACAGTTGTTGTCCGGATTTGGATAGAAATATTGCCAGACCAAAGAGGTGGAATGTTTGGTCTTCTGCCCAGGCATGACCGTGATGGGCTTTTTCATCCCACGGACAACAACTGTCTCCCCCCGGAGCCTGATTTAAACAAACCACATCACCATCAGAATCCTCCTTGCCAACTTCCTCCTCAGCGCCAGCTACACCAGTATCCTCATCCTGTTGTACTTCAACAGTGACATCTTCAATTTGCATATCAGCAAGTGGACTGTGGGTGCTCCTTTCAGCACTTGCAGGGGGCGTGCAAATGGTGGAAAGAGCCACCTCTTCCCGTCCAGTGCTGGGAAGGTCAGGCATCGCAACCGCCACCACACTTGGACTCTCCTTGGGGATTTGTGATATCTTCTTAGAACGCACAGTTCTTTGCTGTGCTTTTGCCAGCTTAACTCGTTTGATTGTTTTAGCGGGAGGAGGGCTTCCATCGTCATGTGAAGCTGAACCACTAGTCATGAACATACTAGTCATACTAGTATGACACATACTAGTCATAGGGAAAGACTATAGCCGTTCCTTGCCACTCCGTGTCATAAATGGCATATTGGCAAGTTTACGTTTCTCGTCAGATGATTTAAATGTTTTTTTTAAGGTCATTTTCCTGAACTTTGTCATTTGGGATTGTATGTGGCCTCTACTATGACATTGGGCATCGGCCTTGGCAGACGACGTTGATGGCATGTTATCGTCTATGTCATGACTAGTGACAGCAGCTTCAGCACTAGGAGGAAGTGGTTCTTGATCTTTCTCTATTTTATTTTTATCGGAGAAAGTTTGGTCCTCCATTTATGTTATATCGATTTGATATATACGTGTGGCTAAGGCGCACACAAATACAGAAAATATTTTTTATTTTTGCTGGAGAGTAGTGCACTTTGTGGGTTACACCACCCTTTAAGAAATGAGACAGCCGGCTCTTTACTTATGGGACACAGGTGCACACTTGGCGCTGCTCCTTTGTTGATGCACGTGCAGCCACAGTGCACACAATTCACAAACACAGAAAATATTTTTTTTATTTTGTTTGGAGTGTACTTTGGGGGTTACAGCACCCTTTAACGGACAAGCCAGCCGGCCCTTTACTTATGACACAGGCGCACGCTTGGCACTACTTTGTTGATGCACGTGCGGCTACTGCGCACACAATTCACAAACACAGAAAATATTTTTTTATTTGGTTTGGAGTGTACTTTGGGGGTTACAGCACCCTTTAACGGACAAGCCAGCCGGCCCTTTACTTATGACACAGGCGCACGCTTGGCACTACTTTGTTGATGCACGTGCGGCTACTGTGCACACAATTCACAAACACAGAAAATATTTTTTTTATTTTGTTTGGAGTGTACTTTGGGGGTTACAGCACCCTTTAACGGTCAAGCCAGCCGGCCCTTTACTTATGACACAGGCGCACGTTTGGCACTACTTTGTTGATGCACGTGCGGCTACTGTGCACACAATTCACAAACACAGAAAATATTTTTTTTATTTTGTTTGGAGTGTACTTTGGGGGTTACAGCACCCTTTAACGGTCAAGCCAGCCGGCCCTTTACTTATGACACAGGCGCACGTTTGGCACTACTTTGTTGATGCACGTGCGGCTACTGTGCACACAATTCACAAACACAGAAAATATTTTTTTATTTGGTTTGGAGTGTACTTTGGGGTTACAGCACCCTTTAACGGTCAAGCCAGCCGGCCCTTTACTTATGACACAGGCGCACGCTTGGCACTACTTTGTTAATGCACGTGCGGCTACTGCGCACACAATTCACAAACACAGAAAAAATATATATTTTTTTAGCACTTGGGGGGAGCACCCCTGACGGACAGAGCACCCCCTGGACAACACTACAGCACCCCTTTAGGACTGGGACACTGCACAGGACTTTGGAGTGGACACAGCCCCTATGGACAACTGACTGCACAACACAGTCCAGCCAGCCCCTATGGACTTTGAAGTAGTGGACACAGCCCCTATTAACAACAGCAGCACAGCACAACACAGCCAGCCCCTATGGACTTTGAAGTAGTGGACACAGCCCCTATGGACAACAGCAGCACAGCACAACACTACTCTGCACTACACTACACTACACTACACAGCCCAGCCAGCCCTAACTCCCACCCTCCCTCTTCACTGTCCACAGCTGAGTGAGAAAATGGCGCTGACGCGGGTATCTTATATAGGATCCAAAACCCGCGAGACCCGGAAGGCGGGATGATGACGTTTTGCCTCGATTTCAGATCCGAGTCAGGCGGGAAAAGTCGAGCCTGACTCGGATCGGCCTCGGATCGGGGGGGCTTGGGGGGGTTCGGATTTCAGAAATCTGAACCCGCTCACCCCTAATTATATATATATATATATATATATATATATACACACACACACACATATACAGTACATACATATATAATCATGCACATCCTTCATATACCAATTTTATTCATTTCCAAGACCACCTCCTATTAAATATATGGCTTGGCCCTTGTACACTAACAATTATTAAGACAGCTGTAATTAATAACTAAAATAAAACTAGTGTCCTGTGTTGCTCAGCTGACAGGGAGGAGGGGCGGTGTCGGACCTGGGCCCGTCCGCAGGCCTGGCCCCAAGTCATTAGTACCCGTTCGCTCCCCTCTCTGCGCCCCTGCATACAACATTCTAATAGTGAATGGTATATAAATGAATTCCAAGAGGTAGTTAATGGGTTTAGTTAAAAAGGCGTGAAAAGCAAAAATAGTTTACACATTTTGTTAAATTTGCATTAGGAACGTTTATGATAGTGCAAGTCGGAGGTTTAACTCAATGACATGGCTTAGGCTGGCCATACCATAGAACAATATGGTTTCAACCGGCCAAGTAGTTGGCTGGTTGGAGCAATAATGTTCAAGTGTCTGTGAGCAAATGATAATTGTCGTCAGTTTACTCCCATATGCTAAAAGTAGTCAGAAAATCACTCATCCCATCCTTCATTGACGTGTCGAAGCCGGATAATTGGCTGACAGAATCTGTTAAAATTAAAATCTGCACGAAGCCATTTTGCGAATGGCAACAAGACGCCATTTTGCGAATGGCCGCCCATCGCCATTTTAGCGAATCTCACACAATATCAGTACATACAGCGATGCTATTTAACTGCAGACTTTCAGATTTAATTTCAGGGTAATTACATCCAAATCAGGTGAACGGTGTAGGAATTGCAACAGTTTCTATATGTGCCTCCCACTTTTTAAGGGGCCAAAAGTAATGGGACTATCAACTCAAAAGCTATTTAATGGACAGGTGTGGGCTATTCCCTCATTATTTCATTATCAATTAAGCAGGTAAAACGTCTGGAGTTGATTCTAGGTGTGACATTTGCATTTGGCATCAGTTGCTGTCGACTCTCAATATGAAATCCAAAGAGCTGTCACTATCAGTGAAGCAAGCCATCATTAGGCTGAAAAATCAAAACAAACCCAGCAGAGAGATAGCAAAAACATTAGGTGTGTCCAAATCAACTGTTTGGAACATTCTTTAAAAGAAAGAACGCACCGGAGAGCTCAGCAACACCAAAAGACCCGGAAGACCACGGAAAACAACTGTGATGGATGACAGAAGAATTATTTCCCTGGTGAAGAAAAACCCCTTCACAACAGTTGGCCAAATCAAGAACACTCTCCAGGAGGTAGATGTATATGTGTCAAAGTCAACAATCAAGAGAAGACTTCACAAGAGTGAATATAGAGGGTTCACCACAAGATGTAAACCATTGGTGAGCCACAAAAACAGGAAGACCAGATAAGAGTTTGCCATACAACATCTAAAAAAGCCATTACAGTTCTTGAACAACATCCTATGGACAGATGAGACAAAGATCAACTTGTACCAGAGTGATGGGAAGAGAAGAGTATGGAGAAGGAAAGGAACTGCTCTTGATCCAAAACATACCACCTCATCAGTGAAGCATGGTGGTGGTAGTGTCATGGCATGGGCATGTATGGCTGCCAATGGAACTGGTTCCCTTGTATTTATTGATGATGTGACTGCTGACAAAAGCAGCAGAATGAATTCTCAAGTGTTTTGGGCAATATTATAAGCTCATATTCAGTCAAAAGCTTCAGAACTCATTGGACAGCGCTTCACAGTGCAGATGGACAATGATCCGAAGCATACTGCAAAAGCAACCAAAGAGTTTTTAAGGCTGAAAAGTGGAATGTTATGCAATGGCCAAGTCAATCCCCTGAGCTGAATCCGGTTTGTCACGCTGGGAGGCGGGTTTTTGAAAGCCGAGGTCTGAGGCTGCGGGAGGAGGTGAAGGCGAGGGGCCTGGACGTATGATCTCCGCATCCACAAGTCTTGGTCGTTGGCTAGACCTAGTCAATGGTGCGGAGTCTAACTCACAAGGAGGTGTTCGCCAGTGACCCCTCCAAGCGGGATATGGGCTTGTGCGGCTCGCTGTAAGCAGGTCGCGGTCCTTTGACTTGGTGACCAAGGCCTGCAGGGAAAAGAGAATCAAAAACACCCGTGGCCCAAGGGTAATGCCTGGAATAGGCACGTGGGGAGTGGGATAGAACTCCTGGCTGGAGAAAGGCACTTGAGGTGCTGGCTAGAGAGGTGTGGAGATTTATTGGTAGGCTGAGGTAACAGCTGGATATCCCATGAAGTATATACCGGATTGCCGGCCGGAGATCATGCTCTAGGGTGCAATGAGACGAAGGGTTAACTTGCACACAGGCTGTGATGGTGAAAGCACTGTGATGAGATGAAGGGTTAACTTGCAAACAGGCTGTGATGGTAAAAGCTCTGCGATGAGATGAAGGGTTAACCTGCACACAGGCTGTGATGGTGAAAGCACTGCGATGAGATGAAGGGTTAACTTGCAAACAGGCTGTGATGGTAAAGGCTCTGCGATGAGATGAAGGGTTAACTTGCACATAGGCTGTGATGGTAAAAGCACTGCGGTGAGATGAAGGGTTAACTTGCACACAGGCAGTGATGGTAAAAGCACTGTGGTGAGATGGAGGGTTAACTTGCACACAGGCTGTTGATTAGTAAAGGCACTGTGGTGAGATGGAGGTTAAACTTGCACACAGGCTGTTGATTAGTAAAGGCACTGTGGTGAGATGGAGGTTAAACTTGCACACAGGCTGTTGATTAGTAAAGGCACTGTGGTGAGATGGAGGTTAGCTTTCACACAGGCTGCTGATAGTAAAGTCACTGTGATGAGATAGCTCAGAAGCTCTGTAAGAAACGCACTGGAAGCACGGGAACCTGGAATGAGACTCCTCTAGTTACACTAGCGGCGACAATGATTGTTCAGGCAACTACCTGGAGCACAGGAGCCGGATATATACCCCTGGAAGCCTGCTGATAGGCCCACAGCGTCAGCTGACCAGCCGAGCCACTCAGGGAAGGAAGTCCTGACATAGGGAAAGTGTCATGGCGGCGCCCATGATGGAAACTGCGATCCCCGCTCACCAGGTCGCCTGACACCACAGCTACAGGCTGAATGCTCAGCTCCTCCCACATCGCCGCGCCACCCGCCCGACTGCCCGGGAAGTCAGAGGAAGCCGGCGGGACGGTAAGGGACGGCCGATTCCCGGCTGAACTCTGACACGGTTGAGCATGCATTTCACTTGATGAAGACAAAACTGAAGGGAAAATGCCCCAAGAACAAGCAGGAACTGAAGACATTTGCAGTAGAGGCCTGGCAGGGCATCACCAGGGATGAAACCCAGCGTCTGGTGATGTCTATGCGTTCCAGACTTCAGGCTGTAATTGCCTGCAAAGGATTTGCAACAAAGTATTAAAAAGTGAAAGTTAGATTTAGGATTGTTTAGTTTGTCCCATTACTTTTGGTCCCTTAAAAAGTGGGAGGCACATATAGAAACTTGTAATTCCTACACCCTTCACCTGATTTGGATGTACAGTCAGGTCCATAAATATTGGGACATTGACAGAATTTTCATATTTTGGCCTCTATTCACCACCACAATGGCTTTAAAATGAAACAAACAAGATGTGATTTAACTGCAGACTTTCAGATTTAATTTGAGGGTAATTACATCCAAATCAGGTGAAAGGTGTATAAATTACAACGGTTTCTGTATGTGCCTCTCACTTTTTAAGGGGCCAAAAGTAATGGGACAAACTAAACAATCCTAAATCTAACTTTCACTTTTTAATACTTTGTTGCAAATCCTTTGCAGGCAATTACAGCCTGAAGTCTGGAACGCATAGACATCACCAGACGCTGGGTTTCATCCCTGGTGATGCTCTGCCAGGCCTCTACTGCAAATGTCTTCAGTTCCTGCTTGTTCTTGGGGCATTTTCCCTTCAGTTTTGTCTTCATCAAGTGAAATGCATGCACAATCGGATTCAGGTCAGGGGATTGACTTGGCCATTGCATAACATTCCACTTTTTAGCCTTAAAAAACTCTTTGGTTGCTTATGCAGTATGCTTCGGGTCATTGTCCATCTGCACTGTGAAGCGCCATCCAATGAGTTCTGAAGCATTTGACTGAATATGAGCATATAATATTGCCCGACACACTTCAGAATTAATTCTGCTGCTTTTGTCAGCAGTCACATCATCAATAAATACAAGGGAACCAGTTCCATTGGCAGCCATACATGCCCATGCCATGACACTACCACCACCATGCTTCACTGATGAGGTGGTATGTTTTGGATCATGAGCAGTTCCTTTCCTTCTCTTCTCTTCCCATCACTCTGGTACAAGTTGATCTTTGTCTCATCTGTCCATAGGATGTTGTTCCAGAACTGTAATGGCTTTTTTAGATGTTGTTTGGCAAACTCTAATCTGGTCTTCCTGTTTTTGTGGCTCACCAATAGTTTGCATCTTGTGGTGAACCCTCTATATTCACTCTTGTGAAGTCTTCTCTTGATTGTTGACTTTGACACATATATATCTACCTCCTGGAGAGTGTTCTTGATTTGGCCAACTGTTGTGAAGGGGTTTTTCTTCACCAGGGAAATAATTCTTTTGTCATCCACCACAGTTGTTTTCCGTGGTCTTCCGGGTCTTTTGGTGTTGCTGAGCTCTCCGGTGTCTTCTTTCTTTTTAAGAATGTTATAAACAGTTGATTTGGCCACACCTAATTTTTTTGCTATCTCTCTGATGGGTTTGTTTGGATTTTTCAGCCTAATGATGGCTTGCTTCACTGATAGTGACAGCTCTTTGGATCTCATATTGAGAGTTGACAGCAACTGATTCCAAATGCAAATATCACACCTAGAATCAACTCCCGACCTTTTACCTGCTTAATTGATAATGAAATAACGAGGGAATAGCCCACACCTGTCCATGAAATAGCTTTTGAGTTGATAGTCCCATTACTTTTGGCCCCTTAAAAACTGGGGGGCACATATTGAAACTGTTGTAATTCCTACACCTTTCACCCGATTTGGATGTAATTACCCTCAAATTAAATCTGAAAGTCTGCAGTTAAAGCACATCTTGTTTGTTTCATTTCAAAGCCATTGTGGTGGTGAATAGAGGCCAAAATATGAAAATTCTGTCAATGTCCCAATATTTATGCACCTGACTGTACATTTACTAAAGCATATAATATGAACAACCCTGCAAAACATGTACCGCTAACTAGCGTCTTTTCTTAAATATCTTTACACTTACACACTGCACACTTACATAAAAAGGGTCCCTAGCATTAAGGTTAATATTCAAGGTTTTATTCATTATTAAGTATGTAATAAAGGGACTATATGTAAGGTCTCAGGTTTAGTACATGATAAGCAGACTGTGTTTGGTGCTATTCTAAACCACTGTTTATTTGCAGATCTCCGGTTCCATCGGCAGGGAGATCACAACATGTGTCTACAAGTTATGGACCATAGAGAGTTAGGCATTGAAATGTACTCTGTGATGTTATGTTTATTAGTCAGTATAGACCTGTTCTTCAGCGGGAAAATGGACATGAAGATACTGCTGGAGGCTGGACTATTACAATACAAACTGACCTATGAACTATATCATAACAGAAGAACCAGGAAGAAGAACCAATGGGATTATGCCAACTTGTTCTATTGTATTGCCTAGCTCTGCAAAGGCATATATGCAAGCACCCTGGATCTGGTAGTTAGTCATCTTTCTTTTCTGTTGACGGAGGTTTCATAGTTGATGCAGGGGATCTGGATCCAGAGCGCATGCGTATGTGTTTGACTGTACCTTGTGATTGTATAATTTGTTTGCGCTAATTGTATTTAGATCACAGCGTGTAACTATCTGCTTTTTGGTGAATAATATCTTTTTGTGCTTTGGAACCACAATCCAAGTCTGGAAAGCAATTACTTCTTGTACGACCTAAAATGCTAAATAGCCACATTTAGGGTGTATAGATAGGTAGGAATTCATACATGCATGGAGATGCAAGCGATATTCTCAGGTTTGATGTGTAGCACATGAAACCTGTCTATGTCGTAAGCAACAGCGGGAGCGCATATCGTGCATACACACTGCACAATGTCACTACAATTTGGCCAAATCGTACTGACATAGTCTCAGTGTGTACCCAGCTGTAGGGTTAGGCTCAGGGGCTGGCTGGCAACTTTTAGCCTGGGGGGCAAATGCATGCAGGCGGTCCTGGCAGAGGAGTAGCGTGTAGCCAGGGTGTCCGAAGAATATGCGTGCTACGGCGCCCCCCCCTCAAGTGTTCCAGGGAGGAGGCGGGTCCATATGGGATTAATGTAAGGTAAAAATAAAGATTAGGGCAGCCCCCTGTCGTAGTGCCCATATGCAGTGCCCCTGTGTGCCAAAGGTGAGAACACCCTTATGCAGGCCTCCAGTAGTAGTCCCCCCCTTGTAGTGCCCCCAGTAGTAGTAGTCCCCCCCTTGTAGTGCCCCCAGTAGTAGTTCCCTTATAGTGCCCCCAGTAGTAGTAGTCCCCAGTAGTAGTAGTCCCCCACCCCCCTTGTAATGCCCCCAGTAGTAGTAGTCCCCCCTTTGTAGTGCCCCCAGTAGTAGTAGTCCCCTTATAGTGCCCCCAGTAGTAGTAGTCCCCCACCCCCCTTGTAATGCCCCCAGTAGTAGTAGTCCCCCACCCCCCTTGTAATGCCCCCAGTAGTGCCAGACCCCCCCCCCCCCCCAGTAGACGCACATAATAAAAAAAAAAAACTTACCTGAATCCCCGCTCCCACCGCCGCCATCTGCTCCTCCGTCTGTCCTCCCGGGCCGCTCTGCATTATGGGAGAGACGTCATATGACATCATGACGTCTCTCAAATTGCCCACTGCGGGAGCCGGAAGATGGAGCGGCTCCCGCAGTGGGCGCAGCAGCAGCTAATGAGAGTCTGACAGGCTCTCATTGGCTGCTGCTTACAACAAACACACAGCTGCCAGAGCCGGCGGCTGTGTGTTTGGCAGTGTATAGCGATGACCGAACTCCGTCCGGTCATCGCTACACACGCGGTGCAGTCTGTGTCACAGTGACACAGACTGCACCGGCCCGCGGCCCGCATGATGCTGCGGCCCGGGGGGCACATGGCACCCTGCCCCCCGGCCCAGTCCGCCACTGGTTAGGCTGCAGGAAGGGAGGGTTAGGCTGCGGGGGTTAGGGTACAGGTTATAATTCTTAAAAATATCTGTGGAGATGCCGTAGTCGGTATTGTGACTGTCGGCGTTCTGACTATCGGGATGCAGACTACATCCCGTCTGCAAGGCCTCAGGGCCTGATTCAGACCCAGGCGCTATCCACAGTGTGCTCGCTATTGCTGATGTTTGCTAATCTGCGCATGCATCGCAGTGCGCAAACGACACTGTGCGATGGCAGACCGCTCGCTCGCCCAGAACAGTCAGCCCCGCAGGTTGAGTGACAGGAGAGGCCATTTGTGGGACGTAACAGGGGCAGTGCAGTAAAAACGGGGGGCTGGGCATGCGAACGCAGGCGTGCCTGTGAGTTTCAACGCCATTTTAGAAGCGTACATAATTAACATGAAGTGTCATTGATCACGTGACCAGCTGTTTATTTGGATTGTTTTGAACGCAGGGCTCGCGGTTGAAAAAAGCTACCACAAGCACTGCGTATGCAGCCGATGGTATTTGCTTGTGCCGATGTATGCAGTCAATTACATGAGTAGCAGGTGTTAACTCATTGAATTGAACAGTAGCAAAGTGTCTGCGTAAATTAGCATCTTTTATTTTGTAAATCATTTTCTAAGTTGGGAAAGATAAAAGTGCAAAACAACTTGGAATAATCAAACTATAGATCATATATTTGTAAAGGTCTCAAATAGTTATTTTTATTGTATTTTTGTTTCGAATTTAAAAGTGATAGTGTTTTTGGGTTGTGGAACTGCACATCTCAGCATTCCTTTACATAGCAAATACTAGACTTTTTACATTACTGTTGCAGGCCAAGTCGTGATTTGTTGTACCATATTATTTAATTGTAACATGTTGGAAGAAGGTACAAAAGACATTTTTATGTTGCAATATTTTTTTTTTTGTTAATTCTTTGGTAATTATTCTGAATGCATAATAAAAAAAAAATAACATTTTTGAAATAAACATCATTACAGATTTCTAATTTTTGGGGGGTTTTTTAATCAAAAAAAGTTAAATCATTAAAAATATATGATTTTCTGGACGAATTTGGTTTAGGATTAGCATCAGACAATGAAGATGTGGACACACTTGCAGATGTGTTTGAGGAAAGTGGGCCTGTGCCGCCACCAGATGTGCCTCCTCCACCTCCTACAAACACATCGCCTCAAAATGTGGCAGGAACATCACATGGAACAATAAAAAATCAAGGGAGGCCTTGTGGCCCTTCCAGGGGCACTACCCAGATTTTCATTTGGAACATACATAATGAAATGTCTGGCAGAAATAAATTAAAGATCATCAATCGGAAGCTTATTTCTTTGATGCCGACTCCGGGAAGCTGGTTTTACGGATCCTGGGGGAATGTCGTGTACCCTGCTGGGAGCTTGGTGCAGCCACAGCAGGGCACTGGTCCCCCGCACCTTCGATCGGGCCAAGCAGATGTTCTTTCATCTCCCTCACATCTTGGCTCATGGACCTTAGAAAGTAGTTTTGCACCAACATGCTGGCCTGGATAGCCTCCATGTCTACTGCTTGCCTCACCACTGCCACCCTAATCCCATCCATGACTTCGGTAAGGGTGGCAGTGTTGGAATGGGGGAGGCAAGAAGTATGGAGATTCAGCCGTCACCCCATCCATCGGGGGGATTGCAGCCATGTTATTTCCTAAAAATTGGAAGAAATTTATATTATTTTTGGTGACAAAAACAAAAATAGACCGATTTATAGAGACAGGTGTATGCAAATTCTTACCAGTCTCAGCATAAGGTACATCTTGTGGAGGGCTCTTAAAGTTGATATTTGCCGCCTCCAGTAACCTCCAGTCTAAGGCCCCCCAAAATGAGATGTTCGTTTTTGGATATAGCCAAGGAGCGAGGGAGAGGACCTCCTGGCCCCTGAAAGTGCTTTTTCCGTACAACCAGTTTCCTTTTTAGTCGGCAGCAAAGGTCACACCACCTTTCGGAAAAAATTTCATCATCAAACTTTTACAATAAAATTCTTGTTATGATTTAAAAATATATCTTGACCATTTCCCAAACATTGTTTACATTTATAAAGTTAAAAATGCAAAACAATATGTAATTTTTGGCAGACTTACGCCAGTATAGAAAATTTGTAAAATATTTTAACATCAAACTTACTTTTTCTTATAAAACTATGGTCCAAATGTAGTGCCATGCTTCCGATTGATGTTCTTTGATGTTTTCCGCCAGACTTTTTTCTAATTTTTTTGGGTGATTTTATGTCCAAGTGAAAATCTGGGTAGTATCCGTTAGGCCAGACCTTTTCCCATGACCTTTTTTCGTCCCATCTGATGTGCCTGCAACATTTGGAGGTGATGTGTTGGTATTTGCTGGAGGAGGATCATCCAGTGTGGGCTCAGGCTCAATTTTCTCAAACACATCTGGAAGTGTGTCATAAACTTCAATATCTGATGCTATTCCCATACCAAATTCGTCCAGAAAATCATGTATATCTACCATGCAGTCCTCCACATTGGGTTCCTGAGAATCCATGACTGCAAATGATCCAAAACCTGGCCTTGTTATTTATAGTAAAATTTGTGCGCGTCGGTGACTATGCGCTGCCCAGAGGCAGCGCATGCGTATGCGCCGGAGAATGTGCGCCACTCCTACGCAGTGCACAAACGACCAACACACCCTTTAAAAGCGTACTTGACAAATCCCAAATTTGACAGAGACCTGAGGAGGTTTGGGAGTCTACAGGCTAGGGAATGAGGTAAGTCACATGATGTATGATAGGTGTTGTTTTTGTATTCGAAGTATTAATACCAGAAAAGTCTTGTGTGTATCCACCATTTTGGAATGGCCAACCAATCAGACTGCACCCAAGATCATATATAGTTTACCCACTGTAAGATCTGTCATTGCCATCATGAGATCCGCAAGCTTCAGTAGGAGGGAGCTGCATATCCTCACGGCAGTAATGGACCGGCGTCTGGGGCCTATTGGCCCGCATGTGCCAAACCAAGTAAAAATGTGTGGCATACGCGGAGGTTCAGAGGTGGCTCCGCCGCTTTGGATTCCTCTGCACTGTGGTGCAGCTTGAGCGGAGGTGGCCTGATCTCCGCAGGTGGACCCCAGACCTCCTTGCACAATTGCGTGCGGATATCCGCCAAAGTAAGTTAGGCGTTTTTCCTCAAATTGTGATGTGTATGCTTTGGGTTGTATATGCCTTTCAGAGTGTGGGTGTGTGTGGGGAGGGGGTGTTTTCTTGTAAAGGCCTGATTTATCCATTTTAATTAATTATGTATGCATCCATTTTGAAATTTTAATAAAATGGCTGCCAACAGATTTTCAAATCTGAATTATCACAATTTGCAGGTTCTTTTACCCAACCAGTTGCAGTCATTAGTTGTTTATGTATTGGTGTGGGTGTGTGCTTTTGTGTGTATGTGGGAGAATTATACGTTAATCACGAAAAATGACAGATGTATGTAAATTTTAGAGTGAGGCCACAGTTTATGCAGTGTCTATGGGTAATTGTAACATGGCTGATGCAGGTGTCTGTATGTCTTCCCAAGGGTAATGATTTTTGATTTTTTGAAAAAAAGGCCTCAACTAAACCAGGGATATCTGGATATGATGCCTTAAAAAACATGTATAATTCTGCAAACCTGGATTGTGCATTTTGAGGGTAATAAATTAAAACAAAAAGAAAAACAATTTTAAAAATTAAAAAGATTCCTATATGTCTAAAGATTTTTTTTTATACCTTTTTAATCCATATTTTTAGGTTTACGTCAAAGAAGACAGAGGGCAAAGCAGGCCAGAGCCAGAACCTCCCCTGAACCTGTCTCCCCCTCCCAAACCTCTCCATCCTCCAATGAACCTGTCTCCCCCTCCCAAACCTCAAAACCAACCAACCTCCCCCACCCAAGACCAATCATCCTCCCCAGACCCAGCCTCCCCCACCCACTCTGATGATGAAAATTGGGCTCCTTCGGCCCCACAAGTACCTGGCCAAGGAGTCCAAGGTAAATATGTCACAGATGCTATTATGATATTTATATTTAATTTTTGACCAATAAAAGAATATAATGTAAATGCAGCATTAAACTCAGTAGCCAATGTTAAACACTGTGCAGTACTATCGGTCGAAGGGATATACAGAAATTAGTAATGGCTATGGTGGGTGGGTTTATGAATTTTTAAAAATGATCCTACAAAGAAAACGACATTAATAATTTTGTTTTCCCTCTACTTTGCCGTGGAACAAGAGGACCCTATAAGGACAATATTGCACAGGGAGATGGACACAATTGCCTTGGCCCTGAAATGCTGCCTGGAGGCCGTACACCGAATACAACAGCAGCTTTAAACACTAGTTTTTGGGGGTTTTTTTTATTTGTTGTGTGAATAACTACAATTATTTATGTTCAAAAATTGTGTAGACTAATTTTTTAATACAAAAAAAATATATAAAGAAACACAAAATACAGTAGACCAAGATCAATCAATGTTGCCCTATGAATGTTTTTGATAATGGGTATCTCTCTCTCTCTCTCTCTCTCTCTATATATATATATATATATATATATATATATATAATTATATATATATAGAGAGAAGGAGAGAGAGAGAGAGAGAGAGAGAGAGAGACATTTCGAGTCTGTAACATGTACATATATACATTGGTAAAAATATAATAAAAAAAAAAACACAAATATATACATAAAGTCATAAACACATAATATATATATATATTATATATATATATATATATATATATATTGTGAGCTGCTAAATTTAAATGAAACATTTGGAAGTCCAATTTACTCAATACTGCATATGTAAGTTGTTAATTAACACAATAAACAAAACAAAAAAAAAAACATTTACACTGATTAATAATGCAGCATAAGCAATTAAAGGGTACATCGAAACCTAGGAAGAGAATGCAACATGGGCTGCGATCTCTTCCGATTGTCCAGGTACCAATGTCCAGAACCAATTCCTGACGGTCACGTGGGTTTTAGGGCGGTTCTACGTATTGTCTAGTGGGTGTCTGCTTACACAAAGCGATCGCTCGCTATGGGGGCGTGCTTCTGCCGTGGTGAGCGATCGCTTCTCGTCGCGTCGTCACAGAAATTTTGCATACGCATAATGCGAACGTCCGCATCATTGCGTCCGGGTCTGAATCAGGCCATCAGTACATTAGAGAAGGCATGACCTACAAGCACATATAATACTGACACTATTACTAACCTCCTTTATTGCAGAAACAGAGATTCTTATTCCCTGTTAGACCTTCCTGCATTCCTCACTCACATACCACCACTCTCACGCTTATACCATGGTTATACCCATCATAAAAATGTTTTCCAACTTTTATATACCTGCCAACGATAACTAACAGGGCAAAGGGCAAGGTAGTGCAGGGCAGTCATGGGTGCCCAAGGTCAACCTCAATCCTCTGCCAAAGCAATTGAACAATACATTTCTTTTCTGCTGTGTCTACGGGGCACTGTCGCGGTATAAAAGCAACACATTTTAAGCACGCAATTTACCATCGTCTCTAGATAAATTATTAGCGTCTCTGATGTAAGAAACATTTAGGGCTTCATTTATGAACATTATTTTAGTATTGCATACATTTACTAAAGGGCAATTGGAGTAGAATTCGTACAATTCTACTCCAACCCCTAATTATCACATATTTTTAGTAAGCAGATCGGATTTCAGATAATTGTAATGGATTTCCCATTGAGCTACCCAGACATACTAAAAATAAAATGTAAAAAAAAATACTGGGGGAAGCCCTGTGATAATACCACCACCTGGAGATGGCGTTATCCAGGGTTTCCCCCGTTCCCTGACTCCTGCTCTGCTCTAACAGGCCCCAGTGATCAGCTGTATGAGCTGTAGACAACAACAAGCTGATTATTGCAAAAAAATAAAAAAACTTACCTGATTACAGGGTGATCGATGCACCGATGATGTCCTCTGGGGCTCTGGTCAGCTGGTCTCCCGGCTCCTGCTCTGTGATCCCAGTCAGCTGCTGCATAGAACAGCTGACCGGGATCACAGTGCAGGATGGGAGACCAGCTGACCGGAGCCCCAGAGGACATCGGAGCACCGATCACTAGAGGTAAGTGGGGGTTTTGTGGTATCCGGCAGCGGGCGTATGCGCAGGCTCAGTCTCCCTGGATTTTTTTCAGAAATATACAGGGTGAAGTGTGCGGACGAGAGTCGCAGGGACCAAGCTTTATCGCAAGCTCTGTACCTGCAAGGTATTTTTGATAAATCCCTGTGATATTTCCTAAAATCGCAATGCAAATTTAGTCAGAAATATTGCACTACAACCGCATTTCAAATGCAGATCGTAGTAAATAGGGCCCTATATGTGGCCTATGCATCCTTATGTAGATTTCTTGTATATGTTTTATACATGTTTGGTTGTGGATAATGTTGTGAAGCTATTGGGTGATTTTCGGGAGTGTCTGTTGTCATCATGAGGTGGTGGTTTGTAAGTATGGCTACAGACAGAAGTCTTTGCGCAAAGAAAATATTTCCTAAATGCGGTTTGTGAAGTATTGCAGGTACGCCACAATCCTCTGTATTAGATTGTGGCTGTAGTGGTCTAAAAATAATGGGTGGGCTGTGAAGCAAAAATCTGTTTAAAAACTCAGTTGGGTGCGAAATAGAGAATGTTTGCAGGGGCGTTGCTACAGAGGAGGGGGCCCGTGTGCACTCTCTGTCCGTCCTCTCTCTGCGGCGGCAGATGCGCTTAGTGCAGCAGCACGTGTAAACTCTGGGCACTAGAGTGTTCCCGGAGTCTACAGCGCGAATGCGCAGGTCACACTAGGGTTATTTCCCTAGCGCCCATGCTCAGAACACCGGAAAAATGGCTGCCGCGGCCATTTTTCAGGTGTTTTCTCCGGGCGAGACTTCGGAGGAGTGAGTAATTAAAACATATGGGTGCAGGATCCAGGGGCCCGTGTGTACCGCACACCCTGCACCCATTATAAATACGCCCCTGGGTGTAAACTATCATAATTGTGTAAGTTGCACCCATCTTTCCACAATGCTTCAATAAAAAATGTTTATAACAAATCTGTATGTGAATAGTTGGTAAATGACACAATATGAATATAAGGCATTGTAACGGGTTGGTCATATTGTAAGATATATTTTGTGGATGGTAATTTGTCTGATTTGCTATAAAGTTATGGAACATATGAATGTGATCCTCAATGATATAATAGTTATGTCTAATGATCCATGAGAAAAGAAAATTAAAGTAAAACTATTTATTATTCCTAAATATCCTCATGAATCTACCATACAACGCAATCGCAATAATAATAATAATAATAATAATAATAATAATAATAATTGCCACCTAATGCCCTACATAGGATCTATAGAAGACTCTAGATGTGTGTTATATTGGAGCACTCTGAAAGTGACATCACTGACACAGGTGGGAGGGATCAGAATTATTAACTGAGAGCTGGATGACATCATTTTTATCAGCACTTTATTTTATTATAAAGATGCTTTTACAGAGCCCTTGGGGAGGGGCCAGCCTAGAGGAACTATTCCTAGGTGGCTACACAGTTTGGCGAAAAATGTACAAAGCAAGAACTTGAAAGGTGGATAATCCAGAGAGAATGTTAATATATTTACTATAAAGAGAATGGATAAACTTTACTGGTGGTCTGTAAGAAAATATTGAAGAATTTCAATAAAAATGTAAGTAACATTGACAAAGTTATTTAGCTGCAAGTCATATTGCTGTTAGGGCTGGATTAAGGGCCACATGGGGCTGGGGGTGAAAATGTTCAAGGGCCCATACTGAGTAGGGGAGGAGCTGTGACCAGTGCTGTGTGGGTGTAGTCAGTCGTGTGGGCGTGTACACTCCCCTACACCATCAACCCCAATGTCTCCCTAAATATATCAAATTAGAAACATTTTGTGGAAAATAACAAATTTTGATACTTATGATTTATGGCGGACTGTGACTAGTTGGGTGAGGTCATCCAGCAGCCATGATGATGGGCCTATTTTTATGTGGGGGCCTGGGGCTCTAGCTCCATCTGCTCGGTTGTTAATCTGGCCCTGTATGCTGTAAACATTTACACCATTTAAAACTAATTTATATAGAATTAAGATGCGTTTTAAGGAAAACTACAAAATGATCACTTCATATTGGAAGGAGCTCAATGAGGCTACTCCAGGAACCAAGATCACCTAAACAACTTCAAATCCAACATTTTCTATATTATGATTATATTGCTCCCAATAAAAGTTACTTCAATTCTCTATAGGATTTTATAATAGTATATTCCACATAGGAGTTTATTTTATTTAAAAAATAAATAAATAAAAAAATATAACAGTTCACTGTATAAACCATAATAAATCTGTCAGGAAGGATCACACGTCAGCGCTGCGAATAAGAGGCGGCACGTTCAGAATATAAGCGTTAAACAAAAAGAGAAAAAAAAGAAGGGCTCGTTGCTGGGGCACTCTTTATGGATACACATATATTAAAATTTAACCTTTATTATGGATCATTAAAATTAAAGGTACCCATATACAGTAATTAATACCACAGGCGTTATACGTTAATCATCTGTAGCAGAGAGAAGAGAACAATTTCTCTATAATCTGGAGAGATCTCCTGGCGAAATATTATTCAATCAACATTCCACAAAGTTGGATTGACCAAATTTGAATGACTATTCACAGGTATATCAGTTATCCAGCTATATGGTAATAGTATATTGATACTCGGCCATGTGCACTAAAATCCCAGTTATCCTTTTTTAACCTACAGCACCTGGTATTCCCAAGTGGTCTCCCATCCAAGTACTAACCAGGCCTATTACTGTTTAGCTTCCAAGATCAAACGAGTTTGGGCAAATCAAGTAATGTATGGCTGTAGGTGTAGGTCATTTGTGGGAATGGTGTTCATACCAGCACACGGTCAGAGCCTAAAGTGGTAAATGTAGGATTGCTACAGTGAGTAGTCCTTTCTATTAATAAAATTATAACGTTTCACAAAAAGTTATGCATAGGCATACTTTGATGTTACACGTAAAAGTTATATGTTTTACTGTTACTAAATCATATATTTCATACATGTAACCTTGTATTCATAAGATATATTCATTATAGATCATTCCTTGACATAAGGTTACACATATGAAATATATGATTTAGCAACAGTACATGGGTGAAAACACGTCATTAATCTCCCCACACCCAGTATATTTCCAACACTACATCAGCCCCAGTGTAAACATGTATTTCCACATGTACATATGCCGTGTCGAAGCTGGTTTAGTGGCTGAGACAGGATCAGTGTAAAATTAGCTTGGAGCGACGCCATCTTGCGAATGGAAACCAGACTCCATCTTAAAAATAAGAATCTGCACGATGCCATTTTAAGTTACAACTCACGAGCTAAGTACAGATGGCAATGTTCTTGGTACTGGGGACAACCTTGCTTAGAGAAATACCAAAACAACTAGAGAAACAGCCTCCTGAAAAAAGTAAATAGAAAAGACAATACACCAGGAACTGTGGGTGTTTTTGCATGTAAAGAGAGAGACCCCACATGTGGACAGGTGTAGCTGTGGCAATTGTAATATGGCCCAGACACTTGAATTTGACTGAATGAACAATGGTAAGAAATCTGCTCTTTTAAACCCACTGTCAGACAGGCTGGCACCAGCACGGTTGGGGGTCTCCACCCTGTTTGAGAGTGAATCTCTTTACTAATAAAACATTGCATTGCAGTTTAAAAATGATTGATATATTAAATCCATCATAAATAGAATCACATGCATAAACACCGCACATTACGCACAGTTGCGCTGTTAACATGACGCACATTAGCGAATGCACAATATCCTGCATGCGAACGCTGTTTATTAGCTGCATGCGTGCACATCTGCCCCAAATCAGATAAACCTAACTAGCGTCTTTTCCGAAACCCCTAATACTTACACAATGCACACCCACATAAAAGGTTCCATAGCTTTAAAGTATAAGATTCAAGTTTTATCCATTTATTACAAATGCTGTGAAATAAAGGCTATTTTGGTATCTAAGGTTTAATACGTGATAAGTAAGCCGTGTTTGATATTATACTGATCTGCACTTTCTCAACAGCTTTCCGGTATCATCAGTGTGAAGATCGCAACATACATTCTCAACTTATGGACCGTAGAGATATAAAGCACCAAAATGTATTTTGTGAAACCAACAGCCTAGATTTGCATGCAGGGGGAATAGAGGAGACAATAGGCTGTCGGAAGCTGACCTGTGTCCATTTGAATCAACCTGTTAAATGTCCTGTAACAAATGCACCGTGATGGGGAACCAATGGGATCAGCAACAAACCTCTCTATTGTGTTGTCTGGTTCTGTAAGGGTATAAATGTGTGTGTTGTGACCCCAGTCTGGAGTCTTCTTGCTGATTGCTGATTGACGGAGGTTTCTTGCTGATGCCAGTATCTGGTCCAGAGCGCATGCGTATGTATCACTGTATCTTGGGTCTGTATAATTTCTTTGCGCTAAATTGTACTTAGATCACAGCATGTAACTATCTGTATTTTACTTGAATAATACTTTGTGCTTTGGAAACACATGTTCAAGGTCTAAAGTCTTTATTTTACTGTATGACTGCGTACACAAATAGCGTCAATTTTAGAGGTTTAGAGGCAGGTTTTAGAAGGTATAGGTAGAAGCATATAGAGGTTCAAATTCAGTATCCTTAGTTGGTGGCTCATAGTGTGAGGTCACTTACCTATTCACATGATAAACATACAGTTATTGATCTCTCAGCAAAGGGTGGAGTGGCCACACGCAGGGTTTACCTGCAATCACTCGATGCTGAAAAGTTGCTACCCGTTATTGTGTAAGTCAAGGTACGCTGACTAGAATCCAGGGACAAGAAGGGAAAAAGTTTGTTTTCCTTTGTTGATAGTATTTTACGCTAAAATGGGGTGCCGCAGTATTGCATATACGGCTGAGTCGCATTTTTGCGCACGCAGTAAAGACACACTTTTGCGTATGCAGCTAAAGGGTAAGAGTCATACGGTTGTGTAGTAGCCGCATTATTGTGTATGCGACTAGTCGCACAATAGCTTATACGTATTTCCGGTCGTGCTGCCACGTGTTTAAACAAAGCCGTTGAGTTTACATTATCAATTGTTGCCAATAACTGGGTTAACGTGTATTTTTCTGCACAGGAAAAGTGTGTGTGATTGTGAGTATTTGTTTAGGGTGTAACACAGGTCCTAAATGTTAAGGATATTGTATGATCCTTAAAGGCTAGGTGCAGGAGTTAGCCTAGCTGCTCGGTAGTAGCTGCCGTTCTATACACATCAGCAGGTGTACATGTTGTCTTTGTTGTAGGGACCGGCTCTCAGTGTGATTGCAGTGTTTAGTAATTAGGTTGGATTACTGGAGCATTGTAATTGAGCCGCACTGGAAACTTTTGATTGTAAACTGAGAGATAATAGGTGAGTGAGAGCATCTAGAAATTTCTTCCATAGGTGAGCAAGGGGCATCTAGAAATAACTTCCCTAGGTAAATGAGAGTATCTAGACTGTCTTTCACCAATTTAAATCTTTATAGAAAAACTTAGGGTTCTCCCCGGATGGGGGCCAAGCATATGTAGAGATGTTAAATGATTTGCTGCTGTTGGAAGTGCCACTTGGGTCGGCATGACATATTATGCATATTAAGTACGGTGCCAATGCAACCAGGTATTGTGATTTATGGTTTAATATGACGAGGAAGAGAGTTAGGCAGTTTCCTAGAATTGGTAGTTTTGATAAGGAGATATTGAATAATGTCCGAGCTCACATCTGTTTGGTGCGTTCTCGAGTGAAAAAGGTAAAATATTACGAATGTTTAAAATTGTGGCAGCATGAAGCGGATGCATGGTTTAAAAATGTGCAAGCAACGCAAGCTAGCGCTGCGCACCCGCGGCGCTAGATTGCAATATGTGCGAGCCGCAAAACAGCGCACACGTGCAGCAAGGTAGCATTGCAGAAGATATTGCCAGTAGTTCACGCAAACCACCACCACCTTATGTGAATGGGGGTGCAGGTACAGTTATTGAAAAAACCCATAAAAATGTAACAAGTTATTTGTACCCTCTCTTAAGTAACCATAAGGAAAACGTTTATGATGTGGATGATGAGCCTCTTGTCATGTCTGCCATTTCAAACCCCCAGCCAGGTAATAAGGTCAAAGGTAGCAGTGTGGCTGGTCTGCATCCCATTCGGACAATAACTGTTCCGAATGGAAATACGGATGCGAACGGTGTAGGGCCCACAAGGGAAGTAGTAATGCATTGTCCATGGACAAGAGCAGAACTAAATTCCATCATAAATGATTTCCCCAATCCCAAAAATGAACTAGCCAAATGTCAAAGGTTTTTGAGAAATTTGGGTAGTTCCCAGGAGCCAACCAATAAAGATTGGCGAGTGGTGTTAAGGGCCTGTCTACCACGCAATATCAACATGACAAAATTTATCACGGATTGTGTATTGGATGGTGACGTTCCCTTAACAGACCAAGTGAACCAAGGTAACATTACCCGTATTATAACTCAATTGGGTTTATATTTTCCAGTAGTAGTTAACTGGAACAAAATTTTCACTATAAAACAAAAAGAGAGTGAATCTGCAGAAGACTGTTGTGACCGGGCTCTGCAGGCTATCACCCAGTACACTGGGTTAGAAGATATTAAAGATAGCACTCACCACAGGGGAATGATTGTCACTATACTTATGGATGGCCTTAAAGACCTAAAGACCCGGGTTCAGACCTCACAGCCTGGCTGGAGGAGAGTCACAATAGATACCCTCTTAGAATCCGTCATAGAACATGACAAAAACATCTCAAAGAAGAGAGAGATATAGAGCGAGAAACTAATGGCTGTCGGTATTCAAGCTCTAGAAGGAATGACGGTAACATCACAGCCAGCAGACACACCTGCACCCACACCTGCACCTGAACAGTTACACGTCCTCATCAATCCCACACCACTGCAAACACAGCACTACCCCACTTATCACACACAGCCACAAGTCCCATACTACTCACAAACTCCATACCCCCCACAATCTCCTTTCCCTCAATATCCTTACCCATACTCACCACCTTTCCCTCCTGATCAACCCCCACAACAATCCTTTCATCCACCCCGCTCACAAAATATTTTAACTGCAACCAAGTGGGACACCTAAGTAAGTACTGCAAAGTGAAGAATGTAGGACTCCCAAACCAGACAGTACCTGTATACCCTCATAAGGGATATACACAGAATACAGGAAACCTCCAACAGGCACCAGCTCCAATTGTGGCTGCTAATGCTTTATTGGAGAGTGGGAGCCAACGCTAGGAGTCGGGTCATACTTGTGGTCTGCAGATAGACAGGTTGACGGGAAGTACTAGGGAAAAACTGGTAATGGTAATTGATGTAACTGATACCCAATCTCTGTTCTGCTTTCTTCCCTGTGCCCTAACGCCCTGACTGTCAGTATTTTTCCTTTCTCACCTAGGGGGAGGTGTACACTACACATGGACACGAGTGTCCCATGGGTTCCTAGACAACCCCAGTATCTTCTCCCAGGCCTTATATGACTGTTTACAATCTTTCCAACCTGCCAATGGATCTGTTCTAATGTAAAATGTGGATGATTTATTGTTGTATTTAGGTCATGTTTAAATGATATTAAACTGTTGTGCTTTATCTCTCACACACAGGACACAAGGTTGCTAAGGACAAACGGCAGCCATGCCAGGCTAAGGTCAAATACTTGGAATACTGTCCAACCCAGGGGCCCAGGCAATATTTAGAGCAGTAGCTATTGATAACAGGATTTAATTGCAGGAATTTGTATGCAGATACGATATCACTAGAATTATTAAAAGCGATAGGGGTACTCATTTCACAGGTGACATCTTCCAGAACATGTGTAAGGTGATGGGTATTAATATCAAGATCATCCCAGACTGTCTTTTTATCTGTCCCCCTTTGGGATACTGTTTAACAGGCAGCCTCATGTGAAAATATGATAATGAGGTTACTGTGCAGTGTCTCACGAAGATGAGTAAGAACAACTGAAATTGCAAATGTTATTTTCTAACATGTCTGATGCAAACTGTCATGATGTCAAACTTGGGGAATTTGTTATGATCCAAATTTTTTTTTAGCTCAGGTTGTTTGACTGATCGTTGGGAAGGTCCGAATCAGGTGTTGCTGAAGGTGGCCGAGAGCGATACCTGGGTCCATTCCACTCACTGTAGAAAGGTCAACCAACCGGTGGAGATACGGGGCAGAGTCGAGGCAGATAATGTGAACCTGCCAATTGCGAGCTTGTTCCGGAAGGGTTAAAAGGTGCGGTGAGATACCTGAGCTAAAGAAATGTGTAGATCAGTGCTTCCAGCAATGGAGTGGTTTGCTGTGGTCATCCTAGTTCTTTCTTCCAGAGTTTCTGTTGTGATGATCTGTTTGGGGATACTCAGTTTCTGTGATGGAGGACCGATAGAGGAGATGGCAGCTGATGGCAGTGCTGATGGAGTGGAGTCAGGAGGAGGAGTGCTATGCCAAATCAGGGGAGTGTCTGACCAATCTTAGTACCGTAATTGTTATGTTATTTGGGAAGACTACTTCCAGAAATTATGACCCTTACACGTGTTGAAAAGCTTGGTATTCATAAAAACACACCATCACCATATCTTCACACACAGTATGAACACAGAGGCAAAAGAAATATGATACCTGGTGATGTGCATAAAGCCACTCAGTTAATTAGTGAGACAACTGGCTTTCAAGTTTTAGTAGCACTGGATCCCACCAGGATCGCTCGGGGAACATTAAATTTTAGATATATTCAAGATCTTGCTAAATTGATAGATAATATCACCGAGGTGTATAATGACACCTTCAGATATACAGGTAGGGAATTGCAAGCGTACAAGAAAGAACTGGTGCAACACAGACTAGTGCTAAATTTTTTAACAGCTGTGACGGGAGGGTATTGCATAACTTTGGCCACCCAGTTTGGAGTAAAGTGCTACACATATATTACTAATAACACCAGTGACCCCAAAGAGGTAATAGACCACAAGATGGATGAGATTCTGCAGTTAAAATGGGAATTTCAGAAGAACCATAATGCTTCAGTGGCTGAAGTAGAGGAGAAGGTAGAAGAGTGGGTTTCATGGTTGAACCCAGCGAAGTGGTTCTCATGTCTAGGGGAGTGGGTCCAGGAAATGATCGCAAGCATAGGTAAACTCCTGATCCTTATACTGGGTGTCGTCATAGTAAGTGGCATATGTGTCAAGTGTGTTCCTAATGTGTTGAAGTGTGGGAAATGTAAAAATAAGGTAAACCGGTAGGGCAAAATAATGATGGTGGTTAGTAGTGCCCATATGAATACTGAGGTAAATGTAGAACTGTATTACAACCCTGAACTAGAAATACCATCATATAATGTATTACATTTAGAAATGCGTAGAATGTATTATTAAAATGTTATTTTTCTCATTTAAATATCTTAGATGATGTAAGTCTCTATTCCCCTTCAAAACTTCCTTTATAGGACTGGTGCATCCCCACATCTTTCACATGATCTCCCAAAATCCACGGTGTGCGTATAATGGTAGTTTTATGTTCCCCCTCTAGAGACCCATCATAGATGGATTGAAACCACCTTGTGCCATCCCATAAAAATAATGTTAAATAAAATCCCATATGCAAGCCCAAAATTAATTTTAAAATCAGAGTATGATAGCATGTTGTTTGCTATCAAAGGGTGGACTGTCGAAGCTGGTTTAGTGGCTGAGACAGAATCAGTGTAAAATTAGCTTGGAGTGACGCCATCTTGCGAATGGAAACCAGACTCCATCTTAAAAATAAGAATCTGCACGATGCCATTTTAAGTTACAACTCACGAGCTAAGTACAGATGGCAATGTTTTTGGTACTGGGGACAACCTTGCATAGAGAAATACCAAAACAACTAGAGAAACAGCCTCCTGAGAAAAGTAAATAGAAAAGACAATACACCAGGAACTGTGGGTGTTTTTGCATGTAAAGAGAGAGACCCCACATGTGGACAGGTGCAGCTGTGGCAATTGTAATATGGCCCAGACACTTGAATTTGACTGAATGAACAATGGTAAGAAATCTGCTCTTTTAAACTCACTGGCAGACAGGCTGGCACCAGTACGGTTGGGGGTCTCCACCATGTTTGAGAGTGAATCTCTTTACTAATAAAACATTGCATTGCAGTTTAAAAATGATTGATATATTAAATCCATCATAAATAGAATCACATGCATAAACACTGCACATTACGCACAGTTGCGCTGTTAACATGCCGCACATTAGCGAATGCACAATATCCTGCATGCAAACGCTGTTTATTAGCTGCATGCGTGCACATCTGCCCCAAATCAGATAAACCTAACTAGCGTCTTTTCCCAAACCCCTAATACTTACACAATGCACACCCACATAAAAGGTTCCATAGCTTTAAAGTATAAGATTAAAGTTTTATCCATTTATTACAAATGCTGTGAAATAAAGGCTATTTTGGTATCTAAGGTTTAATACATTATAAGTAAGCCGTGTTTGGTGTTATACTGATCTGCACTTTCTCAACAGCTTTCTGGTATCATCGGTGTGAAGATCGCAACATACATTCTCAACTTATGGACCGAAGAGATATAAAGCACCAAAATGTATTTTGTGAAACCAACAGCCTAGGTTTGCATGCAGGGGGAATAGAGGAGACAATAGGCTGTTGGAGGCTGACCTGTGTCCATTTGAATCAACCTGTTAAATGTCCTGTAACAAACACACCGTGATGGGGAACCAATGGGATCAGCAACAAACCTCTCTATTGTGTTGTCTGTTTCTGTAAGGGTATAAATGTGTGTGTTGTGACCCCAGTCTGGAGTCTTCTTGCTGCTTGCTGATTGATGGAGGTTTCTTGCTGATGCCAGTATCTGGTCCAGAGCACGTGCGTATGTATCACTGTATCTTGGGTCTGTATAATTTCTTTGCACTAAATTGTACTTAGATCACAGCGTGTAACTATCTGTATTTTACTTGAATAATACTTTGTGCTTTGGAAACACATGTTCAAGGTCTAAAGTCTTTATTTTACTGTATGACTGCGTACGCAAATAGCGCCAATTTTAGAGGTTTATAGGCAGGTTTTAGAAGGTATAGGTAGGAGCGTATAGAGGTTCAAATTCAGTATCCTTAGCTGTGTCTGTCTATCTTCCCCTCCTACCTTGCCCCACCACATTCCTTCTCTTGTGGCATAATGACGGGGTATTGTAAAAACAAAAAGTTAGCACCACTGAACGAGGTGTCTATAAAGCGTCTGCACTGAACTAGAGCAGAGGTTCTCAAACTCGGTCCTCAGGACCCCACACAGGTCACGTTTTCCAGGTCACCCAGCAGGAGCACAGGTGTACACATTACTCACTGACATGTTTTAAAAGTTCTACTTGTGGAGCTAATTATTTCACTTGTGATTCTGTGAGGAGAACTGGAAAACATGCACTGTTTGGGGTTCTGAGGACCGAGTGTGAGAACCTGTGCTCTAGAGTGATGAAAGATAGAGATGCTCTGCCCTCTTAAGCAGATATTAAAGTGTGTCTACTGTACGTATAGAACAGGAAAGCAATGCTCGAGACAATTAGTCCAGTACAATGACTTCAGTTATTTCTGAGATATTAATTAGCTTTACGTCACACAGGCTTTAATTTAGCAATCAACTCATTGCAGCACATCTCTGCCTGGTGTTATGTGCAATGTGTGTCGTGCTGGGCTCTGACAGTCTCACATTCCGCCTTTATCAGCGCTGAGAAGGACTGAACAAAACCAGGTCTATCCACAACCACTCAGGATCATATGACACCTCGTATCATCCTCATACTCATCTTCACTCTTCACATACCTCACAGCATATGCCACAAGTGTCAGCTCTAAGTGTCCTCACACCTCCAACACAGACGTAATATCACTTTACCAGTGTCTGCGTTCTCTACCTATCATCTGCTGACAATGACAACTGCCAGTGTGGGATCTTCTATATGGAAACTGTTTTTTCAGAATCTTGTTGTGTGTCCGGGTTACTGTGACCTTCACAAGTTTGTCTTCCTACAATTATCTTATGTCAACAAGGTTACACCAACTTCATTAACCGCTTAAATGGCACAGGCACATGGGATGTGACCGCAGCTAGCCAGGCTTTCTCTGACACGTCTGCATTCCATGCCGGCTGCCGCCATCTGCTGCTTCAGCCCAGCCATCATCACTGGCAAATTTGCCCCAAAGAATACCATGCGAACTAGGGATGGCTTTGGTGGTCTTACCATCGATGGTGATTTAGCAAGTGGCCATCAATGGTGACCAACTATGCAGTGTATGACCATCGATGGTTTCACCAACTGATGGTCATCCCTGTTAATTAACTGACTGCCACATGGGCCAATCAGAACATGGGGCGGGGCTTCGCAGGTGCTTGGGTGGAGCTATACTCAGTGTCCTTGTACCTTGCAAAAAAGAAAAACATTCGGTTATGCATTACCATCGATGGAGGAAAACCATCTGGTACTCCCCCCAACAATGGTAAAATCATTCAACATCAGCCATAAAACCATAGATTATGAATCGTCGATGGCCATCCCTAATGCGAACATGACATTGTGGCGCTGAAACTATGATTGTCAAGATGAGGACTGCATCTCCATTAGGGCACTAACTATATCAGCTATCTATAATGGAGAGTTTCCCAGTTCACAGCCCATAGCATCAGGCTGCTGTGGCTGTGCCTGGACCAGGATTACTGTGAACAATGGAAGGCAATAGTAGCACCAACTAGAAGCCAGTGGCGTACACCCAAACGTCAGGCGACTGAGCCCAGCAGATGACAGAGAAGACATATCTTGCTGTGCATTATTACTCTACAGTATAATCATATTATACATTGTTAATAACATATTACATTATACATCATTGGCATCATCACTGGGCACGTTACATACATATTGTTATCCATCACTACTTGGTATAATATATGTTATTGGCATCATCACTGGGATCATTACATACATCTTGTTATCCATCACTACTTGGTATAATATATGTTATTGGCATCATCACTGGGCACGTTACATACATCTTGTTATCCATCACTACTTGGTATAATATATGTTATTGGCATTATCACTGGGCACGTTACATACATCTTGTATCACTACTGGGTATAATATATGTTATTGGCATCATCACTGGGCACGTTACATACATCTTGTTATCCATCACTACTGGGTATAATATATGTTATTGGCATCATTACTGGGAACATTACATACATCTTGTTATCCATCACTACAGGGTATAATATAAGTTATTGGCATCATTACGGGGAACGTTACATACATCTTGTTATCCATCACTACTGGGTATAATATATGTTATTGGAATCATTACTGGGCACGTTACATACATCTTGTTATCCATCACTAATGGGTATAATATATGTTATTGGCATCATTACTGGGCACGTTACATACATCTTGTTATCCTTCACTTCTGGGTATAATATATGTTATTGGCATCATTACTGGGCACGTTACATACATCTTGTTATCCATCACTACTGGGTATAATATATGTTATTGGTATCATTACTGGGCACATTACATACATCTTGTTATCCATCACAACTGGGTATAATATATGTTATTGGCATCATCACTGGGCACGTTACATACATCTTGTTATCCATCACTACTGGGCATAATATATGTTATTGGCATCATTACTGGGCACATTACATACATCTTGTTATCCATCACTACTGGGTATAATATGTGTTATTGGAATCATTACTGGGAACGTTACATACATCTTGTTATCCATCACTACTGGGTATAATATATGTTAATGGAATCATTACTGGGAACGTTACATATATCTTGTTATCCATCACTACTGGGTATAGTATATGTTATTGGCATCATTACTGGGCACGTTACATACATCTTGTTATCCATCACTACTGGGTATAATATATGTTATTGGAAGCATTACTGGGAATGTTACATACATCTTGTTATCCATCACTACTGGGTATAATATATGTTATTGGAATCATTACTGGGAACGTTACATACATCTTGTTATCCATCACTACTGGGTATAGTATATGTTATTGGCATCATTCCTGGGCACGTTACATACATCTTGTTATCCATCACTACTGGGTATATTATATATTATTGGTATCATTACTGGGTACGTTACATATATCTTGTTATCCATCACTAATGGGTATAATATATGTTATTTGCATCATTACTGGGTACGTTACATACATCTTGTTATCCATCACTACTGGGTATAATATATGTTATTGGCATCATTACTGGGAACGTTACATACATCTTGTTATCCATCACTACTGGGTATAATATATGTTATTGGCATCATCACTGGGCACGTTACATACATCTTGTTATCCATCACTACTGGGTATATTATATGTTATTGGAATCATTACTGGACACGTTACATACATCTTGTTATCCATCACTACTGGGTATAATATATGTCATTGGCATCATTTCTGGGAAAGTTACATACATCTTGTTATCCATCACTACTGGGTATAATATATGTTATTGGCATCATTACTGGACACGTTACATACATCTTGTTAACCATCACTACTGGGTATAATATATGTTATTTGCATCATTACTGGGAATGTTACATATATCTTGTTATCCATCACTACTGGGTATAATATATGTTATTTGCATCATTACTGGGAATGTTACATATATCTTGTTATCCATCACTACTGGGTATAATATATGTTATTGGCATCATTACTGGGCACGATACATACTTCTTGTTATCCATCACTACTGGGTATAATATATGTTATTGGCATCATTACTGGGCACATTACATACATCTTGTTATCCATCACTACTGGGTATAATATATGTTATTGGCATCATTACTGGGAACGTTACATACATCTTGTCAACCATCACTACTGGGCATAATATATGTTATTGGCATAATTACTGGGAACATTACATACATCTTGTTATCCATCACTACTGGGTATAATACATGTTATTGGCATCATTACTGGGCACGTTACATACATCTTGTTATCCATCACTACTGGGTATAATATATGTTATTGGCATCATTACTGGGCACATTACATACATCTTGTTATCCATCACTAGTGGGTATAATATATGTTATTGGCATCATTACTGGGCACATTACATACATCTTGTTATCCATCACTAGTGGGTATAATATATGTTATTGGCATCATTACTGGGAACGTTACATACATCTTGTTATCCATCACTACTGGGTATAATATATGTTATTGGCATCATTACTGGACACGTTACATACATCTTGTTATCCATCACTACTGGGTATAATTTATGTTATTGGCATCATTACTGGGAATATTACATACATCTTATTATCCATCACTGCTGGGTATAATATATGTTATTGGCATCATTACTGGACACGTTACATACATCTTGTTATCCATCACTACAGGGTATAATATATGTTATTGGCATCATTACTGGACACGTTACATACATCTTGTTATCCATCACTACTGGGTATAATATATGATATTGGCATCATTACTGGGCACGTTACATACATCTTGTTATCCATCACTACTGGGTATAATATATGTTATTGGCATCATTACTGGGCACGTTACATACATTTTGTTATCCATCACTACTGGGTATAAATTATACCCAGTAGTGATGGATAACAAGATGTATGTAACGTGCCCAGTAATGATGCCAATAACATGTATTATACCCAGTAGTGATGGATAACAAGATGTATGTAACGTGCCCAGTAATGATGCCAATAACATATATTATACCGTATAATATATGTTATTGGAATCATTACTGGGCACGTTACATACATCTTGTTATCCATCACTACTGGATATAATATATGTTATTGGTATCATTACTGGGTACGTTACATACATCTGGTTATCCATCACTACTGGGTATAATATATGTTATTGGTATCATTACTGGCACGTTACATACATCTTGTTATCCATCACTACTGGGTATAATATATGTTATTGGCATAATTACTGGGAACATTACATACATCTTGTTATCCATCACTACTGGGTATAATATATGTTATTGGCATCATTACTGGGCACATTACATACATCTTGTTATCCATCACTACTGGGTATAATATATGTTATTGGCATCATTACTGGGCACATTACATACATCTTGTTATCCATCACTACTGGGTATAATATATGTTATTGGTATCATTACTGGGTACGTTACATACATCTTGTTATCCATCACTAATGGGTATAATATATGTTATTGGCATCATTACTGGGCACATTACATACATCTTGTTATCCATCACTAATGGGTATAATGTATGTTATTGGCATCATTACTGGGCACGTTACATACATCTTGTTATCCTTCACTACTGGGTATAATATATGTTATTGGCATCATTACTGGGCACGTTACATACATCTTGTTATCCATCACTACTGGGTATAATATATGTTATTGGTATCATTACTGGGCACATTACATACATCTTGTTATCCATCACAACTGGGTATAATATATGTTATTGGTATCATCACTGGGCACATTACATACATCTTGTTATCCATCACTACTGGGTATAATATATGTTATTGGCATCATTACTGGGAACGTTACATACATCTTGTTATCCATCACTACTGGGTATAATATATGTTATTGGCATCATTACTGGGAACATTACATACATCTTGTTATCCATCACTACAGGGTATAATATAAGTTATTGGCATCATTACTGGGAACATTACATACATCTTGTTATCCATCACTACTGGGTATAATATATGTTATTGGAATCATTACTGGGCACGTTACATACATCTTGTTATCCATCACTACTGGGTATAATATATGTTATTGGCATCATTACTGGCACGTTACATACATCTTGTTATCCATCACTACTGGGTATAATATATGTTATTGGCATCATTACTGGCACGTTACATACATCTTGTTATCCATCACTACTGGGTATAATATATGTTATTGGCATCATTACTGGGAACGTTACATACATCTTGTTATCCATCACTACTGGGTATAATATATGTTATTGGCATCATTACGGGCACGTTACATACATCTTGTTATCCATCACTACTGGGTATAATATATGTTATTAGCTTCATTACTGGGCACGTTACATACATCTTGTTATCCATCACTACTGGGTATAATATATGTTATTGGCATCATTACTGGGCACGTTACTTACATCTTGTTATCCTTCACTACTTGGTATAATATATGTTATTGGCATCATCACTGGGCACATTACATACATCTTATTATCCATCACTACTGGGTATAATATATGTTATTGGCATAATCACTGAGCACGTTACATACATCTTGTTATCCATCACTACTGGGTATAATATATGTTACTGGCATCATCACTGGGCACGTTACATACATCTCGTTATCCATCACTACTGGGTATAATATATGTTACTGGCATCATCACTGGGCACATTACATACATCTTGTTATCCATCACTACTGGGTATAATATATGTTATTGGCATAATTACTGGGCACGTTACATACATCTTGTTATCCATCACTACTGGGTATAATATATGTTATTGACATCATTACTTGGCACATTACATACATCCTGTTATCCATCACTACTGAGTATAATATATTTTATTGGCATAATTACTGGGCACATTACATACATCCTGTTATCTATCACTACTGAGTACAATATATTTTATTGGCATCATTACTGGTAACATTACATACATCTTGTTATCCATCACTAATGGGTATAATATATGTTATTGGCATCATTACTGGGCACGTTACATACATCTTGTTATCCATCACTACTGGGTATAATACATGTTATTGGCATCATTACTGGGCACGTTACATACATCTTGTTATCCATCACTACTGGGTATAATATATGTTATTGGCATCATTACTGGGCACATTACATACATCTTGTTATCCATCACTAGTGGGTATAATATATGTTATTGGCATCATTACTGGGCACATTACATACATCTTGTTATCCATCACTAGTGGGTATAATATATGTTATTGGCATCATTACTGGGAACGTTACATACATCTTGTTATCCATCACTACTGGGTATAATATATGTTATTGGCATCATCACTGGGCACGTTACATACATCTTGTTATCCATCACTACTGGGTATAACATATGTTATTGGCATCATTACTGGGAACATTACATACATCTTGTTATCCATCACTACTGGGTATAATATATGTTATTGGCATCATTACGGGGAACGTTACATACATCTTGTTATCCATCACTACTGGGTATAATCTATGTTATTGGATTCATTACTGGGCACGTTACATACATCTTGTTATCCATCACTACTGGGTATAATATATGTTATTGGCATCATTACTGGGCACATTACATACATCTTGTTATCCATCACTACTGGGTATAATATATGTTATTGGAATCATTACTGGGCACGTTACATACATCTTGTTATCCATCACTACTGGGTATAATATATGTTATTGGCATCATTACTGGGAACGTTACATACATCTTGTTATCCATCACTACTTGGTATAATATATGTTATTGGTATCATTACTGGGTACGTTACATACATCTTGTTATCCATCACTAATGGGTATAATATATGTTATTGGCATCATTACTGGGCACATTACATACATCTTGTTATCCATCACTACTGGGTATAATATATGTTATTGGCATCATTACTGGGAACGTTACATACATCTTGTTATCCTTCACTACTGGGTATAATATATGTTATTGGCATCATCACTGGGCACGTTACATACATCTTGTTATCCATCACTACTGGGTATAATATATGTTATTGGAATCATTACTGGACACGTTACATACATCTTGTTATCCATCACTACTGGGTATAATATATGTCATTGGCATCATTACTGGGAATGTTACATACATCTTGTTATCCATCACTACTGGGTATAATATATGTTATTGGCATCATTACTGGGAAAGTTACATACATCTTGTTATCCATCACTACTGGGTATAATATATGTTATTGGCATCATTACTGGACACGTTACATACATCTTGTTATCCATCACTACTGGGTATAATATATGTTATTGGCATCATTACTGGACACGTTACATGCATCTTGTTATCCATCACTACTGGGTATAATATATGTTATTTGCATCATTACTGGGAATGTTACATATATCTTGTTATCCATCACTACTGGGTATAATATATGTTATTGGCATCATTACTGGGCACGTTGCATACATCTTGTTATCCATCACTACTGGGTATAATATATGTTATTGGCATCATCACTGGGCACATTACATACATCTTATTATCCATCACTACTGGGTATAATATATGTTATTGGCATCATCACTGGGCACGTTACATACATCTTGTTATCCATCACTACTGGGTATAATATATGTTATTGGCATCATCACTGGGAACGTTACATACATCTTGTTATCCATCACTACTGGGTATAATATATGTTATTGGCATCATTACTGGGCACGTTGCATACATCTTGTTATCCATCACTACTGGGTATAATATATGTTATTGGCATCATCACTGGGCACATTACATACATCTTATTATCCATCACTACTGGGTATAATATATGTTATTGGCATAATCACTGGGCACGTTACATACATCTCGTTATCCATCACTACTGGGTATAATATATGTTATTGGCATCATCACTGGGCACGTTACATACATCTCGTTATCCATCACTACTGGGTATAATATATGTTACTGGCATCATCACTTGGCACGTTACATACATCTCGTTATCCATCACTACTGGGTATAATATATGTTACTGGCATCATCACTGGGCACGTTACATACATCTCGTTATCCATCACTACTGGGTATAATATATGTTACTGGCATCATCACTGGGCACATTACATACATCTTGTTATCCATCACTACTGGGTATAATATATGTTATTGGTATCATTACTGGGAATGTTACATACATCTTGTTATCCATCACTACTGGGTATAATATATGTTATTGGCATCATTACTGGGCACGTTACATACATCTTGTTATCCATCACTACTGGGTATAATATATGTTATTGGCATCATTACTGGGCACATTACATACATCTTGTTATCCATCACTACTGGGTATAATATATGTTATTGGCATCATTACTGGGAACGTTACATATATCTTGTTATCCATCACTAATGGGTATAATATATGTTATTGGCATCATTACTGGGAACGTTACATACATCTTGTTATCCATCACTACTGGGTATAATATATGTTATTGGCATCATTACTGGGCACGTTACATACATCTTGTTATCCATCACTAATGGGTATAATATATGTTATTGGCATAATTACTGGGCACGTTACATACATCTTGTTATCCATCACTACTGGGTATAATATATGTTATTGGAATCATTACTGGGCACGTTACATACATCTTGTTATCCATCACTAATGGGTATAATATATGTTATTGGCATCATTACTGGGAACGTTACATACATCTTGTTATCCATCACTACTGGGTATAATATATGTTATTGGCATCATTACTGGGCATGTTACATACATCTTGTTATCCATCACTACTGGGTATAACATATGTTATTGGCATCATTACTGGGAACGTTACATACATCTTGCTTCCCATATTCACACACTTCACTAAACACGTAAAACTCCTATAGTATCACTAAAAACGTTAAAGTTAATGTTAAAGCTAGCTACACAATATGCGATTTTGGTTGACATGACATTCGGGAGATAGGTCCCGACATCTGCGATACACACTATACAATTTAAATATTTACTGCTGATTTTCAGGCTCATGGATGGATGGATAATTTGCATATGCCCGCCCACAAGGAGGATGTGGTAATCAGGAAAATAGGAAATATGGTCCGATTATCGTTAATGCCCACACACTACAAGATTTCGGGACCTTTTGGGAAGTCTGACCGTTTCGATAATCGAAGGAGATAATTTTTTTTTTACAATAATTGGATAGTGTTTACCTAACTTTAAAGCTGTGAAGATTATGACGTTACCCTCACTTACGATTGCTTTCCCACTTTAAACAATACACATATGTACAATAGATCACACACCCTCTGAGTATTGCAGTTATGCTAAATAGCTGGAGCCACGGCCCATTTATTTCTGCACCCCTCCAGCCAAAATTTCCCGGATCACCACGAGTTGGCTTTCAGCTAAAAGACATGGCTGCTCCGAATCTCTATATAAATTACGCTTCTCTGAATCGTATGGGACATATTTAACATAAGCAGTGAGGCACCTCCACCCCTAATATAATATAGAAACAAACTTCAGCGCTAATCAAACTATTCGGGATCTTAATCCTCTAAACAATGATTACTTCACCTGTATAGACAGCTGCGGAATCTCAACATTGAGCTTGTGAATGCTCAACTAAAAAAACGACTCTGATAAAAGGTTAAATAGGACTCTGCGCTCATTAATTTAACCAATAGAGATTGCAAGATGGCAGAGAATATATCAGTCAGGTCTCAATCATGTACTGTATGCATTTAAAAAGAAAAAAGTGCATTTAATTCAATAAAACATAGTAGCAATTGACATTCGATATTTCTAAAAAATTATTAATACATTCACCTACATAGAACAAATCTTCTCTATCATAGTTATGGAGGGGATACGGTCAATATATGCAGATGCTTAGAATCCAGGTGCGGGGTTAAGTATCGGGGTAAGGTAAGTAGCGGTGTTAGGGAGAGGGTTAGGCAATAGGTGGAGGGTTAGGGACTAAGGGGGGAGGGTTAGGTTTCGGGTGTGGGGAAGGAGAGGCTAGGTTCAGGCACCGGGGAGGAAGGGTTAGGATACTTACCGATAGGTGTCTGTATCCTAACCCTGTTGGGATGCTGGCGTTGGGGTTTTGACTGCCGGCACCTCGTACCCAATCCTTATGGAAACTCTAGCCACTGCGATCGGGACTGTGATCGCAGAGACTACGCAGACCCATGACAGTGATTGACAGGAAGTGCCATTTGTGGGTGGTGACGGGGGGGTGGTATCACGAAGCAGGCATGCCAGTGCGTTGGGATGGCATTGCAGGGGCGTGCATAAATTATCCACTGTGATACCATACACAGCCTGAGGACTCATAGCGTGCGCTGAAGTTAGCAATTCCTGAGTGAGGTCTGACCTGCCCTAACTGTGCGTTTGGGTCCGATGTTACTCCATGTTACCGATTGTTTAACTATGTTGCCAAACTATACGGATATGAGTAAGGGGAAGTGGGCATCCTTATGTCAGGCTGCGATCGCAATGTGAATGCAAACATTTACATATCACCGCTGATATTAGAAACTGCGTTGTGTGCGTATGAGCAGAATAGTGATCCATGGTGAATCAGGCTCTGAGAACGGCAGAAAAGGGACCACAGTGTTGAAGCTACGATCCTTCCACTGTACACTGCATTGTCCCAATCAAGGGTGCTCATAACCAGGGGTGGGCCGACGCGTTTTGCCCATACAAAGGGGGGGCTTTTTCAAAGAGTGAATATGGGACATATTTGAGTAACATAAGCAATGAGGCACCTCCTTCCCTAAGGCTGGATACAACACAAAATGCTTTCAGATAGTTTCCAATTGTTTCTGAAATGTGTTTTTTTTCCCCCACAATTAATTTTTTCTTTTATACCAGATTTTGCCACGTAGCTCCTGGTTTAGTTACACGAAATTCAGCCGCATTACAGGCTCATAAATAAATGTGACTCTCGGTCTCCATGCAAATTTCCATGTGTCTATGTGACCTCGATTCCATCTACACGCTCCCATCACGCGTAGCCTGAATGCCCAGTTACCTCCCAGTTACACCTATTTAGCTGCAAGCTGAGATGCGGCTGAGATGTCGACGGCTCTGGATCACCCTTAGGGCCTGATTCAGACCAGCTCGCAAGCGCACAGTGCTCGCAAGCAGGTCGATGGTCCCCCACTGCGCATGCTCCACATCCGGCGTGTGCAAGCGCGAGACCCGTCCAGCGATGGCAGCTCCGTCGCTATGGGTCTTGCTACAAGACGGGGCGGCTGTTAATGGTGAGTGACTGCTTGTCCCGTTTTGTAGGCGGGGAGGGGGGGGATGGATGCACAAACGCAGGCATCCCTTAGGAACGCCTGGCGCTTGAGGGCGGCCCTACTGACATCACTAGTGATGTGATTTCAGTAGTGGACTTCCTGCTCTATTACAGCAGGAAGTCCACTCAGGCTTGCGGGAGCCGAGACCCTACCACAGGGTCTCGTCGCAAGCCCGATGGTCGCGAATATCGCGACGGACTCCAGGCCGCTCGCACAAGTTGTGGGTGGTCACCCACAGGTTTGCGAGCAGGCTGGAGAAAAAAAAAAAAAAAAAACCACACCCATCAAACCTGCGAGCTGCCTCCGGGTCTGAATCAGGCACTTAGTTGCTCCGCAGCATATGCAGGCTCCTTCGTGTGCACAGATGCTAAAAGAATCTGGAGGTCCGTCCACAGAACAGTCTTTGTGCAACGGTGGAATCAGGCCCATAGGCCATAAATTAAGTAGCAGTCACACATTTCCACAAACGTTCTCTATATAGCGACTCCTTTTCTACCAATGTCAAATGCAGAGCACTACAGTCAGTCCATGCATAAACCCTGACAGAGCGACTGAGTGAAAGGAAACCGAAGGTGTGCTGGCTGCTGCAACGTGGAGACCAGAGAGCAGATCTCAGTCACTGAAGGGATTCATAGTCCTTATGATGTGCTGCTTCCTAGAGATCCCAAAGCACCACCGCTGGGATCAATAGGTCTTCTGCCCTGAGGTCTGGGTACGACCCTACTGAAGTCATATAAGTCTATTAGGGGGTATCGGAGCTTAGGGGCCCAAATCCTGGAAGTAGGCTGGGAAGTAGATTGAAAGATTACATTTCCAATCCCAGACTTGATGGAGCCAGGGAAAATTCACCACCACCTAGCAGTCAATGGCTACATGGGTAAAGTAGAGTCATGGCCCAAATTAACAGAATCCACATGGACTAGGTATGTATACAATTATATGAGGGGGACAAAATGCCCCATTTTCAATACCCTGCTGTAAGACTCCTATATCTGGGGTATTCCAGTGACCTACAGGTAAGAGCTTCCCATCTCATCCATCACTTGGCTGAACAAAGTATCAAACACTCCTTAACAGTCCTGATCTGAAGTACGCAGTCAGCAAAACAGAGCCGGCATAATTGGCGAAGATGCTTCAGATTAGTGCATATGATGAGTTTTATGTCTAACATCACATATGCCATAGGGATAAGTGGCAGGTCCATGATGTCACATTCATCAATATTTACGTCTGGGTTTCACTAGTGATGTGTTTCCATGGAAATATGTCATTCCCGAGGACAGCCGTATTGTTACACAGCCAAGGACGAGCTGTCATATGCCATTCAGAAGTCATGCACTGCGGAGGGAGTAAGGGAACGCTTACCTTTAAGAGCAGTCACAAAGCTCCAGGAGCAGGTTAAATGCCTCCAGGCGAGCAAGCAGTAAAGATCGCTGGTTTGGAAAGACCGGTCGTGCGTGACCTTTATAGCGATTCAGTCATACAAATAGGGAAAGCATGAATACAGTAAGGTGGGTGAAGCAGAGCCCCCCCCAGGACCACACACAGGATATAAGCCGCTAATGCTGATGACTGGATGCTTAGTTAGCACAGTGGCAAATGACAAGTCAGGTGTCACAAAGAACAATTCATCCACAGTGAAAACACCCAGAAGTTTTGCCAGCAGTATTCAGTGATAGACAAACACTTCAGGGGCTACAAGGGTGTCCCTCAAAGGTTCAGCGGGGCCGCACATTATAATTCTTCTCAGTAACAAGCTAAAACAGTACATTTAGTCAAAGAGACCCCAATCTGTAAAAAAAAATAATAATAAATCTTAAAGCTATAACAAGTATATCCAAAATAATGCAGGAAGGAATGGACGGCCATATTTGGCCTTATGGTTGCCTATTGCCCACCATTGATTTAGACCATTACAGAGACCAAACTGCTAAACAACCAGTTACGTCCATTTTGGAATCCGATCTTGGATCTCTGGCTGAGTGAAGAAACCGGTTTGTACGTGGCCAATTTAAGCTAATTGATAACTAGACAAAGCTAGACCACCAGTACTCACTACCCAGCTCAAATGTACACAACATAAATAAACATTTTAGGAGACAATAGGAAAACATTGGGCCTGATTCAGACCCACTCGCGAGCGGCTGTCCGCTCGCAAGTGGGTCGATGTTCTGGACTGAGCATGCGCACGACGGAGGGAGCTCCGTCGTGCGCATGCGCCAGACGCGACGAGCGAAGGAAAGTCCTTCGCTCGTTGTGTCCGATCAAAAGGGGGCGTGCTGTCAATGTTGATTGACAGCACGCCCCCTTTGGTAGGCGTGCCGGGGGCGTGCCTCCCTGACGGGGGCGTTCCCACGGGAACGCCTCCCGTCAAAAGCCGGCCCACTGACATCACTAGTGATGTCAGTGGGAGTGATTTTGGCTCTGATAGAGCCAAAATCACTCCGGAGCTTGCGGTCGAAAACCCCAACCGCAGGCTCCGGCTCGCAATTTCGATGGTCGCGATGGTCTCGACCATCGCGGCCATCAAAATGCACGCTCGTATAGCCTGTGGGTGGTGACCCACAGCTATACGAGCGTCCAGAAGGACGCTCCATTTTCATGGAGGCCGGCCCTCATTCAGAGCGTGCGCTCTGCTCAGAGCGTACGGCTCTGAATGAGGGCCATAATCTTTTGGCAGATGTAAATTGTATAGTATAGGGTAATAAACGGTCTATAGAATAGTTCTAGCACTTGATAAAAAGACAGTAAATTCTGTCAATAACCATAAAGTAGTATGGCTGATAGAGGAGGTAGGTGTAGAAGATTTCCACTGGGACACAGGTGGAGTAGCTCTCAGTAGCTCTGGTAAGTCAGTGCTGGTCTGCTCTATATCACGGGCACAGAGAGGCAAGGAGGGTACAGATCACCCAGGCCGTGACTGCCTGAATAATGAAAGAGGAGGGGCAGGGGTTTGGGGTGCTGGAAAAGTACATCACTATTCATCTCCATAATTCACTTCTCAAAGCACATGGTGTAAGGATGAATAATGCGGGGTTATCTGTGTCTGAACCAACAGCAACACACATGCGCGCAATATGCCCACACTGACTTATTTTGGGACATCTGTGGCCAGTCCAGGGGTGCGTAAAGACAACCCAGCTTCAAACGCTGACCCTTCTCTTAAGGGCCCCATATATGTTGCGACATGGACCTTGCGATGCGACGGCCGATCCGATGGCCGACGGGCGGTCTCCACACACGGAGTGATCAGGTGCACAACGGACCGCTATGCCGACACCCACCTACCCCACCCGCATAGCGCTGCATGGGATTGTACATCGCTCCCCCAGATCAACTGAATATGCAGAAAGATCTGGAGGAGCGATGTACGATCCCACGGGAACGCGCACTGGCGATATCATACCCACACACGGAACGATATAGCAGCGATATCGTTCCAATCCGTCGGATCGGCTGCTATATCGCACAATGTATGGGGGCCTTTACAGAGATACTTATCTGCTACACACACATGCAAAAACAAAACAAAAGAACAACAAGAAATCATACAAAAAGACACTATTACAATCTATAATAACATCATAATTATCCTCATCCCTCCTGGACTCGTAAGTACCTATTAGTGGCACTTGAAAAGCGAGTACCAGAGTTAGACCTTTCAGGAACAAAACAAGCATTTTTTTTATCAAGAACAGCACCACAACTCCCAGCATGCCCTCCTCAAACCATGCATAGGTGAGTTTATGGGGGCTGTGGGCCTGATTCAGACCCGGTTGCTATTTGCGGGCGCTCACTGTCAAAAAGGGGCAGTCTATACAAATCATGTGCTCGCTCTTTGCGGTGTAAGGACGCCTCTATGTCTAAGCGAGCGACGCCATATTGGGCTCGCAAGTGTTTAAAGACTCCCCCATGCCACTCGCAACACACGTCATCGCCGGTATTTGAAGGATTAATCTGTAACATTGAGAGCCATCGGAGCTGCTCGCAGCGCTTGAGGTAGCCTTACCCTCCCGCAAGCACTGCGAGCAGTTCAGGGTAAAAAAAACAGCCAGGTGACGTGTACAATGACGCTACTTTGCTAATTATGCACACCCATTAAACTCCGTTCTGACGCCCAGACACGCCTGCGTTCTCAGCACCACTCCCCCGTTCACAAGCACCTTCCCATGTTGCACCCACAAACGGCGCTGTCTGTCACTCATTTCACCGGGCAGTCTATTCAGGGCGAGCAAGCAAAATCCGACTGCTCGTACTAGTTTGCACACACGCACTGCGACTTATACGCATGCGCAGATGGACGACCATCGCTCAGAGCGAGCGAGCGCAACTTAGCGTCCGGGTGTGAATCAGGCCCTGTGACTTTACATCTATACACAGGAGAAAGAACCCCTGTGACTCCTATCAGCTGGCAGTTCTGCCTCATGTCTCCTAATAGTTCTGCAGATAACTTTTACACCTCTTGCTGCCTGGGGGCATTATTGGTGGCTCATTACAGGGGGCATTACTGGGGGCTTTCTACAGGGGGCATTACTGGGGAGCTAACTACAGGGGGCATTACATGGGCTTTCTACAGGGGGCATTACGGGGGCTTATTACAGGGGGCTTACTACAGGGGGCATTACGGGGGCTTATTACAGGGGGCATTACTGGGAGCTTTCTACAGGGGGCTTTACTACAGGGGGCACTACAGGGAGTTTACTACTGTGGGTTTACTACAGGGGGCTTACTACTGGGGGCACTACAGGGGCCCTTACTACTGGGGCACTGCAAAGGGGGACCATTACTGGGGGGCACTACACAGGCGGCACTGCATAGGGGGACCTCTACTGGGGAAACTGCATAGGGGCGGCAGCTGGGGCTGGCATAGGTGCTGGTACATTTTAATTTGGGGGGGGGGACACCAACATTTATCTTGCCTCTGGGCACCTATGATGAAGTTACACCACTGGGCAGCACATAACAATACTCTGTCATTGTAATTCTACGCAGAATGGAGAGCGATAGATTCAATAAGAAAGAATAAACAAAATATGCAGAAGTAAAAAGCGTTAACGCTGGGTACGATGCGGTTAAACAGTAATCAGGCGTATCATATGTTCTTCCGGGATGTAGTCGGCATCCTGACGTGCGGGATGGCGACGATCTTCATACCGGCGCCGAAATCCCGACAGATTGGGATCCCAGCACCAGTATCCCGACCGTAGGCATCCCGAAGGTAAGTATCGGGGTGCAGGGGGAGGGTAGCGTTAGCTAGCAGGGTTAGGCACCGGGGAGGGAGGGTTAAGATTACGGTGCAGGGAGGGGGAGGTTAGGTTTAGGCACTAGGGTGGGAGGTTAGGTTTAGGCACCGGAAAGGGTGGGTTAGGGTGGGGGTTAGAAAATTACAATACTCACCATTCAGTCCTATGGGTGTCAGGATTCTGGCTGTCGGGATGTTATACCCAGCCCGTTCTCACACGTTGCTTGCATGTGCATAATCGTGGCTGCGCCCGCATGAAGAGTTGTACGCATCTTGTGGGTCGCCCATCCGCCCATATTGGTTATGGAGCCAATACTTACCATAGTGCGCACTTGCACAAGCTGTTTCTTCAGTTGCAAGTCTAGAAGTTATTGAAATGGGTACGGCTCTGCATTGCTTACACTCCACTCCGGAACATGTACAGAGCAAAACCACGCAAGAAATGCTCCGCCAACAGGCCAACATTCATTTGCATGGTTTGTAAATTAAATGTGTTTTAAAGGGTATTAATGTGTAATTAAATTTGTGCATATTATGTAATTAATGTTAATTCCTTAGTCAGTAGACAGACCGCACAATACAGCAGTTTTCTTGATAAAGATTCTCTCTGGGCTGGAGTGTGTACCGGATAAAAGCTTTGCATACATGGGGGGGGGATTAAATTACAGGCGAAGGGTGCGAATTGCCGTTGCTATGGTGTTTAAACACCGGCAACGGTAGCCCTTCTCGCACACTTCGCCCGGCCTACCGAATGCCCGATTCGCTCAAAAGTGTTCGCTAACATTTTTCAGCGAGCAGATTCAGCCGTGCAAATGTATTCGCTACTAATTGAATTCCCCCCATGGTCTGTGCCGGAACCGGTGAGATATGGATTCTCGCTGTTGTTGCTTTGCGTTCCAGGTTCCTGTTGTATTTATGTGTCCTATGTAATCATTTGTTGCAACTCCAGAGGGCAAATACATTATAAAGAAGTTACTTCCTCTGATAGATTAGCGTTTATATATTTATAAATATGATATATATAATTAATGGACCATGTATGAAAAAAAAATAATAAAAAAAAATTATATAATATTATATAATATTTATTAAGATTGAATTGCACTCCTCACATATATTATTCAGATTCCGGGTGCTCGGACAGCATTAATTGTTATAATAACAAAGTCCAGTGGAAATAAGGACCATATCCGCACACCATTTAGAAAAAAAGCCAGAGGCTGTTTAATAGCGATGGATACCTTCAGGGTATAAACAAGCCATATTGTGAGTACGATTCAATCTTTTTCATATACAGTTTATATATATATATATATATATATATATATATATATACACACACACACACACACACACACACACACACACACAGTATACATACACACATATATATATATATATATATATATACACAGAGTTACTATATATAGTTACGAAGTAGTGTTAGGAGACAGAGTGAAAAGTGATAAGGAAGTGATAAGGTGCCAGCCAATCAGCTCCCAACTGTCATTTTTCAAACACAGCCTGTGAGATGACAGTTGGGAGCTGATTGGCTGGCACCTTATCACTTTTCACTCTGTCTCCTAACACTGCTTAGTAAATAGACCCCTATATATCAGCATATCCAAAAGAACTGGCACTCACAGGCTGTTTCAACAAAACAAAATGTATTTTCCCTGGCCAACGTTTCAAGGCCAAAGCCCCGTCAATATTACATATATTTTTTATTTTTTTTATACAGGGTGGTCCATTAATTATATATATCATATTTATAAATATATAAATGCTAATCTATTAAAGGAAGTAATTTTTTATAATGTATTTGTCCTCTAAATGGTGTGCTGGATTTGATCCAGTGTTCTCCCAGGCTGTTTTTTTGCAGGTGCACCACCCGGCCCTCTGGGAACCTACAAGTGGGGACAGTATCTGGGAGCTTAAAAAGGACCAGATCCTACAGACTTTGCAGCTTCTTTATAATCAGACAACTGGGCCTCTAATAAGAAGAGGAGAATTAATATATAAAAAGTTATTTCAAGTTTAAATCATTATAAGGTCAGAGTTTAAAACATTTTATTATTGCGAAGGCCCCCACCAGGCTACTTCTTGATGCCATCTGGCTGGAAAAAAAATAATATATATTATTTATATTAAATATATTAAAAAAAAAATATATATATATATTTATATTAAATCAAAGTTGAAAACGTGCAAACATGCGCAAAATGTTAGTGCAGTCCTTTTGTAATATAGCAGAAGTGAGTCCTCTTATAAATTCACTGTGTGCAGCACCTTTTTCTCCAAGTCTCCTCCTCAGGAGTCAGTAGTAGGGATTTCTAGTCAAAGAGGGAGATACGGTGCGCACCACAGCGTCGTGACGTCACCATGCCACAAACGCGTTTCGTCAATACTTACCATCTTTGACGAAACGCATTTGAGGCGCGGCTTGGTGATGTTATGAAACTGTGACGCCGCCGTGTTTGAAGTGAAGTCCATGCTAGGGAGCCGGAGCCGGGACGCTAGTATCACTGTATGTGTTACAGCTCTTCTGGATATTTTCCCAGCTGTTGTTGCTGTCACTGGGCTCTGTGAATCCCGAGATTGCCGTTGACATCTGTATGCTGGAAACTTAGATGCAAGTCTTTTATGCGTGCTTCAATTAAAAATATTTTACCATACTTACCGTGGTGCGCACCGTATCTCCCTCTTTGACTAATATATATATATATATATATTAGGGGTGTGCACCGGCCACTTTTCGTGTTTTGTGTTTTGGTTTTGGATCTGGATCTTTCTTCGTGTTTTGGATCTGGATTGGTTTTGCCAAAACCACCCTTCCGTGTTTTGGGTTCTGGGTTTGTGTTTTGGATCTGTATTTTTTTAAAAAAAAGCATAAAAACAGCTAAAATCACAGAATTTGTTGGTTTCTCTGCTCCTATGCTATTATTAACCTCAATAACCTTAATTTCCACTCATTTCCAGTCTATTCTGAACACCTCACACCTCACAATAGTGTTTTCATGTCCAAAAGGTTGCACCGAGGTAGCTGGATGACTATGCTAAGCGACACGAGTGGGCGGCACAAACACGTGACCCATCTAGGAGTGACACTGCAGTGGCAGACAGGATGGCAGTTAGAAAAACTAGGCCCCAAACTGTACATAATGCAAAGAAAAAAAAGAGGTGCAAGATGGAATTGTCCTTGGGCCCTCCCACCCACCCTTATGTTGTATAAACAGGACATGCACACTTTAACAAATCAATCATTTCAGCACCAGGGTCTGCCACACAACTGTGGCTGAAATGATTGGTTCGTTTGGGCCCCCACAAAACAAGCTGGCAATTAATGTGTCCCTGCACAAACTGGCTCTACGGAGGCAAGATGTCATCCTTATCCTCCTCATCCACCGATTCCTCACCCTCTTCAGTGTGTACATCCTCATCCTCACAGAGTATTAATTCGTCCCTGCTGGAACCACAGGTCCCTCTGTACGTTCTGGAGGCTGGTCTCCCTGGAAGAGTTGATAATTCATTTTATGAACATCATCTTCTCCACATTTTGTGGAAGCAACCTCCTACGCCTTTCGCTGACAAGGTTCCCGGCTGCACTAAACACTCTTTCGGAGTACACACTGGAGGGGGGGCAACTCAGGTAAAATAGAGCCAGTTTGTACAGGGACCTCCAAATTGCTTCTTTTTCCTGCCAGTACAGGTACGGACTGTCTGACATAACTACTTGGATGCTGTCACCGATGTAATCCTTTAACAGACAGACGCACGCTTGTCGCTGCTGCTTTGAGGATTCAAGTGCGGCTACAGCCCACACAATTCACAAAGACAGAAAAAAAAAAAGAATATTTTTATTGTTTGTGGAGCACACTTTGAGGGTTACACCACCCTTTAACAGACAGACGCACGCTTGTCGCTGCTGCTTTGAGGATGCAAGTGCGGCTACAGCCCACACAATTCACAAAGACAGAAAAAAGAAGAAGAATATTTTAATTGTTTGTGTAGAACACTTTGAGGTGTCACCACCCTTTAACAGACAGACGCACGCTTGTCGCTGCTGCTTTAAGGATGCAGGTGCGGCTACAGCCCACACATTTCACAAAGACCGAAAAAAAAAAGAACAATATTTTAATTGTTTGTGTAGAACACTTTGAGGTGTCATCACCCTTTAACAGACAGACGCACGCTTGTCGCTGCTGCTTTAAGGATGCAGGTGCGGCTACAGCCCACACAATTCACATAGACAGAAAAAAAAAGAACAATATTTTAATTGTTTCTGTAGCACACTTTGAGGGTGTCACCACCCTTTAACAGACAGACGCACGCTTGTCGCTGCTGCTTTGAGGATGCAAGTGTGGCTACATCGCACACAAGTCACAAACACATTAAAAAATAGTTTTTTATTTTTTGGAACACTTTGAGAGTTACACCACCCTTTAACAGACAGACGCACGCTTGTCGCTGCTGCTTTAAGGATGCAGGTGCGGCTACAGCCCACACATTTCACAAAGACCGAAAAAAAAAGAACAATATTTTAATTGTTTGTGTAGAACACTTTGAGGGTGTCACCACCCTTTAACAGACAGATGCACGCTTGTCGCTGCTGCTTTAAGGATGCAGGTGCGGCTACAGCCCACACATTTCACAAAGACCAAAAAAAAAAGAACAATATTTTAATTGTTTGTGTAGCACACTTTGAGGGTGTCACCACCCTTTAACAGACAGACGCACGCTTGTCGCTGCTGCTTTGAGGATGCAAGTGTGGCTACATCGCACACAAGTCACAAACACATTAAAAAAATAGTTTTTTATTTTTTGGAACACTTTGAGAGTTACACCACCCTTTAACAGACAGACGCACGCTTGTCGCTGCTGCTTTAAGGATGCAGGTGCGGCTACAGCCCACACATTTCACAAAGACCGAAAAAAAAGAACAATATTTTAATTGTTTGTGTAGAACACTTTGAGGGTGTCACCACCCTTTAACAGACAGACGCACGCTTGTCGCTGCTGCTTTAAGGATGCAGGTGCGGCTACAGCCCACACATTTCACAAAGACCAAAAATAAAAGAACAATATTTTAATTGTTTGTGTAGCACACTTTGAGGGTGTCACCACCCTTTAACAGACAGACGCACGCTTGTCGCTGCTGCTTTAAGGATGCAGGTGCGGCTACAGCCCACACAATTCACAAAGACAGAAAAAAGAACAATATTTTAATTGTTTGTGTAGCACACTTTGAGGGTGTCACCACCCTTTAACAGACAGACGCACGCTTGTCGCTGCTGCTTTAAGGATGCAGGTGCGGCTACAGCCCACACAATTCACAAAGACAGAAAAAAAAAGAACAATATTTTAATTGTTTGTGTAGCACACTTTGAGGGTGTCACCACCCTTTAACAGACAGACGCACGCTTGTCGCTGCTGCTTTAAGGATGCAGGTGCGGCTACAGCCCACACAATTCACAAAGACAGAAAAAAAAAGAACAATATTTTAATTGTTTGTGTAGCACACTTTGAGGGTGTCACCACCCTTTAACAGACAGACGCACGCTTGTCGCTGCTGCTTTGAGGATGCAGGTGGAATCTAGACGGGATTTGGAACCGAGGACACACTAACTCCATCAATTGTCTAAATCCCACTGCACTAATGTCGGATACCGGACGCACGTCTAACACCAACATAGCAGTCAAGGCCTCAGTTATACGTTTTGCTTCAGGATGACTGCTGTCGTACTTCATCCTCATCGCTAGGGACTGTTGGAGGGTCAATTGTTTAGTAAAAGTAGTGATGTTCCTACTTCCTCTCTGGGATGATGAACAACTCCCAGCAGCAGCAACAGCACTAGGAGGAAGAGGTTCTTGATCTTTCCCTATTTTATTTTTATCGGAGAAAGTTTGGTCCTCCATTTATGTTATATTGATATATATATACGTGCGGCTAAAGCGCACACAAACACAGAAAATATTATTTTATTTTTGCTTGAGAGTAGTGCACTTTGTGGTTACACCACCCTTTAAGAAATGAGCCAGCCGGCTCTTTACTTATGGGACACAGGCGCACGCTTGGCGCTGCTCCTTTGTTGATGCACGTGCAGCCACAGTGCACACAATTCACAAACACAGAAAATAATTTTTTTTTTGGTTTGGACTGGAGTGTACTTTCGGGGGTTACAGCACCCTTAACGGTCAAGCCAGCCGGCCCTTTACTTATGACACAGGCGCACGCTTGGCACTACTTTGTTGATGCACGTGCGGCTACTGCGCACACAATTCACAAACACAGAAAATAATTATTTTTTTGGTTTGGACTGGAGTGTACTTTCGGGGGTTACAGCACCCTTAACGGTCAAGCCAGCCGGCCCTTTACTTATGACACAGGCGCACGCTTGGCACTACTTTGTTGATGCACGTGCGGGCTACTTGCGCACACAATTCACAAACACAGAAAATAATTTTTTTTTTGGTTTGGACTGGAGTGTACTTTCGGGGGTTACAGCACCCTTAACGGTCAAGCCAGCCGGCCCTTTACTTATGACACAGGCGCACGCTTGGCACTACTTTGTTGATGCACGTGCGGCTACTGCGCACACAATTCACAAACACAGAAAATATATTATTTTTTTAGCACTTGGGGGGAGCACCCTGATGGACAGAGCACCCCCTGGACAACACTGCAGCACTCCTTTAGGACTGGACACTGCACAGGACTTTGGAGTGGACACAGCCCCTATGGAGAACTGACTGCACAACACAGTCCAGCCAGCCCCTATGGACTTTGAAGTAGTGGACACAGCCCCTATTAACAACAGCAGCACAGCACAACACAGCCAGCCCCTATGGACTTTGAAGTAGTGGACAACAGCAGCACTACACTACACTACACTACACAGCCCTAACTCCCACCCTCCCTCTTCACTGTCCACAGCCGAGTGAGAAAATGGCGCCGACGTGGGTACCTTATATAGGATCCAAAACCCGCGAGACTCGGAAGGCGGGATGATGACGTTTTGCCTCGATTTCAGATCCGAGTCAGGCGGGAAAAGTCGAGCCTGATTCGGATCGGACTCGGATCGGGGGGGCTCGGGGGGGTTCGGATTTCAGAAATCCGAACCCGCTCACCCCTAATATATATATATATATGCACACACACACACCACATATATATATACACACATACACACACTAGAGATATAAAATATATATATATATACACTAGGGGTGAGCGGGTTCGGATTTCTGAAATCCGAACCCCCCCGATCCGAGTCCGATCCGAATCAGGCTCGACTTTTCCCGCCTGACTCGGATCTGAAATCGAGGCAAAACGTCATCATCCCGCCTTCCGAGTCTCGCGGGTTTTGGATCCTATATAAGGTACCCACGTCGGCGCCATTTTCTCACTCGGCTGTGGACAGTGAAGAGGGAGGGTGGGAGTTAGGGCTGTGTAGTGTAGTGTAGTGTAGTGCTGCTGTTGTCCACTACTTCAAAGTCCATAGGGGCTGGCTGTGTTGTGCTGTGCTGCTGTTTTTAATAAGGGCTGTGTCCACTACTTCAAAGTCCATAGGGGCTGGCTGGACTGTGTTGTGCAGTCAGTTCTCCATAGGGGCTGTGTCCACTCCAAAGTCCTGTGCAGTGTCCCAGTCCTAAAGAGGTGCTGTAGTGTTGTCCAGGGGGTGCTCTGTCCATCAGGGGTGCTCCCCCCAAGTGCTAAAAAAATAATATATTTTCTGTGTTTGTGAATTGTGTGCGCAGTAGCCGCACGTGCATCAACAAAGTAGTGCCAAGCGTGCGCCTGTGTCATAAGTAAAGGGCCGGCTGGCTTGACCGTTAAGGGTGCTGTAACCCCCGAAAGTACACTCCAGTCCAAAACCAAAAAAAAAATTATTTTCTGTGTTGTGAATTGTGTGCGCAGTAGCCGCACGTGCATCAACAAAGTAGTGCCAAGCGTGCGCCTGTGTCATATAAGTAAAGGGCCGGCTGGCTTGACCGTTAAGGGTGCTGTAACCCCGAAAGTACACTCCAGTCCAAACCAAAAAAAAAATTATTTTCTGTGTTTGTGAATTGTGTGCGCAGTAGCCGCACGTGCATCAACAAAGTAGTGCCAAGCGTGCGCCTGTGTCATAAGTAAAGGGCCGCTGGCTTGACCGTTAAGGGTGCTGTAACCCCCGAAAGTACACTCCAGTCCAAACCAAAAAAAAAAATTATTTTCTGTGTTTGTGAATTGTGTGCGCAGTAGCCGCACGTGCATCAACAAAGTAGTGCCAAGCGTGCGCCTGTGTCATAAGTAAAGGGCCGGCTGGCTTGACCGTTAAGGGTGCTGTAACCCCCGAAAGTACACTCCAGTCCAAACCAAAAAAAAAATTATTTTCTGTGTTTGTGAATTGTGTGCGCAGTAGCCGCACGTGCATCAACAAAGTAGTGCCAAGCGTGCGCCTGTGTCATAAGTAAAGGGCCGGCTGGCTTGACCGTTAAGGGTGCTGTAACCCCCGAAAGTACACTCCAGTCCAAACCAAAAAAAAAATTATTTTCTGTGTTTGTGAATTGTGTGCGCAGTAGCCGCACGTGCATCAACAAAGTAGTGCCAAGCGTGCGCCTGTGTCATAAGTAAAGGGCCGGCTGGCTTGACCGTTAAGGGTGCTGTAACCCCCGAAAGTACACTCCAGTCCAAACCAAAAAAAAAATTATTTTCTGTGTTTGTGAATTGTGTGCACTGTGCCTGCACGTGCATCAACAAAGGAGCAGCGCCAAGCGTGCGCCTGTGTCCCATAAGTAAAGAGCCGGCTGGCTCATTTCTTAAAGGGTGGTGTAACCCACAAAGTGCACTACTCTCCAGCAAAAATAAAATAATATTTTCTGTGTTTGTGTGCGCTTTAGCCGCACGTATATATATCAATATAACATAAATGGAGGACCAAACTTTCTCCGATAAAAATAAAATAGGGAAAGATCAAGAACCACTTCCTCCTAGTGCTGTTGCTGCTGCTGGGAGTTGTTCATCATCCCAGAGAGGAAGTAGGAACATCACTACTTTTACTAAACAATTGACCCTCCAACAGTCCCTAGCGATGAGGATGAAGTACGACAGCAGTCATCCTGAAGCAAAACGTATAACTGAGGCCTTGACTGCTATGTTGGTGTTAGACGTGCGTCCGGTATCCGACATTAGTGCAGTGGGATTTAGACAATTGATGGAGGTAGTGTGTCCTCGGTTCCAAATCCCGTCTAGATTCCACCTGCATCCTCAAAGCAGCAGCGACAAGCGTGCGTCTGTCTGTTAAAGGGTGGTGACACCCTCAAAGTGTGCTACACAAACAATTAAAATATTGTTCTTTTTTTTTCTGTCTTTGTGAATTGTGTGGGCTGTAGCCGCACCTGCATCCTTAAAGCAGCAGCGACAAGCGTGCGTCTGTCTGTTAAAGGGTGGTGACACCCTCAAAGTGTGCTACACAAACAATTAAAATATTGTTCTTTTTTTTTCTGTCTTTGTGAATTGTGTGGGCTGTAGCCGCACCTGCATCCTTAAAGCAGCAGCGACAAGCGTGCGTCTGTCTGTTAAAGGGTGGTGACACCCTCAAAGTGTTCTACACAAACAATTAAAATATTGTTCTTTTTTTTTCGGTCTTTGTGAAATGTGTGGGCTGTAGCCGCACCTGCATCCTTAAAGCAGCAGCGACAAGCGTGCGTCTGTCTGTTAAAGGGTGGTGTAACTCTCAAAATGTTCCAAAAAATAAAAAACTATTTTTTAATGTGTTTGTGACTTGTGTGCGATGTAGCCACACTTGCATCCTCAAAGCAGCAGCGACAAGCGTGCGTCTGTCTGTTAAAGGGTGGTGACACCCTCAAAGTGTGCTACACAAACAATTAAAATATTGTTCTTTTTTTTTCTGTCTATGTGAATTGTGTGGGCTGTAGCCGCACCTGCATCCTTAAAGCAGCAGCGACAAGCGTGCGTCTGTCTGTTAAAGGGTGGTGACACCTCAAAGTGTTCTACACAAACAATTAAAATATTGTTCTTTTTTTTTTGGTCTTTGTGAAATGTGTGGGCTGTAGCCGCACCTGCATCCTTAAAGCAGCAGCGACAAGCGTGCGTCTGTCTGTTAAAGGGTGGTGACACCTCAAAGTGTTCTACACAAACAATTAAAATATTCTTCTTCTTTTTTCTGTCTTTGTGAATTGTGTGGGCTGTAGCCGCACTTGCATCCTCAAAGCAGCAGCGACAAGTGTGCGTCTGTCTGTTAAAGGGTGGTGTAACCCTCAAAGTGTGCTCCACAAACAATAAAAATATTCTTTTTTTTTTCTGTCTTTGTGAATTGTGTGGGCTGTAGCCGCACTTGAATCCTCAAAGCAGCAGCGACAAGCGTGTGTCTGTCTGTTAAAGGATTACATCGGTGACAGCATCCAAGTAGGCATGTCAGACAGTCCGTACCTGTACTGGCAGGAAAAAGAAGCAATTTGGAGGTCCCTGTACAAACTGGCTCTATTTTACCTGAGTTGCCCCCCCTCCAGTGTGTACTCCGAAAGAGTGTTTAGTGCAGCCGGGAACCTTGTCAGCGAAAGGCGTAGGAGGTTGCTTCCACAAAATGTGGAGAAGATGATGTTCATAAAATGAATTATCAACTCTTCCAGGGAGACCAGCCTCCAGAACGTACAGAGGGACCTGTGGTTCCAGCAGGGACGAATTAATACTCTGTGAGGATGAGGATGTACACACTGAAGAGGGTGAGGAATCGGTGGATGAGGAGGATGAGGATGACATCTTGCCTCCGTAGAGCCAGTTTGTGCAGGGACAGATAAATTGCCAGCTTGTTTTGTGGGGGCCCAAACGAACCAATCATTTCAGCCACAGTTGTGTGGCAGACCCTGGCGCTGAAATGATTGGTTTGTTAAAGTGTGCATGTCCTGTTTATACAACATAAGGGTGGGTGGGAGGGCCCAAGGACAATTCCATCTTGCACCTCTTTTTTTTCTTTGCATTATGTACAGTTTGGGGCCTAGTTTTTCAATGCCATCCTGTCTGCCACTGCAGTTTCACGCCTAGATGGGTCACGTGTTTGTGCCGCCCACTTGTGTCGCTTAGCATAGTCATCCAGCTACCTCGGTGCAACCTTTTGGACATAAAAACACTATTGTGAGGTGTGAGGTATTCAGAATAGACTGGAAATGAGTGGAAATTAAGGTTATTGAGGTTAATAATAGCATAGGAGCAGAAAAACCTACAAATTCTGTGATTTTAGCTGTTTTTATGCTTTTTTTCAAAAAAATACAGATCCAAAACACAAAACCCAGAACCCAAAACACGCAAGGGTGGTTTTGGCAAAACCAATCCAGATCCAAAACACGAAGAAAGATCCAGATCCAAAACCAAAACACGAAAAGTGGCCGGTGCACACCCCTAATATACACACACTATATATACATACAAACACACACACAGACACACACACAGTCCTAAACACATTTTTATTTAATAGCCTTTAATTAGGTAGTACCAGTGGAGATTGGAGACCATTACGAACTTCAAACAGGTGAGCATACAAGTGAGACAATATGAGCAGACAGAAGTCATCACTATAGTAACATCTCAGAGAAGGACATACAGTAAGTGAAGAGGTTGGAGCATGACAACAATTGTGTGCACTTGGCTACAAGGTTCTCTCATTATTAAGTGCATGTAGGGGTTTGCATACAGCCTGGCACTTAGACAGAGTATATAACATTACAATGTATATAAACGTTTAGCAATGCCTTTGATAAAGTGAGTCCATATTAGAGAGCCAAACAATAGAACAAAGAGCGACTGCAGGGAGTAAGGGAGCTTATAGTGCTCTCCTGGAAACTATTTGGATAAAAAGCTTCTGCCTATTTGCCTAGCTCTCCTCTCTGTCCCTATTCTCGCAGGTCTAGGGGCCGGATTCGGCAGAGATCGCAACTGCGACTACACACGCAATGGGCAATTGTTGCTTTCTGTGCATGCATCGCAGTGCGTGAATACTCCATTACAATCGGGACTGTGATCGCAGTGACCACAAAAACCCGTCGCACAGTGATTAACAGGAAGTACCATTTGGGGGCTGGTGGTCGGCCAAAACGCAGGCGTGCCAGTGCATTTAAACTAGGGGTGTGCACCGGCCACTTTTCGTGTTTTGTGTTTTGGTTTTGGATCTGGATCTTTCTTCGTGTTTTGGATCTGGATTGGTTTTGCCAAAACCACCCTTCCGTGTTTTGGGTTCTGGGTTTTGTGTTTTGGATCTGTATTTTTTTGAAAAAAAGCATAAAAACAGCTAAAATCACAGAATTTGTAGGTTTTTCTGCTCCTATGCTATTATTAACCTCAATAACCTTAATTTCCACTCATTTCCAGTCTATTCTGAACACCTCACAATAGTGTTTTTATGTCCAAAAGGTTGCACCGAGGTAGCTGGATGACTATGCTAAGCGACACGAGTGGGCGGCACAAACACGTGACCCATCTAGGAGTGACACTGCAGTGGCAGACAGGATGGCAGTTTGAAAAACTAGGCCCCAAACTGTACATAATGCAAAGAAAAAAAAGAGGTGCAAGATGGAATTGTCCTTGGGCCCTCCCACCCACCCTTATGTTGTATAAACAGGACATGCACACTTTAACAAACCAATCATTTCAGCGCCAGGGTCTGCCACACAACTGTGGCTGAAATGATTGGTTCGTTTGGGCCCCCACAAAACAAGCTGGCAATTAATGTGTCCCTGCACAAACTGGCTCTACGGAGGCAAGATGTCATCCTCATCCTCCTCATCCACCGATTCCTCACCCTCTTCAGTGTGTACATCCTCATCCTCACAAAGTATTAACTCGTCCCCACTTGAATCCACCACCACAGGTCCCTCTGTACCTTCTGGAGGCTGGTCTCCCTGGAAGAGCTGATAATTCATTTTGATGAACATCATCTTCTCCACATTCTGTGGAAGCAACCTCCTACGCCTTTCACTGACAAGGTTCCCGGCTGCACTAAACACTCTTTCGGAGTACACACTGGAGCGGGGGCAACTCAGGTAAAATAGAGCCAGTTTGTACAGGGGCCTCCAAATTGCCTCTTTTTCCTGCCAGTACAGGTATGGACTGTCTGACATGCCTACTTGGATGCTGTCACCGATGTAATCCTCCACCATTCTGTCAATGGTGACAGTATCATATGCAGTGACAGTAGACATGTCAGAAATTGTTGCCAGGTCCTTCAGTCCGGACCAGATGTCCAAACTTGGTCCTGCCTGCCCTGCATCACCGCCAGCGGGTTGCTTAGGATAGCTAAGTTTTTTCCTGGCAGCCCCAGTTGCGGGAGAAAATGAAGAAGGAGCTGTTGACGTGTCACGTTCCGCTTCAGCTGACAGTGTGTTCACCAGCAGGTCTTTGCACCTCTGAAGGCTTGTGTCGGCCGGAAAGAGAGACACCACATAGGCTTTAAACCTAGGATCGAGCACGGTGGCCAAAATGTAGTGGTCTGATTTCAACAGATTGACCACCCTGGAATCCTGGCAAAGCGAATGAAGGGCTTCATCCACAAGTCCCACATGCCGAGTGGAATCGCTCCGTCTTAGCTCCTCCTTCAATTTCTCCAGCTGCTTCTGCAAAAGCCTGATGAGGGGAATGACCTGACTCAAGCTGGCAGTGTCTGAACTGTCTTCACGTGTGGCAAGTTCGAAGGGCTGGAGAACCTTGCACAACACAGAAATCATTCTCCACTGCACTTGAGTCAGGTGCATACCTCCTCCTTTGCCTATGTCATAGATGGATGTATAGGCTTGAATGGCCTTTTGCTGCTCCTCCATCCTCTGAAGCATATAGAGGGTTGAGTTCCACCGCGTCACAACCTCTTGCTTCAGGTGATGGCGGGGCAGGTTCAAGAGTGTTTGCTGGCGCTCCAGTCTTCGGCACGCAGTCGCTGAATGGCGAAAGTGGCCTGAAATTTTTCGGGCCACCCAAAGCGTCTCCTGCACGCCCCTGTCGCTTTTCAGAAAATTCTGCACCACCAAGTTTATTGTGTGAGCAAAACATGGGACGTGCTGGAATTTGCCCAGATGTAATGCCCGCACAATATTGGTGGCGTTGTCAGATATCACAAATCCCCAGGAGAGTCTAAGTGGGGTAAGCCACTGGGCGATGATTTCCCTCAGTTTCTCTAAGAGGTTGTCGGCGGTGTGCCTCTTACTGAAACCGGTGATACACAGCATAGCCTGCCTTGGAACGAGCTGGCGTTTCTGAGATGCTGCTACTGGTGACGCTGCTGCTGTTGCTGCGTAAGGCGATACATCTACCCAGTGGGCTGTCACAGTCATATAGTCCTTAGTCTGCCCTGTTCCACTTGTCCACATGTCCGTGGTTAAGTGGACATTGTGTACAACGGCATTTTTCAGGACACTGAGGACACTTTTTCTGACGTTTCTGTACAGTCTCGGTATCGCCTGCCTAGTGAAGTGGAATCTAGACGGGATTTGGAACCGGGGACACACTACCTCCATCAATTGTCTAAATCCCACTGCACTAATGGCAGATACCGGACGCACGTCTAACACCAACTTAGCAGTCAAGGCCTCAGTTATACGTTTTGCTTCAGGATGACTGCTGTCGTACTTCAAGCCTCCTCGCTAAGGACTGTTGGAGGGTCAATTGTTTAGTAAAAGTAGTGGTGTTCCTACTTCCTCTCTGGGATGATGAACGACTCCCAGCAGCAGCAACAGCAGCAACGGCAGCAGTAGGCGTAGCAATGCAGGATCCTCCGGAGGAATCCCGGATAGGAGAGTCAGTCATGCCAGTGACATGGCCTGCAGGACTACTTCTGATCATGACTAAGGAGGAAATTGACGAGGAGGGAGTTGACGGTGTGGTTTGCAGGCGCTTGGATACAACAGGACAACGGGATTTAGGTGTCCCTGGACTGCTTATGGTGTTAGCCAAAGTTTCTGAACTTGACAGTAACTTTTTATGAACGCGCTGCAGGTGCCGTATAAAGGAGGACGTTCCTAGGTGGTTGACGTCCCTACCCCTACTTATTTCACCTTTACATATGGTACATATGGCAAGACAGTTTTTGTCCGGATTTGGATAGAAATATTGCCAGACCAAAGAGGTGGAATGTTTGGTCTTCTGCCCAGGCATGACCGTGATGGGCTTTTTCATCCCACGGACAACAACTGTCTCCCCCGGAGCCTGATTTAAACAAACCACATCACCATCAGAATCCTCCTCGCCAACTTCCTCCTCAGCGCCAGCTACACCAGTATCCTCATCCTGTTGTACTTCAACAGTGACATCTTCAATTTGCATATCAGCAAGTGGACTGTGGGTGCTCCTTTCAGCACTTGCAGGGGGCGTGCAAATGGTGGAAAGAGCCACCTCTTCCCGTCCAGTGCTGGGAAGGTCAGGCATCGCAACCACCACCACACTTGGACTCTCCATGGGGATTTGTGATATCTTCTTAGAAAGCACAGTTCTTCGCTGTGCTTTTGCCAGCTTAACTCTTTTGATTTTTTTAGTGGGAGGAGGGCTTCCATCGTCATGTGAAGCTGAACCACTAGTCATGAACATACTAGGGATCGACCTTAGCCGTTCCTTGCCACTCCGTGTCGTAAATGGCATATTGGCAAGTTTACGTTTCTCTTCAGCTGATTTAAATGTTTTTTTCAAGGTCATTTTCCTGAACTTTGTCATTTGGGATTGTATGTGCCCTCTATTATGACATTGGGCATCGGCCTTGGCAGACGACGTTGATGGCATGTTATCGTCTATGTCATGACTAGTGGCAGCAGCTTCAGCACTAGGAGGAAGTGGTTCTTGATCTTTCTCTATTTTATTTTTATCGGAGAAAGTTTGGTCCTCCATTTATGTTATATCGATTTGATATATACGTGCGGCTAAACACAGAAAATATTTCTTTATTTTTGCTGGGGAGTAGTGCACTTTGCGGGTTACACCAGCCTTTAAGAAATGAGCCAGCCGGCTCTTTACTTATGGGACACAGGCGCACGCTTGGCGCTGCTCCTTTGTTGATGCACGTGCGGCTACTGCGCACACAATTCACAAACACAGAAAATTATTTTTTTTTTGGTTTGGACTGGAGAGTACTTTGGGGGTTACAGCACCCTTTAATGGTCAATCCAGCCGGCCCTTTACTTATGACACAGGCGCACGCTTGGCACTACTTTGTTGATGCACGTGCGGCTACTGCGCACACAATTCACAAACACAGAAAATAATTTTTTTTTTGGTTTGGACTGGAGTGTACTTTGGGGGTTACAGCACCCTTTAACGGTCAAGCCAGCCGGCCCTTTACTTATGACACAGGCGCACGCTTGGCACTACTTTGTTGATGCACGTGCGGCTACTGCGCACACAATTCACAAACACAGAAAATATATATTTTTTTGGTTTGGACTGGAGTGTACTTTGGGGGTTACAGCACCCTTTAACGGTCAAGCCAGCCGGCCCTTTACTTATGACACAGGCGCACGCTTGGCACTACTTTGTTGATGCACGTGCGGCTACTGCGCACACAATTCACAAACACAGAAAATATATATTTTTTTGGTTTGGACTGGAGTGTACTTTGGGGGTTACAGCACCCTTTAACGGTCAAGCCAGCCGGCCCTTTACTTATGACACAGGCGCACGCTTGGCACTACTTTGTTGATGCACGTGCGGCTACTGCGCACACAATTCACAAACACAGAAAATATATATTTTTTTGGTTTGGACTGGAGTGTACTTTGGGGGTTACAGCACCCTTTAACGGTCAAGCCAGCCGGCCCTTTACTTATGACACAGGCGCACGCTTGGCACTACTTTGTTGATGCACGTGCGGCTACTGCGCACACAATTCACAAACACAGAAAATATATATTTTTTTGGTTTGGACTGGAGTGTACTTTGGGGGTTACAGCACCCTTTAACGGTCAAGCCAGCCGGCCCTTTACTTATGACACAGGCGCACGCTTGGCACTACTTTGTTGATGCACATGCGGCTACTGCGCACACAATTCACAAACACAAAAAAAATATTATTTTTTTAGCACTTGGGGGGAGCACCCCTGATGGACAGAGCACCCCCTGGACAACACTACAGCACCCCTTTAGGACTGGGACACTGCACAGGACCTTGGAGTGGACACAGCCCCTATGGAGAACTGACTGCACAACACAGTCCAGCCAGCCCCTATGAACTTTGAAGTAGTGGACAACAGCAGCACAGCGCAGCACAGCACAGCACAACACTACTCTGCACTACACTACACAGCCCAGCCAGCCCTAACTCCCACCCACCCTCTTCACTGTCCACAGCCGAGTGAGAAAATGGCGCCGACGCGGGTACCTTATATAGGTTCCAAAACCCGCGAGACTCGGAAGGCGGGATGATGACGTTTTGCCTCGATTTCAGATCCGAGTCAGGCGGGAAAAGTCGAGCCTGACTCGGATCTGCCTCGGATCGGGGGGGCTCGGGGGGTTCGGATTTCATAAATCCGAACCCGCTCACCCCTAATTTAAACGCTGTTGCAGGGGCGTGCATAAATTAGCCACTGCGATGCGGTATGCAGCTTGTGTACTCAGTGCGTGCGATGAGCTTAGCAATTCCTGAGTAAGGTCAGAGCCTGTGCAAGTGTGCGTGAGGCTGCGTTGGTAGTCGGATGTTACCGATGGTTTCACAGTCTTGCTAATTATTACGGATGTGTGTAAGGTAAAGTGGGCGTCCTTGTGCTAGGCTGCGTACGGCATAGAGATCGCAGACATTAGCATATCTTCACAGTGAGACTGCGTGCGTAATCGCAGTTGCGATCCGTTCTGAATCAGGTCCTAGGTCCCTTCCTCCACCACATCCTCTTAGGTCAGTCCTATATTGTACCAGTACATTAAATGATTGTTAATTTGTTTACACTAATAGGTCTATATAACAAACAGAATGATTGGTGATGAAACCAGGACGACTTGCAGCTTCTCCAATGTTCCCATCCTTGGTGTGGGACTGATAGTCAATCCCTACTCCTGCAATTTTCGGATCCCATTTCTACTGCCTGTATCCCATGCACAAAGCGACACAGAGAACGTGCGCTGGGAGAGCAGTTATCTGGGTGATTCGGACTCAAAAATAAATCCAGATAAGAACACATCTCGCGGATTTCAGCATACTATGCATGCGCCAAAGAAATGGTCGTCAGCACATGATCAGCCATGCGCTTAATGACGGAGAGCACTACTGAGAACGCATAACCAGAGGTATGGGGGGAATCAGTATGATATGCCGCCAGCTGAAATCCCAACAGTGGAAGCCCGCATGGTGCAGAATCCCGACAGCAGTAGGTAAGTACCCTGACCTCCCCCTTTCCCCCCCTAACCCTCCCTTTGTGGTGCCTAACCCTAACCTCCCCTCGGAGGTGCCTAAACCTAACCCCCCTTCCCCTAGCCTAACCCTCCCCGGGGGGTGCCTAACCCTATTCTCCCCCCATGGGTGGCTAAACCTAACCCCCCTTTCCAGGGGAGAGAGACAGTTACTTACCCATCCTGACGATCGGGATTTCAGTGGTTCGAGCTATGACGCCAGTATCCTGTTCCCCTTCGGGATATCGGCGTTGGCATATTGCCGAGTGGTGGGATTCGGGCATCAGTATATCCACGACCGGCATCCCGTCCGCTGGCAATATTATCTGCATCCCGTATGGAGGCCCCATAGCACTTAAACCCCCCCTCCAGCCCCGTAATACTTGCCTCCTCCTGAGCCCGGCGCGCTGCTCCATCTCTCTTCACTGAAGCTGGGAGGAGGCGTGGCCGTGGTCCGGGGATGTCATCATAGCCACGCCTCCTGCCAGCTTCTAAGAGAGCCGATGTAATTTTTAATCAGGCGCCAGTCTCGAGCCAAATCATTACATGTTATTTTTTGGGGGTTAAAAAAAAAATATGGCCTCAAATTACCCCAAAATAAAACTTTTTCAGTTCAGACGGCCCAAATTGTGGTACAATATTTTTTATTTATTTTTTTAAATTGAAGAATAATTTATTTAATTTTTTTTTCATTTTTTTTTTAAAAATGTAAAGTTCCCTTTTGCATTTTTCATTTAATTCGTTTGAGACTAAACGGAAAAAGTTAGCTTTTTTTAAATATTTTTTTGCACATTTAAAAACAAAACAAAATACACAAAATCAGCCATTTGACACCATTTATGAACCTTCAGTACTTTCCTTAAGCCCACAAACAGCCTTCTATACAGTCCTGCTAACAAAACTATCAACTTTGGGAGGGGTCCAGGATGGTCTCCCCACTTTCTCACTTCGCTCACATCGCATTTGGCTGACAATTCACAAACCCCCCGCCGAGAGTACCGCGAATAGGCATTTTCAATTAAATTCTAGAATACTTGGGTGCGTGCATTCGTGCGACGTCTGCGAGTTTCATAAAAAAAACTCGCAATTCGCACCTATTTGGATTGACTCCAATGAGAGAAGTCTGGGTGAAATAAAAAAAGGGTAGGGCGGACTCCACCTGGAACATTTAAGGATGGATTCCGCTGCAAGAAAAAAAGAAATATTTGCAGCCAAATGCAGAACAAAAGGTGAATACTTTGCAGAACATTTTGAAAATGTTGATCATCTCTAGCTGTCGCTTTCTGCATTATTTATATCTCAATTTTTAGTAGAGGACAGACAAGACAAAGACCCAATTTTCTTCAAATAATGATTGGGGATAGAGAAGAGCTAAAGGTTCAATACTTGTACGAAATATTCACTCCACAATTGACTGTTATGATATAAATGTTCTAACTTCTTTCCCAAGCGCACCATAGACTGTATCATCCCTCTTCATCCCCGACCTAGTCGGTCAACAAAATTTCGCACATCAGCAAAAGATCAGAAGATGTAGAAGTCTTCTACCTAGATGGGCTTGGCAATGGCATGTAATTCCTACAAGGCTCACGACAAATAATGACATTGACAATGCACCAAGTTTATAGATGGACGACTTAGAACACTGCTTTCGATTTAATTTCCCAAGCGAATGCCAGGACTCCGATAGCTGCAATAACATCCAGTAGAGTGGAACCAGCCATCACAGCTCTACGGTCAAAAGCATTCCAGATTCGATCCTACTATGGGTCAAGATATTTCGGTGCTTGCTACAAAATAGTCATGTTTGTTATTTACAGGAGGGTGGGCTCAATGGGTCTGTAAAGATACAAACTCATCTCATCAATGAAATACTGCATATTGAACGGCACAGTTTCAATATGTAAGGGTGTACGCCCGGCCCCCATTTGCTAGAGAGAACAATGTGAGGGAATTTAGCAAAGTTACTGCCCATTTGGGATGCACTTTGTGGCCATTGTGCCAAATCAAATTCCTACCCCCCCAAAACCAATGATAAATCTTCCCGCGCAATTCTATTTTCCCTTTCTGCACATGGAACTGTGGACATACATTGCTTCTGTAATAGCAGCAAAACTCGGTCTTTCTCTATACATAGATCAGAGACATGGGGGAGACAGTCACCTCTCCATTACAGCTCTCAGGAACACAATAGGTCTGCAGTTAGGTAAGTGCACCAGCATCGAGAGCATAGTGAGAGAAGGGGTAGGTGGGAGAGGAATAGCAGAAAAAGGATGCATTCATTCTGTTGTATTTATTGCAGAGACGTGAGGTGGATTTTCAGTGTTTACAGGATTCAGCCTCTAAAGAGGTTTCTATTCAGCAGAGCGTAATCTATTGTACTATAAATATTTCAGCTCACTGAATGTCAAGTAGTAATGTTCTAACTCAGACCTAGCTCATTTGTTACCTCCAGTGCACATCATACTGTGGGGTCTATTTACTAAGCCGTGTTAGGAGACAGAGTGAAAAGTGATAAGAAAGTGAATAGGTGCCAGCCCATCAGCTCCCAACTGTCATTTTTCAAACACAGCCTGTGAGATGACAATTGGGAGATGATTGGCTGGCACCTTATCACTTTTCACTCTGTCTCCTAACACGGCTTAGTAAATAGACCCCTGTATCTGTTGTATAGGCGGATTACTTTCCGCAGAGGTACGCCTTAGGAGCGTGTTCCAAGGTTGCACATATGGGGCCAAATGTAATGGGGTGAGAGTTTAGAAGATGAGAGAGTTTAGCAGTAACACTGTTACATTGGTCGAGTTTTATCTTCAAAATGGGAAAACATCTGGATGAGATTTTAAATCGTGAGAGTTTTTTTGGAGTTTGAAAAACAGGCGAGTTTGCTCTGTCGCTTTGCTCTCAGACTCTATTACATTGGCCGAGTTTAAAAAGTATGAGAAGACCCTGACATTTCCTAAGCTCTCACCCTATAACATTTGGCCCCTCGTGTGCCCAACAATCAGGTTTGTAACATGTGCAGGAGCTTTGAACTGAATGGTTCAGGGGCAGCTGCACCTCACAAGTGATCAGCGTGTTTATTCAGAATACGTACATCACAATATTCACTAAAATCTTACTATCACCACTGTGTGGCATATAAACAGTGCACAATGATGCCTCATGCCTCAGTGAGGTCATTAGTCATGTTATGAATATGACATCATCAGCCCACAAAACGGTGCACCTACCGTGTGTGTAAGGTACAAATAGAAGTGTAGGGACTGTGAGCACATTCAAGTTAAGAACGGACATTGCTCTATCGCCTGCAAAACTACATACAGAGCGTCACAGGAGATTAGCTCTCATAGCCCTGAGTAAAGTGCGATAATTGGGACAACCAGACAATTCTCGGCTGCCCAGTCTGATAATGGCACAGCAGCTGGGGCCAGTGGTCGTCCCACATAGGGGGGGTGCTGCACATCGCCCACCTATCCGGATGTGCCGAAATTGTGCTGTAAATGTAGTATGTACAGAATTAATCTAAGAAGGTCACCTCAACAATTTTAAAAAGGGACATTTAACTCTGAAATAGGAACAATAGAGTAGTGTGACCCTGATTCAGAGGCGCTCGCTATTTGCGAAGCGCTCGCTCTGAATCAGGGTGGGCCGTTTTTTTTTTTTTTACCACAGCCTTCAGGCCGCTCGCTTAGCTGTAGGTTGACCACCCACCATTGGGCTTGCGATGAGACCCTTGTGGTAGGGTCTCGTCCATCGCAAGCCCCAGTGTACTTCTTTCTACCTTTTTGATAAAGCTGCTGTTTGCAGTGAAACGCGTTAAAGGATTACAGACACTTGTCACTCTGCCGCCTGACTCTCCAGCTTTGGAAACCCTTCACCCATGGATTCCACCTACATCAATCTCCAGAGCCTGCACCGGGACTGCCTTTTCCCTGTGGCCGTCTCCAGCTGCGAATCAGCCTGGCTTGCCAGGTTTGACGCCGCATCACCTCTCTGGAGCGAGCCAGTATCACTGCTGGGGCACCCACAGCTACTACGACTAGCCGGTGACACACAGCGCTGAACCCGCCTGACGCCAGGATCCATCAGCCGATATTCTTCACACTCACCTGTGCCTGCATAGGGACTACCATCATATCCACGGCATCCTCCTGCCACGATTCAGCCATTCACATCCAGGCTGACAACACGACTCAGATTTGGAGAGTGCATTTGCCATGCGGGGAGTTAGGTGAACATCCACAAACTCCAGTGAACGGGTACAGTGCCCACAGTGTACTTCTTATTTGACACCAGTGTCAGTTTGATCATACTTACGGATAGTGGGTCTGATTCAGACCCGCTCGTGAGCGCTGAGTGCTCGCAAGCGGGTCGATGTTGCCCTAGTGCGCATGTGCACGACGGAGGGAGCTCCGTCGTGCGCATGCGCGAGACCCGAATAGCGATGGCCAAGCCGTCGCTATGGGTCTCGCACCAAAGGGAGCGTGCTGTCGATGGTGAGTGACAGCACGCCCCCTTTGGTGGGCGTGCCGGGGGAGGTGCTGCCCAGACGGAGGCGTTCCCATGGGAACGCCTACCATCTGGGGCCGGCCCCACTGACATCACTAGTGATGTCAGTGGGAGTGATTTTGGCTCTGATAGAGCCAAAAGCGCTCCTGGACGTGCGACAGCGAGACCCTACCGCAGGGTCTCGTCGCAAGCCCGAAGGTCGCGATGGTCTTGAGTACTTTCCATTGTCATTTCACATTGTTATTTATTTTATACCTAATTGTTTATTTTTTCATTAAATACATTTTTATATTATTCGGTATATTATGTGCATCTAGCGCCGTTCCACCTATTTGCTTCTTTCTTTCTCTCACGGCATATATTGTGCCTTTTGGGAGTGTTGGCATACTCCCAGGTGGTGGGCAGCTGTATACACATTTTTAGCTTATTTACTGTGCTCATTTCCCCCTTGGCGCTTGGTATCTCCCATTTTTGCCCAGTGAACTTCCTGCTCTAATCATGTGTGATGTCAGTAGGGCCGCCCACAAACGGCAGGCGTTCCTCCAGGAACGCCTACGTTTATGCAGCCACCCCCCCCGACCCGCCTACAAAACGGGGTGAGCTGTCGATCAACATCGACAGCCGCCCCGTCTTGTAGCGAGCCCCGGAGCGAGTGATTTCTGAATCAGGCCCTGTGTACACTGGGCTTCCGATGTTCTCTGGATCATTTCAGGTCCCCCTCCCCCCCAAAACGTGGCTTATTTCTCTGATCTGTCAGGGGTGTACATGGTTTAAAGACCAAAAGGGGGCAGAAGCCGAATCTCTCACTTACACAGATATTAAGAAGCTGTTGGATCCCTTCTGGATGCAAGATAATCAATAAACCGTATATAGCCCAATAGAACATTTTGCTTTCCCTTGTTTGCGGTTCTTTGTAATAAAAATACTTGCTATAAATTGTGCGACAATGAACATTATAAATTGGTAGTTTTATTTTATTCTTACATTGCCATACACATAGCAGTGCAAATTCTATCTGTATAACACATCCCACTCCTCCTGCATACAATGAAATACATCTGGACCAGAACCAGTTACTGTATTGGGGAGCACTCCTGTGAACATACAGAGTAAACTATTTGTATTATCAGTACAATACTGACTAGTCCTCTTGTTACCAAGGTGGGGAGAAGCCAGCAGAGAAAGATACCCATGTTAGAGATACACAATGCGATACGTGATCAGTGCTGTACTAAATGCTTTCTATGGAGATAAAACAGTAAGAACCTAAAGCCCCAATGGGTGCTGGATCAGAGGCTCCTCTCTTTCCACAACTCATCTCCAGGAGGGGGAGTACTTCCCTTACTAACAGTGCACATCGGTTCTTCAGCAATTGCTACAGTACAAATCAATAAATGATCATTCATTTATCACATCTCTGGCTGGAGAAGGAGAAATATTTGGCTGCGGAGGTCATATTGCTTCTTACACTTCAGTCGGGTTGCGTCCCTAACTTGGTATCTTCTGACCTGGGCGCCCCATTTTGTGCTCCCTCATTCATTTGAGGAGTGCAGAGTTGTTGGAAGAAACGATCCCCTCGCTGAAGTTCCTTCAGCTCTTCGGCGCTACAGCTGGGTGTGGGGGTCTCATAGGTGTCGTGAAAGCTGGTGTAATCCACTTCATAAAATCCCTTTTCCAGAGTAAGGACTGGAGTGAAGCGGTGCCCCCACAAGACCTCTCTGTCCACATAGGAGCAGCGGGCTTGGCAAGTCATTCCTACAAGGGGCACAAAGAATAATAACAGTGACAACACACAAAGTTTGTAGATGGACGTCTTAGCTCACTGCTTATGGTTTCAATGCACAGCCTCCTATAGCTGCAATAAGGCTCCGCCCCCTCTAGGAGCAATAAGGCACCGCCTCCTACAGCTGCAATAAGGCACCGCCTCCTCTAGCAGCAATAAGGCACTGCCTCCTCTAGCTGCAATAAGGCACCGCCTCCTATAGCTGCAATAATGCACAGCCTCCTCCAACTGCAATAAGGCACCGCCTCCTCTAGCTGCAATAAGGCACCGCCTCCTCTAGCTGCAATAAGGCACCGCCTCCTCCAGCTGCAATAAGGCACCGCCTCCTCCAGCTGCAATAAGGCACCGCCTCCTCCAGCTGCAATAAGGCACCGCCTCCTCCAGCTGCAATAAGGCACCGCCTCCTCCAGCTGCAATAAGGCACCGCCTCCTCTAGCTGCAATAAGGCACCACCTCCTATAGCTGCAATAATGCACCGCCTCCTCTAGCTGCAATAAGGCACCGCCTCCTCCAGCTGCAATAAGGCACAGCCTCCTCCAGCTGCAATAAGGCACCGCCTCCTCCAGCTGCAATAAGGCACCGCCTCCTCCAGCTGCAATAAGGCACCGCCTCCTCCAGCTGCAATAAGGCACCGCCTCCTCCAGCTGCAATAAGGCACCACCTCCTATAGCTGCAATAATGCACCGCCTCCTCTAGCTGCAATAATGCACCGCCTCCTCTAGCTGCAATAATGCACCGCCTCCTCTAGCTGCAATAATGCACCGCCTCCTCTAGCTGCAATAAGGCACAGCCTCCTCTAGCTGCAATAAGGCACAGCCTCCTCTAGCTGCAATAAGGCACCGCCTCCTCTAGCTGCAATAATGCACCAGCCTTCTCTAGCTGAAATAAGGCACAGCCTCCTCTAGCTGAAATAATGCACAGCCTCCTCTAGGTGCAATAAGGCACCACCTCCTATACCTGTAATAAGACACAGCCTCCTATAGCTGCAATAAGACACAGCCTCCTATACCTGTAATAAGACACAGCCTCCTATAGCTGCAAAAAAAGAACAGCCGCCTATAGCTGTAATAATGTCCAGAATAGTGTAATCAACCATCACAGGTGACGGGCAAAACATTGCAGATTCAACCCTACTATGTCACATATTTTGTGGCTCAGGAGGGTGTGCTCAATCTGTCTGTAAAAATACAAATTCATGTTATCCAATAAATACTGCATATTGAAGGGCACAGCGTCAACATATAATGGTGTACACTCCATTTGCTAGAGAGAGCAACCAAGCAAGCACTGGAGACTGTATTGTTTGGCAAAGAGAGCAAGCACTGGAGACTGCACCAAGTGCTCACTCTCTCTAGCAAACACTAAGGGGTCCATTTACTATGCAGTGTTAGGAGACAGGAGCTGATTGGCTGGTACCTTATCACTTTTCACTCTGTCTCCTAACACTGCTTAGTAAATAGACCCCTAAATTGTTAAAGTGCTGCTCTCACTCTAACCAAAGGCTGCATTGCTCAGATGCGCCCTCTCCCACTCTCTAGAAGACTATGGGCCTGATTCAGCATGGATCGCAAATGCAACTGCGTGCGCAGTACGGCCGATGGTGGGTACTGCACATGTACCACAGTGCGAGTGCACAGGACAGCATTATGATCGCACTGCGATCACGCATGCAAACAGAAAGCCATCGCAGAGTGAGTGACGGGACGTCAGCGTTTGGGGGTTGGAGAAACGCAGGCGCGTCTTTCCGTTTGAACATCGTTGCATGGGCGTGCAGAAATTAGCCGCTGCGATGGCATACACAGCTTGTGTACTCACTGCGTGCGATGAGACTTGCAATTACTGAGACAGGTCAGACCTGCTGTAATTCTGGTGTGGGTTCGACGTTACAGATGTATACACAGGACTGTGAGATATTACGGATGTGAGAAAGCAGCAGTGGGCATCTCTATGCTGGCTGAGCTGTGGCTGATGTTACTGATGTATACACAGGACTGTGAGGTATTACAGATGTGAGAAAGCAGTAGTGGGTGTCTCTATGCTGGCTGTGCTGTGGCTGATGTTACAGATGTATACACAGGACTGTGAGGTATTACAGATATGAGATAGCAGCAGTGGGCGTCTCTATGCTGGCTGTGCTGTGGCTGATGTTACAGATGTATACACAGGACTGTGAGGTATTACAGATGTGAGATAGCAGTAGTGGGTGTCTCTATGCTGGCTGTGCTGTGGCTGATGTTACAGATGTATACACAGGACTGTGAGGTATTACAGATGTGAGAAAGCAGTAGTGGGTGTCTCTATGCTGGCTGTGCTGTGGCTGATGTTACAGATGTATACACAGGACTGTGAGGTATTACAGATATGAGAAAGCAGTAGTGGGTGTCTCTATGCAGGCTGTACTGTGGCTGATGTTACAGATGTATACACAGGACTGTGAGGTATTACAGATGTGAGATAGCAGTAGTGGGCGTCTCTATGCTGGCTGAGCTGTGGCTGATGTTACAGATGTATACACAGGACTGTGAGGTATTACAGATGTGAGATAGCAGTAGTGGGCGTCTCTATGCTGGCTGAGCTGTGGCTGATGTTACAGATGTATACACAGGACTGTGAGGTATTACAGATGTGAGAAAGCAGCAGAGGGCGTCTCTATGCTGGCTGAGCTGTGGCTGATGTTACTGATGTATACACAGAACTGTGAGGTATTACAAATGTGAGAAAGCAGTAGTGGACCTCTCTATGCTGGCTGAGCTGTGGCTGATGTTACAGATGTATACACAGGACTGTGAGGTATTACAGATGTGAGATAGCAGTAGTGGGCGTCTCTATGCTGGCTGTGCTGTGGCTGATGTTACAGATGTATACACAGGACTGTGAGGTATTACAGATGTGAGATAGCGTAGTGGGTGTCTATGCTGGCTGTGCTGTGGCTGATGTTACAGATGTATACACAGGACTGTGAGGTATTAAAGATGTGAGATACCAGTAGTGGGTGTCTCTATGCTGGCTGTGCTGTGGCTGATGTTACAGATGTATACACAGGACTGTGAGGTATTACAGCTGTGAGAAGGCAGTAGTGGGTGTCTCTATGCTGGCTGAACTGTGGCTGATGTTACAGATGTATACACAGGACTGTGAGGTATTAAAGATGTGAGATACCAGTAGTGGGTGTCTCTATGCTGGCTGTGCTGTGGCTGATGTTACAGATGTATACACAGGACTGTGAGGTATTACAGCTGTGAGAAGGCAGTAGTGGGTGTCTCTATGCTGGCTGAACTGTGGCTGATGTTACAGATGCATACACAGGACTGTGAGATATTATAGATGTGAGAAAGCGGCAGTGGGTGTCTCTATGCTGGCTGTACTGTGGCTGATGTTACAGATGTATACACAGGACTGTGAGGTATTACAAATGTGAGAAAGCAGTAGTGGACCTCTCTATGCTGGCTGAGCTGTGGCTGATGTTACAGATGTATACACAGGACTGTGAGGTATTACAGATGTGAGAAAGCAGCAGTGGGCGTCTCTATGCTGGCTGAGCTGTGGCTGATGTTACAGATGCATACACAGGACTGTGAGGTAGCAGTAGTGGGCGTCTCTATGCTGGCTGAGCTGTGGCTGATATTACAGATGTATACACAGGACTGTGAGGTATTACAGATGTGAGAAGGCAGTAGTGGGCGTCTCTATGCTGGCTGAGCTGTGGCTGATGTTACAGATGTATACACAGGACTGTGAGGTATTACAGATGTGAGATAGCAGTAGTGGGCGTCTCTATGCTGGCTGTGCTGTGGATGATGTTACAGATGTATACACAGGACTGTGAGGTATTACAGATGTGAGAAATCAGTAGTGGGTGTCTCTATGCTGGCTGAGCAGTGGCTGATGTTACTGATGTATACACAGGACTGTGAGGTATTACAGGTGTGAGATAGCAGTAGTGGGCGTCTCTATGCTGGCTGAGCGGTGGCTGATGTTACAGATGTATACACAGGACTTTGAGATATTATAGATGTGAGAAAGCGGCAGTGGGTGTCTCTATGCTGGCTGAGCTGTGGCTGATGTTACAGATGTATACACAGGACTGTGAGGTATTACAGATGTGAGAAGGCAGCAGTGGGCGTCTCTATGCTAGCTGGGCGTTTGCAAACATTACCATATTTTTGCAGCAGAACTGCATGCATTTATGCAGGCGCGATTGCAATAGCAATCCATGCTGAATCAGACCCTCTTTGCTCTCTCTATTTGATGGCTGAATGGTCAGGTGTTCTCAATCCGAAGGTGCTCTGTCTTGCAATACCAACTCCTGCATACTCAGCTGCTCTCTCTCTGTATCTGAAGGCTGCATGCCCAGGTGCTCTCTCTGTATCTGAAGGCTGCATGCCCAGGTGCTCTCTCTGTATCTGAAGGCTGCATGCCCAGGTGCTCTCTCTCTCTCTCTCTCTATCCAAAAGCTGCATGCGCAGGTGCTTGCGCTCTCTATCCAAAGGCTGCATGCTCAGGTGATCTGTCTTGCATTACCAAAGGCTGCATATACTCAGATGCTCTCTCACCCCCAAAGGCTCCATTGCTTAGGTGCTCCCCCTTTATCGGAAAGCTGCATACGTGCTCAAACACTCTCTTTCACTATAAGAAGCAGTATGCTCAGGTGGTTAGCTATTGCTTTACCAAAGGCTACACGCTCAGGTGTACTCTATAAGCTATATTGTTCAGGTGCTCTCATCCTACCCAGAGGCTTCAATGCTCGGGGTCTCTCACTCTACACAAAGACTGTATACTCCCAGGTGCCTTCTCTCTACCTGAAGGCTGCATTCAGCATGTAATCTCTCTCTACCAAAGTCTGCATGCTCTGATGCTCTCTTGTCCTAACTAAAGACTGCACTGCTCCATGACACTCTCTCTTGTCCTAACTAAAGACTACATTGCTCCATGACTCTCCCTCGCTCTCACTAAAGACTGCACTGTTCGATGTCTCTCCCTCGCTCTCACTAAAGACTGCATTGCTCGATGTCTCTCCCTCGCTCTCACTAAAAACTGCACTGCTCCATGTCTCTCCCTCGCTCTCACTAAAGACTGCATTGCTCCATGACACTCTCTCACTCAAGACTACATTGCTCGATGTCTCTCCCTCGCTCTCACTAAAGACTGCATTGCTCGATGTCTCTCCCTCGCTCTCACTAAAGACTGCACTGCTCGATGTCTCTCCCTCGCTCTCACTAAAGACTGCACTGCTCGATGACTCTCTCTCGCTCTCACTAAAGACTGAATTGCTCGATGTCTCTCCCTCGCTCTCACTAAAGACTGCACTGCTCGATGTCTCTCCCTCGCTCTCACTAAAGACTGCACTGCTCCATGTCTCTCCCTCACTCTCACTAAAGACTGCACTGCTCCATGTCTCTCCCTCGCTCTCACTAAAGACTGCACTGCTCGATGTCTCTCCCTCGCTCTCACTAAAGACTGCACTTCTCGATGTCTCTCCCTCGCTCTCACTAAAGACTGCACTGCTCGATGTCTCTCCCTCGCTCTCACTAAAGACTGCACTGCTCGATGTCTCTCCCTCGCTCTCACTAAAGACTGCACTGCTCGATGTCTCTCCCTCGCTCTCACTAAAGACTGCACTGCTCCATGTCTCTCCCTCGCTCTCACTAAAGACTGCACTGCTCCATGTCTCTCCCTCGCTCTCACTAAAGACTGCACTGCTCCATGTCTCTCCCTCGCTCTCACTAAAGACTGCACTGCTCCATGTCTCTCCCTCGCTCTCACTAAAGACTGCACTGCTCCATGTCTCTCCCTCGCTCTCACTAAAGACTGCACTGCTCCATGTCTCTCCCTCGCTCTCACTAAAGACTGCACTGCTCGATGTCTCTCCCTCGCTCTCACTAAAGACTGCATTGCTCGATGTCTCTCCCTCGCTCTCACTAAAGACTGCACTGCTCGATGTCTCTCCCTCGCTCTCACTAAAGACTGCACTGCTCGATGTCTCTCCCTCGCTCTCACTAAAGACTGCATTGCTCGATGTCTCTCCCTCGCTCTCACTAAAGACTGCACTGCTCCATGTCTCTCCCTCGCTCTCACTAAAGACTGCACAGCTCCATGTCTCTCCCTCGCTCTCACTAAAGACTGCATTGCTCGATGTCTCTCCCTCGCTCTCACTAAACACTGCATTGCTCGATGTCTCTCCCTCGCTCTCACTAAAGACTGCACTGCTCCATGTCTCTCCCTCGCTCTCACTAAAGACTACATTGCTCGATGTCTCTCCCTCGCTCTCACTAAAGACTGCACGCTGAGATGCTCACTCACTCTCCCCATCCAAAGGGTGCATTGCTCAATGTTGCACTCATTACCCAAAGACTGCATTACTCTGGGTCTCCAAAGCCTGTCTGCACACACGCTCTCTCCCGCTCTACCAAAAGGATACATTGCTCAGGGTCGCCCCATCTCTATCCACAAACTGTGGCGCTGATTCAGTCTTTGGGTAGAGAGCATTGTGTGCACAGATAAAAATGTCTATATTCGATCATGCAACGAGTTGTACGCATCTATACGACCGCACCGCCCCTATCAATGCGCTTGGTTACCTAGTGGTCATTATATTCTGTATGCACTTGTGCCAACCCTATTCTGGGTGCAAGAGCCCAATACCACACCCTCACTAAGCTATGCCTATGTGCGAACACATTACCACCGTTACACCTTGTGCAGCCACAAGCGGAGGTGCCACTGAACTGGTTAAAAGTGACCAGGGACAGTGTAAGAGAGGAGGGAGCCCATGTGCAGGCTCCGTGCGGGTCCTCTCTAGCAGAGCAGACGACTCTGGTTTTATGCCATGCCTACTGTGCCTGGCACAGGTCTCGGGGAATACTACCCCCCTGCCATGGTCCCGGTGACTTCTCTACTGTGCAAATATCCAGAAAAGTGGCCTCCACACCATTTCCCGGTGATTTATGCCGCTCCTCAGCGCTGGCTGATGCGGGACTCTGGAGAGGTAGCTAAAATTATACGGGTGCAGGTTGTGCGATGTTGACCCCTCTGGATGCACCTTGCAACCATTATAGATACGCCAATGAATACCTCTGTGTCGCCTGTATATGCATGTGCTCGACTCTAGCTCGGCACAGTGCGAATTGTATTGGTGTGTAACCCAGCATTGGTCCCTGTATGCTCAGGTGCTCTCTTAGTGTAGCAGGGCTGAGTGTACCAGTGCGGTCACTCACCCTGCTACTAGGCATCCTCGCCCTCCACGCCTGGATGGTGGGGGTACCTTGGGGCAGCGGGAGCCCCTGGCATCAGAGTGGGGTGGGATCCGGAGAGATCCCAGCCCCATTCGAGAGTGTGGCGGGGTCCATCCGCAAGCCGGCCGGCGGGCCAGGATCGGTCGTGATCCTGCCCCCCATCCGGCGCAGCAGGCATGGAGGTAGCGGCGGAGTGCCGCCGCTACTCCACGTGCGTGATGGCGAGTCTGAATCTTGGGGGATTCAGACTCAGCCAATCAGCACGAGCCCCTTTGAATGTGGCGCCGATTGTGAACCAATCAGGGCTCACAGATCGGCAGCCAGCAGGGGATGGCCACGGTGAGCCAATCATAGCTCGCCGCGTCATCACCCCGCCCCCTGGCGTCGGCTTGAATTAGCTGGCGCGAGGAGGGGAGGAGAGGTGCGACGGCCGGGACGGAGCGGGGAAGAGCTCCCGAAGACAGGAGAACGAAGACGCCGGACGAAGAGCCGCAGACCGGCGCCCACCAGGAGTGAAGACGGAGAAGGCACCGGAGGCCCTGGGGCAGCAGTGTGCGACGCAAAAGAGCTAGCCCCGGCCACTGCTGCCCAGGTGAAGACTGCAGGAAGCCCGGAGGTGGCGGAAGTTGTTCCACCTCCGGCGAAGACCACCCGGAGGATGGGCCAGGCTCATCTCAGCCAAAGGCCCCAGGATTGGTAAGTCTTTTATACCTCCCTAGACCACCAGGAGTCGGTGCTAGGCCGTGGATCATAGTAATTCGGCGCTAGGCCGTGTCTCATTGTAATTCGGCGCTAGGCCGTGGGCACTGTAATTCGGCGCTAGGCCGTGTCTCATTGTAATTCGGCGCTAGGCCGTGGGCACTGTAATTTGGCGCTAGGCCGTGTCTCATTGTAATGCGGCGCTAGGCCGTGGGCACTGTAATTTGGCGCTAGGCCGTGGGTATTGTAATTCAGCGCTAGGCCGTGGGTCACTGTAATTCGGCGCTAGGCCGTGTCTCATTGTAATTCGGCGCTAGGCCGTGGGTACTGTAATCTGGCGCTAGGCCGTGGGTCATAGTAATTCGGCGCTAGGCCGTGTCTCATTGTAATCCGGCGCTAGGCCGTGGGTACTGTAATTCGGCGCTAGGCCGTGTCTCATTGTAATTCAGAGCTAGGCTGTGGGTCATGTTAATTTGGCACTAGGTCGAAGGAGTTGTTGCTGTCGGCGATAGGCCGTGATCATTGAAATGCGGCGCTAGGCCTTGGACAAGGAACAGTCAGGCTAGGCCGCAGGTAGGCAAGGGCATAAGGCCCCAGAGGCATTGTTCGGAAATTGGCCAGACGGTCAGACCCCCATCAAAGGTAGACCGGGCTGGGACCAGGACGTTATCCCCCTCAGTCAGGCCCCCATTAAAGGTAGGCTGTTGGTAAGTCGCTGTATCCCCCACAGTCAGGCCCCCATTAAAGGTAGGCAGTGGTAAGGTATCTGTTATTGTATTGGGTCCTGTGCGGGCTCTTGCTGTTGTGTTCATCTACAGGTGCTGAGATCAGGACTCATCCAGCAAAGGGACAAGATTATTTTCGGTGAGCGTAATTGTTTTGTGTGCTGTTTGTGTTGTGTGTCACCCAACTTCCCTTTTCCCTGTCGGGCGTTTTCGTTCGGGGTACACCCTTGTGCTTGGCACGTAGGTGTAGCCAGTCTGAGGCCTAAAGTGCCAATGATGACCATCCACTGATCCCAGTGGAGGTCACCCCGCCTCAGCACCCTGTTCTTTTCCAAGGCCAGGAGTGGAAACCCAGTTCGACTGTTCGCGTCCGACCTATGTTCCAGGACCGCCGACGGGCGACCTGAAGGTGAGAGTCTGGGAGTCAGGAGGTAAGTGTCCGAGTCCACCGGCACCGCAGCCGAGGTTGCACACTTACAGTTCAGGGGGACCCCCCCCCCACCTCTTACATTACCAAGGCTGCATCAGGTCTCTCTCCCTCTAAGCTAGTGTTCATTCTAGCACCCTGCACCTGTCACAACCCGTGCAGTTCCTCTTTCCTGCCTGGGGGGGCGTCGCTCTCTGCTCTGGTGCTTCTACCACACTCTGGTCTGTACCCCGGCAGTTTGTTGCATCAGCTGAGTGTGCTAGAAGCACCAGAGCAGCGAGCGACACCCCAGGCAGGAAAGAGGAACTCCACGGGTTGTGACAGGTGCAGGGTGCTAGAATGAACACGAATATGCTGCATGGTGAGAGAGAACGCTTGTAGACAATACATTTTGGAGACATTTTCAGGGTGCAGCAGTAACAATTATTATTCCTGAGTTGCAGAAGTGTACAAATAATGTTTTATCCCCTTATTCCTAGTGATGGTTTTACATGAAAGGAGCCCCCCACCCCACCCAACATCCTACATCAGCGAACCTGGATGAAAAATAATACAATGAGCTCTACAAGGAAAGCTCCCCGGCACCGGTGGCTCCCTAGCACTGGCTACAACGAGTTAACAGCCAACCTGCGTCTCCTGCGACACTGAGTAGCCTGTGTTATTTATTGCTCTGCTTAATGTTCCTTGAAACACTAACCTGAGAGTCACTAGGGGTCAAACAATGATTTATAGGTTTTTATGCTGCACAACATCAAATAAAGTCACAGCAAGTGTATTCCTTGTGTGGTAACCACTTTTACCAACGACCCCAAGTGTGGTGTGATGCAAGGGGTACCTTACCCGTCTGGTTTATCCCCTGGTTCTGGCCAGTCGTCAGGCGTTATTACAGGCAACAAAAGTATTTTACCAAAGGAATTTACAGACAATGCAAGAATTTATTGTCAAATAATGTACAGATCAAGTTTTACGTCAATTATTATTACGGTTCAGCCATAAAGATACGATGCTAAATATATGCTTCGAACAAGCCAGTGACACTTGGATCCGTACAATTTTATTACGGCGGGAACGCTGGAACTTCAGATCAGACTGTGAAAACAAGGGGTTAAATGCAGGCATACATATCACATAACGTTCACATACACTGGCAAGTATGAAGCAAGGATAACCCTCAGCTAGTTTGTGCACAAACAGAGATAATTTTGCCTACCCTTCTTTTGCATGCAAGAGATTGTCTAAATAGAAGTCAATGAGGGGTATTCAATATGAAACGTAAACTTCGCTGTCGAAGTTTACGTTTCATATCGGAGTTTTTACCTGCGTTAAAGTATCGGGCGCGCGCCCGCTTATCCCCGTATTCAATATGAAATTAACGAAAACGTTGGAGTTGCGTAAAGTTACGAATTTTTCCTTAAAAAAATTGTAGGACCCCCCTAAAGTTGTAAAAACATGGGGGAACACTATGGGTTCCCCCCATTTTAGCCTTTAAATGAAAGTCGGGGATTTAAATAGCCGCAGCAGGTGTTTTTTCCCGACATTGAAGAAGTGATGCAGAAGAGCACTTAGGTTATTTTTTTTCGTTTTTTTAACTGGTCCCATCAAATTTGGAGTACATGAAAATGGGTACTAGCATATTTTGATGTCCCTAAAGTAAGTTTTTAAAAATTCTGCATTTGTGCACCTGCCGCTATAATTCTATTCTAGAAAACACGTGCCGCATACTTGCAGAATAGCCCTGAACCTATTTCCTTATTGTTAAACAATTTTTTCCCATTTTTTTTTTCACCCCAATTTTTTAAATTAATTTTTTGGGGTGTCCCTATTTTTTTCAAAACTTTTTTTGACACAGTTCTTTTTTAAATGTCATTCCCAGGGGTGCAGGCTATTTTTTTTAAGCCTGCACCTCTAAACCCCAATTCTGCACTTTTTTTCAACACCTATTCAATGGTGAAAAGTTATCCCCATTTTTTATCAAAGACTTTTCGAACCTGCGATAAGTCTTTGAAATTGAATACGGTGTAAAAGTAAAACCTGCGATAATGACATCATAGGTGCGATATTAACACAAAAACGATGTTTTCGCTCCCATATTGAATACCCCTAAATGTTTGCTAACGGTGCCCGGGATAATTACTGTGGTTGCAGGTATCAATTCTCCTAGCAGTGCTGCAATTGAACTGTACCAAGTGACAAAGTTAATGTCTCCTGTCTTTTACCTGTCCTTAATGAACTCAGTTGTAGATACTTGGTGCCTTGGTGTCATCCTTGACTCTGAACTGTCCTTTGTTCCCCACATTCAATCGGTCTCAAAATCATGTTACATACATCTAAAAAACATATACAAAATTCGACCATATCTCACACAAGACACTGTAAAAACTCTAATCCATGCACTCATTATTTCCCACATTGACTATTGCAATAGTCTCCTTACTGGTCTTCCCAAAAACAGGCTATCGCCATTACAATCCATTATGAATGCAGCTGCAAGGCTTATCTTCCTTGCCAAACATTCATCGTCTGCTGCCCCGCCCTGTCAGTCCCTCCATTGGTTGCCGGTTTTCTACCGTATTCAATACAAAATACTGTTACTTACACATTAACCAAACCACACCAACATACATCGCTTCCCTCATCTCAAAAATATCTCCCAACCCGACCTCTCCGCTCAGCACAAGATCTGCGTCTCTCATCCCCACGCATTACTTGCTCCCATCCACGGTTACAGGACTTTCTTCGGGCTGCACCCCCTCTATGGAATGCCTTACTATGCACAATAAGACTTATCTCTAGGCTCCAATCCTTCAAGCGTTCCCTGAAAACTCACCTCTTCAGACAAGCTTATCAGATTCCAGAACCGCCCACATAACCTTCATAGCTTCCATGTCTTATTACATCTCCTCTCACAGCCCACACATAACCTCACACATTGTCTTTCCTTCACATCCTCCTGATATTTGGCCGACATTCCTGTGTGACTTGATCATGCAGCCCACCAAGAAACTCTGCAGTCTGGCCGGACCAAAATGCAATACATAGCACCTATCCTTGTGTATCAATGCCTATTTCCCTATAGATTGTAAGCTTGCGAGCAGGGCCCTCTTTCCTTTATGTCTCTCTGTTATTACTCTGTCTTAAATGTTTCCAATTGTAAATCGCAATGGAATATGCTGCGCCATATAAGAAACTGTTATTAAATAAATAAATAATACTTGAATAAATGGTTGCTGTGTTTATTCCTGACTCCCTCCAAAAGTCTCACAGATGCTTTACACTGGATTGTGGGTTTGAATTGCTTGAACAGCAGCAAAAGATATATACAGTACAGACTCGGTTTGTGTTGATATGGGGAGGATGAGCTACTCACTGCAAGGCTTCATATCATCATTATAGTCTCTAGTGCCAGCGAGGTGTGGTGCGGGGTGCAGTGATTTAAGATTCTGACGGACCTGCTCTGCACTTCAGCACTCCGGACAGCGGACTCTCCTTCTAGACAGCCCCCGGCTGTCAGTCACCACAACAGGGGAAGTTTCTGGAGTTGTCCCGCTGAAAACTGCTTCCTCCTCTCTGTATCTCCCTCAGTTCCCAGCAGTATCCTCACTGCAACTGCCGATCACTTCAGCGCGTTCCGGTCAGCGCAGCACTCCTACTCTGCTCCCGTCACCTCAGGCTATTTCCCGCTCAACCCTCGCACTGGGCTCTCATTAACTTAAGCAGGAGGGATTCCCCCCTAAAACTCAGTTGGAAGAGTCCTGATCACATGACCTCGCCAGCAAGTTTATTACACTAGGGGCCTGATTGAGACCCACTCACAAGTGGGTCGATGGCCGGGCAGTGCGCACGCGAACCCCGGAGCGAGCGAGAAATCACTTGCTCCAGGGCTCGCTACAAGACGGGGCGGCTGTCGATGTCGATCCCGTTTTCTAGGCGGGTCGGGGGGTGGCTGCACAAACGGAGGCGTTCCCTTAGGAACGCTTGCCGTTTGTGGGCGGCCCTACTGACATCACAGTAGGTCACCCACAGCTTAGCGAGCGGCCTGGAGGCCGGGGTTAAAAAAAAACAAAAACGCCCCGCCCTGATTCAGAGTGAGCGCTCGCAAATTGCGCCTCTGAATCAGGGCCTAAGTTCAATGGAAAGTGCCATTATGTACTTGTTTAAGGGGTAGCTAATTGGCATAAACACACAACAGTAAAGCACCATCACTGTACTATAATAGATAGATCTCTATATATATTCACAACAGTACTTCTTTTCACCATTTAATATGTACATATATGAAGTTACATATAACCTATAACTAGTTAGGTGGAAGAAAAGGCGCTTTCTCCCTATTTAAATACTGAGGTGTCACACTTGTCCACATTATTATCTATTTCACTGCTGCAGCTCTTCCCGTAATGGAAAAGTACAAATTGTACAAAACATTATAGGAATTGTCTTATAGGGGCGTATGTATCAAAGCTTGATGCGAGATAAAATTGTGAAATATATATCACCAACCAATCAACTCCAAACTATAATTTCAAAGGGCTCTATTTATTAACATTATTTTTACTAAAATAAAGTGAAAAAGGGTGTTTTCACACCCTTTTCACATTATTTTAGTTTCACCTGTAGTTATTACAGGGCAATTGGAGTAGAATTAGTAAAATTCTACTCCAACCCCCAGTATCACTTATTTTTAGTAAAGCAGATCGCATTTCCCATAATTGTAATGGGAAATGTGATCCGACCTAAGTTACTAAAAATAAATTGTAAAAAAATACCGGGGGAAGCCCTGTGATAATAACGCCACCTGGAGGTGGCGTTTTCCAGGGTCTCCCCCGGTTACCGGGCTCCCACTCTGCTCTAACGGGGAGAGCAGAGGTGGGAGCCGGTACCAGTAATCAGCTATGTGGTCTAAGCAGACCGCAAGCTGATTGCTGTACAAAAAAGAAAAAAAAAATTAAACTTTTTTTTTTTTCCCTTACCTGAATCCAGGGACCGGTGATCGGGCCTCCGGTGATGGCTCCTCTCCGGTCAGCTGGTCTCCCATAGTACACTGGGGCCCGGTCATCAGGTGATCGGGCCCCAGTGCAGTATGGGAGATCACCTGATCGGGAAGCCCGGAGAAGATCACCGGAGGCCAGGAGGATGCAGGTAAGTGTAATGAAGGGGGGGGGGGTCGCGGGTGGGGGGGGTCCGCGATTGCGGGGGGCGGGGCTTAGCGTCGGTGGGGGGTAGTAGCGGTGGTCGGTCGGCGCATGTGCGGGCTCTTAGTTGCAGTATTTTTTCCGAAAATACCACGACTAGAGTGCGGATGGGATCCGCAGGGACAGAGCTTTATCGCAAGCTCTGTCCCTGCAAGGGATTTATAGTAAATCCCTGTGATATTGCCTGAATTCGCAATGCGAATTCCCACGGTAATATCACACTACAATCCGCATTCAATATGCGGATTGTAGTAAATAGAGCCCTTAGACAGCCTGCAAAATGTAAGTTAGAAGCTGATTGGTTGGTGATATATATCTCACATCAAGCTTTGATACATATGCCCCACCTATTCATTAAACCTAAAAATTCTCTGGAGATAATTAGCTTTAGAACTCTCATGGAGTTCTAGCTAATTATAGGTGGAATTGATCATTCCACCTCTCCATAAGTATCTATTCCGAAAAGCTGTCATTTTTGCGATGACAGCTTTTCGGGAAATAGATACTTTTCCTGCCTACACTACCTTATCGTATCTGGAAACAGTGCTGCGCATGCGCTGTTACATCTGTAAAATCAGTGCATGCGCAGCACTGCCTACAGATGCGTTAAGTTTCGTACCCCCCCGACCCCCACCCAACCCCCCTCCCCCCCTCCGCTCACTCCCCCCCCCCCCCGACTTACCTGTCCGCGCAGCAGCCTCCGGCTCCGTCCTGCTGGTCGGACATGTGTGCTCCCCAGCAGACCACATGACAGATTAGAAAAAATAAAAAACCTTTTTTTTTTTTGTCTAAACTTTCTTGTGCTCTGCTGGGGAGCACACATGTCCGACCAGCAGGACGGAGCCTGAGGACGGAGCAGAGCGCCGGAGGGACTCGTCGGGGGACCTGCACACGCGGATATAGGTAAGTTTCACCTGCTATTCGCCACCTCACAGTGGCGAATAGTAACTGCATCAAATTCTGAAAATTGATAATTTTCGGAATTTGATGAATACCACAATTTCCACATCCCCATACTAATGTACTAATATACTAATGTACTAATATACTAATGTACTAATATACTAATGTACTAATGTATGGGGAGTGTGGAAATTAACGCAGGGGCTAAGTGGCTACATGAATACCAAAATAACGTTATTTCAGGAAAATGTACTTAAAAACTTTATTTTAGTGTTGATGAATAGGCCCCTTAGTTTGGAATATAAAATAAAAAAAATAGGAAAATACAAATACTTCTAACTGGATTTTGTCAGTAGCTAGATGCCAACCTTAGTTTTGATTATCTTTCACCCATAGAATGACGGCGGTGCCCGGGCACGATGTCACATGTTTGTTGGTCTCGCACTATTAAATGACCATGAAATTGTGATTTAACTTAATCGGATTGCGAAATATTAACGATGAAGTTATACACTGTAGCGTTACAAGATTGGCAGCTTCAGTGATTCATGTTCTGAGGAGGTGAAAAGGGAAATTAATAAGGAATTATAGAAGTTAAAAACGTAATAATTTAGAACAATTATTTAGAAAATTAGGATTGCGTGTAAGAAATGTAGTATTTTCAGCATGAATGACACAGGGGTCTATTCAGCAAGAGTGACGATGTTGCCCAGAATATTATCGGGCAATATCGTCACGAGATTTTACGATAAAATATGGAAGCTATGCAGCAATATTTTGAGCAGGGATGGCGGTTGCGGTAACACGCTGTCCCTGCGATGGCACAGAAGGGATTATCGGGATTCTGAAAACAATCCGTTCTGTGTGTTTCTCTGCACATGCTCAGTCATGCGCTGGGGAACAGTCTCCGTCCTTTCTTGTGGTGACCGCCGACGGGGTAAGTACAGCTCCAGCCTCCCGAAATTGATTGATATGTGTATACAGGCTTTATACATGTATATTTATGTTCTTTTATATTGAAGATTTATATATAAATGTTACATTTAATCACACACACATATACATGTATACAGGCTAGTATAAAGCTTGTATACACCTAGCAATCAATTTCGGGAGGTTTAAAAGGCTCTAGAGTGACTTACCTGCCGCCGATCACCGGGAAGCAGGGACGGAGACTGGACGGGCTTAAAAGATGCTGCAGGGACTTATAGAAAAATTTCCCTCTGCCCCTGCAGCATACTTGCCGACAATCAGCTCCTGCCTTCCGGGAGGGAGCTGATTGTCGGCTAACAGTGGGGGGGGCGGGGCGGTCAATGGGGGCGGAGCCGGGGGCGGGCCAGCCAGAAGGTGGTATATTGGGGGTAGAGCCGGGGCGGAGCCGCACGATCGCGTCATCGTGGCTCCGCCCCTCTTCACAATGTCGTTATTTTCGGTTATACCCCGCTGCGGGGGTTTCTAAACTTTTCAGGGGGGAGGACGGGAGGGTCGGAGGCTTCCGGGAGGCTTGCCTGCCTTTCCAGGGGGCCGGGAGTGGCACCTGAAAATCGGGAGGCTCCCGGCCAAATCGGGAGGGTAGGCAAGCCTGCCCTGCAGTTTTCGGGATATTTAAGTATTTTCCTCATGTAACGCCATTCTGAAATGGCGTTATATAAAGTAAATAATTTTTCGAGTGATTTAACACTTTTTGCTTTGCGGAATAGCAAAAAGAGTTAAAGCCCTGTAGAGATCAATGGCTGATCCCTACAGTGCGGTACACAGCGAGATGGGAATTAGTGGAGAAGATAATTGCGTTATCTTCTCCATTATCTCATTGCTGAATAGGGGATTTACATAAAAAATACGGAAATCATAGTTTCCGTATTTTTTATGTAAAAAAATCAATGCTGAATAGGCCCCACAGTAACGGTTGGTCGACAGTCTAGAGGAAGAGTTTCCAAAAGGTTACCCACAGTGGGTCTGTGTCCAATTGCGGCCATATCTCGCCTTTTTAAGCAACTTAGAGCAGCCACGAACGTTTCGACATACACATCTCAGCCGCTTCTCAGCAACGGCTATGGAAATGAAGTGGGTGACAATGGGGCCTTTGAATGCTAGAGAAGCGCCCTGTGGGCGTGCAGACAGAGTTGTGCGTATGTAAAGTTACCGCCATTTTCATTCGGATTTTCTGCACCACGCTTGGGGTAGGAGTAAGTGGCGTTACTAGTGATGCTGGCTACTCTCTCGGTCAGATGGCTGAGGGTAGTGATGTCACATAGCGGAATCTGGCCCTGATTCAGAGCTGGACGCTCTGACAGAGCGCTCGCTCTGAATCAGGGCCGTCCCTGTTCCTTTTTGGTCCAGACCATCGCGACCATCGGGCTTGCGACGAAACCCTGCGGTAGGGTCTTGGTGACCGCAAGCCCAGGAGTGCTTTTAGCTCTATCAGAGCCAAAAGCACTCCCACTGACATCACTAGTGATGTCAGTGGGGCTGGCCCCAGACGGTAGGCATTCCCATGGAAACGCCTCCGTCTGGGCAGCCAAGCCCCCGGCACGCCCACCAAAGGGGGCGTGCTGTCAATCACCATCAACAGCACGCTCCCTTTGGTGCGAGACCCTTAATGACGGCTTGGCCGTCGTTATTCGGATCTCGCGCATGCACACGACCGTGCCGCCTCCGTCATGCGCATGCGCACTTGGGCACCATCGACCCGCTCAGCGCTCGCGAGCGGGTCAGAATCAGGCCCTCTGTCCCTCCGTCCTGCTTCGGACAGCTTTGTCTATAAAGGACAAAGGTTGAAAGCAATGTCTTGTTCACAGCAGTAAGCGGGTGCACCACATGGACCTGCCATTGATTCAGGTCATTTTAAGACCCTTTGCCCTGTTACAGGCTCGCACTTGTACAGGCTCCTTTGGGGGGTATGAATTTGGCATGTGCAGGGGCGCCAAGAGGGGGGGGGAGCGGGTACAGATTACCCGGGCCCGGGCTTCCTGAGGGGCCCGGCGGGGCCCGGGTCCGGCGCCGCCCCCCCTCGCTCACAGCACCCAGTACACAACGTGTGCTGAGCTGCAGTTGGAGACTGCTCATGGCTGCTGAGCAGCAGCCATGAGCAGTCTCCTATGCCTGTGCGGGGGAGCAATCACACTGATCGCGCCCCCCTGGCTTTGCACCGGGCTGAGAGGGCTCAGAGCACCCCCCTTTGCAGCGCTGCAAAGCTTTTTTTTTTTTTTTCGGCAAGGGGGCGTGGCCACACCTCCCGAGATTAGGCCACGCCCCCCTATTACAGGGCCCACTTGGCTCTTGGCGGCCATGGGCATGTGGCACACAGATACTGGACAGCTTTATTGTTACTTTATGGTTAAGAGTTCAGCTACTGTGAGAAGTTCTCCTCTTACTTTGGCCCCCTCCCTGCAAAGCAACACGGTTTTGACCAACACTCAAAATTGCACAGTTTTCCTGGATTTACTCCCAAATCTATAGGAGGCCTGCGGGTAAATTTACTAAAGTGAGAGTTTTTAGAAGTGGAGGTGTTGCACATAGCGACCAATCAGATTCTACTTAACATTCAACTAACACCTCCTAGAAGATAAAAGCTGAAATCTGATTGGTTGCTATGGGCAACAATTCCACTTCTAAAAACTCTCACTTTAGTAAATACACCCCCCTGGAGTGCATACTGTACCTTCAACTGTCCTGATTTAGGCAGGAAAACCGAACGTCCCAATAATTGGGAGCACTGAGATACAGGAAGGAATATTATGGTTGGATATACTCGGTTCATCCAGAAATTCAGTCCCGTAAGATATATTAATGTGGGTGTGTACATCCAGAGACTGAATTTAAGTATCCTCCGAGGACGATATGAAAGATATTCCCGTGGGGACTCTTGTGTAAATAAATGATGCATCATTTATTTACACAATCAGAAGACGACCAGTCAGACATATAATTTGATGGGGTTGATGGAGAGTTCCCAGGGCACGGAACACAGCCAATCAGCTCAGTGCAGCCTGGACTCCGCACAGCTCACTGGGCACAGCGATTCAGCATACAGGTGACGACGGGCTGAGCACCAAGCCCTGGGCTGTAAGGAGGGAAGCAGGAGAGGTAACTTGAGAGGGATGATGCAGGGACTAGTTGAAGAGTCGGCGGGCTGCGATTCACCTGCTGTATGAGAGCTCCCTGCCTGAAAATACTACCCAGGCCTTAGCTACTGCAAGAAATGGCAGCTCCACGTGGCTCTGCTTGCCAGGTATGATGTGTATTGTTGTTAGCAAGAATAGAGATGAAGACATCCTGCCGGGCCATCTAGAATATGACAAGGGAACGGAGAGCAGCTAAAGGGGGAAGCAGTAGGGAAGCCGGCGGTCGCAATGCTTCCCGCTGCTTAATCCCGGCAAGGTACAAATGACAGGCGTCATTAGACCTACGCCGGGAGCCCGACACTCGGCTTACTGATTGAAGGTAAGCCGGGCGTGGGGAGCAGACAGCCGCGCGGGGGGTGTTAGGTTAGGGGCTCCCGGGGGGGACTTAGGGTTAGGCATACTGATTCCAGCTAAAGTACCCTAGGACCTACAGAAGGATCCACCACCTCACTCTGTGATGACCTCTGCCTTTAATGCTGTTGAACCCATGCAAGAAGTACGTTTACTCATGGGTGGGCATAAACCTTTGTCAGGTTACTTCTGTGCGGTGTGATGGCTTTGTTTTGTTTTAGCATCTACAATGGCTAGCAAACCTTCTGAGAGCATCGAAGAGTAGATCTATAATACAAAAATAACCGTAAATACCATACATATGCCGCTCAGTACATCAGTCATGTCGCCCACTTTCTTTAAGCGATCAGTTAATTTATTAAAAAAGTACAAAAAAACCTGCTGTAAACAATAACAACAACTTCTCAATGATGCTCCTCAGACAGTTACTGTTCTCAGGTTATGATGAATGAGCCATCAGAATGTCTCCTGCTGTGTCCCAACATTCAATGGAGCTTTAAATCAGGTGCTCACTCGGTGCGAAGGGGCAGAAAATCCTGCTGCCCCCACCCCAATTCCAAAACTCAAGCAGTTCTGCCACAACTACCGTGTTTCCCCGATAATAAGACAGTGTCTTATTTTTCTTTTTTGTCAAAAAAACCCCATAGGGCTTATTTTCGGGGTAGGGCTTATTTTAATTAACATTTTTTTTTTTAAAATCTCCCCCTCCCTGTTGAATGCAATCTGAATGCGCGCCATTTCCCCACTTACCTTTACCTTCCTCCATGGTCTTCAGCTCTTGATCCGCGGCTCCTCCGACGTCGACCTCGCCCTTCAGAGTCGCGCCGTGACTACAAAATAAGCTTTATTGAAAGCTTGTTTTGGAGTCTGACTACCGGATCTCACTGTAAGCTGGTGGAGGAGCGGCCCGAGCAGCCTCCTCTAGCTCTATCACTCAGTAAGGGACCGGGTCGGTGGGTGGTAGCAGTGGCGGCTGGGCCTCCTTTCCCCCCTGGTGGCATCCATTTCATGCGGGGGGCCGGAGCAGGGGGCATTTTAGTGTAGGACCGGACAAAATGGGGATTTAGGTAGAGCTTATTTTCGGGGTAGGGCTTATTTTGGACTGAGTTTCAAAAGTAGGGGTAGGGCTTATTTTTGGGGTAGGTCTTATTATCGGGGAAACACGTTATCTCCTCTCTATCAGACCAGCACGTGCAGGGTAGTTTGTTTGCTCATATTAACCTATATACCCTGGGACAAGCGGGACTAACACACAGCTAAATGGTCAAAGAGGCCTTTGGTGTGTAGGTGACATGGAAGACCAGTTGTCACCTTCATGCAAGCTGTGTTTACAACCCAAAAGCAACTCTACAATGGATGCCTACGGCATGTGTACTGTCATCAAAAACCAAACGTTGCCCCTCATCAGGTATGAATATATTATATTATATACACACACTGTTTTATATATATATAATTTTATATATATTTTGTCAAACAGACGCTTGTCCTAGCGTGTTTTTTACCTGAAGAGGAGAGCCACGAGTGCCGTCCATTTATACAGTTTTTATATATATACACACATACACACACATATACACACACACAACACACATACATACTTATATAAAAATAATTTGGGCTGTGAGTGGTGCAAAATCAGTTACTCTGAAGTAGGTGAAAATCTCCTTTAATGACAGAGAGCTAAAACTTATAAGCTGACTTGCTCTTACCATACTGATCATTTAGAGGATTTTTAATTTTTTTAATTTTTTATTATTTTGTGAATAGCAATTGATTATAGCCACACTCTTTAGCCACCCAGAAATGGGTAACTAGACAGCTGTCATGGCCGGGAAAGAAAGTATCACATGTATAAGGACTAAAAAAAAAAAAAAAGACAGGACCTAACAATAAATACACTAGCAGCAGGTAGAGATACTTGAAGATTTTGAACCTGTCTGAAATTAGATGAGATTTCACCGGTTCACACATAGTCACAGAAATCTGTATTTCACAAAGATTTGAATGCGAGTGTGGAAATGTGCAGCTTGCATTCACCGTTGGAGATTGGCCTTTGAACTGCTAGCTGTTCAAGGGTTTTATTAAAAAATTGTTAACATTTACTAATTTAAAGATCAAAAGCGGTTTGTCTTGCATCGGTTTGGCGTGCCGAAATTTAGCTGTAATTCCAATCTACATACATATAGGGACATTCTGCCAAATTAGTTTCCTACTATACTGTGGGCCTGATTCAGAGCCGGACACTCTGACCAGAGCGCTCGCTCTGAATCAGGGCCCTCTTACCTATTCTTGGAGCGTCCATGATGATGGTTGCGATGGTCAAGACCATCGCGACCATCGGGCTTGCGACGAAACCCTGCGGTAGGGTCTCGTTGCCGCAAGCCCTGGAGTGATATTGGCTCTATCAGAGCCAAAATCACTCCCACTGACATCACTAGTGATGTCAGTGGGGCCGGACCCAGACGGTAGGCGTTCCCATGGGAACGCCTACGTCTGGCAGCCACGCCCCTGGCACGCCCACCAAAGGGGGCGTGCTGTCACTCACCATCGACAGCACGCCCCCTTTGGTGCGAGACCCCAAGCGACGGATTCCCCGTCGCTCACCGGGTCTCGCGCATGCGCACGACGGAGCTCCCTCCGTCGTGCGCATGCGCACTTGGGCACCATCGACCCGCTTGCGAGCATACAGCGCTCGCGAGCGGGTCAGAATCAGGCCCTGTGTGCGCTGTAAGAAGCAGTCCTGGGACAATAATTACACTTTGTTATTTTCATCTAATGCATTCATTATATAATAAAAGAATAGCTGATCACTTAAAAAAAAAAATCAAGACAATGATATCCGCTCACAGGTTTTTAGCCAGCAATTTATGGGAACAACTGCATGTACCTTCCATCTATTTCTCATCGTTTGCCCCATAATAAATTGCTTATACCCTTCTTTATATGTATTATATTAATTAAACAAAAATAAAACCTACCTGTTGCCTCCACCATGCCTTCTAAAATGACTACGATTTCGAAGTCTTCGGTTTCCAGTTGTGAACGGGACATTTCCCAGAACGGGCTCTTCTCATTGATTTCATGTGAAATGATTAGTGGGGAGACGAGGAAGAGCCGATCGTCCCCGGTGTCGAAACCAACATTGATGTCCGTCTGATTGAGGGGGATAAACTCTCCTTCCGTGGTCTGCTTGGACTTCATGAGCTTGGCTCTGATTGAGGCTTCGACAATATGGGAACTGCGGAGATCTCCCACACGAAACATTAGACACAATTTCCCATCTCTTAGGGAAATGACGGAATTATTTGAGAACATCAGGGTCTCCGCTCGCTTTTTAGGCTGGCTAATCTTTACAAACATGCAGCCCACCATTAGCGCATTGACAATTGAGCCAAGGATGGCTTGAATTAGAAGTAGGACAATTCCCTCGGGACACTTCTCTGTGATGACCCGGTATCCATAGCCAATGGTAGTTTCCGTTTCAATGGAGAAGAGAAACGCGGAGACAAAGCCGTTGAGATTCTGAACGCAAGGCACCCAGCTTTTGTCCTCCAGGTGTTCCAAATCCCCTCTGATATAAGCGATAAACCACCAGATAAGCCCAAAAAAGAGCCACGTGACCGTATAAACAAGGGTAAAGATGAACAGGCTGAAATGCCACTTGAGGTCCACCAGGGTGGTGAACAGGTCACTAAAGTAGCGGTAAGTCTCTTTCACATTCCCATGATGCACGTTGCACTTTCCATCTTTCTCCATATACCTCTGTCGTGGCTTACGGTGTTCAGAGAAGAGATGGGAACGGTCGGCAGTCAATGCTGGGCATACCCGGGCCTGTTTGGGTAACTTTTTAGGCTCTCTGGGTGTAATGTCAACTTGGAGGTCCTGGTCCATGGAGACCCTCAAGTCTCTTGCCATGATGGGTGTGTAGTTGCTGGGTGAGAAAAAAAACAAAAACAAAAAACACATTAACATTAAGGTTCAGACTCTCAAGAAAGAGGAGAGTGGTTTTATTCATCCTGACAAAACTAAGAAGTGGTGGCTTTGTCCATTAGTTCTTAGGTTTTGGGTACAAGTGTGTAACTTCTCAACTGAACATTTAGTTAATTACCTACCCTTAACCCCTGAATGGGCTCTTTTTGGTATGTCTCCAAGAGGTCAAAATATCTCCAGAGGTGGTAAAAAATTACTACTTGCAATTAATGCGGCAGCCCGAAGTCGATCTTACAAATTTGGATTAACCCTGAATCACCATCTTTGTCACTATTTGAAGCCAAACTCTTATCTATTCTGGATGGAATGGGTGGGAGTGATGATGGAAAGTGACAGGAAAGTGGAACATTTTTGGTGTTTGGGAGAGTTATATTACAACATTATCTAGTGCTGTTAGAGCACAACTTCACGGTTCATTCTCTAATACGGTTCGGTATATGACACGAATGGCAAAAGGTGATCCACCTATTGTCCTCTAATTTTCCAGTCATTGATATAGGGTGGAGGGGGGAGTGAGTGAGTGAGCAGAATTCCCTTTTTTTTTTTATTATTATTTTTGTGTTTTTGATTGTTTTATTTGATTAAATATTGAGATGATGGTGTTATTTATTTGTTATGTCTACTATATATATCCCATACGATAAGATTATCTTTATCTATATGGCTAAATTGTCTTTCAATATTATACGGTAATGTTATATGGATGACGACTCTATTGTAATATCTGGATGTTCGTGATTTATGTGCATCAATTTCATCTTAATGTCATATGTATTTAAATTAGGGATGTGCAGGCTCGGATAGTTTTGAGTTTGCACACCGAGTTCGGATTTTTCCCTCCAAAAAAAACGGAACTCAGAAAGAGGCAAAACGTCATCTTGCATGGACAAACATCATCATTCTTGGACTTTCAAGAATGATGATGTTTGTCCATGCAAGATGACGTTTTGCCTCTTTCTGAGTTCCGTTTTTTTGGAGGGAAAAATCCGAACTCGGCGGGCAAACTCGAACCTATCCGAGCCTGTACATCCCTAATTTAAACTGCTATATTTTGTTGTATAATTATTGCTTCAAAAAATAAAGTTGAAAAAAAAAACAAACTAAGAACTGGACCAAATGAAAAATGAGGAGGAATTTGTGACCTTTCACATAACTTCATTCCAAGCTAAATACAGTGACCTTTCATAAAATATCTGTGTTTTACCTGAACCAGAATCAAATATTATATTAAAGAATCACATTAGGGGGCATATGTATCAAAGCTTGATGTGAGATAAAATTGTGAGATATACAGTCAGGTGCATTGGGACATTGACAGAATTTTCAGATTTTGGCCTCTATTCACCACCACAATGGTATTGAAATGAAACAAACAAGATGTGCTTTAACTGCAGACTTTGTAATTTGTATGACTAAAATCACATTACCGTTCTTTCCGCCACACCACACAAAACATACAAACACACCACAAACAGGGAGGGAGGGTGGGATTTCCAGAAACAAAGAGGCTGAGACTTTGTCTAACAGAGCTAATATACTAGCAAGGCCACACCCCAAGGATCCCTATAGGCTAACACTAATGACTGACACTAACATCAAAAGTCCTTAAAGGTATACTGCTCCCACAACCATGGGGTTTAACCTGGCTCAGTCAGATTGCACCTGCCTTACGCTGTCCTTCCAGGTGTATGATGTTAATTAGCGGAGCAATATGGTCCTTTGGCATCCAAAATGTTTTGTTCCTTTGTACTGAATCCCAGTAGGCAGGAAGCACGCAGAGCTCTGGGTCAGCCCTGGGAATATTAGCACAGGGATATCAGCATTGATGGATTGGTGCAGGAATTGGAAGAAGCAGCCTCTCAATCACTGTGCAACGGATTCATCTACTCAATCTGAGCCTCCACCTTCCTCCCATTATATTTCCGCTAAGGAAACCTAGAGAAGAACTAAATGGGAGAATGTGCTCCTGCCCCCTGGCTTATATCCATAAATCAGTCTTCCTATACGTTGCTTTACATGAAAAAGTAATTATTAGCAGCTTTATGCGTTTTATTACATTTCACATCATATATTATGCCACAGATTAGTATACGAAGGCGGAATAAGCGTGAGTATAACTAAGAATACTATGTTTTTTGCTGTATGGCTGTTGATGACAGCCTTGTTGCTGGGCAGATTATAAGGCTGTCTGGTCAGCTGGTTGGGTGAGCCAATGATATTGCTTGAAGGAGTGGTCAGATGATCAGTATATATTGGGCTGTGTGAGCATGGACAGCCTCTTGGTTCCTGGATCTTTGAAACACTATCAGGCTGAGTAGTTTTTCCCTTTTTCTGTGCATTACCTTTCTATTCCAGTTTAATCCTTGCATCCCCCCCTGGTATATATATTCCCACTAGTGCCTCCCTTTTACATTTATCCCCTTTTCAGGCTGTACTGCCCCCCACCCCTCCCTGCCTTCTTTCCCTGTATAGCCCACTCATGCCATTTCTGCCCCCCCCCCCTCCACCCCCCTGTATTTGGTATTATTGAGCATATGGCACCACTCAGCCCCGGCACCATGCACCCCCCCTCCTCCACCTCCCCCGTGTCTGTAGGTCTCCAGCCCTTCCCGCAGCAGACCACCACTTCACTGCGCCAGCGGGAGCTTCCGCCTTCGCGCCTCCCGCTGGCGCCTTTTGGTTCTCCCTCTAGCCCCCTTTTCCTTCACCCCCCCTGCGGGGGTGTGCGCTCCTGCACCTTCCGTCAGCTTCCTGCCCCGGCAACACAAGCACTTTTGCACCAGCGGGAGCTCCCGCTTCCGCGCCTCCCGCTGGCGTGCCGGTCACTGCCCTCCGGTCCCCATTTCACCTTCCCCGCCGGTGGGGGTGAGCTCCTCCCGCCGGTGCCCAGTCCCTGGCGGCACTTGTTACTCTCTGCGCCAGCGGGGGGTCCCATCTCCGCGTCTCCCGCTGGCGTTTCCTGGCTGCCCTCCAGCCTTCACTTCACTTGCGGGGGTTACCGCTCCCGCGCCGCCCGCCGGTTTTCCGGCCACACCGCCGCGAGTGCGGCCCCGCACTCCCCTTCCTACCCCCCCGCGCCGGGTCCACCGCGCTGGGGGGGTGTCACTTTGTTTGTCAGCTGCTATAAATTTTCCCTGCCCGCGCGGCAGGCCCGGCGGCCATTTCCCATGGTGGCCATTTTGGGTCCCACCTTGGTAGTGGGATCTCAGCCCAGCATCCATTTTTTTTTTTTTTCCCGAGCTGGCTTTGCAGCTTCAGCCCACATATGCCCTCTGCCTGCCCCTGCCTTTCTACCTCCTCTTGCCCTCTGCCCCTGCTTCCCCGCACCTCCTTTCTTCGTTTTTCTGCTCCCCCATTTCCCCACCCCCCGGCCGCAGGTTCATTGTTTCCCTTGCTTTACCCCCCCCCCCCAATTGGTCTTATTATCTCTGCCCCTCCTTACTCTGGCTATCTTTCTTTGCCCCTTCATCCATGCCTCCTTATAATATTTTCCTAGTATGGCTCCCCGCCTCTCCTATGTCTCTGCTTCCTGTACCCCATCTTCCTCTCTACCCATTATCCTTCCACCCCTGTGGGTCCCATGCACCCTCCCTGCCTTCACATCTGTCACCCCCTCCACCCCCGTGCTTGCACCCGCCTTCTCCTGCTCACCTTTCTCCTTTAGTTACAGGTCGGCCTGGCTCTGTTGGCTCCTCAAGTTGAAGCTGAAGTTCATGCAGCTGCTGTTCCATTGCGGTGGCTAGTGATCCCGTGCGTTTTGAGATTTTTATGTCGGTCGACATGGTGCCTCCGCTGCGTTAAAACATCGAAGATGGCGCCTCGCAGAAGCATTGTAGAGGAGGTTCTGGGTCCACCTGGTGCTGGCGAGTATGATTGTGTCACAAATTTTGTTATGATTCCATTTTTGTTTCTCATCTACCGTTTGCTCGCCCGCGTAAGATTGACAGGAGGGTTGCGCAGCGGTTAGTCAAGGGGTTTAGGCGATAATTACAGGGTGGTTTATGATGCAGTTATAGGGGTTAGGAAACAAGGGTACTGTACATTGTGTCAATTCAGCTTTTGCTGTGCGCTTTGCGCAGCAGCGAATAAGGATCCTCAGAAGTTAATTTGCTGATTTTTCTTGTTCAGAATCAGACAACATGGGCGAGTGTCGCAATTTTTGTGAATATAATGGATTGGATCATGCTCCCCTTTGCCATGGGCTATTTGGCGGACAGGGTGCATGGGTGGATTTATTATACATCTGTGTTGTAGTTACATGTATGTCTAGTCCAGAAATTTGGTATGGGGTGTTTTTTATGCCCAATGCGGGTGGAACCATGACGGTAGGGCAGTTATGCCTTTTGGGTGCAAAAGGTGTTTCAATTTGTTTATAGGTTACGCAGCAGCGTCAACCCTCCTTGGTCACTGGCTGCCTCGCTTTACCTTTTCTAAGCGGGTGTAATAATGGTTTATAAGGCATTTGTTTTGCCGGTTATGACCACCTATGTTTTGGAGGTTGGGTTTTCGTTTGCCCTCATGCCGCACCTGCGGGGGTAACGCCTATCAGGGTATAGCCTAGGTGTATAGGATTGTTTACCTCCTGACTAAGGGGTAGCTCCAAGGGAGCTAGTTAGGCTCAGTTGACATTTTTTGTTTGGTTTCTTTTCTCTGTGGTTATAGCCCCACGCAGGTTGTGGGTTAGTTTCGGTTTGTGCAGCATGCATCCTATACATGGTAGTATCCTATACATTGTGTAGTTCCGTTATTCTACCATCCCCGTTGGTTCCTCATAGCAGTTTCCACATTTTATGAGTTTTAGTTCGCAGTCTTGTTATGTTGACTTTCTGGTTACGTTTATTCTGGGTCAATTTTTTGGTTTGTTGTCTTGCACTCGTAGGACGGGCAATGCATGGGGTTTCAGTGGTGTTCAGTTGAATTAGCAATGATTGCTTGCCTTCGGGCGGTGCAGTTTCCGACACCTAGATCGAGAAATCCAATTTTTCTTACTTTTGTATGTTCAGGCCGGCACTGACCAGGTCGGTGTAGCACATCGCCTGGACTGATTTCTCTTCATGGGTGCAGGAAGGAGTGACGTCTGTTTGGACCTCCTCTTTTGGCACAGTCAACTTTTTCCATGTTTTGGGGGTTCCAGTTGCGCTTGATATGAATGTAGGTTTTGTGTCCAGTTTGTCTGTTGGTGATGGAGATAGCAGGTTATGGTTGTTTGATAGGTTTTTGTAGCATAGTGGGAAATGGACCGCATATCACACTAGACATTTAAGGTTTTGATTCTCAGTAGAAACACTATAAAAAAAAAAAAAAAAAAAAACAAATTTAAATGACTGGTATTGTAAGTTGTTTGCTTAAAGGCGGCTTGTTTAAAGGTTTACGCAGTTTGAGCGGGCACTTCATTGTTGGGTCAGGTTTCTGGTTCAATTTATCGGTGAACTAATTTTGTGCTTCAGTGGCAATGAGTTTTTGCTGCAGTTTTTTACCAGTTCGGCTGGCTGGCCGGGTATTTTGAGCTTTCAGTTAGAGGAAAATTTTTCTGGGTAGTTTATTACGATGCAGGTCTTATGAGTAATGTTGCTGTTGGAGCCGTTCCCAATTTTCATGGCCATATAGGCTGGTCAGTGCGACTGAGGATTAATTCTTTTCTAATCTACAGAATTGGGTGTAGCTCATGCCATCTACATCTGAAACTCGTTCTTTTTGCGTTCCCTTTGTCATTTATTTTTGTGCGTTTAGGTACAGAATATTATATTTCGTCATGTAAATTGCGCTTCGGTCTCTAGTTCCAATTATACCATGGACGTAACCGTCTGCCTGGCAATTTTTGGCGAGATTATGGGCTAAGCCATCTACGGAGGGTGAGTTTTTACAATATTTGCTTTACTTCATAGTTTAAAACCATTCGTAGCAGGGTGGGTCCAAAGCCTCTGCGGTGGCGGCGCCAACGGGTATCTCATCTATAGTAATCTTAAAGGTATACATGTACATACCCAGTCATTTATTACATGTTGGGTTCATTGGGTTCCCCGTTCACAGCGTCTCCCGGAGGCCTTTTTTATGTGCAGTTTTTATGCGTTGCTTGTGGTTACGGGTCAGGTGGCTTCTCACGGGTGTTAGGCCTCGTTTTTACATTTTACTTTACAGCTGCAATTTTGGAGTGTTTAGTTTCATCAGAGATTTTGTTTCAAGATATTGTTTTCCGGAGATCAGTGATGCTTTGCAATTTTTCATGGGGCAGTAGAGACCATACAGGTGGGGGTGGATAGTTTCCTTTTCTCAACATCCAGAGGTTAATTTGCCCGGTACGCCTTGTGGTGCATTATAGATGTGGTGCCCTGCTAGTTGAGCACAAAGATGGTTTACATTCCAATCTTATCCTGCATACTACAGTTCAATTGGAATACGAGGTTGGTTTACAGGCCCAATCTTATCCTGCGTACCACATTTTAGTTCTCTGATGTTTTTGGGCAAAGTTTTGATTGGGGCAGTTTCTTTGCTTCAGTTTCTAGTACTCATTTTCTTCAAATTGGCGCAGCGATTGCGGGGACATTCCCTGCAGAGTTTAGGGTGTGCAAACGGCTGCCTAGGAGACATGTGCAGTTGTGACTAGAGCTAGTTGCGCACCTGGCACCAACCTGAAACATTGTTTACCAACCAATCGTTGGTAAACAATGAACGGTTGGTGAATGGCTAGCCTTCAACAATTGTGGGGTGGTGAAGGGATTTTTTAATTTTTCCTCCCGGGAGCCTTGATCTGGCCCAATTTGGTTCACGGGTAGGTTTTTTAGTTTTTCCCCTTCACTCGGGTTACTTGTTTTCCCCTCTTATGCATCCCTGCTAGTTAGTTGCTATGTGTTTTCTTAAAGTTGTGTCGGGATGGTTTGGGTTTGGTGCGATACTCAGGGTACGGAACTTTGTTGCTCACTGGGTTTGCAGCAGTTGATAGTTTGGGTTGTGAATGATGTGCGCGGTTTAGGTGTAGAATTTCGTGCTTGATTTTCTTGTGTCCTCGGTGACTAAATAGGATGTGTCTGACTAGGAGGTGTTGCCTGTCAGGAGCAACGATGTGCGTCAGTGGAAAGGTATGGAGTGATCGTTCGTGGTGAGGGTTTTTCGTTGGGTTTAAGGCCAAATTGGAGGATGTGTGATCTGTATGGTGCATAGTTTGACTGGAGAGTGATGTATAAGCATGATGCTTTAGACAGGACAAGGAAGAAGGTGAATGTGTCAGAAGCCTGTTATGCGGTGTCACTGGGTGGCTTGGTTGTGAGTCATAGCTTTTAGTTGGAGATTTAACTCGGTATTTTTCAATCCTGATTGAGGGCATCTTGATGACTTGGATTCAGTTTCCTTATTTAGGAATTCTTGTTTTGGGCTAGGTCGTGTTGGGTGGCGGGCCAGTTTCCTTTGGAGTCTGGCTTTGGCGGGAGTACGCTGCAGCTCAGTGGCTTTATGTGGCGTAAGATACGTTGTGGGGGCACTTGCCCTCGATGAACCTGGCGAATTTGTCCTGCTCCGCACGGGGGGACCCGGGCGCTTTTTGGTACGGAAGCGCCTCAGATTGGCCCAGGAGGGAAGTGGGACCCTCGCAGCGTTAGTGCGTCTAGAGGGGGGACGTGTCAGTCGTTCCCCGAGTATTTGAGCAAAGAAAAAGCTAGAACTGAGTCTGCAGCGTCTCTTTGCCACCCTGGTTAGGTTAATTCATTATAAATAAAAGCTGTGACCTTTTTTAGCCAAGCTCTGGTTGTCTGTCGTTATTTATTAGTTTAAGTTAAGTAAGCTATACAAGGTTGTTAAGGGTTAGAAGCAATAGACCAATGTATTTCTTAGGGGCTTTCATTTGGTGACATAGTAAAATGCATATGTTTTTATTTTAGGTACATTTACAAAAAAATAAATAAACATCCCCATAAATATTTTCATAACTACTAGGAAAACCACAGAAAGTTAAAAAAAAAAAAAAAAAGTTTTCCCGATTATATGAAATATCTATACATTATGTAAGGTACAGTATAATGGAGATATAGGCCCTAGAAATGAGGTCGCCTCTGGTACTTCCTATTGTCAGCGCTGACAGATTAAGTGTACAGTGTAACTGACAGCAGATGACGTATCAGCCACTTATCTATCAGCTAAGCACAGCATTCACTGTGAACACTGTACAGGTGTCCTATGGCAAGAATGTGGCCTTAAGTAACAGGTCCTGGAATAAGACAATGGATACAAGACATAGGGGTCTATTTACTAAGCAGTGTTAGGAGACAGAGTGAAAAGTCATAAGAAAGTGATAAGGTACCAGCCAATCAGCTCCTAACTGTCATCTCACAGGCTGTTTGAAAAATGACAGTTGGGAGCTGATTGGCTGGCACCTTATCACTTTCTTATCACTTTTCACTCTGTCTCCCAACACTGCTTAGTAAATAGACCCCATAGGGCCATATTTAATTAACCGTGATAAGCAGTTTTCAGCTAAAAGTTTTCGCTGGTGATGTCATTTTGCCAGGCGAAAACTTATCGCCATATTCCATTCCAAAGACTTTTCGCCAGTGCAGAAAGTCAATGCATTAGATTCGCCTACGAAAGCTGTTGGAAAAAAGTGCAGAATTGGGGTTTTGTGGTGCAAACTTGCAGGAACCACCCTGCACCCTTGGGACAGCCCTCCAAAGGTAAACGTTGTCAAAAAAAGTTTTAAAAAATTTAACACACCAGACAAATGACCTTGAAAAGGGGGCGAAAAACTACAAACTTAAAAACTAGCAAAATAGACTCCAGGGGGGTCCCCAAGTATGTCCCAGGTGTTTTTAAGATTGCTGGTGTTTGCAGCAGGTGGTTTTTTTTTTAAGTTTTTTAAAACGTCACATTAACAACTTAGAAATATGCTAGCACCCATTTTCATGTACCCCAAATTTGCTGGGACTAATTATTTTGATGAAAAAATATTGCTAAATGCCCTTCTTCACCACTAATGTAAAGACGCTAAAAACAAGCTTTTGGAGAAACCCCCCCCCCCAGATTACCTGTATTAGGGGTGCAAGAACACCCCTATAGTGATCCCCTATGATAGTGCATCTTTTCGGGGGTGAGTGTTTTCCCCATTTTTGACAGGACTTTTCGCAGGTTCCGAATTCGCCGGGTGCCGTTTTTGCAGCTTTCTAATTGAATACGGGGATAAGCGGTGATACGCCCGAAACTTTTTCGCATGCAAAACCAACGATGACGGCGAAAAGTCCAGCACGCGAAAGTCTGGAACTTTTCGCACCTAACTGAATACAGGCCTTAGACGGAGACCAGTGCCCACAGATACAGCAGCCTAAGGATCCTTTGGTGAGGTAGTGTCACCAGAAAACAAAAAGATCACCAAATGGATCTTCGGGCACTAGTGGCTAGCCGGGTCTCGCGCATGCGCACATCGTAGCTGGCTCCGGCGTGCGCATGCGCAGTGGCCAAACATCGACCTGCTCGCGAGCGCATAGCGCTTGCGAGCGGGTCTGAATCAGACCCTCTGTCCAGTCTCCGTCCCTGTGACCGCCGAGGGTAAGTACATCTCCAGTCTGTCAGACCTAACTGATTGACATGTGTACACAGGTTTTATATTAGTCTGTATACATGTATATTTATGTGCTATTATAGTTAACATTTATATATAAATAAAATATTGCTAAATGCCATTCTTCACCATTAATGTAAAAATTATTTAAGATTATTAAGATCATTCACCGGATTTCCCTATTCGGACCAATCGTACTCTCCTCCAGTCATCAAATACCCAATGCATAGCACATGCTCCTACATCAGAGCTATAAGTCACAGACACTGTAAGACTCATCACTTACCGATCCTACACACAGGTGAATGAAATGTACAAAGCTCCAGATCATGATGTTACATATTTAAATGATCACACTATTTTACTTCACAACTATATGGAATACAGTAGGAATAATGAGACATACTGAGGAAATGAATACCATGAGTCAGGTGAAATCAGAGAGGTTACATATCATATATTTCCTTTACACATACTATGAACATGTTGTACAGAAATCTTCATCATCATAAGTGATTAGAAACACACACTTCTCAGCTAATACTATACAGGAAACGCATGAATAAGACAGTAAAAAGAATGAGTATATGAGTTCTCTTAGCCATATAGAGGAGGGGTGTTGGGTGCTTATATGGGTGCCCAATACGGACCTCTTCACAGAGTTACAGTTTATTGAAAGAGAAGACTCTTTTCCCAGATACCCTGTCTGTGCCAAACCGCAAAACACTGGCACAGGCAGCACAGAACCGAGCATACTAGAAAGGAACTAAGTAACAAAGTAGCTACGTAGAAGAAACAAATCACTGAAGACCTTACCCAGACTGAGATCAGCTTCCTCGCTTGTATTCAGGAGATTCCTAGCCCGTCCCGCCAGCTCGCTGGCATGGATACCATTCACACACAACCAGACAATAAGTCAGTGAATGGAATAATCTGCAGGATGGAGATGTGTGACAGTCAGGCTCTTCCTCTTTGTGACACCACCGGTCTCCACATTCCCATCTCCTCTGCCACCAGCAGTCTGATTAACCCTGTCACTCCCCAATCCGCAACCAGGAACACGGTGAGGGTAAAGGGGTGGAGTGTGGAAGATGGGAGCAATAGATGGGGATTCCCAGGTCCTTTAGACATGTCATTTCTCTAAATGAGAGATAGTGGAGATGGGGAGAGGGACACACACGTTAATGCAGGGAGGAATGTAATTGCTGTTGCATTGTGTGCATGGAACTAAATACATACAGTCAGGTCCATAAATATTGGGACATTGACAGAATTTTCAGATTTTGGCCTCTATTCACTACCACAATGGTTTTGAAATGAAACAAACAAGATGTGCTTTAACTGCAGACTTTCAGATTTAATTTGAGGGTAATTACATCCAAATCGGGTGAACGGTGTAGGAATTACAACGGTTTCTATATGTGCCTCCCACTTTTTAAGGGGCCAAAAGTAATGGGACTATCAACTCAAAAGCTATTTCATGGACAGGTGTGGGCTATTCCCTCATTATTTCATTATCAATTAAGCAGGTAAAAGGTCTGAAGTTGATTCTAGGTGTGACATTTGCATTTGGAATCAGTTGCTGTCAACTCTCAATATGAGATCCAAAGAGCTGTCACTATCAGTGAAGCAAGCCATCATTAGGCTGAAAAATCAAAACAAACCCATCAGAGAGATAGCAAAAAAACATTAGGTGTGGCCAAATCAACTGTTTGGAACATTCTTAAAAAGAAAGAACGCACCGGAGAGCTCAGCAACACCAAAAGACCCGGAAGACCACGGAAAACAACTGTGGTGGATGACAGAAGAACTATTTCCCTGGTGAAGAAAAACCCCTTCACAACAGTTGGCCAAATCAAGAACACTCTCCAGGAGGTAGATGTATATGTGTCAAAGTCAACAATCAAGAGAAGACTTCACAAGAGTGAATATAGAGGGTTCACCACAAGATGCAAACCATTGGTGAGCCACAAAAACAGGAAGACCAGATTAGAGTTTGCCAAACAACATCTAAAAAAGCCATTACAGTTCTGGAACAACATCCTATTAACAGATGAGACAAAGATCAACTTGTACCCGAGTGATGGGAAGAGAAGTGAAGAGAAGGAACAGCTCATGATCCAAAACATACCACCTCATAAGTGAAGCATGGTGGTGGTAGTGTCATGGCGTGGGCATGTATGGCTGCCAATGGAACTGGTTCCCTTGTATTTATTGATGACGTGACTGCTTACAAAAGCAGCAGAATGAATTCTGAAGTGTTTCGGGCAATATTATATGCTCATATTCAGTCAAATGCTTCAGAACTCATTGGACAGCGCTTCACAGTGCAGTTGGACAATGACCCGAAGTATACTGCAAAATCAACCAAAGAGTTTTTAAAGGCTAAAAAGTGGAATGTTATGCAATGGCCAAGTCAATCCCCTGACCTGAATTCGATGGAGCATGCATTTCACTTGATGAAGACAAAACTGAAGGGAAAATGCCCCAAGAACAAGCAGGAACTGAAGACATTTGCAGTAGAGGCCTGGCAGAGCATCACCAGGGATAAAACCCAGCGTCTGGTGATGTCTATGCGTTCCAGACTTCAGGCTGTAATTGCCTGCAAAGGATTTGCAACAAAGTATTAAAAAGTGAAAGTTAGATTTAGGATTGTTTAGTTTGTCCCATTACTATTGGCCCCTTAAAAAGTGGGAGGCACATATAGAAACCATTGTAATTCCTACACCGTTCACCTGATTTGGATGTAATTACCCTCAAATTAAATCTGAAAGTCTGCAGTTAAATCACATCTTGTTTGTTTAATTTCAAAGCCATTGTGGTGGTAAATAGAGGCCAAAATATGAAAATTCTGTCAATGTCCCAATGTTTATGGACCTGATTGTATATGTAGCATTTAGTATGCAAAACCCTTTATTTGTTATGTACCATCCCTATCCATGCTGCAAAAGATCCATCCGAGAAAGGGGCAGAACTATGGGAGACAATGGCGCCTGCCGCCGGGCTCCAGAACTGAAGGGGCACCTCCTCCATTGTCCACAACATATTCACCCCACTTAGGGCTGTAGCTATGTACCCGGAGTGTACTGTCCCGGCCGCCCAATACATGGCACCTCTTCCCAGCACCTGAGAAGCCACCATACACTAGTGGAGAGCTCCATGTCAGACCATCAGCTGCCGCCTCCATCTATCTATAGCCTGTCTGCATGCGAATAGTTACATTACAGTGTCAGCAGCTGTGACGTGGGGGGGGGGGGGGTTAACAAATTATAACTGGTCTCCGGGCGTCTGGGATGAACTTACACCACTGATCCGAGAACAGGACTATTTACAAGTACAAAATCCTACATAGCCCCCCAATCCCGTCAACACAGCCTCGCTGATCTACAAGAGAACTCCCCATTACAGCCCAGTTACGCCAACTCAGCGCTGAGTGTGCCTGCGATGAGTGGGACGCTGCATCTCCCGTACTCGCATATGCTTGGTTCTACAGTGTGCACAGAGCAAAAATATGCAAAAAAGAAAAAAACGCTCAACATACAGAGAGAGAACTGCGCACGCAGGCTGCGTGTATTAGGTGTATATGAAACATGTTTATATTTGAGCCCCTTTCACAAGATATTTCATTATGGTAAGCCTATATTCCAAAATACGGAATATTCCGATTTCCAACACACCCCTGGTCCCAAGCATTTTGGATATGGGAGACTCAACCTGTGTGCATGTTTCCAGGTGTATCTTTTGCACCTAGTATATGGCTGGAGCAGGTGCGTGCAGTATACGATGGTTAGTATGAAACCAAGCGTACCGCAAGATGCAGGTCAATATGTACATACAGGACATCTGGGAGATAACAGAAGATACTAGATAACGCAACACACAGAGAGAGAACAGAGTGCACAGGACCTGATTTATAGGTACTGTCATTTCACCGCCACTGCGCAAAACTATGCAAGAGCCGTCGTAAGTAAAAAGACCCCCCACCGCCGGCTTCTCTGAAGATGCAGCGCCAGCTCAACTGCGTAACCCTCAGGAACCTCATGATGTCTGGCAAAAGCACTCTGCTGGGGCCGAGGCCAGTGAAGCTACGGCACCCCCAGAAAATAGCGGTGACACTCCTGTTTTCTGGAACCCTACCCAAATTTCAGCAGCATGTCAATCATGCTGCGGCGTTTGGGGCACTGCGACCGATGTCGCAGGACTAAGGACCTCATTCAGAGTCGGTCGAAGCGGCCGCACGGTCGTACGCGAAAAGGGGCCATATATGCAAATTATTCCTTCGCAAGTTGCGTCCCTAAGTTCGTATCGGTAGTTGGCCGACCAAGGGGAGGAAGCGGTCGGAAGACAAAAAAATACGCCCCCTTCTCGTATGCATTGCACGTCATCTCCGGGCATATAAGGATTAATCGAGACCATCGGGAACCATCGAAACTGGTCGTAGAGCTTAAGGTTGACCATACACTCTCTTAAGCTCTACGATCATGTCAGTGTAAAAACCTCCCGTGTCACATGTGCCATGACGCTACTTTGTTAATTATGCACTCCCATAAACCGTATGCACTCCCATAAAATGCCGTTCGCATAATTAGGCACGCCTGCGTTCGGATCTCCACTCCCCCGTTTTCAAGCACCTTCCCCTGTTACCACCCACAAATGCCTCATTCTGTCACTCAAACTACCGACTTGGCTGTGTTCAAGGCGAGAGAAATTTCTGATCGTATCGGCTAGTTTGCACACGCGCATTGCGAACTGTACGCATGCGCAGTATAGCGAACATCGGTGGCGTACGACCGTGCGGCCGCTTCGACCGATTCTGAATAAGGTCCTAAATCTGCACAAGCGCAGATCATTAAACATTAGAGATTTACGTCAATAACACATTAACGTAACTCTCTGAATGAGAGAGAGAGAGAGAGAGAGAGAGATAGAGAGAGAGAGAGAGAACGAGAGAAATCACAGCGAAAAAAGAAGACACAGAAGAGCAAAGAGAAATAACAGAGAGAGAAACAGAGGGGCCTATTCATCAAGACTAAAAGTTTTTAAGGACATTTTCCTTAGTTGCCACTATTTTAGTATTCATAAAGACACTTAACACAGGAGATTTCACCGATATCCGCCTGCATTCATTTCCACAGTCCCCATACATTAGTACATTACTATGGGGATATGGAAATTATGCTATTCATCAAATTCATCTGACACTGTATTCTGCCGGGAGAACACAGTGTCCGAGCAGCAGTCAGAGCCGGAGGTGGCTGCAGCAGGCAGGTAAGTCGGGGACAGGGAGGTGAGCGGAGGAGTCAAGGGGTGGGTCGAGGGGGATACACAATTACCGCAGCTGTAGGCAGTTTTACGGATGTAACAGCGCATGCGCAGCACAGATGACAGCTGCTGTAAGGTAGCGTAGATAGGGAAAACTATCTCTTTCCCAAAAAGCGGTCATCACAAAAATAGATCGTTATGGGGAGGAGGAATGATGAATCCTCCAGTAATTAGGTAGAACTCCATGCCAGCTCTAAACCTAATTACCTCCAGAGAATTTTTAGTTTTGATGAATAGGCCCCAGAGACAGAGAGAAAAGGAAACCAGAGGGACAGCAGAGAACAGAGGGCCTGATTCAGACAAGTGCTATGCACAAGCAAACGAGTCGATGGCCGGGCAGTGCGCACACACGCCGCATGCGTAACCCCCGGAGTGAGTGAAAAGAAGTTCTGTAGGCGGGGAGGGGGGGGGGGGGGGGCTGGCCAAACTGAGGCGTTCCCGAAGGAACACCTGCCGTTTGAGGGCAGCCCCACTGACATCACCAGTGATGTCAGCAGTTGAGCTTCCTGCTCTATTAGAGACGGAAGCTCACTGGGGCTGGCGGGAACGAGACCCTACCACAAGGGTCTCGTCGCATGCCCGATGGTCGCGACCATGACCTGGCCGCTCGCAAAAGCTGTGGGTGGTCACCCACAGCTTAGCAAGCGGCCAGGAGGCTGGATTAAAAAAAAAAAAAAAAATCAGGCCGCCCAGATTCAGAGCGAGCGCTCACAAAGAGCGTCCGGCTCTGAATCAGAGAGAGCAGAGGACACACACACAGAGAAGAGAACAGAGAAAGAACAGAAAACAGAGAGCAAACAGAGATATATAGAGGGAGAACATGTATGCAGAGAACATTTATAGCAAATGAGAAGAAATAAGAGGGAGAACAGAGAAATAAAAGCGAAAACAGAGAAGAGAAAGAGAGTCCATAGATTTAAAAAAAAAAACAAAAAAAAAAAAACAGTCATACAAAGGACAAAAGAAACTGGTGTCTATAACTATATATGTAGAAAAAAAATAAAAAATTTCCAAAAATCTGTGTTTTTGCCGGAAATAAATTCTAATGGTGCCTACACACTAGATGTTATTTTACACGATTCGCATCGGAACGACAAATCGTATAAAACATGTGCAAATCGTGAGTGTCCTCCCATGATGCCAATGTGCGTACCCGCTGGTCGTACATCGCATCTTCAGAACTTGCCTACTGCAGGCAAGATCTGCCAATCTCATACACAATGTTGGGCATTAGATAGATTTTATACACAATAGATCTTAAGTCAGATTAGACACTTTTTAGCACCATATCGTGTCCTGGAGTGCCGGGGAGACTTCAAGGGAAATCGCTCACGATATGTCATTGTGAGCACATCGTCTAGTGTGTAGGCACCTTTAGATAGGGAGAAGCTCTAACAAAGATCGTGGTGTCCCACCGCAATCCTTTAGCTGACACGAAAAGCAGGAAATATTCAATAATAATAAAAAAGGGACCAGTGAGGGAACCAAAAGAGATGGAGAACAAGAGAGAGGTGGAAGAGAGAACACAGAGAGAGCACACGAGTGAGAGGAGTGGGATGAGAGTGAGCATAGAGAGGGGGGAGGAGGATAAAGAACGCAAGAAAAGATATTAAAGAGAGAGCAGAGCACGAGAAAAGGCCGTGGAGAGACTTGAGTGTGGAGAGACCAGAGAGCTCAGAGGGAGAGAAAGAGAGCTCAGAGGGAGGGAGAGAGAGAGAGAGAGAGAGAGACGAGAGCGAGGGGGGGAGAGAGAGAGAGAGCAGAGAGCTCAGAGGGAGAGAGAGAGCAGAGAGCTCAGAGGGAGAGAGAGAGCAGAGAGCTCAGAGGGAGAGAGAGAGCAGAGAGCTCAGAGGGAGAGAGAGAGCTCAGAGGGAGAGAGAGCAGAGAGCTCAGAGGGAGAGAGAGCAGAGAGCTAAGTGGGAGGGAGAGAGAGCTCAGAGGGAGAGAGAGCAGAGAGCTCAGTGGGAGGGAGAGAGAGCTCAGAGGGAGAGAGAGAGCTCAGAGGGAGAGAGAGAGCTCAGAGGGAGAGAGAGAGGGAGAGAAAGAGCTCAGAGGGAGAGAAAGAGAGAGCAGAGAGCTCAGAGGGAGAGAAAGAGAGAGCAGAGAGCTCAGAGGGAGAGAAAGAGAGAGCAGAGAGCTCAGAGGGAGAGAAAGAGAGAGCAGAGAGCTCAGAGGGAGAGAAAGAGAGAGCAGAGAGCTCAGAGGGAGAGAAAGAGAGAGCAGAGAGCTCAGAGGGAGAGAAGGAGAGAGCAGAAAGCTCAGAGGGAGAGAAAGAGAGCAGAGAGCTCAGAGGGAGAGAAAGAGAGCAGAGAGCTCAGAGGGAGAGCAGAGAGCTTAAAGGGGGAGAGAGAGCAGAGAGCTCAGAGATAGAGAGAGAGAGAGCAGAGAGCGAGGGGGGGAGAGAGAGAGAGAGCAGAGAGCTCAGAGGGAGAGAGAGAGAGCAGAGAGCTCAGAGAGAGAGAGAGAGAGCTCAGAGATAGAGAGAGAGAGAGCAGAGAGCTCAGAGATAGAGAGAGAGAGCAGAGAGCTCAGAGATAGAGAGAGAGAGAGCAGAGAGCGAGGGGGGGAGAGAGAGAGAGAGCAGAGAGCGAGGGGGGGAGAGAGAGAGAGAGCAGAGAGCTCAGAGGGAGAGAGAGAGAGCAGAGAGCTCAGAGAGAGAGAGAGAGAGCTCAGAGATAGAGAGAGAGAGAGAGCAGAGAGCTCAGAGATAGAGAGAGAGAGAGCAGAGAGCTCAGAGATAGAGAGAGAGAGAGCAGAGAGCGAGGGGGGGAGAGAGAGAGAGAGCAAAGAGCGAGGGGGGGAGAGAGAGAGAGAGCAGAGAGCGAGGGGGGGAGAGAGAGAGAGAGCAGAGAGCGAGGGGGGGAGAGAGAGAGAGAGCAGAGAGCTCAGAGGGAGAGAGAGAGCAGAGAGCTCAGAGGGAGAGAGAGAGCAGAGAGCTCAGAGGGAGAGAGAGAGAGAGCAGAGAGCTCAGAGAGAGAGAGAGGGAGCTCAGAGAGAGAGAGAGAGAGAGAGAGAGAGAGCAGAAAGCTCAGAGGGAGAGAAAGAGAGCAGAGAGCTCAGAGGGAGAGAAAGAGAGCAGAGAGCTCAGAGGGAGAGCAGAGAGCTTAGAGGGAGAGGGAACAGAGCTCAGAAAGAACTCAGAAGAAGAGAGAGAGCACAGAGAGGCATAGTGAAGAGAACTAATCGAGAGAGAGAGCTCAGAGGGAGAGAGAGAGAGAGCAGAGAGAGCAAAAAGCTCAGAGGGAGAGAGAGAGCAGAGCTCAGAGGGAGAGAGAGAGAGAGCAGAGAGCTCAGAGAGAGAGACAGAGCAGAGAGCTCAGAGGGGGAGAGAGAGAGAGCAGAGAGCTCAGAGAGAGAGAGAGAGCTCAGAGATAGAGAGAGAGAGAGCAGAGAGCTCAGAGATAGTGAGAGAGAGAGCAGAGAGCTCAGAGATAGAGAGAGAGGGAGCTCAGAGAGAGAGCAGAGAGAGAGAGAGAGAGAGAGCAGAGAGCTCAGAGGGAGAGAGAGAGAGCAGAGAGCTCAGAGAGAGAGAGAGAGAGAGAGCTCAGAGATAGAGAGAGAGAGAGAGCAGAGAGCGAGGGGGGGAGAGAGAGAGAGAGCAGAGAGCTCAGAGGGAGAGAGAGAGAGCAGAGAGCTCAGAGAGAGAGAGAGAGAGCTCAGAGATAGAGAGAGAGAGAGAGCAGAGAGCTCAGAGATAGAGAGAGAGAGAGCAGAGAGCTCAGAGATAGAGAGAGAGAGAGCAGAGAGCGAGGGGGGGAGAGAGAGAGAGAGCAAAGAGCGAGGGGGGGAGAGAGAGAGAGAGCAGAGAGCGAGGGGGGGAGAGAGAGAGAGAGCAGAGAGCGAGGGGGGGAGAGAGAGAGAGAGCAGAGAGCTCAGAGGGAGAGAGAGAGCAGAGAGCTCAGAGGGAGAGAGAGAGCAGAGAGCTCAGAGGGAGAGAGAGAGAGAGCAGAGAGCTCAGAGAGAGAGAGAGGGAGCTCAGAGAGAGAGAGAGAGAGAGAGAGAGAGAGCAGAAAGCTCAGAGGGAGAGAAAGAGAGCAGAGAGCTCAGAGGGAGAGAAAGAGAGCAGAGAGCTCAGAGGGAGAGCAGAGAGCTTAGAGGGAGAGGGAACAGAGCTCAGAAAGAACTCAGAAGAAGAGAGAGAGCACAGAGAGGCATAGTGAAGAGAACTAATCGAGAGAGAGAGCTCAGAGGGAGAGAGAGAGAGAGCAGAGAGAGCAAAAAGCTCAGAGGGAGAGAGAGAGCAGAGCTCAGAGGGAGAGAGAGAGAGAGCAGAGAGCTCAGAGAGAGAGACAGAGCAGAGAGCTCAGAGGGGGAGAGAGAGAGAGCAGAGAGCTCAGAGAGAGAGAGAGAGCTCAGAGATAGAGAGAGAGAGAGCAGAGAGCTCAGAGATAGTGAGAGAGAGAGCAGAGAGCTCAGAGATAGAGAGAGAGGGAGCTCAGAGAGAGAGCAGAGAGAGAGAGAGAGAGAGAGCAGAGAGCTCAGAGGGAGAGAGAGAGAGCAGAGAGCTCAGAGAGAGAGAGAGAGAGAGAGCTCAGAGATAGAGAGAGAGAGAGAGCAGAGAGCTCAGAGATAGAGAGAGAGAGAGAGCAGAGAGCTCAGAGATAGAGAGAGAGAGAGCAGAGAGCGAGGGGGGGAGAGAGAGAGAGAGCAGAGAGCGAGGGGGGGAGAGAGAGAGAGAGCAGAGAGCGAGGGGGGGAGAGAGAGAGCAGAGAGCGAGGGGGGGAGAGAGAGAGAGAGCAGAGAGCTCAGAGGGAGAGAGAGAGCAGAGAGCTCAGAGGGAGAGAGAGAGCAGAGAGCTCAGAGGGAGAGAGAGAGCAGAGAGCTCAGAGGGAGAGAGAGAGAGAGCAGAGAGCTCAGAGAGAGAGAGAGGGAGCTCAGAGAGAGAGAGAGGGAGCTCAGAGAGAGAGAGAGAGAGAGAGAGAGAGCAGAAAGCTCAGAGGGAGAGAAAGAGAGCAGAGAGCTCAGAGGGAGAGAAAGAGAGCAGAGAGCTCAGAGGGAGAGCAGAGAGCTTAGAGGGAGAGGGAACAGAGCTCAGAAAGAACTCAGAAGAAGAGAGAGAGCACAGAGAGGCATAGTGAAGAGAACTAATCGAGAGAGAGAGCTCAGAGGGAGAGAGAGAGAGAGCAGAGAGAGCAAAAAGCTCAGAGGGAGAGAGAGAGGAGAGAGCAGAGCTCAGAGGGAGAGAGAGAGAGAGCAGAGAGCTCAGAGAGAGAGACAGAGCAGAGAGCTCAGAGGGGGAGAGAGAGAGAGCAGAGAGCTCAGAGAGAGAGAGAGAGCTCAGAGATAGAGAGAGAGAGAGCAGAGAGCTCAGAGATAGAGAGAGAGAGAGCAGAGAGCTCAGAGATAGTGAGAGAGAGAGCAGAGAGCTCAGAGATAGAGAGAGAGGGAGCTCAGAGAGAGAGCAGAGAGAGAGAGAGAGAGAGAGAGAGAGAGAGAGCAGAGAGCTCAGAGGGAGAGAGAGAGAGAGCTGGGAGCTCACAGGGAGAGAGAGAGAGAGCTCAGAGGGAGAGAGAGAGAGAGCTCAGAGGGAGAGAGAGAGAGCTCAGAGAGAGAGAGCTCAGAGAGAGAGAGCTCAGAGGGAGAGAGAGCTCAGAGGGAGAGAGCAGAAAGCTCAGAGGGAGAGGGAACAGAACTCAGAAGAGAGAGAGAGAAAACAGAGGAGAGAGAGAGAGAGAGAGAAAGGGGAGATATATCAAACCTTGGAGAGAGATAAAAGTACTAACCAATCTGCCTCTACCTGCCATTTTTCGAACACAGCCTGTAAAATGACAGTTAAGAGCTGATTGGGTGATGCTTTATTTCTCACCAAGCGTTCAAACGTCTCCCCCAGAGAGAGAATAGAGAACAGAGAGAGAGAGAGCGCGCGCGCGAGGAGAGAGCGCGCGCGAGGAGAGAGAGCGCGCGAGGAGAGAGAGCGCGCGAGGAGAGAGAAGAGTAAATCAAGGACAGTGAAAAGAGAGCAGAGGAGAGAGGGGAAATGAGAGAGCACAGAGAAGAGAGATGTTAGAGGAGAGAGAAGACAGGAGGCCTTTGCTGGAGAATGTAATTGTTTTGAAAAAAATAAAAATCAGAACCTCAGCTGTGATTTTATGTTGCTGATATTTGTATTTTAAAAGCAACAAGTCTTGAAATCATTTTTTTTTGTGTGTGTTTTTTTTAAAGCCCCTTTCAGGCATAAATCGGGGAAATACATGGGTCTATCAACCTGGGAATGTCCTGGGTCTCAGTCTTACCCTGGTACAGAGCAGTGCCGTAGGCCCAGAACTTTGACCCGGGTCATTTCCCATTTACATATAGCAAAAATCCGGGTCGTTCACGGCAAAGACCCCAGGTTATTGGTGTGTGTTTGAAAGGGGTGCGAGTTAGCAAACAAAGCTGGGAACTTCTGTAGCTCCAACAAAAGCATTTTAAATCAGTTAAGTGTTGCCTGCTACACAGTTGAAACAAAATCACAACTGCAATGCAAAGCTGAGAACGTAGGTTAGATCCCCTGAGGCTGGTCCTCTATGCTGCCTGGATGACGTCACATCAGAGACCGCTGAACACTCCCGACCATTCTCCGGAGAGAAACGTCACTGACGTCTCTAACATGAATACAAAGCGCTTGGAATTGATCAGCTCTTTATAGTCTGCTCTATAATTTTCCAAGCAAAGAGCAAACCAGAGACCAGATCACCTTCACTGAAAGCATTACAAACTAACGTGGCAAACCTATTCCGTAGATATGTACAATCACACAGATTACAGGTAGTGACACACGTGCCAGGTTGTACTGCCCTGTTGCTGTTTACCATCTACAATGCAAGAAACACAAAGAAGTGGAAACCATATATATGTATATATATTTTCTAAGCAATTCCAATTACTCCTTATTCATGCTGGTACTATTAGAGTAATAGAAATTATGGACGACGCCAATTGGTACCCTAAACTGCAGCCTGTAGACAATGAGGTGTCTCCCAACAAAACCCCAGACGTAGAAATTTGGAAATACAGAATATCTCAGGTACGGTGAAGAATAATAATGAATAGATTATGTGAATGTGTCTAGGTCTTTGGACTCACTAATGCAGGTGAACTACATAGAATAAGATCCGCCTCCCGTATTTACACATGCGGAGGGAACATACATAAAAGGATCAGACCTCATTACTTACCAAAGATGAGCCACATGTAAAAAGGAATGTGCAGTAATGAATGGGTGTAAAAATAAATAAATTTTAAAAAAAAAGATAATAATTAAAAATAAACCCTAAAAAAAAAATTTAAAAATGATCAAAAATGTTTTCCATGTGACGTGTTTCATGGCAACATGCTACTTCCTCAGGGAATGGATGAAAGTCTTTTTTTTATTATAATTTTTTCCATTTTATTGTCTATAGTCCGGATTTTGGGCCTGATTCAGACCCACTTGCTAAGATGCATACTCTCACTGCTGCCGATGGTGCGCAGTGTGTATGCATTGTGCGCATACCTTCGCGAAAGTTCACAATGCATTCGCTCGCTGCGCATAGACAGCCCAGCAGAGTGAGTGACAGAAGAAGCAGTTTGTAGGTGGTAACAGGGGCCGGCCATTAATAACGGGGGAGTGGAGGTGGAAACGCAGGCTTGCCTGAGCATCTCAATGGCGTGTTAGAGGTGTGCATAATTATAAGACAGCATCATAGTACACGTCACCTGGCTGGTTTTTACACTGAAGTGCTTGCAGTGCTTGCGGCAGGGTATGGTCAACCTCAAGCGCTGCGTTAGCATCCGATGTACCGATGGTTGCATACACTTCTAAGACATGACGTGCACAAGTGGGCGTCCTAAAACAGGCTGGTGGGTGTTTGCATACTCTATGCGATCACTTTCTAAGAAATACTGGGCGTGCTAATGCATTGCTGGGCGACAGCACTGCCTATGCAATTTGCATACACATCGTGCGAGCGAGCGGCTCTGAATCAGTCCCTTTGCTTCAAAATTTTTTTCTACTTATCACTAAGCTGAAAGAGTTCCTGGACAGAAAACGATTTGGAAGTGATGAGAAGCTGAAGCTTGGTTCAATGGACTGGGAGACAGCCAAGTACAACAAGGGGATTCTAAGTCTCCTGGACAAATATGATAAATGCTTAAATGAAGGAGGTGGTTATGTGGAAAAATAGAGAAAGGCAGAGCCGTAACTAGACTTTTTGGTGCCCTGTGCCAGAAAGAGCATTGGCACCCCCCTCATTTTTCAAAGGGACATAATGCACCCAAAAAAGGGCCATGGCCTCATGGGGAAGGGCCAGGGAAGAGATAGGAGAGGCCAGGAGATGCTGGGGATAAAATAAGAGGAAGCTACAAGTGAGAATGATAATAAACAGAAATTTGACAGCCCCCAAACAGCGCCCCCTGACCTGTGGTGCCCTGTGCTGTAGCACCGGCCGCACTACCCTAGCTACGGCCCTGGAGAAAGGTACCGTGTGTTTAAAAAAAAAAAAATTAACAAAAAGTTTATTTATTTTTTTATAGGCAAGTGGCTTTTACTTTCGGAGATAGATAGTTATGAGATAGATAGATAGATAGATAGATAAAACTTTTATGTAGTTTTTGAATCTCAGCACTGAGGTCTGTTTCTTGTTAACTGCATCTGGCATAAAGGTGGTGGATGGACTTAATCTGCTCTCTCTGTGGGTTCTGGTAACTACTCGAGAAGTCAGCGCCGTAAGTGTATTAGTTAATTGATAATTAATAATATTTTGTATGGAGCCAATAAACCTCTGAAAACTGTATGAATGGTTTGGGTACCAAATGTTGTGTCAGTCATCATGTAGACAGCGATGAAATGTCGACATGTTAGAAAGTCAACATGTCATCCTGGTGGGCCAGCGGTGACTCAACTTCTCCTGGCAGCTGCAGCAGCATCTTCCAGGTCCCGGCAGTCATGTGACCATCCGATGTTCTGGTAAGTGTTTCTCCACTCTCCCTAACTCTAGTACTTAACCCTAACCCACCCTCTAATGCCTAACCCTACCCCCCAGCAGCCTAACCCTACCCCCCTGCAGAATATCCTTAACCTTCCTCCCCTGCAGCCTAACCCTCCCGTAGTCTAAAGGCACACATCCACTAGATGATTAAATTGAGCGATTGAACGATAATGTTATAGTTTGAAAATCGTTTGCAAATTGTTTAAAAGATGTCTAAAACGACAGGCGATGTGCACTACCGCTGGTCGTTTAGACATCCATCATCGTACAAATATTTTGTACAACCTGACGATATCGTCAGGTTAAACATGTTTGCAGATGATTGATGAGCCTGCACTGAACGACTGCTCGTTCAGTGCAGGCTCATCACAGACTGAAACACGCCTGTATGATTACAATGTCGTAATCATGCAGTCTTCTGCCTGTCGTCTAGAGGATGTGCGCCTTCACCCCACTAAGCCTTGAAAAGTGATAAAGTGGAGAGAGATAAAGTACCAGCCAATTAGCTCCTGACAGTTTTCAACCACAGCCTGTAAAGGGACAGTTAGAAGCTGATTGGTTGGTACTTTATAACTTTTCAAGGCTTAGTACATCTCTTCCACTGTCATCATTGAGATGTCGATATTGTTACAGTCGTCCTTTTCACTAGTTTTTCTACATTTAAAAAATATAAATTAAGAAACTTGTTTAAGATGAGGTCTGTGCATAAGAGAAAATCCACTGCCCAGTATGTTCAGAATGAGAAATACCGCGATGCTCTGCACAGGACAATTAGCCAATTAAAGACTGTTGCTAGGCAGGAAAATCGTTTGAAGAGAAAGAACATAAGATAGACGCCACTCATTACAGTATGTGACTTTTTAAAATCATTAAAAGGACAGAGGAAGGAAATACCTAATATGGACAAGTCTGCACCCAGCACACGTATTTACGACACAATAAAGGACAGTCCTACTGATATTCCATTATTACCAAATACTTGGGGTTTAATTTAGCTCTCCATTCTTTCCAAGTAACAATGATCGACGTACCCAAATGTCTGAATGTTCTATTTTAATATATTCATGATGACATCTTCTCTCTTCCTTCTGTCAGTATGTCTGTATAAAACGGTTAGCCCTTGTTCTAAGTCAAGCAGGTCAGGAAGTGGAGTTAGTATGTTAATTACAAGGCTCTAATATGCATGCTAACTCGGCGAGACCGCCAGAGCAATTCATCATTGCTCTGGCGTGAAGACAGCTGATCCCAAAAATAAGCTGTCTCCCCGAAACGCTTCACTGAGCAGTGACACTAGTGCGCCTGCGTGCCCTACAGGTTATGCACACGCACAAATGTCCCAGCGTCTGGAGGAAGGAGCAAGGTTAACGGCGAGTGCGGGAGCAAACGCCATCTGACGCAGTCAAAGTATTGCATTTTCAGAGCTTGAAGAATTCTGTCCCCACTAGTGTATGGGGACAGCGGGCCATTCTGGGAGAGGAAGGGAAGCAGGAGATATCTGTGATACTAGTGTATGGGGACAGCGGGCCATTCCGGGAGAGGAAGGTAAGCAGGAGATATCTGTGATACTAGTGTATGGGGACAGCGGGCCATTCCGGGAGTGGAAAGTAAGCAGGAGATATCTGTGATACTAGTGTATGGGGACAGTGGGCCATTCCGGGAGTGGAAAGTAAGCAGGAGATATCTGTGATACTAGTGTATGGGGACAGCGGGCCATTCCGGGAGAGGAAGGTAAGTAGGAGATATCTGTGATACTAGTGTATGGGGACAGTGGGCCATTCCGGGAGAGAAAGGTAAGCAGGAGATATCTGTGATACTGGTGTATGGGGACAGCGGGCCATTCCGGGAGAGGAAGGAAAGCAGGAGATATATGTGATACTAGTGTATGGGGACAGCGGGCCATTCCGGGAGAGGAAAGTAAGCAGGAGATATCTGTGATACTAGTGTATGGGGACAGCGGGCCATTCCAGGAGAGGAAGGTAAGTAGGAGATATCTGTGATACTAGTGTATGGGGACAGCGGGCCATTCCGGGAGAGGAAAGTAAGCAGGAGATATCTGTGATACTAGTGTATGGGGACAGTGGGGCATTCCGGGAGAGGAAGGTAAGCAGGAGATATCTGTGATACTAGTGTATGGGGACAGTGGGCCATTCCGGGAGAGAAAGGTAAGTAGGAGATATCTGTGATACTAGTGTATGGGGACAGCGGGCCATTCCGGGAGAGAAAGGTAAGCAGGAGATATCTGCGATACTAGTGTATGGGGACAGTGGATCATTCCGGGAGAGGAAGGTAAGTAGGAGATATCTGTGATACTAGTGTATGGGGACAGCGAGCCATTCCGGGAGAGGAAGGTAAGCAGGAGATATCTGTGATACTAATGTATGGGGACAGCGGGCCATTCCGGGAGACAAAGGTAAGTAGTGTATATCTGTGATACTAGTGTATGGGGACAGCGGGCCATTTCGGGAGAGGAAGGTAAGCAGGAGATATCTGTGAAACTAGTGTATGGGGACATCGGGCCATTCCGGGAGAGGAAGGTAAGCAGGAGATATCTGTGATACTAGTGTATGGGGACAGCGGGCCATTCCGGGAGAGGAAGGTAAGCAGGAGATATCTGTGATACTAGTGTATGGAGACAGCGGGCCCAGAGCCGTAACTAGACTTTTTGGTTCCCTGTGCCAGAGAGAGCATTGGAGCCGCCCCCCCCCCCCCATCTTTTAAATAGACATAAGATAGTGCACCTGAAAAAAGGCCATGGCCTCATGGGAAGGGCCAGGGAAGAGATAGGGGAGGCCAGGAGATGCTGCACATGTCGCACCACCCTAGTTACAGTACTGAGCGGCCCATTCTGGGAGAGTAGGTTACGTAGGAGATATCTGTGATATCTCCTGCATTACCTTTTTGAAGAATGGCTGAAAATTAATTTCTACAAAAGCAGGTGAAAATTTAAATTTTCATCTGCAATTGTACAAATTAAATAGACTCTTATGTAACACAACATATTGGCAGCGAAGATGGCTTTTCTCTTACCGAATCCACCTGCTCCATTTTAACAGACCCGGGTGAGCCTACAATTTCTTTTAGTACATCGCTTAGTCAGTGTGTTTCGAAAATAACCTGCCTGCAATTATTGACACAGACCTCCCAGAAGCCAGAAAACGTGCTTTATTAATTCACGGCCATGGTACAGAAGGCCATAACTGTAGCTGAGTGGCTGCATTGCAGAAGGTAGGCACATATGCTCATAAAATTGAGGCAGAATAGCAGCGGTAGCAGCCAGAGGAGGTGTGGAACCAGACATGAGAGGTGCCAGCTGTAGGTAGGAGGCGGGCTGCTCTGGAACCAGACATGAGAGGTGCCAGCTGTAGGAAGGAGGCGGGCTGCTCTGGAGCCAGACATGAGAGGTGCCAGCTGTAGGAAGGAGGCGGGCTGCTCTGGAACCAGACATGAGAGGTGCCAGCTGTAGGAAGGAGGCGGGGTGCTCTGGAACCAGACATGAGAGGTGCCAGCTGTAGGAAGGAGCAGGGCTGCTCTGGAACCAGACATGAGAGGTGTCAGCTGTAGGAAGGAGGCGGGCTGCTCTGGAACCAGACATGAGAGGTGCCAGCTGTAGGAAGGAGCAGGGCTGCTCTGGAACCAGACATGAGAGGTGTCAGCTGTAGGAAGGAGGCGGGCTGCTCTGGAACCAGACATGAGAGGTGCCAGCTGTAGGAAGGAGGCCGGCTACTCTGGAACCAGACAAGAGAGGTGCCAGCTGTAGGAAGGAGGCGTCCTGCTCTGGAACCAGACATGAGAGGTGTCAGCTGTAGGAAGGAGGCGGGCTGCTCTGGAACCAGACATGAGAGGTGCCAGCTGTAGGAAGGAAGCAGGCTACTGTCATCAGGCCATCTTCCATATCTGATGCCTTTCACTGAAAGAATAGTCTGTTTTGAAAGTTTGTTTTCCAACTGTGAGGCTGCATCTTCCCCCACCATTAATTAGCTTGTTGAACAAAAACTGCTCAAACATTCCCTCCCACTGTACCAGCTGACCTAGCCTCTCCTGCAAAAGGGACTCATTTTAAAGCCTGCACACACAGGCTTGGCCTGCCACTGTAGCCTGCATCTTAAGCATGCCATCTGAAGCATGGAGATAGAACCAGAGTTCGAACTGGATTTGAACTTTTGACTACTTTCTAACTAAAATTTAAACAATCTCAGGAACACACAGGAATGCTGCCCCTCCACCTTTATTTACACTCCCCTGAGACTGGGTCCGGCTGCTGTCTCATGCTGCAGCCAAATCAAACTCCACAAACTGCTGGATGTGACAAACCCACACACTCGAGTGAAGGAGACGCTGCGGCTTTTTGCAGATCACTCTATCATATTTTAATTTCTGATTAAGTTTAACATGGTTTTAACTTAAAATGCGGTCACCATTTATTCTTTTTTATTTTTAATTTTTAAAAAAATGTTTTCTCCACCTGGACGTTATACTTCCGCTACTTGCACACCTTGCCAGATGTAACCTACACAGTGCGCCCTGGATGGCTGCCTCGGATGGTTCATTCTTGGGCAGGATGAACAAACACGTGGATCTACTAATTCAGTGCGTTTCATATTTCAAATATTTCAGTCACCCGTAAATCTCATGGCCGAACTGCAGCACTGTTTGCTGTATTTACTAATCCCTGGTTTGTAAAATGTACTTCCACCCCACTGTATGCTATACTGGTGTGCTATACCTCCACTGTATGCTATACTGGTGTGCTATACCTCCACTGTATTGCTCTACTGGTGTGCTATACCTCCACTGTATGATATACTGGTGTGCTATACCTCCACTGTATGCTACACTGGTGTGCTATACCTCCACTGTATGCTACGCTGGTGTGCTATACCTCCACTGTATGCTATGCTGGTGTGCTGTACCTCCACTGTATGCTATACTGGTGTGCTATAACTCCACTGTATGCTACACTGGTGTGCTATACCTCCACTGTATGCTATACTGGTGTGCTATACCTCCACTGTATGCTATGCCGGTGTGCTATACCTCCACTGTATGCTATGTCGGTGTGCTATACCTCCACTGTATGCTATACTGGTGTGCTATACCTCCACTGTATGCTATACTGGTGTGCTATACCTCCACTGTATGCTCTACTGGTGTGCTATACAACCACTGTATGCTCTACTGGTGTGCTGTACCTCCACTGTATGCTATACTGGCGTGCTGTACCTCCACTGTATGCTCTACTGGCGTGCTATACCTCCACTGTATGCTATACTGGTGTGCTATACCTCCACTGTATGCTATACTGGTGTGCTATACCTCCACTGTATGCTATACTGGTGTGCTATACAACCACTGTATTGCTATACTGGTGTGCTATACATCCACTGAAGTACATCCTCCATGGGCAGGATGTACTTCATGTGGATCTATTCACACAGGGTATATCATACTGCCACACACGCGTCAGTTTTCCCATATATTCCTTGGGTCCTTGCATGGTTCATCACCACAGTGCAACCTTCGTAGTGCGCCCATCATGGCTTCCTCACCTGGTACACTCGTGGATGGGATGAAAAATACATGGACCTGACTATTATGGTGGGACCCTATTCCTAGCATCAGGATGCTGCAACCACCCATTTTGTGTCATCTCTTCTAGGCGTAACCTATTCAACCCAGGGTAATCCTATGTAGTGCGCCCAAGATGGCTGCCTCATTTGGTACCTATGTAGGTGGAATATATAACCCAAGGAAGTTATTTCCCAAAATGTCTGCACCAACCCGGCAATATGCTTATTGTACTCTCTAGGTTTCGGTTGATTTTAATTATCTCGGTGTGGTTTTCTATTTTTTTGCAACACCAAATCCTTGTACAATGTACCATGTTTTCTGATGTCTGTAAAGCGACTTTGAGTCCTATGGGAGAAAAGCGCTATATAAATAAAATTATTATTACACAGATCCTTTAGTGAAAGGTAGATATGCTACTGTATTTACAGCATTAATGTAAATGTTCTAGGTGAACGTTATAAAATCTGCCAGCACAGACAGGAAAATGGCAAACCCACAGAGTAGTATATTGCTAACTTAAGGGAGATGGTAGTTGAGTAAATTTGTAAACATGGCGGATTAAATAAATTGTGACCAGCGCACAGAGAAAACAGAAAGGCTGCTAGTTGCAACTCGTCTGAATCTACAGAAGTTTGTTACTATTGCAACGGCATCGAACCTTTGGGTTTAGTCAGCATTGCTTTGTGGGTATTATGACTGCATGAGCATAAATTAGCGCAGCGCAACAAAACTAAACATATAGGATACTTTGCTAAGGTAAGTTGCAGTACTCAGTGTACGCCCAATGGCACAGTAGAAGACACACATATATGGAGTGCTAATAAAATAATGTGCACTGTTGATATCGCTCCTGGAGGATACCCACAGGATATTGAAGTAATGTTATATACCGGTTCAGCAGTCTCCATACTACCCAAAATTATCAACTTGAAAACTTTGTCAACACGCCACTGACTCAACAAAAACTTTGCGTGGGAAGCTACTTGAGAAACTATATTCCTGTATTTTGTTGCTTACAATAGTTGCAGATAGAGAGAGATAGCACCGCCAGCCTATCATAGAGTGCCCGCAATCACCCTCCTCTGCACATTTCATAGACGCCATTGCCAGCACATGCACATTAAGGGCCGTATTCAATTTGCGGCGAAAAGTCCGTTATCGGCGATAATTTATTGCCGAAGACGTAACTTTCACCGGTTTCACTTATCCCCATATTCAATTTCAAAGACTTTTCACAGGTGCAAAAAGTCTGTCAAAAAACGGGGATAAGTTTTCACCATAGAATAGGTGACGAAAAAAAAAAAAAGTGTAGAATTGGGGTTTTGGAGTGCAGACTTTAAAAAAAGTACCCTGAAGCCTTTGGAATGTCCCCTAAGAGTTATCTGTGTCAAAAAAAAAAAAAGTATTGGACACCCCCCCAAAAAAGTGGTTTCGTTTTGGGGGCAAAAAAAAAAAAAGTTAGGGAACATTCTGAGAAACTAGTGAAATAGCCTCAGGTGGGGTCCCCGTGTATGCGGCAGGTGTTTTCTGGAATGCGGTTGGTTGCGGCAGGTGGATTTTTGAAGAATTTTTAAAGTTCACTTTAGGGACTTCAAAATTATGCTTGCACCCATTTTCATGTACGCCACATTTGATGGGACTAGTTTCCCCCCCCAAATTTTACTAAATGCTATAAACCTTCTATCGGATGAGGTGTTGTCATGTGTGCAAACCACTTATCATACTAACATAAAATAAAGACACTGAGACGTGGATTTGGCAGATAACTTGATGGCGATTTATTGGAGCAATAATAATTATTATTTATTTAAGGATGTATGGTGGCAAAGAAAGGACGGCCAGAAATCAGCCAGATCTGCTATGCCCACACACAAACAACAAAAGGCATAGCAGGCGTAGATCGCCCAGAGTGCATACACATAACCATGTAACTCATATCATCAACAAAAGGTAACGCTCACCCCCATCTTGACTTCCCACCCGTTTAGGTGGTGATACTGCCCCCCGTTAGGTTGGTACAGCCAACTACCAGTCAACGAAGGGAGCGCCCTTAAATCATAATTGCACCCGGACTGGCGACCTGCCGTTCTTTCCCGCCACCCAAAACCAAACCCACAACATACCAAAATTTATAGGGGAGGGAGGGTGGGGAATCTGGAACAAAGAGGCTTTGGCCCACACTTTTATCCCACTATATAATGTTCCTGTTACAAACCCACCCCTGCTTGCCATAGGCTAACTCCCACAAGTAATTTGCATACATGCCTGCCCCCATCCTAGAGGTTTAAAACACCTCTTTTCTTATGCAATCTTTCGGTTTCTCTAAACCTTCTATCGGATGAGGTGTTGTCATGTGTGCAAACCACTTATCATACTAACATAAAATAAAGACACTGAGACGTGGATTTGGCAGATAACTTGATGGCGATTTATTGGAGCAATAATAATTATTATTTATTTAAGGATGTATGGTGGCAAAGAAAGGACGGCCAGAAATCAGCCAGATCTGCTATGCCCACACACAAACAACAAAAGGCATAGCAGGCGTAGATCGCCCAGAGTGCATACACATAACCATGTAACTCATATCATCAACAAAAGGTAACGCTCACCCCCATCTTGACTTCCCACCCGTTTAGGTGGTGATACTGCCCCCGTTAGGTTGGTACAGCCAACTACCAGTCAACAAAGGGAGCGCCCTTAAATCATAATTGCACCCGGATTGGCGACCTGCCGTTCTTTCCCGCCACAGCAAGGTTCTGCTTATAGAACCGCCGCACCGCCACCATACCAAGTACTACCCCAATAACGCCAACTCCTCAAAAAGATCCCCAATAAACAATGACAAACCCTCCTCTGTTAAATGAACTCCATCAGGTCTATACATATAACTAAATCGAAATTGAATGTTCTTATGGTAAATGACACGGCCATAATTGGCCATCACAAATTTGGCAACTGCGAAATTAAGTTTCTTCCTAGCTTCGTCATTAGCAGGAAAACTCCTAAGTCCATGCCAGACCTGTCGAGGTACAATGCAAGACCAAATTAATTTACACAAGGGCCAGGCCGATAGCACCCTCGCCAAATCGTTGACAATATCAACTCGTAATTCTACAGTGGACCTCTGCCCTAAGTCGTTGCCTCCTAAATAAGCCACCAAAATACGTGGCCTACCAAAAAGCCTTGCATACTCTAACAGTTTAGGACAAAAGGAATGCCATCTCATACCTCTGGAATCTATCCAACGGACCCTAGCTGAATATTCAAAAATTGGAGCTTGATCTGAACTCAAACCTAGCAGCCCAGAAAATATATGAGTGGCCTATAACCCAAATGTCCTGCGTGTCAAAGAGCAATCCTAAAGGTGGAGGAAAGCAGTAAATAAAAAATTAGTAATTGTCATAAAACAATAAAATTTATGGTGTATTAGTGGGATCTGATAGAACATAAGTGAGTATCTGCCAAAAAGAAAAATTTTCTATTGGTCGCCGACTTTACTATTTAAAGTGGCTGAGACAAACAGAAGACACAAAGGGGAAGAATGGGTGGGGGGGAATTGGGAAAAAACAGGTGAACTCGGCAAGAGGTAAAATAAAAACCTGCTGAGGGATGGACTATGGCCTAATTAAATGATTGAGAATAGCCGAATTGGATCCGTCAGTTCAGGTAAAAATTGTAAAATCCCTCAAGACTCCCATTGCCAGCAATGGCGAGTAGCTAATCCCGAGTAGGACGGACAGGGGTAACAGACAAGACAGGACAGTACATGAGACAAGACAAAAACCAGGCAAGCATAAAATATAAACGTAACCGGAACAGACTGTGAAATGACTTTAAACAAAGGGCCTTCACGCCTAGGTCGAATGTAACCTTTATAACTATCCGATTTCCAATGTCCTAGGGCCTTAATTTCTGATGCCGAGAAAGCCGCAGCTGCCGCCGAAGTTGCTGCTCCGATCAGAAACGAGTGTGTACCAAAATCTTGAGGCGGGAGGCCTAAAACTGATACACACCTCTTCAAAAACCAACCAAACTGGTATTTGGTAAGCGGAGTCCTGTCCATATGCATGAGTCATGAACTAGGAACATCCGGCCGCAATAACTGATACCGCATAGCTAGTGCCACGGGGCAGATCTGTTCATCCCTAGATGGACCCAACGAGATCCACCTACCCCTACCAGTCTGGTCGGTCTTCGACCGCCGAATCCTACAGAGAACAGACCTCTCACTGACCAGGATATCCGAGAGGAGCATGGCGGCATCAACCCATTTGGATGATGCCACCAGCTCCGATACCCTCAAGGTGCCGTGAAAAGCCTCCGAAAACACCACTTGAATCAGGACCGCCTCATACGCAGTAAGAGCCACTCCGAGAACCGCCCCTAATACTGCCGGAAGCAGATGAGCGTCCACAGGTCTCCTACGGTCAGCTACTGGCCGGGAGACCCGTGCCCAACCCTTTAAAGCCTTCACAATCAGAAAACTTTTAGTAAAGTCAGGTTGGCCCTTCAATTTACAATAAAATGCAATGCCCCCCAAAGAGCGCGCAACAGAAGCCCTGGATCTGCCAGCCAAACGGAGACTCCAAATAAAAGAAAGCATCAAACGATGCTGACTCTTACCTGCCTGTTTGCTGCTACGGGAATAATCTTCCCATTCATTCCATGCCTGCCGATATGCTCGCAACGTGGAGGGGGCTAGAGACTGTTCTGCTAAGCCCTCCATGCCGGCTCGATCACCTGCCAAACATAAGAGGGGCAAAGCACAACGTCAGCACCAGGGGCCACAGATCGGGACCTAGCCCACTGGAAACGTGATAACGCATCGTCTATCTCATTCTCCACCCCAGGAACGTGTCTTGCCTTAAACATGATGTTACAGCGCAAACATGTGAGCACAGCTGCGCTAGCAAGCGCAAAACCAGCAGGGAAGCCGCATGTTGCTGATTGTATCGCATGGACCACGCCCAGGTTGTCACACCTGATAATGATGCTGCGATTGCGTAACCATTCCCCCCATATTTCCAAGGAAACCATTATGGGAAAGAGTTTGAGAAGGAGTAAGTCCTTAGTCAAACCCCTTTCCCACCCATTCTTCCAGCCAACGGCCAACGCACCAGGAGCCATCAAGGTAACATCCGAACCCCGTGGTGCCTGCTGCGTCGGTGAACAGCTGCAGCTGCAAATTGTCAGCGGCTGGAGACATCCACAACCGAACGCCATTAAAATCCCGAAGAAACGAGACCCAGACAGAGAGGTCCTGCTTAATCTCTGAGGATAAACGTAGCAAATGTCTCGGTTAGTGACACCAGCCGTGGCCCTTTCCAATTTACGTGAAAAAACTCTGCCCATTGGAATTACTTTACAGGCCCAGGAGGGATTGCGCCTGCCGCAGGGTAATTCTACTGGAAGCCGTGCATTCCGCTATGGCATTACGCAACTTGACAGGCTTATCGAGAGGAATGCGACAAGAACCCGCCGAGGTACAGATCTCGATACCCAGGAATGAGAAGGGGAAGGGCCCTCCGTTTTGTCCGCAGCAACGGAAACTCCAAATGAAAAAACAGCGCTCGTAAAGAAAACAAAAGATAACTGCATCTGCCTGAACCGGAAGGGCCGACACACAGAAAGTCATCGAGATAGTGGGCTATCCGATGACTACCGCAAAAATTAAATAAATAAATTCCGCGCACCAGTGTAGGAAGGTGCTAAAATGCTCGAAAAACGCACAGGACACAGAACACCCCATAGGCAAGCATTTGTCTATGCAATATCCGTTGTCCAAGCTAAAAACCCATAAACTGGAATGACTCTGGGTGCAAAGGAAGTAGACGAAAAGCTGACTCAACATCTATCTTAGCCATCAGTGCGCCCGGACCATAACACCTAATGACGTCCAAAGCATTGTCCAAAGACTGGTACACCACCGAGGAAACCTCAACTGGTATGGCATAATTTACTGACGAGCCTGGCGGATAAGACAGATGTTGCATGAGCCTGTATTTTCCTGGAATTTTCTTGGGAACCACTCCCACCAGGGAATTCACAAGATCCCTAATGGGGGTTCTGCAAAAGGCCCTGCAATGCGCCTGACGCTAACCTCGCCAGCCACTTTTTCCCTAAGAATGTGAGGCAATTCAAAGGCAGACTTCAAATTTCTAGGCGAATATGTGTCGACATCCCTGCAAATAGGTAAACGAAAACCAAAACTGAAGCCTTTTAACGAAAATTCTGCGTCCTGCAGAAACGGGTACCAACTCAACCATTTTGCTATCGCTGTGACACGGACAGGGGATGGAGCTTTACTTAGCACTTGTGCCTTTTGCTGGCTGTGCAGGCTGCTGCTAGGCACTCCCCTCGAAACACTTGGCAACTGGGTGGTTGCCACCACATCGCAAGCAGAGGTGACGAAAACGACATTTTCGTCCCTGCGTACAGGTGGAATTATTAAAGGTGAAGCATTTTCCCCAGACGCCTGCTGTTAGCCCTGACGAACTGAACTAGCTGCTTTGCTCGCGTTGTACCCCTCATAGGCAGGACGCGAAGGCTGCGTGACCTCCAGCAATGTATATTTGTCGAAGTAGGAGCATAGCTGAGAATGGAGCTTCCCGGTGATAGCTGCTTGGGGCAGTGATTGCAATAATAAGCTGTGCACCCTGTAGAAATTTACTGTAGCACATGTATTCTGTCTATTTTGTAAGTTAAATGCTCAGAATACAGTATATAATACAATCTCCTCTATTGACTGATAATATGATTCAAAGGAGATAAAAGCTAGATCTAAGGTGCTATACATAAATAAAGCAGTATCAAAGCCATTACCCCTTACTGTCAGATAACGCATCACTAAAGCATTCTATTCCCCCAATGATACCTCAATGACCAGCATAATACTGACACTTTGCTGCAACTGTTTTCTATCAGTAATGGTGCATACACACGATCAGATTTTTTCTTCAGATATGGACGATAACGATTTAAAAATCGTTCAGTCGTTCATATCTGAAGGAAAATCGTTCATATCTGACATGCCTGAACGATGGACGATCAACGATGCGCGTTCCCGTTTGTCAGATAACGATATCTGACATCTGATGGGTTTGCAGTCAGACTTGGACGATTCCATTCATTTTAATGCAGTCTAAAATCGTTCAATCGTTCAAATCGTTCAAAACTTTGGTCAAATCGTTCAAATCGTTCAGATCGTTTAATCGTTCAATCGTTCATCTGACAAATCTGACAAGTCTGACAAATCTGACCGTGTGTACGCTCCATAAGAGGGCATAATCAGCACTTACACCAGCTATAAAATACATCATACGAATGTACTGAATGATATAATTCTGGCATATACAGGACCAGCAAACACAGTAAGCAATTATATGTAGAAGTAGAGCCATCCTGTCTGAGCTGAATCTTTTTATTTCATGTGCCGGCTCCTTTACAGATCATATGAGCAAGCTGGGGAATCTGGGGGAGGGTAGAAAAAGAAACCGTGCACTGTCCTGGACATAGATGCACAGATTGGTCCCCTTATGTACTGTATGGTGTATTATCCAGTATTAATAATTGATCCAATAGGTGATCCATATCAGTGCACCCCGTACAATGCATGTTTTCCAGATCTAGTTGGTGCACAACAATATTCATTACTGGCTTTTTTACTTTTTCTACTGGCTGACACATTTAAAAGATCAACAGGGACTGTAGGGCTAGTTATTTAATTTGTGACACTGAGGGGATCCTAAAAAACATGCAACTTTAGTATTATATGCTATTTCTATTGTAGTCATCATGGTGTGGGCTGAGGAGGGGTTCAGGCAAGGCACTCATAAACCCCTCCTGCATTTGCCTATGGTGCTGGCCACTGCAGCCACAAAGATGATATTGACCAGGGGCATTAATGACTGAAGGGAAGCACCCCTCCCCCGCACTGGCACACCTTCCACAAAGCTGCTGCAGCCTGAGGGGGGATAGAACTATCAATAGGGGAACCACACCTGCAGCTCCTAATAACATGGGGACACTGTGGAGCCAGGGACCAGGGTCTGGGGAGGCTCATTACTAGGCAGCACATAGCTACACCCACCCCCAGCAGAACAAGAAATCAGAAAAGACACTGATTGAGGACAGAAAGGAAAAGTAAAAGCAATGATATGAAGTAAATGAAAAGAATGACTAAATACAATAAGGAAAAGGAGGAGAGAAGAAGGAGAAGCACTAAGAGAGTTTTATTAAGGAAAATGACAACTGACAAAATGCACTTCCCTGTCCTGGAGGAATCTGGAACAAAGAGGCTTTGGCCCACACTTTTATCCCACTATATAATGTTCCTGTTACAAACCCGCCCCTACTTGCCATAGGCTAACTCCCACAAGTAATTTGCATACATGCCGGCCCCCATCCTAGAGGTTTAAAACACCTCTTTTCTTATGCAATCTTTCGGTTTCTCTTCTTCACCACCTGTACAAAGACGCATAAAAGCACCTGCCGACACCGTTTAAAAACCCCAAATACCTTTAGCAGGTCAATTCGGACGTACCTATAGTGATCCCCCATGTCAGACCATCTTTTGGGGGGTGACAGGCTGATTTCCCCAAAAGTGACAGGACTTTGATACTTACCTTTCCGCCGGGTCCCGTTTTTGCCGATTCCTATTTGAATACGGGCATACGCGCCCGATACTTTATCCCCAGGAAAAACGGCAATGATGGAGAAAAGTCCAACTTCGATCTCCTATGCTATGTAGCCCTACTGACATCACACGTTGGGTGGTCCAAAAAATAGAGGGACCGGAATAGATAAAAGCCAATTTCTGTGGTTTTATGGCAACAAGCAGCAAGAACAGAATGGATACGTGCCGCACCTAATGGTCTCTCCGGCTGGCGGAGTTTACCTCAGTGTCTCCAGCTTGCTTAAGATCCCCTAGTGGACACGTGCATACAGCAAAGGATTCCCTGCCCCCATTAAACACATGCAGACTGAGGGTGGGATGGGTTAAGTGTGCCCAGTAAGGGGAGGGGTATATGCCTAGTGGGCACATACATAGGGAGGGATAGTAAGTTTACATGGTACACACACATACACTTGAGGGGACACGCACAGGGCATGTAAGTTTTGTGACACTGTGTAACTGTGGAATTCTATATTGGGCACAGCACGACTGCTATCTTACACAGAGACCTGTTTGCTGTGTAAAACATGCTTGTGCAGAATAAGCTCATAACTACACTCAGACATGCCACCAGACAGCCCAATCTCAGCTGTTACAACAAGTGACAGGACCAATATGGAGATTACACAAAGTTTTGTCCACAAAATAAAACTACTACAGAATACAACAAATGCAGTTTGCAATGAGAGCAACTTATTCTTAATGGGTTTCACAGATTACGGTTACAATAAAAAAAATAAATGAAAGGAGGAATTTGTCTTCACTAAAGAGAGCCTACAAAGCAGTTATGATTGACAGGCATCCATTTCCACATATGGAAGATACAGTACGTTTGCTGAACTAAGAGTGGCAATACTATGCTCTATACTGGATCTGCAGAGTGTGGGCCTGATTCAGCAAGGATCGTAATTGCAAAGTTGCACGTAGGCTATAGATTTGATGTATGCACGCAGGCTATAGATATATGATGTATGCACGCAGGCTATAGATATATGATGTATGCATGCAGGCTATAGATATAGGATGTATGCACGCAGGCTATAGATATAGGATGTATGCACGCAGGCTATAGATATATGATGTATGCACGCAGGCTATAAATATATGATGTATGCACGCAGGCTATAAATATATGATGTATGCACGCAGGCTATAGATATATGATGTATGCATGCAGGCTATAGATATGATGTATGCACACAGGCTGTAGATATGGTGTATACATGCAGGCTATAGATATATGATTTATGCACGCAGGCTATAGATATGATGTATGCACACAGACTGTAGATATGGTGTATACATGCAGGCTATAGATATGATGTATGCACACAGGCTATAGATATGATGTATGCACGCAGGCTATAGATATGATGTATGCACACAGGCAGCTTTGCAATTGTGATCCTTGCAGATATGGTAATGCAGCAGGAGGCATCACACCTCCTGCTACATTACTTATCCAAGCTTGTGCTTATGCATTGTCCAACGCAGCATCGGATAATCTGCGTACCATCGGCCAGCTGCGGTTACCCATGGGGTCACGCAGCCAGGCGCCGTCAGCCGCCGAAAATCCTGGCTTCTTCCCTCCCCCGCAACAGGAGGCAACGCGCCTCCACTTCGGGAAACAGTGGGCATCGCCACCCCCCTCCCTGCCCACAAATGGCAGCAGACTGTCAATCACAGACAGTCTGCGAGCGAGTTAGCAGGACCCATTCTGCGTCTGCGCAGATTACCAAACATCGGGAATCTGCATTCAGCAGTGCTCTAGCATGCACTGCTGAATCAGGGCCTGTGTATCCTCCAGTACAACTGCATGATGACATCAGGGACCTCACTAAGTTTATTCCACAGAATGGACTGTTCTGCTACAAACGTGTGCCATACGGACTTGCTTCAGCACTAGTTGCTCTCAACAGAAGAGGTCTTCCATTACGAATACTCCACACGGAGTTGTATTATGTGTAGGTGATTGTTTGTTGAGATGACCCTGAAGGGCACAATGTACACCAAAAGGCTGTATAATTACCTATCAGCAGGTCAAGGCATGTCACTTCAGAGTTGTCATCTATCAGACATGTCATTTAATGGGACTGAAACCAGATCCCACACTTGTGGCTGCTGTCACAGAGTCACCTATCTTAACTACAGACACTACGCTCTTTGTTGGGACTCCGCTCCTGGTATGCAAAGTTTATTCCGAATTACGCATTAGTTATGCTGACCCTCAAGGCACTACTTCACGGCATCACAAGTCTGTACTGGCCAGGATTTGCACAATAGTTTTGACAGGGTCAAAAAATACTTCTTGTGAATAGTCCAGCATCGACATTGCTTAATCCCGCTTTAACCAATGTTACTACCGCTGCTCCAGTATGTGACCTTGGGGCTGTACTTACCCAGCACCACACTGACAGAACTAAAAGGTCTGCCACTTCAGGAATACTAAAAGACACTGGGGCCCATTTATCAATGACCACATTTGCAATGTGACCCGGGCACGATGTGATTATGCTGCCCGGATGTAACAAAAAGCACCCACAGAAAAAGGGTTTCCAAAAGGAGCCCGTCCCTGCAATATGATGGGATTGAAGTGATGACGTCAGAGGTCTCTCCAGTCCTCTGCCGGGACTCCGGGGCATGCGCGGTCTACTGACCACACATGCACTGTGGCCATTGCCGGGGGAGGGTTCCTATGGTACCCTCTCCCGGTAGTTTTTGCAATGTGTACCTCATAGGCTACAGCGGGCTACCGCCATCTTTAGATGGCAGTAGCTGCGGGGGCCAATCTCTGGGAGTTGGTAAATACGGCAGCACTGCATCCCCCATAGAAACCTCCCGGTGGGAAGAGACATCTGCTACAGCCCTTCTGTCATACATTCAAGGGATAGTAAATATTTGCAGTTACCCCCTGAAAACAGGTGTTTTGGGGGTATGTAGTTATGTGACCGGCGGCTGCAAGGCCACTGGTCACAATCCCGACGCCTATCATAAACCCGACGCCGGAATCCAGGACGACGCAGGCCCAAATGAGATAATATACTTCTGAGGAAGCCGCCGAGCAGTAAGGAAGCGGAGAAACGCGTAAAAGGACTGCACTACTTACATAACCAGCTGGTTGTTTCTGCTTATATCTCCCGGGAGAATTGTAAGTACAGGCCTCCTCTAGAAAAGCAGAGGACGGAACCCTATTAGTTACTGGGTATCCACAGATGTGGACCAAAGTCTTGTTGCATACTGGTTAAAAAAGTTTTTTTTAACTAACAATGCAGACATAAGTAAGCAATTGACTTTTGATTGTCCAACTACGTGGACTGAAGTTTTTGTACATGTGGACTGAAGTTGTTCTAACCATATGGGCATAACCCTATCAGCTACTGGTTGCCCATAGTTGTGGATCAAAAAATATGTTTTGTGCATGCTGGCTAAAAGTTTTTACTAACAATACGGACATAAATAAGCAATTGACTCTTGATTGTCCACAGATGTGGATTAAAGCTTTTGTGCATGTGGACTAATGTTGTACTAACCATATGGACATAAACTAACAATGGTACCACAGAAAACATTGCATACATATTTGTTGAGTTTTTGCTTAAAGGGCCACGGGCAAAAAATCAATGAAACATCGTTTATGCAATCTGATTATTGCTTTGCTTCTTCAACAACTAACTGCCTATATGCTTTTTTACTAATCCAAACAAGAAAAAAGCTATATACTAATTTTTGGATCTGTGCTTACACAAATAGCTCCAAAACAAAGGGGTGATAAGAGTGTACAAAGCAGTGTTAGGAGACAGAGTGAAAAGTGATAAGGTACCAGCCAATCAGCTCCCAACTGTCATTTTTCAAACACAACCTGTGAGATGACAGTTGGGAGCTGATTGGCTGGCACCTTATCACTTTTCACTCTGTCTCCTAACACTGCTTTGTAAATAGCCCCCAAGTGCTGGATATAAATATACAGATCTGTATCAATTTTTTTTTCTAGCATTATATTTTTATGGTATTGTTATAGATTAGTGGTTACACTGGCTGGTTATTATCAATTGATTTTTGAAATATGCGTTTGTTTATTTATTTTTAATTTAATGTATTTTTCTAATCCGCTGAATTAGGTCTTTGTAAAAAATGATTTTGTGTACTAGCGCGGTCTACCCCCCCGCATTTTTATATCCAAAATTAGATCAATCCGGGGGTGCCCGTCCACTTAGCCGTGTGTTTGTGGGGGGGGGGGGGGATTAGTTTTAGGGCATCCCCCGGAGATGGTTGACTAGGGGAAGGGGGGGGAGGGTTAGGCACCACCCCCCGGAAGGTGATAGCTTTAGGGGGAGGGGAGGGGTTAAGTTGAGGCACTCCAGGGGGGGGCGATAGGGTTAGGCACTAGGTTGAGGTTAGGGTTAGGTTCCCTTAAGGGAGGGTTAGTGTACTTACCTGCCGCTGTCGGGATTTCCTCCCTGGGGCCAAACAGTCCAATTCCGTTTTTGGGGAATAAGTCACAAATATTTATTGATAAATGGGCCCTATTGAAAGAAAGTGGGAAAAGAACCACTGGAGTGTGTGGGGGCTGCCAAAAAGTGGAGAATATACCTCTGGGGGCAGTCACTTTGCCTACAGAACATAGGCTCTGCGACAAACCTGATCACACCAAATAGATTCGGAGAAGCAGGATGTTCAGAAAGACTCGTCATTAACATAGGACATCCAGGACAAACCGGGATCTAAGAATGATACGGCGGACTAACGTCTCACCTGCCTTTACTCGCATCTAACCCCCAGACTGGATGGCGATGTAGGGGTGGTGTCACTTTAATCAGCAGAGGAACGCAAAGCGGCTTGTCTGGCCTGTCCAATATAAATATAAACTATCTGACTTTCTGAGAAAGCGATGGCCCTGCTGTGCTATTACCATACTTCAGGTACAAAATCAACGTCTGCTGCAAGATGAAGCTGTTATTGGAGGTACAGTACTCACCGGCTCCAGATTAGTCCCAGGAACATGTTATACAACTTGCTCAGGACACATCGGGTGATGGTGAGAACAAACCAACGCCAGTGTGACCTCCTGTATACTGGGGACAGGACTGGATCCTCTAGTTGAAGCAGCAATCAAGTCATGAGTTTCTTGCCAAATGAACAAATAAGCATCTGTATCACATACACCACCACACAGCTGGTTCCTTTCCCTAACACGGCATGGGAAAAGTTAGCCATGGACTTTGTTGGAATTTTCGACGCTGATACTACCCAATTGTAATTTTGCTATCAAATTAATGACTACAGTCAATGGCCAGAGGCTGCTATTACTGCACAAGTGAAAAGAGTTAATCTTGGATGATTATTTATACTGTATAGTGCATACATGTTATGCAGCAATTTATAGCGTTGTGTTCCGTTATAGGATTGCCCAATGTATATGGAAATAATAATATATAGTGCACACTGTGTTACAATGTATCACTTTAGATGAAAAAATTGCAAACTCATTCTTACACCGATGTCCTTCAGTGGTTGCACTAGGCAAAGAAGGATTCTGGTCTGGACTGGAATCTCCTTGTTCAGATTTGTCCCAGCTGTTGTTTTAGAGGTTCCTGCTCGGGATCCTCCTTCGACACTTAGTCATTCATATAGGATGAAACAAATAACCATACATTGTACTCATCACCTGGGTGGATTGTATTTGACGGAGCATAGGTGGATTACCATACTCACCTTTGATAAATATGGACATTGATTTTTAAATTCCCAATGCCCGTTGGTCAATAGTGACAAAAAAAAACAGATCAAAAATTATAAAAATCATATATAAAAGAAATAAAAATAGTTGATACAAATTGCTACCTTATGCCCTTATCCTCAATGGGTGAATAACATCCCGAATTGTCAATTTAGACGAATCAGGAAACACCGTACAGATCCATTTGCCTTTAAGTACTAGCTGTGTTTCTCTCCAAGAGGTTCAGTGAAAAAGGACCCCTCTTAGAAGAATGTATCTCAAAATGTGAAAATTAGACTAGGCTGATCTAACTAAAACTAAAAATATGAGTACCAATAAAAATGCATGTTTGCTCCATTCATCACAGAATTCAATGACAAGTCCAATGCAGTTAAGAAAATCACCAAACACTGGCCGATTCCTCAGGACGCATCTTCCAGATCACCCACAAGTCATCTTCAGGAAAGCACCAAATATTAAAAGTGTTTTGGCGCCCACAGTTCCGTCAATAAAGAAAATTGGCTTAATATTCGAAGAAAAGGGTTTGTTCACTGTCCGAATTGTAAAAGTATGCAATTATGGAGAGAAGACCCACAGTTCTACTGAAGGATCAACCAGAGAGAATATACTATCAAACAATATTACTGTGATCATGTCATTTATTTACTTGAATCAGTGGTCTAGCTAGGGCAGGGCCGCTGGGGCTCGTGCCCTGGGCGTGTGTGGGAACGGCGGCACTGGGGCGGGCCGCCGGCCACAATACCGGCCCGCCCTAGTTAGCTTGTGTAGTGCAGACCGCAGTGAGTGCGGTCGCACTACACATTTACATAGACATCGCCGGGGCTCGTGGGACCGGCGGAGCATCGCTGGCCATGATACCGACCCGTCCTAGTTAGCCTGTATAGTGCAGACCGCTGTGAGTGCGGTCGCATTACACATTTTCACACATATCACCGCTAGCACGGCGACGATGTGTGCATTTCAGCAGCCAATGAGAGTCAGACAGACTCGCATTGGCTGTTGCTGTGCCCACTGCAAGAGCCGGGCTGGAGCTCAATCATGAGCTCCGCCTTCTGGCTCCTGCAGTGGATGAAGTCTCTCCCATAATGCAGAGCGTGCCGGCCCGGGAGGACTGCTGTGCGGATGGCGGACGGAGCAGGAGCGGGGATTCAGTTAAGTGGTTTTTTTTCCACTCGTGTGTTTGTCTGCACTACTGGGGACTCTGCATCAAGGGGGGGACCTCTACTGGGGGGCTACTACTGGGGGCACTGCATCGGAGGGGGGAGGAGGACTACTACTGGGGGCACTGCATCGGGGGACCTCTACTGGGAACTACTACTGGGGGGCTTCTACTGGGGGCACTGCATCGGTGGGGGGACCACTACTGGGGGCACTGCATCGGGGGGGTCCTCTACTGGGAACTACTACTGGGGGTGCTGCTTTGGAGGGGGGGACTCTAATACTGGGGGCACTGCATACAGGGGGGACTACTACTGGGGCCCTATATAAAAGGGCACGGCATCGGGGGACTACTACTGGGGGCACTGCATGGGGGGGGACCACTACATGGGGCACTGCATAAGGGGGATCACTACTGGGGGCACTGTATAAGGGCCACTACCGGGGGGCCTGCATAAGAGGGACCACTACTGGGGACATTGCATACTGGGGGTACTGTATAAGGGGCACTACTGGGGGCCTGCATAAGGGAGGACTGTATAAAGGGGCACTGCAAAGGGGGGGGGGGACTGTATAAGGTGCACTGCATAGGGGGGGGGGACTGTATAAGGGGCACTGCAAAGGGGGGACTGTATAAGGTGCACTGCAAAGGGGGGGGACTGTATAAGGGGCACTGCATTAAGGTGCATATGGAATGGAAAGGAATGTTCAGAGTGACGAGAAAGGGGTGTGTGTCATATTGACACGCTCCATTTCTAAGTGACCAGGCCCATTTTTTTTATGGCGCACGCACGTATTTGCTCTATTTTTAGATTTGGCCTGGGCCCCAAATACCCTAGGTTACGCCACTGCGTGAATGTCCCTGCGAGCTACAACATGTAGGAAAAACTTCCACATCAAATAATCGTATAAGGGAACATATTGTCAACATCAAAAAGAGATTAACCACACGTAGGGGGTGATTCAGTCCAGCGCGAGGTTAATAGCACCGGGCAGTTGGTCCCGGGGATGTTTAATTCACTGCCTTGTTTAGACCACCATAACAACTTAAGTCAGAGAATGCCTGGGTGTTTAATTGCAAGAACTGAAAACCTCCGACTAAAGTGACGGCCACATGGCTGTCAGCGCCGTGCTAAGCTGGCAAACAGCCTCGCGGCCGGCACTTTAGGAGTGTGCGAGAAGAAATCCTTTAGTCGGCCTAAAAGCAAGCTGAATGGAATCGCCCCCACAGTGTGTCCAAACATTTTATTTTTTGATAAACGTGCAAGAAATCTGGTCAGAACTACAGAAATACGCATAGAAAGAATGTTCTCAGGTCCCATGGACGGTAGATTCAAGACATTGGGCCTGATTCAGAGCTGAACGCTCTGACCAGAGCGCTCCCTCTGAATCAGTGCCCTCCTACCTGAAAATGGAGCGGCCTCCTGGCCGCTCACATAGCTGTGGGTGACCACCCACAGCATATGCGAGCGGCCAAAAAGATGGTCGGCCAAAAAGATGGCCAAAAAGATGGTCGCGATGGTCTTTGACCATCATGACCATCGGGCTTGCAACGAGACCCTGCCACAAGCCCAGGAGTGATTTTGGCTCTATCAACATCGACAGCACGCCCCCTTTGGTGCGAGACCCGGAGCGACGGAGAGCCCGTCGCTATCCGGGTCTCGCGCATGCGCACGACGGAGCTCCATCCATCGTGCGCATGCGCAGTGGGGCAACATCGACCCGCATGCGAGCGTTCCTTTGCTCGCGAGCGGGTCTGAATGACCCCCATTATCCCAAAGAGACACTTGAGAACCATTCTGTATCAGCACATTATAAGAAATGCCTTGCCTGTTCTGTGACTGACATCATCAGTTTTAAGATATTTGCATAAATAGAAAAGGCAACTGGAGACAAAAAATAGAAAGCTTTAGCACAAGCTGAGATGCGATGGATATTTCGGCTAGGCACATGGGGTCCAAACAGACTAAATGTAGATTTTTAGCTCAAATGGTTCCTATGAAAATGTTGCATTCACTATATTATCTGTTTATACAATCTATATAAGCAAATTGCCGCTTATATTAGCTTTAACAGATCTGGTCCCTTTAAAAGGTGCGTATCCACTTACAGATAGTGGAACAACAGTACGATGATGACAACATTGTAATCGTACAGTCGTTCTTCTTCCCCTGCAGTGCCTACACTGAACGATATATGTTATTTAGTGCAGGCACCCTCCCTCATCCCTGAACACAGTCAATCTGTCGTTATCGGCAGATTGACCGGCATGTTCAGGCGATGATTGATCGCTGGTCATCTTCGACATTTTCATGCCCGATTTGTGAACGATTAATGAGCGATTGAACGATTACGATGTCATAATCGTTCAATCGCTCATTTAAATCGCCTAGTGGATACACAGCATTACTATAAGGCTTATAACATAGAATATAAAATACATCTATTTAACTCTTAAACCGCGTATCGACTAGACAATTTAAATAAGCGATTAAGACATCGTAATCGCTCAATCGGTCACAAATCGGGCATGAAAATGTGCACTACCGCTGGTAGTTTCCGACATCAACCATCGCCTGAACATGCCGGTCAATGTGCTGATAACGATAGATTGGCCATGTTCACGGATGAGGGAGGGTGCCTGCACTGAGCGACATATCGTTCAGTGTAGATACTGCAGAGACTCAGAAGCTCCCTCCAGTGGCCGGCGCCCCTAGGTAGATGCTGAAGCTTGCCTAGTGGAAGTGCCGGCACTGGGCGCAAGTCATTTCTATGACTCACATAGAGGGGGCGATTCAATTCAGCAGGAGTTGAATAGCGCTGGGAGGGAGCTCCCGGAGCGAGAGAGATCTCAGACATTGCCCTAATCGAAAAAAACAGTAAGTAATCACATGATATTGATTCAAAAGATGTAAAGTAATTAAAGTTGCAGTGAAGGAAGAAATGTTATTAAAGTGAAAGGAACACTGGAAATACCCCCCCATGCCACTGTAGCAGAAACTGACACTGGAAATACCCCCCCATGCCACTGTAGCAGAAACTGACACTGGAAATACCCCCCCATGCCACTGTAGCAGAAACCAACACTGGCAATACCCCCCATGCCACTGTAGCAGAAACTAACACTGGAAATACCCCCCATGCCACTGTAGCAGAAACACTGGAAATACCCCCATGCCACTGTAGCAGAAACCAACACTGGCAATACTCCCCATGCCACTGTAGCAGAAACTAACACTGGAAATACCCCCCATGCCACTGTAGCAGAAACTGACACTGGAAATACCCCCCCCCATGCCACTGTAGCAGAAACTGACACTGGAAATACCCCCCATGCCACTGTAGCAGAAACACTGGAAATACCCCCATGCCACTGTAGCAGAAACTAACACTGGAAATAACCCCCATGCCACTGTAGCAGAAACCAACACTGGCAATACCCCCCATGCCACTGTAGCAGAAACTAACACTGGAAATACCCCCCATGCCACTGTAGCAGAAACTAACACTGGAAATACCCCCCATGCCACTGTAGCAGAAACTGACACTGGAAATACCCCCCCCCATGCCACTGTAGCAGAAACTGACACTGGAAATACCCCCCATGCCACTGTAGCAGAAACTGACACTGGAAACACCCCCCATGCCACTGTAGCAGAAACACTGGAAATACCCCCATGCCACTGTAGCAGAAACTAACACTGGCAATAACCCCCATGCCACTGTAGCAGAAACCAACACTGGCAATACCCCCCATGCCACTGTAGCAGAAACTAACACTGGAAATACCCCCCATGCCACTGTAGCAGAAACTGACACTGGAAATACCCCCCCCCCATGCCACTGTAGCAGAAACTGACACTGGAAATACCCCCCCCCATGCCACTGTAGCAGAAACTGACACTGGAAATACCCCCCCCATGCCACTGTAGCAGAAACTGACACTGGAAATACCCCCCATGCCACTGTAGCAGAAACACTGGAAATACCCCCATGCCACTGTAGCAGAAACTAACACTGGAAATAACCCCCATGCCACTGTAGCAGAAACCAACACTGGCAATACCCCCCATGCCACTGTAGCAGAAACTAACACTGGAAATACCCCCCATGCCACTGTAGCAGAAACTAACACTGGAAATACCCCCCATGCCACTGTAGCAGAAACTGACACTGGAAATACCCCCCCCATGCCACTGTAGCAGAAACTGACACTGGAAATACCCCCCCCCCATGCCACTGTAGCAGAAACTGACACTGGAAATACCCCCCATGCCACTGTAGCAGAAACTGACACTGGAAACACCCCCCATGCCACTGTAGCAGAAACTGACACTGGAAATACCCCCCCCATGCCACTGTAGCAGAAACTAACACTGGAAATACCCCCCATGCCACTGTAGCAGAAACACTGGAAATACCCCCATGCCACTGTAGCAGAAACTAACACTGGAAATACCCCCCATGCCACTGTAGCAGAAACTGACACTGGAAATACCCCCCCCCATGCCACTGTAGCAGAAACTGACACTGGAAATACCCCCCATGCCACTGTAGCAGAAACTGACACTGGAAATACCCCCCCCCATGCCACTGTAGCAGAAACTGACACTGGAAATACCCCCCATGCCACTGTAGCAGAAACTGACACTGGAAACACCCCCCATGCCACTGTAGCAGAAACTGACACTGGAAATACCCCCCCATGCCACTGTAGCAGAAACTAACACTGGAAATACCCCCCATGCCACTGTAGCAGAAACACTGGAAATACCCCCATGCCACTGTAGCAGAAACTAACACTGGAAATACCCCCCCCATGCCACTGTAGCAGAAACTAACACTGGAAATACCCCCCATGCCACTGTAGCAGAAACACTGGAAATACCCCCATGCCACTGTAGCAGAAACTAACACTGGAAATAACCCCCATGCCACTGTAGCAGAAACACTGGAAATACCCCCCATGCCACTGTAGCAGAAACACTGGAAATACCCCCCATGCCACTGTAGCAGAAACTAACACTGGAAATACCCCCCATGCCACTGTAGCAGAAACACTGGAAATACCCCCCATGCCACTGTAGCAGAAACCAACACTGGAAATACCCCCCATGCCACTGTAGCAGAAACTAACACTGGAAATACCCCCCATGCCACTGTAGCAGAAACTGACACTGGAAATACCCCCCCATGCCACTGTAGCAGAAACTGACACTGGAAATACCCCCCCCCATGCCACTGTAGCAGAAACTGACACTGGAAATACCCCCCCCATGCCACTGTAGCAGAAACTGACACTGGAAATACCCCCCATGCCACTGTAGCAGAAACTGACACTGGAAATACCCCCCATGCCACTGTAGCAGAAACTAACACTGGAAATACCCCCCATGTCATTTAGAGTCACAAGAGAAAAAAAAATAAATTCCTACACAGGAGTGTTTAGTTAGAATAATTGGCAATGTAGTCATGTGAACACTGCAGGGTATAAACCAGCATCTCTGCTGCCTATGCAGAAGGTGATCAAGACGTGGAAGTAAATGCTGGCGGTTCACAGCTCCTGAGCAGCCATATTCCAACATTACCCCACCTTTGAGGAGGGGTCAAAAGACCCCAGTGACCAGGTTTTTGAGGATGACCTTTATTAAATACCTCCCTCGAAATGTCCGCTTGAATATTCCCAGCCGTAAACGTTCACCTATCCATGAACTTTATTGATTTCCAAAATTTTTACTACACTACCTCAAATTCTGGCTGAATTTCACCAGCTCTGCAAATGACCCAGCGGAACCTCTGGCTGGAAATTGTACAGAACAGAACACTGGCTTCATCAAGGAACAATGAATGGAAAAGTTCTTGGAATTCTTAAGGGCATTGCTAAATCCAGCTGATAACACGCAGAATGTCATTTCCTGACAATATTAAGGGGTCCTACATACTGGTCCAAATTTTAAAGATGCTGCTTAAACCGATCTCAACTTTATATCTACATATTCTGCTATTGTGTGAAACTCAGGGCCTGATGCTGAGCGCTCCTAAGCGGGTTGATGTTGCCCAAGTGCGCATGCGCACGACGGCGACGGCTCCATCGTGCGCATGCGCGAGACCCGAATAATGACGGCCAAGCCGTCATTATGGGTCTCGCACCAAAGGGGGCGTGCTGTCGATGGTGATTGTCTGGGGCCGGCCCCACTGACATCACTAGTGATGTCAGTGGGAGTGCTTTTGGCTCTGATGGAGCCAAAAGCACTCCAGGGCTTGCGGCAGCGAGACCCTACCGCAGGGTCTCGTCGCAAGCCCGATGGTCGCGATGGTCTTGACCATCGCGACCATCATTTTGGCCGCTCGCTATAGCTGTGGGTGGTCACCCACAGCTATGCGAGCGGCCAGGAGGCCACTCCAAAAAGTAAGAGGGACGGCCCTGATTCAGAGCGAGCACTCTGTCAGAGCGTCCGGCTCTGAATCAGGGCCTCAGAGCGAACTGAGCTTTTCCCCAAATATTTGTCAATTGCACTTAAACTTTCAAGAGAGTCACAGACCGCAAAGCACCAGACACAAAAGAATGGCGAGCTGCCTGGTGCACTGTGTTGAGCATTATTATATGAAAACTGCACAATATTCATGTGAATGGGAAATAGAACTAAAAGGTATTGTACAATGACTGATTAACTCTTTCCATTTGCCTATTCATTGTGGATGATCTGCAGAACAAAAGCTCAGGCCAATACAAAAAACTCTTTCCAAAGTTGTGCAGCAAAGGGAAACCCCAATCAGACACTGAGGGCCGTATTCAATTAGAAGGGAAAAGCCGAGATCCGAGAAAAAGTATCGCCGATTGCGAACTTTTCACCAATCGGAAACTTATCTCCGTATTCAATTCCAAATACTTTTCATGTATGTGGAAAGTCAGTGGAATGTAATACACGATAAAGATTCGCCTCTGAATAGCAGGAGAAAAGAAGTGCAGTTTTTTTTATTTCGGGGTGCAAAGTTGGAAACCATTCATAACCCTTGGGACAGTCCCCCAAAGGATGACTGCGTCAAAACAATCCCTAAAAAAGCGAGGAACACCCCAAAAACATAGTTTCATTTTGGGGGCGAAAAAGTAGAAAAATAGACTTTTTTTTTTTTATCGGTCTGCAAGTATGGGTGAGGTGTTTATTTGATTGCAGGTGCGATTTTTAAAACTTCACTTTAGCAACTTTAAACTATGCTAGCACCCATTTTCATGTACCGCCAATTTGCTAGGACTACTTATGTTTACCAAAAAAAACCCTGCTTTATGCTATTCTTCACCACTTGTGCAAAGACGCCAATTAGAGGCACTTGTACCAACTTAAGTACCCCAAACAGTTTTATTAGGACTAATCGGGCACTACTACATTGATCCCCAATGTTTCTGCATCTCCTTGGGGGTTCAGGCTGATTTCCCCGATTCTGACACCACTTTCCACCTGTTTTGACTTTGCGTGTCACCGTTTTCGCGTCTTTTGGAACTGAATACGACGAATAGCGGGACACGCACAATAAGTTTCTGCGGCCAAAAGACGCGATGTAGACGAAAAGTCCGGCAGGCGGAACTTTATCGCAGGTGCAAAACTATTTGAATGCCGCCCTAAGTCCATTTAAACTGCAAAGGAGCTGTAAATGCCAACTACAGTGAGCCTCTTACTGTATCTATCCACAATAACCCATATACTATAGAAATGAGACCCTTAGACAATGGAAAATCCACAATGCAATTCATTGTAATACTAGACCAAGGTTTCAGGGTATATTGATAATGGCATGAGAGGACCAAAAGACTGACTCCTGCAATTTTTACTTTTACTGTGAGCACCTTCCAGACATGACATGATGGCCTGAAGTTCTCCACTCATGGGCCTCAACCTACACAGTTGGCCATAAACCTTCAGGGAGAAGCTACCTCTGAGCATCTCATAATGCAAAGAAAGCTCGAGTAAGAGCTACTACAGTTTTGTTTGCTAGGGTAATCGAAGTGCACGCGGGTGGATCAGAGTGTGTGTTCCAAAACTTTTCTGAACAAAGTTTTAGGGCCGGATTAAATTCGACTTGATACTTACAGCGTGAGGAAAAGGGCTCATAGCCTTAGACTTTTACGCACAGAGCGAATCAATTACAAGCCCTATTTCTTGCACTGTAAATCCGAAGCCATCACGCATTAACCCATAGATACCGGGAGAAGTACACGGAGCTATGAGTTACCGCATTTGTAATGGCCACAATAAGGGCAGAAAAGCTAGAATGACCGAGGATTTCTGGTCGAGCCTCTGGAGGGGGCAAACAGAAAATATGCATTAAGTGCAACCTACTGGCTGCCATTGAGTAGCTCCGGGCACGGATTTGGGCTAATTGAAACGTCACATCTAATTGAACCCGGCCTTTATGCTGGGTACACACTGGCAGATATATTATTTATAATATATCTGCCGCCCGTCGACCAGTGTGTACAGACGATATTTCTGCAGACAACGTCGTTCACAGACATATCGCATTGGCTTTGCTGCACAACTGATGGACAAATATGTCTGCAGACCGCCCGTACACCTGCAGCGGCAGCCAAGGGGAGGAGGGTGGCCCCACCCCGACCCGCCTCCCGGGCAAGCGGGACCCGCGACGGCCATATAGATGATGGTCGTTCAGTGTGTATGAACGACCATCATCTACAGATATATCTGCAGATCACTCCATCAGCAGATATATCTGTCAGGTGTGTACTCGCCTTTAGCCTTCAATTTTTATTTTTATTTTATAACTCTGGTCTGTATGTTATAACTAGAGATGAGCGGTTCGGATTCTGTGGAATCCGAACCGCTCCGAACATTGGGGATCCGAGTCCACCCGAACCCTGTTCGGGTGTTCACCGCCTGACTCGGATCCCCGTTCGGGGCCGAACGGCGGCCGCCTGATGTCGGATTCTCACTAGAGAATCCGACATCAGGTCTCCTCGTGTGTAGGGCAGAGCGCAGTGATAGCGCTCTGCCCTACACAGACACACAGCCGCCAGCGGCAGCTGTGTGTTTGTTACAGCAGCCAATGAGAGTCACACAGACTCTCATTGGCTGCTTCACGGAGGGAGCCGGCTGGAGCTCACACATGAGCTCCGTCTTCCGGCTCCCTCCTCAGCGTGTGACAGAGCGGACGGCGCGGGAGCGGGGATACAGGTAAGTTTTTATTTTTTAATTTGTGCAAGGGCCGGGGGCGCTACTGGGGGGGGTCTGCTACTGGGGGGGGCTATACTACTGGAGGGCCTGCTACTGGGGGGGGCTATACTACTGGGGGGTCTGCTACTGGGGGGGCCATACTACTGAGGGGCCTGCTACTGGCGGGGGCCATACTACTGGGGCAGCCTACTACAGGGGGGGCCCTAATACAGGGGGGGCCCATACTACAGGGGGGGCTACTACAGGGGCAGCCTACTACTGGGGGGGCCTGCTACTGGGGCAGCCTACTACTGGGGGGGCCATACTACTGGGGGGCATGATAATGGGGGGCATACTACTGGGGGGGCATACTACTGGGTGGCATGCTAATGGGGGGCATACTACTGGGGGGGCCTGCTAATGGGGGGGCCTGCTAATGGGGGGCATTCTACTGGGGGCACTGCATAGTGGACCCTACTACTAAAGGGACTGCATAGGGGGCACCACTGCTGGGGGACATTGTGTAAGGGACACCGCTACTGTGGGCATTGTGTAAAAGGGTCACTACTGTGGGCATTGTGTAAAAGGGGCACTACTGTGTGTCGTAACATAAATAAGAGACACTACTTTATGGTGTAATGTGAATCAGGCCCTATGTGCGGTGTAATGCGAATAAGATTGTGCACTGTGACTCCTAGGGCCGTAGCCCACTTTGTAAACAAGTACTGTGACTCTGCTGGCCGTACCCCACTGGGTGGGTGCACTACTTTTCATTTCTGCCACTGCTGTGTGGCAATGTGTCATAGATGTGCTTTATACTGTGGTGTCTGTGTCGTTGTGCCGCTGCTTTGTCGCTTAGTGTAACCAGTCGGCTCACTGCAACCTTTGGCCAATAATGTTGAAAACAATATTATAAACTGTGATATGGTCTAAATTGACTGGAAATTAATGTTATTGAGGTTAATAATACTCTAGGAAGAAAAAAAAGACCAATTTATGTGATTTTAGCTTTTTTTGTCAATTATTGTAAAAAAATCCAAATCCAAATCCAAATCCAAAGCCAGTCACCGCAGTTTGGCAAATCCAAATCCAAATCCAAAGCCGGACGACGAATTAGAACCAAATCCAAATCCGGCAAAAATGGTCCGGCGCACATCCCTAGTTATAACAAAAATAAACCTTGAAAAATAACAGAGTCCCTTGAGCCTATGATTAAGCCTCTTAGCAGTTTCATTGTATAATAAAGTCTTGTGGTCAGTGAAGACTGACACAATGTTTAGGACCCTTTAACTACGGGCAATACCGCCATCCTTCACTGACCCGTTTGTACCCCCCACATCATAATTCATCTCAGCAGCTGACAATTTCTATGAGAAAACTGCACAAAGATGCAGTTTATTATCCTTGGAATTAACCTGTGACAAAATGATTCCCTCTCCAACGTCGGAGGCACCTAATTCCACGAAAAATGGTAATTCCAACACAGGATGAGGACACAGAACAGGTGCAGATCTAATGGCCTTTTTCATTTTCAGTATGTCTCTGTCAGCATCTATAGACCATTGGGTCGGATCAGCCCCCTTTTATAGTCATAGCGGTTTGGTAAAGGAGCAGATAAATAACCTATAACAAGTAGCGAACCCCAAAAACTGTTGGAGGGCCTTAAGATGAGGTAGAGTCACCCAATATTGAGTTGCGTTGCACTTTCCCCTTGTTCATGGAGAACTCTTAGGCTGAGATCACATAACCTAAAAACAATACATCATGCACCTTAAATTTGCACTTTCCCAACTTGGCAAAAAGAGGATTTTGTTTTTTCTCAACTTTTGAAATAGACTTTTGACTTGGCTTCTATGCTAAGGAAATTAATGAGCATACCGAAATATTCCACCACACATTTTCCCAAGTATATTATTGATCATCTCTGTTTCACCCAATGGGCATAACCAAGTATTCATACTGTCCCATATGTTTACTAAAGGCTGTTTTCCACTCATCACCCTGGCGAACACAAATTAGATTGTAAGCTCTTTAATTGGTCAAACAATTTTGGAATTAATGGAAGTTGATATTTATTGATCAAGGTAATTATATTCAGACCTCAGTAGTCAATTGGGGGGGGGGGGGAGTTTATATGTTTGTGCGGGCGGCTGTCAGTGCTGGGCACCATTCAATTGTTGTTCCATTCGGGCGCAAACAGCTGCCAGGAGGTGAGCAGAAATGTGCGATAAAGCCTGGTTTAGGGCACTCGAAATGCTGTTTGGGTGCCCTAACCAGGACTTTAGACGGGTTTAGATGTTTTATGCGGCTAAACCTAGTCTAATTAGGCACGACATGCGCGATAATGAATTTATTGCAACAAGAGAGAGACAAGAGACCATTGTGTGGATTTGGATGGCGTTATAAAAAACTTTTCTCCAGACTCTTGGTAACATGTTCTTATATGTATTTTAACTCTGGAGCAGACAACTTAAAAACAAACAAACAATCACCCTTTGAGTAGTTTAGAACCGGAAATAATAGCAATCGTACAATCATACTGCAGGAGTACTGAGGACAATCGTACAATCATACTGCAGGAGTACTGAGGACAGTTGTCCAATCATAGGAGTACTGATGAGGACAGTTGTCCAATCATAGGAGTACTGAGAACAGTCATACACTCATAGGAGTATTGATTAGAGATATGCGCCAAGCCTCGTCTTTTGGTTTTGAATTTTTTTCCTTGGTGTTTTGTGTTCATGTTTTGGATCTGGATTTTTTTCTTACAAAAATCAAAAAAACACCTAAAATCACATAAAATGTGATTTTTTTTTTCTTCCTACAGTATTATAACCTCAATAACATTTATTTCCACTCGTTTCCAGTGAATTTTGGTTACCTCACAATATTGATTTTTTTTCATCTAGTTAAAGGGCCAAAAGGTTGCATCCAGCTTGCTGGCTCAAAACTGATTGATATAATTATTAATAGAGTTGAGGACTGTGCAAAGATGATGGTTGGGATACCCTTGAGGATTGACGACATGGGCCTTCATAGAGGACGAGGAAGTTGACGGCCTTGCATTATCATGATGACTGCTGGCGGCAGCTACAACATGTGGTTCTTGGCCTTGCTCTCCTGTCATGTGACAGCCCTCCATATTTTCTGCGGTCTTGAAGCAGTGTCACAAGCACCAACAGTGTAGCCAAGGTGCGGTTACAAAATTCACACACGTGCAGTGGTGCGCACACAGAAAAAAAAATAATATACAAAATACTTTTTTTTCGGGTCCAGAACTTGGGGCCAGAGCACAGATTGATGACGACTGGAGTCGGGCAGCACTAGGTTGCGTTGCTGTATCTTGTGTGGCTAAGTCTAACACGCACACACACAGAAAGTCAATAGACACAAGACACTAATTTTTTTTTGGGGGGGGGGGGGGGGGTTGGCGTCCAGAACTTGGACCCAGAGCACAGATTGATGATGACTGGAGTCGGGCAGTACTAGGTTGCGTTACCGACTTGCTAGATCTTGTGCGGCTAAGCCTAACACGCACAGACACAGACACACAGACAATTAGAAAAAAAAGACAATTGATTTAAATTTTTTTTATGCTCCAGAACTTGGGCCCAGAGCACAGATTGATCACGACTGGAGTCGGGCAGCACTAGCTTGCAAATTGCGTTGCTGGCTGGATCTTGTGCTGTACTGCGGTTAAGTCTAACACGCACGCACACACAAAAAAATATAAAAGACACTTTGATTTTTTTTATTTTTTTTACTATATATTTTTTTTTATAATTACTTTTTTTTTTTTTTGAGTCCAGAACTTGGGCCCAGATGGACACAGCACCAGCCCAGATGTATCTATAGTTCTGCACCAGCCCAGATGGACACAGCAGACAGCACAGTGACAGCTGTCACAGGCACCAGCCCAGGACACAGCAGACAGCACCAGCACCTCTCCCAGCCCTACACTACCCACCCTCCCTGTTCAGTCTCCACAGCCGGAGTGAAATGGCATCAGTCGCGTGGTCCCTTACATACTACATTGATCATAGAGACGAAAGCTCGCGAACCACGAGATTTCGTCTCTATGGTTTTGCCTCGATTTGAGAGATCCGAGTAAGGCGGGAACATCAGAGTCTGCTTTGATCACACTCAGTTCTGCTAAATTCGGGTGGGTTCGGATCTCTAGAAACCAAACCCGCTCATCTCTAGTATTGATGAAAATTTCAAAATCAATGAATAAGCTGGAGATAGTATAACACAGTATGAAAACCCAACAACAGTACAGGGACAGATTTGAACCTTCTGGAAGAGGATTGTTATTGACGCCCACAATAAAAACTATGACACCATTTCCAAGTGCCTATCAATAACTTTCGTATAATGAAAAATATAAAATGCCCATGAGTATCAGAGAACATGAACCAGCAGGGAGTTTGCCATCATCTTACAGCATCACCTGCCTTTTCCCTCCATAATCCACCCTGAATGCTCCGGCTAGACTAATCTTCCTCTCCTCATACACCAATCTGTAAACCCTTCCATTGGCTCCCCAATCCCTAAAGAATTAAATTCACACGGCTTGCCCTCACTTACAAAGCCCACAATATTTCTTCAACTCCATAAATTTAGGATCTCGTCAGGAGATACAGCCCAGTTGACCACTCCGCTATACCTCTGACCTACGCCTCCTCTCCCCTCTAATAATCTCCTCCCACACCTGTGTCTCCAAGATTTGCTGTGCTCCCCATGTCTCATACCCATTGGCCCCATCAGACTCTCCACCATCTAACATCTTTCAAATGCTCTGAATGAGGGCCGCCCTCCATAAAAATGGAGCGTCCTCCTGGACGCTCATATAGCTGTGGGTCACCACCCACAGCCTATACGAGCGTGCAGTTTGATGGCCGCGATGGTCTTGACCATCGCGACCATCGAAACTGCGAGCCGGAGCCTGCGGTTGAGGTTTTCAACCGCAAGGTCCGGAGTGATTTTGGCTCTATCAGAGCCAAAATCACTCCCACTGACATCACTAGTGATGTCAGTGGGCCGGCTTCTGACGGTGGGCGTTCCCTTGGGAACGCCCCCGTCAGGGAGGCACGCCCCCGGCACGCCCACCAAAGGGGGCGTGCTGTCAATCAACATCGACAGCACGCCCCCTTTGATCAGACACAACGAGCGAAGGACTTTCCTTCTCTCGTCGTGTCTGGCGCATGCGCACGACGGAGCTCCCTCCGTCGTGCGCATGCTCAGTGCACACCATCGACCCACTTGCGAGCGGACAGCAGCTTGCGAGTGGGTCTGAATCAGGGCCTATGTCCACTTGCTCTGTCTCTCATTACTACTTCCTCAATGTAAAGTTCTGTACACTGTGTATGGGACAGACCATTTCCGCTCAGGCCCTGTTACGCTGAAGTCTGTGTGAGTCCTTTGCTGTTTGTTTCACTCATACGTATGTGTATTTGTGCAACCTGCAATTCGGACATGGCTCATACTTGTGTTTGTTTGTACAGTACCACACATTTGCAATTAAGCTTCATTGTATTCATGTAATTATTCTAATTGTATTCATGTATTTGTTATTATACTTAATTGCACTGTATTTCGATGCCAGCTGCCAGTCCTGCGGAATTTTGGCCACATATACATTATTATTAACGATGATTAAGGTACAAGCTTCACATTCATATCGGAGATGCCTCTACTGGGCTTTGTTCCCTGGACACTGTACAATATCTATTAGTGTAGACCTGATTGGAATTATTATTATTATTATGTAATACTATACCCTGGTGTTGGAGGTCAGTGAATTTTTAGAATCCAGTCTTCTCTCAATTTGTGTCATTTAAATGGATTAGTTCACTGTAGGAGGGTTTCTGGATTGAAAAAATGCATCTTGAAATAAAAAAAATTCCAGCCCTAGCACTTGTATTGTATTTAGCCCTACACGACGTAGGTCTAACGATCCGGGTCCTGCTTACCCAAGAGGATGGCAGGGTGATAAACATAAAATAACACACAACAAAACATACATGTTGCACAGACCTTTTAGGACGTTCATCTGAGGTTACTTCTTGAGTACCGGTCATGCTACAAACCAGATTCAGACCAAAAGGACATAGACTAAAAGGTACAGGGAGTAAACTGGTAAATAGTAAAGGAATTATGGTGATCTGTGTATTGTAGCGAGAAAAGTCATGTTCGTCACAATTCTATTTATATAGACAGCGCAAAGTAGCCATGACATTTGTGAGCCCTTTGCGCTTGTAGTTAATGCACATTTGTTTTGTTTATGTACACGTGAACGCTAGGATTCCAGGTTCATTGAGTTGGATGCAGCTTGTATTATATGATGTATGGGACAATGGTGAAACCAGTGGAATAATATTATGCTAGGAATAGGTAGGATTTACCGCCGGACCCATGCCCAGCGGTTTGAATCCCAACAGCGCATCACGGCAGGAGGAGGAAATCCCGATCGTCCCCAGGTAAGTATATACTAACCTATTTCTACCACCTAACCCTCCCTTAGGGGTGCCTATCCCTAACCTTCCCCCCAGTGCCTAAACCTAACCCCCCCTTCCCCGCCGCCTAACCCTAAGTCCCCCCCGGGGGTGCCTAGTGCTAACCCACCCTTCCCCTAGCCTAAACCTAACCTCCCGGGCGAGGTGCCTAACCCTAAGTCCCCCCCGGGAACCCTAAACCTAACCCTCCCCTCCCGCGGCTATCCGTGCTCGGCACGCAGTGCCCCTTCGATCGGAATGCCGGCGTATTTCTAATGACAGGCATCGGCATATCGACGCCTGTATTTAGACCCTTGCCGGGATATGGCAATCGGGAAGCCGGCTGTCGGGATTAGGTCCGCCGGCTTCCCGACTGCATACCCTATGCTATGCACAAACTGTAACCATTTAAGAAAGATGTAGAGAGAGAGGTTAGTGAGGGTTATGTCATTTGTTTCACAGCAGTAACAAATTGCAGGGAGGGTAATGTGTTTCATATACAAGACTGATAAATTGGAGGCACTCACGCATAGACGGGGGACACAGATTAATTCAGACAAGGTCATGAGAAATGTGAGGTTTAAATTGGAATGGGTATGATATACTGGTGGCTCAATTCTGCCGGTTCAAATACAGACGTCGGAAGCCTGGAATGTGAAGATCCCAACAGAAGAGGTAAGTACCCTAACCCTCTCCCTACCCTAATCCTCCCTTAGTGGTGCCTTACTCAAATCTCCACCTGGTGGTGCCTAAATCTAACCCCGCTCCTGCCTGCACCCTAAACCCAAGTCTCCCAGGGGGGTGCCTTACCCTAAGCTCCCCATGGTTGTGTCTAACCCTAAACCCTCTCACTGCACCCTAACCCTCCCTGAGGAGGTACCTAACCCTAAATCCCGCCAGGGGTGCCTAATCCTAATCCCCCCTTCCATCCCTAGATAATTAGCATACACATTTGGAATAGTGGTGATGGCATTTTGCCGGTGGTCGGGATTCCGGCGTAGGTATATTGGTGGCCGTCCGCCGGTATTTTATCTAAAACCCTTTTAAATTCACACAGATTGTAAAGGGTTAAGAAAACAGCAGAGTTAATACATATAGGGGGTCATTCAGACCCACTCGCGAGCGGCAGTACGCTCGCAAGTGGGTCGATGGTGCCTACTGCGCATGCACACGACGTAGGGAGCTCCGTCGTGCGCATGCGCGAGACCCGGCGAGCGAAGGACTTTCCATCGCTCCGGGTCTCGCACCAAAGGGGGCGTGCTGTCGATGTTGATTGACAGCACGCCCCCTTTGGTGGACGTGCCGGGGGCGTGCCTGCCAGACGGAGGCGTTCCCATGGGAACGCCTACCGTCTGAAGCCGGCCCCACTGACATCACTAGTGATGTCAGTGGGAGTGATTTTGGCTCTGATAGAGCCAAAATCACTCCTGGCCTTGCGGCTGGGAAACCCGACCGCAGGGTTTCCCTCGCAAGTCCGATGATCGCGATGGTCAAGACCATCGCGACCATCTGTTTGCACGCTCGTATATGCTGTGGGTGGTGACCCACAGCTATTCGAGCGTCCAGGAGGACGCTCCATATTAATGGAGGAGGGCCCTGATTCAGAGCGAACGCTCTGGTCAGAGCGTCCGGCTCTGAATCAGGGCCATAATTCATAATAATCTCTTAAATCACTAAACTTCCCATTGGAAGCTTTCAGGTCAGTAATAAAAACACCAATATTGAAACGGTTTATTTTGCCGATTTTTGCCCGTCTCAATTTTTAATTGGTTGAAGATGTCTAACGTTTGTATCATTTAGGGCAAATACATTGGCTTTTGTCATATATGGTTAGTAGTTTCCATACATGGAACCAGAAGTAAGGAACAACAGTAATCTACAGAAAACATCTCGTAATATCTACAACATAGGCCCGTGTTCAATTTGAGGCGAAAAGCCGGAATCCGCGGAAAAGTTTCACCGATGACGTCATTTCGCCAGGCGGAAAAGTATTGCCGTATTCAATTTGAAAGACTATCCGCATAGGCGGAACGTCAATGCAATATAATAGGCGGAAAAGTTTCGCCTATGAATAGCAGGCGGAAAAAAGTGCAGAATTGGGGTTTTGGGGTGCAACGTTGCAGGACCCGTGCAGCCTTCAGACAGTCCCCCAAAGGTAAACTGTAAATAAAATAAAAAAAAATGTAAAAAACATTTAAGAACACCCCAAAAAAATCACTTTGAATTTGGGGGCGAAAAAAAAAAAAAAAGTTGGGGGACAAAGTTAAAAACTAGTGAACTATACTCTGGGGATCCCCAAGTACGCCCCAAGTGTTTTTTTCATTGCAGGGGCTTGCGGCAGGTGGATTTTTCACGATTTTTTCAACTTAACTTTAGCAACTTTAAAATATGCTGGCCCCCATTTTCAAGTACCCCAAATTTGCTGGGATAACTTATTTTCTGCAAAAAATACTCCTGAATACTATTCTGCACCACTTATACAAAAACGCTATTTAGCAGCTATTGAGCCCGTTTAAAAACAGCAAATACCTTCAGCAAGCCAAATCGGGGGGTACCATAGTGAACCCCATGTCAGAGCATCTTTTGGGGGGTGTCAGGATGATTTCCCCAAATCTGACAGGACTTTCCGCTTGTTTAAGTTTCGCCGGGTCCTGTTTTCGTCTACTTTCAAATTAAATACGGGGATACTTTTCCGCCTACAAAACACGCGATGTAGGCGAAAAGTCCAGGAGGCGGAAAAGTATGGCGGGTCCGCTCAAATGGAATGCGGCTCATAATGTCTACAATAGCTAGAAACAAGTCATGCGTGCTCTAATCTGTCTGCGGACTAGAAGCGCATTTTCCGGGTCCATCATACACATGCAGTACATGGAGTAGTTGAACGTTGCACATATTGGCAGGACTTCATATTTACTTCTTCATTTATTTTTCAGAAGCTACACCTAAAATCTGTATCACGCCAAAAAAATTGCTATAGCTACCAAAAGAAACAGCTGCTGAAAAGGGGGAGGTAGGCCCACCATTCTGCGCTCTGATAAAAAGAAAAACCTCTCTGAGATAGCGCTATAAATAGTCTCCCAGCAGGTCAATAGTAACAATAAAAAAAAAAAAAAAACAATAAAAAAAACTTTCCTTTTAAAAATATTAGGAGTTGGCAGAATAACAACCATATAGTTGGATTAAAAAAATAATATTAATAACATTCCGGCTGGCTCTGGAAGCGGACGCTGTGCCCATAACTGTACGCAGCGTCAGCTTCCCCCTGACCAACGTGAAAGCATTCTACAATTGTCCCGGGAATATAACTCACAGGGACAGCAGTTACTGAAGCCGCGGTCCCTGCAAATTCCCCTCTGTACAAAGCGAGGATATTTTCATTAAAAACAAAATGATCTCCCGCGATATGGATACTGAATAATCGGGGCAGTTCCGCAATTAATAGCACATAGACCCCTAAGTGTTTCACAGATTCATAAAATTCTCCATGGGAATATGGGACTCTAAACTCTACACAACAGTTGAGACGATTCGAGGAACAATGCAATGTAGTTGCATGCAGTATGTAACGATACATCGCTCTGCCATGCGCCAGATTGTTCAGTGTAGCGTGCGCAATGTTTCGCTACATCGGTCAATGGTTTGCAGCACCGTCGTATGGTGGGTGTGTACACAGCTTTAGACCATTGTCTACTCAACACAACAATGACACTGCCTGGGCGAGAGTTGTTCCGGTCTATTATTAATTAAATATTTGGTTGGTCAAAGCAAACATGTTGGAAAACCAAACCAGTTGGGGACTGCCATGTTTAGCATATTTTTGCGTTGCTCGATTATAGTTTGCTAGCATAGACCAACCAGTGGTTAGGTTGGCTGGTTTGTAGGATCATCATGCAGTGTGCTTGGCATACACTGCCAAGTTTTTCATCAGATCAAACCAATTGAACGATTGTCTGACAAACTAATGGACTACAAACACTGACAGACGTTTTCTCAGCTATGTCCAGTATTCTATCTCTAGAGATCTTTTGTCACAAATATTGTCTCCCCATACATTCATCAGATTAACGTTTGATTCCCAAGTATATTTAAGGACTGGCAAAAGAAAATAAATTGCCAATTCTTAACACGCACTAGTGTTTTCAGCTTGGTGCAGGAGGTTACCCCAAAATCAGTGGGATATGGAGTAACCAGCACTAGGTTTTGCTAGCCTGGGCTGGTGGAACATAGAGGGAAGACCCGCAGTGTGGGGACCCCCATTCCAAACAGCCCCAGGCCAGTAGGCACCAGGGCTGACTTCCCTGGGGTGGGGTGGGGGGGTCAGTCTGCAAATAATGCGCACCCCTCCTTCCTGGGTATAACAATCCCTGAAGCCATTAACACTAGGGCTTTCCAAATGCCCAGTGGGTACAGGGTAATAAGTGTGGAAATATTTTTTTTAATTCAAGCACTTCATCCTTGGTGCACTACAGGTACCAGAATGTCTGGGTGCCAAAAATGCCCGCCGGGGCATGCTTGCACTGGGAGAACTTTAAAGAAATGAATTCCTAAAGTGGATCACGAAAATGATGTCTTCCAGAAAGACATGATAAATGTATTGTTTTATCATATTCTACAGAATTATGGTCATGCTGATGAGCTCCAGTTGGGGTAACCTGGAACGTAAAGACTAATTATTCTAAACATAGAAAACATATCAGTGGCCTAACTATATGTACATAATTACATAATCGCATGTAGTTTGTAAGCAGTTTAAAATGTCAAAAAACAGTCAATATTTACACTAGGTCACAGCAAAAGAAATAGGATACGTGGGAAAAAAACTCCCTTATTCAGATGAAATCGTGCATACATAAATAAACCTTTCAGCCAGCCTCGTACAGAACTGCGCACTCTGGCTAGAGAACCTCCACAAGCTATAACCCTGTGTTTACAACTAAAGTACACTAATGCTGGGAACACACTTAACGGTGTGTACCCAGCGATGTGACGGACGATGGGCTGACATATCGGGTGGCTGGTACACATTATACCATCCGGTGCCCGACCACCCGATACGTCGCACCAGCCGCATCCTGATGCATGGGGTCATCAGCCGGATTGTCAGATTGAGCTGCATGTAGGGCCGACCTGATGTTGCGACTGACGACCAAACGGGAACGCGCATGGGCCGACAGAGTGCGTACACACTAGCTGATTTTAACGACATGTCGGCCCGATCGTCGAATCGGGCCAAATATTGTCTAATGTGTACAGAGCTTAAAAGTTGCCGTCAGTAACTCTCAGTGAAGGTTGTACAGTATGGTGAGACTCCATTGGCTCCAGGACACCTGCAGGGGGAACTGGCTGGGGAGAAGTCGAAATATTTTTTCCCTAACAGTTCTTAATCTGCTGCTGGGGACCCTTTCCTGATGCAATGGAGAAGACAGGAATGGGGTGCCAAGGAAAGCATTACCATTCATAACACAGTGCTGGACTAGCCTAGCACCCCGTCCCCTATCTCTAAGGGCAGGCTCAGGCATGAGTATTAAGAAGGTCCGGACAGTCAGCATGGCGCCATATTTGAGACACAACCCACTTATCAGAGCGGTTACTTATGGAGCGGCAGAGTCATGTGGCACGAGAACAAATGTGCTCCAGGCTTTCAGCTTGGTAGGTGGTGACAGACACAGGTCCACTTACTCTGGCTTTCCAGAACCAAATGTGCAGCATAGGGACAGGTGAGTAACCTTTCCCAGAACAGTCATCAGCTCTGACATTCATTGACAGAGCCAATGTCTGAGCTCACTCACACTGCTATGCTGTCTCTCTAACCTGTACTCCACATGCCAAGTGCTATGTTACTTTGTGTGAAGTACTGTGCGGGCACACGGAACATAGTGTACTGTGGATACATATGTTGGGTTTCTTATGTATGGTTTCTGATTAGCAGTTTTTTCTAATTAAATGTCATTATATAGAAACTTCCTTCTGCCCTCATTGTGCCCCATTCTTATTCTGGTTTGTACAATGGCTTTAACACCCCATCTGCCACACTCCCCCCTACCTACTCCCTGGCATCTCACCTGCCACACTCACCCCTACCTACTCCCTGGCATTCCATCTGCCTCCTTCCACATTTCTGCAGCCCAATACCCCATCATACACACTCCTGTTCCTGCTGCCAGACCCATTCTACATAATCCCCCATACTGCTGCCCGACACCCCATTACTCTCCCCCTTCCTGCTTCCCAACACCCATCTGCTACACTGTCCCCTCCTGCTCCCCAACACCCATCTACTCCCCAACATCCATCTGCTACACTGTCCCCTCCTGCTCCCCAACACCCATCTGCTCCCCAACACCCATCTGCTACACTGTCCCCTCCTGCTCCCCAACACTTATCTGCTACACTGTCCCCTCCTGCTTCCCAACACCCATCTACTCCCCAACACCCATCTGCTACACTGTCCCCTCCTGTTCCCCAACACCCATCTACTCCCCAACACCCATCTGCTACACTGTCCCCTCCTGCTTCCCAACACCCATCTGCTACACTGTCCCCTCCTGCTCCCCAACACCCATCTGCTACACTGTCCCCTCCTGCTCCCCAACACCCATCTACTCCCCAACACCCATCTGCTACACTGTCCCCTCCAGCTTCCCAACACCCATCTGCTACACCGTCCCCTTCTGCTCCCCAACACCCATCTTCAACACTGTCCCCTCCTGCTCCCCAACACCCATCTGCTACAGTGTCCCCTTCTGCTCCCCAACACCCATCTTCAACACTGTCCCCTCCTGCTCCCCAACACCCATCTTCTACACTGTCCCCTTCTGCTCCCCAACACCCATCTTCTACACTGTCCCCTTCTGCTCCCCAACACCCATCTGCTACACTTACCCCTCCTGCTCCCCAACACCCATCTGCTACACTGTCCCCTTCTGCTCCCCAACACCCATCTTCTACACTGTCCCCTTCTGCTCCCCAACACCCATCTTCTACACTTACCCCTCCTGCTCCCCAACACCCATCTGCTACACTGTCCCCTTCTGCTCCCCAACACCCATCTTCTACACTGTCCCCTTCTGCTCCCCATCACCCATCTTCTACACTGTCCCCTCCTGCTCCCCAACACCCATCTGCTACACTTACCCCTCCTGCTCCCCAACACCCATCTGCTACACTGTCCCCTTCTGCTCCCCAACACCCATCTTCTACACTGCCCCTTCTGCTCCCCAACACCCATCTTCTACTCTTACCCCTCCTGCTCCCCAACACCCATCTGCTACACTGCTCCCCAACACCCATCTTCTACACTGTCCCCTTCTGCTCCCCAACACCCATCTGCTACACTGTCCCCCTCCTGCTTCCCAACAGCCATCTGCTTCACTGTCCTCTTCTGCTCCCCAACACCCATCTTCTACACTGTCCCCTTCTGCTCCCCAACACCCATCTGCTACACTGTCCCCTTCTGCTCCCCAACACCCATCTGCTACACTGTCCCCTTTTGCTCCCCAACACCCATCTTCTACACTGTCCCCTTCTGCTCCCCAACACCCATCTGCTACACTGTCACCTTCTGCTCCCCAACACCCATCTGCTACACTGTCCCCTCCTGCTTCCCAACACCCATCTGCTACACTGTCCCCTTCTGCTCCCCAACACCCATCTGCTACACTGTTCCCTCCTGCTTCCCAACACCCATCTGCTACACTGTCACCTTCTGCTCCCCAACACCCATCTTCTACACTGTCCCCTTCTGCTCCTCAACACCCATATGCTACACTGTCCCCTCCTGCTTCCCAACACCCATCTTCTACACTGCTCCCCAACACCCATCTACTATACTTCCACCTTCAAAATAACAAATCACTATTCCCCAAGTCTGGATGATTGGTAAAAGTTACCCCTTATGAAAAATTATACAAAACAAAAAGAGCTTGTTAAAGGAAATATTAGAGGAGCATGACTGGTGGATCACTTTTGAATGAAAGTGCAGAATGTTTAAAAAAAACAAAAAACAATGTACCTGTTAATGGCGTATCAACTCCCAGCTTGCACTGTACCAAAAGCAACAACTAACACTTCCTGCACCCCTAGGAGCGGTGACTGTGAAAAATAGACAGCTGTTGAACGGTTGTGCTGGTATGATTATGCTTTGGACCTCACAGGGTCACAACAATAAAGCTGGACACGATTGGTGCACAGTACAGAGCGGACAGCAATACATGTGAAAGGTATGCTTTTACTTTTTCCGTCACTTACTGTCATTTTTTTTCAGGCAACAATGTCACTCTCTCCGTCGTACCGTTCACCACCACCTATAATTAGAATAAGATAGGACAACTGTCTTTCTCTGACCAAAATTTACAGGAGGAGCGTGTTCAGTGTCGCTCACCAGAGGATAAACCGCTTGACATTGGGCCAGATTCATTACGGAATGCTACTGCGATGGCTGCTGGGATTATGCACACAGGTCTGCTGCGACGATATGCTAATGATAGCAATCGCAAAGCTATTATAGAGATGCCCAAAGCCAGCATAGATAAGCCCACTACCGCTTTCACACATCCGTAATACTTTGCAATCCTGCGTATACATCGGGAATATAGAGTAACATCGGCTCCTCACGCACAATTACAACCTTACTCAGAAATTGCTAACCTCGCCGCACGCAGTGAGAACACAAGCTGCGTATGCCATGGCTACTTTATTCATGCCCATGCAACTGCGTTCAAACGGACAGACAAACCTTTGTTTCTCCGACCACTCCCCCATCAACACCCCAAAACGCTGGAGTCCTGTCCATCTGTTTGTGATGGCTTTGTATCTGCGTAGTTGAACGCAGAGCGATCGCAATGCTTACACGCACACTACGATGCATGCGCAGTATGAAACAATCGGCCGTCTGCATACGCTATCGCAATAGCGATCCTTGCTGAATCAGGTCCATTGCTTGGAAATCTCGTAACACAAAACCATTATTTGAATAAAGTACAATGTTGGCACACTGGCCCAACCTAGAGAGAGTAGCCCCTTCAGGTACTAAGCTGGCATGCGTGGCACTTCAAAAGCTACAATTTTGTTGTATCCCATATAACTGGCTGTTTACTACCGATTCCCCCATCCCCATACGCCCACAGAGGAACAAACACAGAATGCATGAATGCTTAGGGCAGAGGTTCCCAAACGCGGTCCTCAAGGCTCGCCAACAGTTCAGGTTTTAGAGAAATCCATGGCTGAGCACAGGTGGTTCAATCAAAATGACTTACGTACTAATTAAGTCACCTGTGCTCAACCATGGATAGCTCTAAAACCTGAACTGTTGGGGAGCCTTGAGGACTGCGCTTGGGAACCTCTGGCTTAGGGGCATATTCATTAATTATTGGGACATGGCTCCGATAATTTCTTATTGCCGCAATAAGAAATTATAATTAAGGATTGCCGGAATGTATGAAAACACCTGAAGGACTGGGAGCTTGTCCCTGTGATGTGTAAGAAGTAAAGTGATTGATCGGGGGGGCGTGGCCCGCGGTGGCCATTTTCCCATCGTTTGCGCATGCGCGGTACAGGGAAAATGGCCGCCACGGCCATTTTCCCGGTTACCTTGTGCATAAACTATAGACTCTGGGCACTCTCTAGTGTCCAGAGTCTATAACTCTGGCGCTGGCCGCACACAGCTCAGTGCGCTGCCAGCCGCCGGGGGAGAGGAAGGGGTCCGTGTCGGAGACTGCACATGGGCCCCCTCCTCTCTAAAAATGCCCCTGTGTGGAGGGGCATTCCCACCGGGATTGCCCACACTGTAATCCCCAGTCACGTTCATGTTGACTTACCAACGCCTCCATTACAAAGCTCCCATATCTCTTCACTGCTGGTTTTCTCCTCTCATCACATCTGTTATTCTATATAAGGCAAGAATGGTGAACTCTCTACAACAGATTATTCAAGATAATAATGCTTCTGCCCAGAGGATTATCAGCAAATTTGTGTATTTGCAGGTGGACATTCTCGCTCCTTGCTGTATCCCTTGGAAGCCTTGGGCGGAAGTTGAGGTGTCTGAATCTCCATTCTCTGATCCTGCAGCTCACACTCCATTTGTGGAAAATCACTTCATGGAATTCTCCTTCCCTAGGACTGTGCTTCTCCCTGAATTTGATAAACTGTGTTAATCCTATGGAGTGTGCCGTGGTTCCAGGATTTGCCGCTGTTAAATACATTCTAATGTGCTTTTCTGTTTATTATCGGGTGTGTTGGGACCGGACTGCTCCTTATGTTACATTCTCACAGGAGGCCAAAGCATGGCCGGATTGCTATGCATTAGCCTATTATTTTGCCTGATCATTTGATGTATGCAAGTTGTTATTAAGATAAGACCTGCCCTAGTTTATTCTGTAATTACCCAGTCATTTGCATTATGTCTATATATATATCCTCTTAGCCACATATTTGTATGTCATTTACTATTTGTGATTATTTTACTATATTTAGTTATATTTAAATATCTGTATATAAATTATTATATTACACATGACTCCTGCTCTGTCTAGATATTTGTTTTTTGTGTATATTATTGTGGCTGTTTCAGAGCTTTTTTCCATTTTATGGGATCACTTTGCGTGATTTGGTAAAGATCAATTCTTTGTTTAAGCACCTCAGTTATACAGAATATGTTTGTTTCTAGTCTACTATCTTTGACGATTTCTGTATATATATTTTATTGTACACTTTCCCCTTCTGCTCCCCAACACCCATCTGCTACATTGTCCCCTTCTGCTCCCCAACACCCATCTGCTGCACTCACCCCTTCTGCTCCCCAACACCCATCTGCTACACTGTCCCCTTCTGCTCCCCAACACCCATCTGCTGCACTCACCCCTTCTGCTCCCCAACACCCATCTGCTACACTCTCCCCTACTGCTCCCCAACACCCTCTGCTACACTGCTCCCCAACACCCATCTGCTACACTTCTCCCGTCTGCTCCCCAACACCCATCTGCTACACTGCTCCCCAACACCCATCTGCTACACTGCTCCCCAACACCCATCTGCTACAGTGCCCCCTCCAGCTCCCCAACACCCATCTGCTACACTGCTCCCTCCTGCTTCCCAACACCCATATGCTACACTGCCCCTTCTGCTCCCCAACACCCATCTGCTACACTGCTCCCTCCTGCTGCCCAACACCCATATGCTACACTGCCCCTTCTGCTCCCCAACACCCATCTGCTACACTGCCCCTTCTGCTCCCCAACACCCATCTGCTGCACTCACCCCTTCTGCTCCCCAACATCCATCTGCTACACTGCTCCCTTCTGCTCCCCAACACCCATCTGCTGCACTGCTCCCTCCTGCTTCCCAACACCTATATGCTACACTGCCCCTTCTGCTCCCCAACACCCATCTGCTACACTGCTCCCTCCTGCTGCCCAACACCCATATGCTACACTGCCCCTTCTGCTCCCCAACACCCATATGCTACACTGCTCCCCTCCTGCTCCTCAATACCCATCTGCTACACTGCCTCTACAGCTCCCCAACACCCATCTGCTACACTGCTCCTACCGCTCCCAAACACCCATCTGCTACACTGCACCTTACTGCTCCCCAACATCCATCTGCTACACTGTCCCCAACACCCATCTGCTACACTGTCCCTACTGCTTCCCAACACCCATCTGCTACACTGTCCCCAACACCCATCTGCTACACTGTCCCTACTGCTCCCCAACACCCATCTGCTACACTGCCCCACTCTTGCTCCCCAACACCCAACTGCTACACTGCCCCTACTGCTCCCCAACACCCATCAGCTACACTGCTCCCTATGCTTTTTGGAGCTTGGTATATTTCACAATTTATCAGCCCCCATAGAAACCTAAAAGGGCCGCTTTTGCAAATGAAAATGGATGGACCACGGCAGATATCAGAGATATCGGTTACGGCCTCCCATTGTTAAAATATACTAGGTATCCCCGAAGATAGTCTGTTTTTGTGGGGGGGATGTTGGTTCCCGCAAAATTCACCTGATAAATGTTCCCCTAAATCTGGATGGAAGGTGAGTAATTTGAATTTTGCAGGTGTTAATGTCAGTAAGTAATGAGTGGCACAGATACTCTGGACCTGATTCAGACCCGCTCGCTAGGATGCGTTCGCTCACAGCCGGCCAATTTTCGCATTGTGCGCATGCATTGCAGTGCGCGTGCGCAAACCAGTGCGAGAGATCGGGATGCGGTCCCTCGCTGCGCATAGACAGCCCAGCAGAGTGAGTGACAGGAGAAGCAGTTTGTAGGTGGTGACAGGGGCTGGCCATTATAAACGGGGGAGTGGAGGTGCAAACGCAGGCGTGCCTGAGCATCTCAACGCCGTTTCAGAGGCGTACTTAATTAAGAGGCAGCGTCATAGTACACGTCACCTGGTTGGTTTTTACACTGAAGTGCTCGCAGAGCTTGCGGCAGGGTATGGTCAACCTCAAGCGCTGCGATCACATCCGATGTACCGATGGTTGCATACACTTCCTGGAGATGACGTGCGCAAGTGGGCGTCTTAAGACAGTCTAGTGGGCCTTTGCATGCACAAAGTGATCGCACGCCAAGACATAGTGGGCGATCGCCTGCCTTGCTGGGTGTGTGCCGGATTTGCATAGGCTGGGTGCGAGCGTACGCATCTAACGAGCGGGTCTGAATCGAGCCCTCTGTGCTCTATCACCGGCATAGAAATTACTACCAACACCACCCCCAAGAGAGAACGTACTTAACATCTAAAAAGGTCCACAAAGTAACTGAGCCATACAGATCACAAGATGTGTCCGTCTAAGTATCATCAGGTACACTTACTGTAGGAGGCTCATATTTTTAACCATTTGCTTTGCATGCAAAATTTGCACTTGCTATTAGGGATCAATAAAACCTCTATAATCCGGCAGTAACAAGCCTCCTTTTTGTGCATTATTTTTATTTTTGCTCACACACTCACACAAAACTCCAATATAAGCACAAGCAGTGAAGAAAGCACCTACCAGCTCCAGCAGGGCATTTGCTAACAGCCAATTACCAGCGGTTAGGAGTTCAGCTGCAAGAGGGAGAAGAAACTAGGAGGGAGAGTCAGGAGAGACAACGATTGGAATCCCAATTGCGGTGACAACGTTATATATGAATTAAACAAGTTTTATGATAAAAGTACAAAGATTTTTTTTTTCCTCTGTATCACAAAAGAATAAAACACATTAAAAATAGAATAATCTACATAAACCCAATATGATACTAGAGTGATATATCCATTTCATGAGACGTTTTTTATTTTTTATTTTTAGATGAAATGGCTGTTTATTTGACAAAATAACAAAATCACTATTCCCCAAGTCTGGAGGATTGGTAAAAAAGTCACCCCTTGTGAAAAATTAGACAAGTATTAAGAGGAGCATGACTGGTGGTGGTACACTTTTGAGTGAAAGTGCAGAATGTTTAAATAAAAATAAAAAAATGCACTGCACCAAACGCAACAACTAACACTTACATCCTCTACAAGGCCTTGTTGTAAAGGTGGAGATGGCCGTGGAAGCGCCAGAAGCAAAGACCACCACTTCCTGCACCCCTAGGACCCGTGACCGTGGTTTGTCAATACATGTTAAAGGTATGATTTACTTCTTCCGTCACTTACTTGTCCCTTTTTCAGGCAACAAGGTCAAACTCTCCCCCTTACCATTCAGCACCACCAATAATTAGAATTCGGATAGGACGACTCTCTGTCTCTGACCAAAACGTACAAGAGGAGCGTGTTCGGTGTCACTCTCCAGAGGATAAACCTCTAGACATGGTTTGGAAATCTCGTGACACAGAACCATTATTTGGATGAAGTGCAATGTTGTCTCACTGGCCCACCCTAGAGAGTAGCCCCTTCAGGTACTAAGCTGGCATGCGTGGCACTTCAAAAGCTCCAATTTTGTTGTAGCCCATATAACTGATTGTTTCTCCGTGGGCAGATGTGGATGAGGGAATCGGTAGTAAACAAACACAGAATGCATGAATGCTTAAGGACATAGGGCCTCATTCAGAGGCGGTCGTAGGATGTAAGCGGTCGTTCTGAAACAGGGCGGCCGCTTGCATCCTGAACGGACGCCTCCATGTCGGTCGTTAGGCTGTGGGATAACACCCACAGCTCTAACGACCAACAAGGGTGATGGTCGCGATGGTCAAGACCATCGCGACCATCGGGGCTTACGACGAGACCCTAAGGTAGGGTCTCGTCAACCTTAAGCCCCAGGGAGCTTCCTGCTCTGATCGAGCAGGAAGCTCCCCACTGACATCACTGATGTCGTCAGTGGGACCGCCCCCAAACGGCAAGCGTTCCGACAGGAACGCCTCCGTTTGGCCAGGCATGCCCCCGGCCCGCCCAGCAAACGGGGCGAGCTGTCACTCAACATCGACAGCTCGCCACGTCTGCTACGAGACCCCTAACGATGGATCACCCATCGTTAGTCGGGTCTCGCGCATGCGCACGACGGAGCCGGCTCCGTCGTGCGCATGCGCTGTGGGGCAACATCGAGTCAGTCGTGAGCGCTCACGACCGACTCTGAATGAGCTCCATAGTCATTAATTATTGGGACATGGCTCCGATAATTATACATTTCTTATTGCGGCAATAAGAAATTAAGGATCGCCGGAATGTATGAAAACACCTGTAGGGACTGGGGCTCTGATAGGAACTTGTCCCTGCGATGTGTAAGAAGTAAAAGTGATCACTAATGTAATCATTTGACATCCGGGTTTGGGACCCGGACACACTGCAGCACGTGTGGTCTACTCGCTGCTCTTATGCGAGCGCCCATTGTCTGGGAGAGATCCTACGGATCCCTCTCCTGGTAACTTTTGTTTAGCATTCCAGAGCTTGGTAAGTATGACATCTTAGCAGCCCCCAAATCCAAAGGCTGCTGTATAATTCTGCAGGGACAATCGTATTCGTGCATCAGTTGGAGTGTGCACAGAGTGTGCTAAACCCTCAGCAAGCAACGTTCTAGGCAGGGCCGGCTCTACCATTAGGCAGCTGCCTAAGGGCGCCAGGATCTGGGGGGCGCCACAGAGTCTGCCCATCATAATATTAAGGATGTGTCTGAGAGAGACATTCTTGTTGTACTAAATGCAGGTGGCGGCTGTGGAACTAAGATTTATGCCTTCTCACTTTCATCTGATGGGTTGGAAAGTGGGTATTGGTGGCGGTTGGCACCTCAGTAGGCTGCAGTTTTGCCTAGGGTGCCGAGAATCCTTGCACCGGCCCTGGTTCTAGTAGTGTCATTCCAACCATGTACAGAGACTAATATATAAAGCTGTATCCTAGCTCTCCTCCCCTCATACTTAGACCTCACCGCCTACATGTAAGGCGCACAGCCAACGAGCCTACATAGGTCAAGAAGACAATACTGGGTGCAGGGATCTCATTAGAAATAATTGGGTCCCAGAGGAAAAAAAGTTAAGGGCGTCCTACCAAGATCCTGTCACATACACCAATCACACTGCATTGTATTCAAATCAAAGCAGATACTGTACAACTAACAAGGTTATAATAATCTGGTCACAGCTCTTACAATAACTTTTCATCACATCCAGATCACTAAGGATCAGAGAGTGTAGGCGTTACCATCTTACATATTGAACGATTTAAACCCCTAATGCACAGTCATATTAGTAGGTGACCAAAAGTTATGTGAAAGACATGGACAAGCGCACACAAAGCATCACACCCATTAACGCGCACCATCGCCTTTCTAAAGAGGACAAACACAAATGTTTATTCTCTCACAAATACAAATACACGGCTTATATACTGCGGTCTAGGGATCAAATCCAGACCTTCACCTAGGCAGCCAATAGGAACTTCGGATACATGTAACACCAAGGACCATGTTCATATACTTTACAGATCCAGTACCCCCCATCCTTCACTCTCATCTGGGCTCCATTGCTGATGCCTGTAATGTTACACCACTGACCAGGCAAATATGAAATGCAGGACTGCCCATCAGCTCTTATGGAAGACAACAAGCCCAAGAGAATTAACAAGCACCAAGCTAAGAACCACCCCAGCCAAACTAACATCCACTCGTCATTGCGGTCTGATGTGCGCTTTGTAAACTGTGCAATTTGGGAACGTGGTTGAAGCAGAAAAACAAATTCATCTCTTCCATTTGCTCTCTTTCTACAAACCCAGTTCTGCTCCCGCATCGGGCCCCACCCCTCTAAAATATGGGTCGCAATGCGGAGTAGCTCTGGGCACCTCCTGGTACCCTTGATCTGTGCACAGTAGGGTCATACTCTCAACATAGTGTAAGCTCTTGGGGCACAACAAGTTCCAACATGCACACGTGTATCTGAGCATCCTCACACTTGTAGCGACGCAAAAGGGTACAGCCCACAAATAAAGATATAGATGTTGTAATGCCGTACTGAAAATGAAAGAAAACCTTAATAAATAAATAGTGCCCCTGTAGTATAGAAATAAATATTGCCCCCCAGTAGAAAGAACAGTATTGCAGAAAATAAATATTGCCCCCCAGTAGAAAGAACAGTATTGCAGAAAATAAATATTGCCCCCATGTTTACGAATGTATTATCCCCTCCCAGTAAGTCTACGTTACTGTGACATCTAAATGATTAAATTATAATTAGTAGAACTTTACAAAATGTTTTTATTTGCTAGTCTAATACCTGCAATGTAAAAGATGGGAATCCCCGTACCCCAGCTCCCCTGTACAGCAATATATAGCACCTGGGGCAGGATACCACACCTATCATAAGTTTATGGCCTGGCTGTGTACGATGATGAATAAGGAATTTCTGGAGTTGTAACAATTAAATGGTTAAATTAAAACCATTAAATTTATTACTGCCCTTCCCCTCCACCCTCTCCAAGTACAGCCAGTCACATTAAGCACTGGCCGCATATAATCAGGGATACACCTTGCCAACACCTGTATATATAAGGACCTGCCACTATACAACAATAGTTTCACACCTGCAACACAGATGAGAGTAAGAACAAAGACTGGGTAACAAGGTAGGTGAGAGAGAATGCAATCCTTACTAGCACTAAATGCTTAGAGTCACACCTGTCTTATTATAGGTTACACACAGGTGAGAATATATAAATTGAGGCAATACATACTACTAGACAAGCTGAAATTATAGGAAGAGATAAACGAGGGAACGTTTTGTATCAGTATCATATTATACAGCTTTTCCAGCATCCCCATGAGAAAGCCGTGCCAGATTCCATCACACCGATTTAGTGCCCTCCTGTAAATGTTTTATATCATCTACAATTAAATAACAGAAGCAGCCAAATGATGTAACATGTATTACTGATAGATGGTTAGAGAAAGTCCCTATTAGATGATAATGGTTAGCTAGACAGCAAGGAGGAGGTATACAAATAAAATTACATGAGCGCTTACACTGCAACTTTTTTTTATAAGTTTGAAGCATTGTCCAAAAAAAAGTCATCTTATTTTTTTTATTTATTTTTTGTGCATTTGTTTTATAAAGTGTTATCCGGAAAGTTCCATAGGTCGCAGAAATCGCTGGAAAGCAGTAGGTTACGTCGCAAAATAATGGGATTACTGCTCAATACGGCATTAACATTTTGGAGCACGTTTATAAAAAAAACAAGCAAAATGTTCTGTAAAACAAGATAAAGGTGCTAAAAGGAGTGTTGTAATAGAAATGCGCCTATTGTTTCTGGTGTGGTAATTTGTTGGAGATCCATTTCACTCCAGGACTAAACACAAGTGCCAAAGTCTGTCTTTGTCACGTACGCTTGGGGACTGAGACAAATCCTTATAATGTGTCCTGGCTTCTAACAGAGAGTTCAGTGGGGCATATGTATCAAAGCTTGATGCGAGATAAAATTGTGAGATATACATCACCAACCAATCAGCTTCTAACTTACATTTTTTAAATGCCGCCTGCATAAAGTAAGTTAGAATTTTCTCTCACATCAAGCTTTGATACATATGCCTCTATGTGTGTAACCTCTAAGGACGGAATTCAATTGTTTTCGCGGCCCGCATCTCCTGTCTAAAGTGACAGGAGATCGCGGGCCGCTATGCAATTGTCCCAGATTTTCGTGCTGATCGCGCCCAAAGTGGTCGGGTTTAGCCGCGTAAAGCAGCTAAACCTGACCAAAGTGCTGGTCGCGATGGCGAAAAGTGATGTTTTGGGCGCCCAAAAATGTCACGTTTCGCACATTTCAGCTCTCATCCTCCAGGGGCTGCGAGCAGAAATGTAGCGCTGGCAGCTGATCGTGCCCGACAGGAGCAAGAATTGAGTAGCTCCGTCGGGCGCAATGGGGGCAGGAATCAATTGAATTCCACCCTAACAGTCTCATGAGCAGATGTCAGCTCTTGGGACTCACTGGGTCAAACACTGGACAGCCTTAGAGCAACATAAGAATGGAAGAGCCGTGATGCAGGGTCTGAATAGAAATATTTATCAATAACTAGTTAGTGAGAGGGTAAAAAACATTGATTTACTTTGAATATAATATGAAAGGACAACAACCAACTACTATTCTAAATCGGACAAAGTCAAATTCGGTCTCCCATTTCTTCTGTGGCCTGAACTATAGTTCTACCAACTATGCTGATAGCCAAACACACCTGTGGTGAAATGAATCACCCTATGAAAGTCTTTTGCATGAGCTCAACCACAAACATGATTTTACTTAACGTTTTTGGGGGTGAAGGCTGAAATGCACTAAAAGGAACAAAACAATCGTCACTCAAAAATCACAGAGACAATTCACACTGACTGCTGTAAGGGGATAAGAGCAACGCAATAACGCGTCCTGCACTTGTGGATTATTATTAGTTACTGTGCGTCCCAGTGAGTCCATCGCTTTACCCCACAGATCGGTCTATGCAGATCACTTCAGGAAGACGTCCAATGTGCCCTATAACGTTCCAAATACACTGGGTTGACTGACGTTGCTCAGCAGGGAAAGGGGAATATCATATAGGGGTCTATGTACGAAGCCTGTAAAGAGATAAAGTACCAACCAATCAGCTCCTGTTATTTTACAAACTTTCTGTAAAGTGGCAGTTAGGAGCTCATTAGTTGGTACTTTATAGCTTTCCAAGGCTCAGTATATAGACCCTATAGTCTGACTCGCTCTTCATCATAAAATAGTATAGCAAACAATAAGATTTTGGGCTATAAATCATGTCCAGATTTTTATCCCTACTTTTAAACCTCCCACCCCAGCGTTTCCTAATGGTCTATTTCGGGGCAGGCAACCTGCGGCGCTCCAGCTGCTGTGGAACTACACTTCTCAACATGCGCTGCATCAATTGTGCTATTAGGGCATGCTATAACTGTGGCAAAGCATTCTGGGACATGTAGTTCCACAGCAGCTGGAGTGGCACAGGTTGTCTACACCTCTGGTCTTTTTCTAGGATTTTACACCCCAGACTTAGCCCAGAACCACTAATTTGGGCCGTGTACTAATTCGCCCTTGCTATGTATTATACAAGCGCTCAGTACACTGTAGTATGTTACATATTAGTGATACAGAAGTTAAAAGAATCTGTAGCTAACAATACAGGAGGACTGGCCGCGCTTTACAAATTAGGATGAATATTTTCATTTACTTTACAAAACATGGTGTTTTTTTCCCAAGTCCGCCATGTGTACACGGGTGTATTAAATGTCACAGCCAACAGTTTAACCCATTAAGACTCTGCGGCCAACAGCGGATTAACTTGTGCGATATATCCCTTAAGGTGCGTATCCACTACACGAGTGTACGATGACAACATCGTCATCGTTCATCATACTGTGCAGTGGATATTGTGCCCACACTGAACGATATGTCGTTCAGTGCCGGCACTCTCCCTCATCCCCGCGCATGCACAACCTGCCGATAATCGGCAGTATGGCCGCCATGTTCAGTCGATGACAAATGCCGACAACGACCAGCGGGAATGCGCATCGCTGGCATAATTACTGCACGATTAATGAACGATTGAACGATAACATCATCATTTATTTTAATCGTGTAGTGTATATGCGCCATTACTCTTACCTGACGTTTAGGGCACTTTATATCATTTTTTTTTTTGTACAAGGTAAATTGGGGTTGGACCGTAAATAAAAAAATTTAAAAGTCCTTGGGAGCTCTATTTAAGAAGTGATGTTGCCCATAGCAACCAATCAGATTCTACTTCTCATTTGTCTAGCACCTTCTAGAAGAGAATACCTGGAATCTGATAGGTTGCTATAGGCAACATCACTTCTTAATAGAACTCCCATCTTAGTAAATTTACCCCCTTGTGTTCAAAGTGACACGACATGACAAAAACAGAGTGATGCTGTGTGTGAGAATAGGTTTATGAGTTTGTGAATGTGAGTGTGCGCGAGCAGGGCCCTTAACCCTTTTAGTTCTCACCCCACACTTTCCTGGTCTCCTGGGCACCCTACTTATGAGTTACAGTCAGTGATCCCAGCCGTCTGCCCTTCCCAGATACGGGGCCACTGGTTACTCCTAAGTAAGAACTGTGGGCTTGATTCAGACCCGCTCGCGGGTCGATGGTGGGGTGTGGTGCGCGCTGCGCGCAAGCCTCGGAGCGAGAGAGAAATTCTCTGACTCCGGGACTCACTACAAAAGGGGTGGCTGTCGATGCTGATCGACAGCTCGCCCCGTTTTGTAGGCGGGGCGGGGGGGTGGCTACACAAACGGAGGCGTTCCCGAAGGAATGCCTGCCGTTTGTGGGAGGCACCACTGACGTCACCAGTGATGTCAGTGGAGAGCTTCCTGCTCTGTTAGAGCAGGAAGCACTCTGGGGCTTGCGATGGACGAGACCCTACCACAAGGGTCTCGTCGCAAGCCCCAATGGTCGCGACCATCGCGCGGCCGCCCGCAAAAGAGGTGGGTGGTCACCCACAGCTTAGCGAGCGGCCAGGAGGCCGCAAAAAAAATAAAAATGCCCTGATTCAGAGCGAGCCCTCTTAAAGAGCGTCCGGCTCTGAATCAGGCCCTGTGTCTCATATGCTTGTACAATTATTTCTCAGTTTGCTTTTTGCCCCCTGTAAAGTCTGTTGGATCAGTTTTTCTATTTATAGGTCATTTATGTTATTGTTCTTGTACGGCGCTAAGGACACTGTGTGGCTCCCTATAAATAAATGAGAAGAATAATATTTTGAATGGGCTTTGAGAATGTACAGTAAATGGTTTACCTCCAGCTTTCTGTGTATTAGGCCAGATGGAGCGAGGATTTGACCTCTAATCTAGTATGGCAGAGCCTGTAAAGATTTTATACTCCCTGTAACAATGATTATGTAACACCAGTCTGCACAACCAGTGTCACTTTCTAATCTTAGAGATAAACGGCATCAATAAAGATTAACACTTTACACCAAGAGGATTATTTCAGATACAGGTTGAGTCTCCCATATCCAAATATTCCGAAATACGGAATAATTTTGGCATGACTGAGATAATGAAACCTTTGATTTTTGATGGTTCAATGTACACAAACTTTGTCTAAGGCACAAATTATTACAAATATTGTATAAAATTACCTTCAGGCTGTGGGTATAAGATGTATATGAAACATAAATGAATTTCATGTATGTACACAAACTTTGCTTGAGCCACAAAATTATTGAAACTATTGTATACAATGACTGGCAGGCTATGTGTATAAGGTGTATATAGCACATAAATGCATACTGTGTGTATATTGGGGTCCCATTCCCAAAATATCTCATTATGATATGCAAATATTCCAAAATACGGAATATTCCGTTATACAGAATACCCCTGGTCCCGAGCATTTTGGATATGGGAGACTCAACCTGTATTACTCTAATGACAACAAACCAAAGCTGTGAAATCAATTAATGATTTAGATGGACAGTTTTTTTTTTTTTTTTTAATTAGTGGCTTTAAATGTTTACGATATGCTGACAGACTGAGATACCGGTGAGTAAGTGAATTACTTTACAAGCATTAGTTATGAGTAGTAATATTGTGTCAGCTGATATAGCCGCATGATCACTGTCAGTAGAACACCTTCCCTGTATATACTGGCATGGGGAGTGACTGCAACCACTCAGGGCACGTGAGCTCACATGCTTTCCAGCTGCAGATTAATTTCTTCTATTGTCTTGTACACGATTGTGTCAGGAAAACTGCTGTAATAAGTCTAATAACCTCGTGCTACAGTATGCATTCACATCACCCGGCATAAAAGGTTTATTTGCTCTGTCCCTGTATACACCAAAAGCTCTGCTGTGCTTTGTGCATTGGTCAAAAATACATTTCAAGGGTTGAGTGAACCCTTTGCTCGGATAAGTACATTCTTGCATCTCTGTTCCATGCTAAAGCGTAAATGCGATTGCATTAGCGTTAGGGGTGAGCGGGTTCGGATTTCTGAAATCCGAACCCCCCCGAGCCCCCCCGATCCGAGTCCGATCCGAGTCAGGCTCGACTTTTCCCGCCTGACTAGGATCTGAAATCGAGGCAAAACGTCATCATCCCGCCTTCCGAGTCTCGCGGGTTTTGGATCCTATATAAGGTACCCGCGTCGGCGCCATTTTCTCACTGGACAGTGAAGAGGGAGGGTGGGAGTTAGGGCTGTGTAGTGTAGTGTAGTGTAGTGTAGTGCTGCTGTTGTCCACTACTTCAAAGTCCATAGGGGCTGGCTGTGTTGTGCTGTGCTGCTGTTGTTAATAGGGGCTGTGTCCACTACTTCAAAGTCCATAGGGGCTGGCTGGACTGTGTTGTGCAGTCAGTTCTCCATAGGGGCTGTGTCCACTCCAAAGTCCTGTGCAGTGTCCCAGTCCTAAAGGGGTGCTGTAGTGTTGTCCAGGGGGTGCTCTGTCCATCAGGGGTGCTCCCCCCAAGTGCTAAAAAAATAATATATTTTCTGTGTTTGTGAATTGTGTGCGCAGTAGCCGCACGTGCATCAACAAAGTAGTGCCAAGCGTGCGCCTGTGTCATAAGTAAAGGGCCGGCTGGCTTGACTGTTAAAGGGTGCTGTAACCCCCGAAAGTACACTCCAGTCCAAACCAAAAAAAAAATTATTTTCTGTGTTTGTGAATTGTGTGCGCAGTAGCCGCACGTGCATCAACAAAGTAGTGCCAAGCGTGCGCCTGTGTCATAAGTAAAGGGTTGGCTGGCTTGACCGTTAAAGGGTGCTGTAACCCCCAAAGTACACTCCAGTCCAAACCAAAAAAAAAATTATTTTCTGTGTTTGTGAATTGTGTGCGCAGTAGCCACATGTGCATCAACAAAGGAGCAGCGCCAAGCGTGCGCCTGTGTCCCATAAGTAAAGAGCCGGCTGGCTCATTTCTTAAAGGCTGGTGTAACCCACAAAGTGCACTAGTCTCCAGCAAAAATAAAAAAATATTTTCTGTGTTTAGCCGCACGTATATATCAAATCGATATAACATAAATGGAGGAACAAACTTTCTCCGATAAAAATAAAATAGAGAAAGATCAAGAACCACTTAGTGCTGAAGCTGCTGCCACTAGTCATGACATAGACGATAACATGCCATCAACGTCGTCTGCCAAGGCCGATGCCCAATGTCATAGTAGAGGGCACATACAATCCCAAATGACAAAGTTCAGGAAAATGACCTTGAAAAAAACATTTAAATCATCTGAAGAGAAACGTAAACTTGCCAATATGCCATTTACGACACGGAGTGGCAAGGAACGGCTAAGGTCGATCCCTAGTATGTTCATGACTAGTGGTTCAGCTTCACATGACGATGGAAGCCCTCCTCCCACTAAAAAAATCAAAAGAGTTAAGCTGGCAAAAGCACAGCGAAGAACTGTGCTTTCTAAGAAGATATCACAAATCCCCAAGGAGAGTCCAAGTGTGGTGGTGGTTGCGATGCCTGACCTTCCCAGCACTGGACGGGAAGAGGTGGCTCTTTCCACCATTTGCACGCCCCCTGCAAGTGCTGAAAGGAGCACCCACAGTCCACTTGCTGATATGCAAATTGAAGATGTCACTGTTGAAGTACAACAGGATGAGGATACTGGTGTAGCTGGCGCTGAGGAGGAAGTTGGCGAGGAGGATTCTGATGGTGATGTGGTTTGTTTAAATCAGGCTCCGGGGGAGACAGTTGTTGTCCGTGGGATGAAAAAGCCCATCACGGTCATGCCTGGGCAGAAGACCAAACATTCCACCTCTTTGGTCTGGCAATATTTCTATCCAAATCCGGACAACAACTGTCTTGCCATATGTACCATATGTAAAGGTGAAATAAGTAGGGGTAGGGACGTCAACCACCTAGGAACATCCTCCCTTATACGGCACCTGCAGCGCGTTCATAAAAAGTTACTGTCCAGTTCAGAAACTTTGGCTAAGACCATAAGCAGTCCAGGGACACCTAAATCCCGTTGTCCTGTTGTATCCAAGCGCCTGCAAACCACACCGTCAACTCCCTCCTCGTCAATTTCCTCCTTAGTCAGGATCGGAAGTAGTCCTGCAGGCCATGTCACTGGCATAACTGACTCTCCTATCCGGGATTCCTCCGGAGGATCCTGCATTGCTACGCCTACTGCTGCCGTTGCTGCTGTTGCTGCTGCTGGGAGTCGTTCATCATCCCAGAGAGGAAGTAGGAACACCACTACTTTTACTAAACAATTGACGCTCCAACAGTCCTTAGCGAGGAGGATGAAGTACGACAGCAGTCATCCTGAAGCAAAACGTATAACTGAGGCCTTGACTGCTATGTTGGTGTTAGACGTGCGTCCGGTATCCGCCATTAGTGCAGTGGGATTTAGACAATTGATGGAGGTAGTGTGTCCCCGGTTCCAAATCCCGTCTAGATTCCACTTCACTAGGCAGGCGATACCGAGACAGTACAGAAACGTCAGAAAAAGTGTCCTCAGTGTCCTGAAAAATGCCGTTGTACACACTGTCCACTTAACCACGGACATGTGGACAAGTGGAACAGGGCAGACTAAGGACTATATGACTGTGACAGCCCACTGGGTAGATGTATCACCTTACGCAGCAACAGCAGCAGCGTCACCAGTAGCAGCATCTCAGAAACGCCAGCTCGTTACAAGGCAGGCTACGCTGTGTATCACCGGTTTCAGTAAGAGGCACACTGCCGGCAACCTCTTAGAGAAACTGAGGGAAATCATTGCCCAGTGGCTTATCACAAATCCCCAGGAGAGTCTAAGTGGGGTATCTGACAACGCCACCAATATTGTGCGGGCATTACATCTGGGCAAATTCCAGCACATCCCATGTTTTGCTCACACAATAAACTTGGTGGTGCAGAATTTTCTGAAAAGCGACAGGGGCGTGCAGGAGACCCTTTGGGTGGCCCGAAAAATTTCTGGCCACTTTCGCCATTCAGCGACTGCGTGCCGAAGACTGGAGCGCCAGCAAACACTCTTGAACCCGCCCCGCCATCACCTGAAGCAAGAGGTTGTGACGCGGTGGAGCTCAACCCTCTATATGCTTCAGAGGATGGAGGAGCAGCAAAAGGCCATACAAGCCTATACATCCACCTATGACATAGGCAAAGGAGGGGGTATGCACCTGACTCAAGCGCAGTGGAGAATGATTTCAGTGTTGTGCAAGGTTCTCCAGCCCTTCGAACTTGCCACACGTGAAGTCAGTTCAGACACTGCCAGCTTGAGTCAGGTCATTCCCCTCATCAGGCTTTTGCAGAAGCAGCTGGAGAAAGTGAAGGAGGAGCTAAGACGGAGCGATTCCGCTCGGCATGTGGGACTTGTGGATGAAGCCCTTCATTCGCTTTGCCAGGATTCCAGTGTGGTCAATCTGTTGAAATCAGACCACTACATTTTGGCCACCGTGCTCGATCCTAGGTTTAAAGCCTATGTGGTGTCTCTCTTTCCGGCCGACACAAGCCTGCAGAGGTGCAAAGACCTGCTGGTGAACACACTGTCAGCTGAAGCGGAACGTGACACGTCAACAGCTCCTTCTTCATTTTCTCCCGCAACTGGGGCTGCCAGGAAAAAACTTAGGTATCCTAAGCAACCCGCTGGCGGTGATGCAGGGCAGGCAGGACCAAGTTTGGACATCTGGTCCGGACTGAAGGACCTGGGAACAATTTCTGACATGTCTACTGTCACTGCATATGATACTGTCACCATTGACAGAATGGTGGAGGATTACATCGGTGACAGCATCCAAGTAGGCATGTCAGACAGTCCATACCAGTACTGGCAGGAAAAAGAGGCAATTTGGAGGCCCCTGTACAAACTGGCTCTATTTTACCTGAGTTGCCCCCCCTCCAGTGTGTACTCCGAAAGAGTGTTTAGTGCAGCCGGGAACCTTGTCAGCGAAATGCGTAGGAGGTTGCTTCCACAGAATGTGGAGAAGATGATGTTCATCAAAATGAATTATCAGCTCTTCCAGGGAGACCAGCCTCCAGAAGGTACAGAGGGACCTGTGGTGGTGGATTCAAGTGGGGACGAGTTAATACTTTGTGAGGATGAGGATGTACACACTGAAGAGGGTGAGGAATCGGTGGATGAGGAGGATGAGGATGACATCTTGCCTCCGTAGAGCCAGTTTGTGGAGGGACACAATTGCCAGCTTGTTTTGTGGGGGCCCAAACGAACCAATCATTTCAGCCACAGTTGTGTGGCAGACCCTGGCGCTGAAATGTTTGCTTTGTTAAAGTGTGCATGTCCTGTTTATACAACATAAGGGTGGGTGGGAGGGCCCAAGGACAATTCCATCTTGCGCCTCTTTTTTTTCTTTGCATTATGTACAGTTTGGGGCCTAGTTTTTCAAACTGCCATCCTGTCTGCCACTGCAGTGTCACTCCTAGATGGGTCACGTGTTTGTGCCGCCCACTCGTGTCGCTTAGCATAGTCATCCAGCTACCTCGGTGCAACCTTTTGGACATAAAAACACTATTGTGAGGTGTGAGGTGTTCAGAATAGACTGGAAATGAGTGGAAATTAAGGTTATTGAGGTTAATAATAGCATAGGAGCAGATAAACCTACAAATTCTGTGATTTTAGCTGTTTTTATGCTTTCTTTCAAAAAAATACAGATCCAAAACACAAAACCCAGAACCCAAAACACGGAAGGGTGGTTTTGGCAAAACCAATCCAGATCCAAAACATGAAGAAAGATCCAGATCCAAAACCAAAACACAAAACACGAAAAGTGGCCGGTGCACACCCCTAATTAGCGTATACATCTCTAAATCAGGCCCTAAGTGCGCCCCCCGGCAACAACAGGTTTTCTCAATACATTATGGGCCTGATTCAGAGCCGCTCGTTCGCTCTGAGCGATGTTCGCACAACTGCGCATGCGTATGGTTCTCAATGCGTATGCGCAAACCAGTCACTGCGGTCGGAAATCGTGCGCTCGTAAAACAACGAGGGGCTGCTAATTTGATTGACAGAATGTACCGTTTGTGGGTGGTAACTGGGGAAGGTCCATGAAAATGGAGATCCGAACGCAGACGTGCCAAACGGTCAAAACGGCGTTTAATGGGAGTGCATAATTAGTAAATGAGCGTCATCGACCACGTGACTCTGTTGTCTTTTAGCCTGAACTGCTCGCAGTGATTGCGGGAAGTAAATCCTACCACAAACACTGCGAGCAGTTCAGACGCCTTTCGATGTTCCCGATTAATCTAATGAATAACGGAGATTACGTGTGATGCGAACGGCAAAGGGGCGTCTTTACAAAATAGCGAGCAAATTTTTCGGACGCTCGTTCTAACATAGAGGCGTCAACACACCGCAAAGAGCGAGCGCTCACTTTAAATATCCGGCCCCTTTTTAAGAATGAGCGTCCGCAAATAGCGTCCGGGTCTGAATCAGGCCCTATGTCCGATCGCATACAGTATATTTCAAAACATGGCTGAAAAGCTCAGAAAAGGGGATACATTCAGTAAAAGCATTAACTGGGACATGCACAAGACTCAAGAATCTTTTAAGTCACTGCAGGTCAGGCCTCATTAAAGATGGATGCACAACGTGGCAGAATTATTAAAGGACAAAAAGAACTATTTCCAGTGAAAACTGGAGATCTTCACCAGCAATAGGCCTTTTTTTCACCATATACATCAGAAGTTTACTGCCAGCAAAAACTCTGAACACCTACAGCTCCAGAATTTGCAGGTGAAGGTTTCCCAAGCCAATTTAATAAGTATTACGGGCCGGCATTATTTGGTCTGCCACAATACTAGCTCGGACATTGGCCTCTCACGAGGGAGAGAAATTAAAATAATCTAAAATAAAAAGGTTTAATTCTTTGAATAAAGCATCATTTAATGTATAAAGGGCTTGTGAAACATTTAGGGGTCTATTTACTAAGCAGTGTTAAGAGACAGAGTGAAAAGTGATAAGAAAGTGATAAGGTGCCAGCCAATCAGCTGTCATCTCACAGGCTGTGTTTGAAAAATGAATTGGGAGCTGATTGGCTGGCACTTTATCACTTTTCACTCTGTCTCCTAACACTGCTTAGTAAATAGACCCCTTAATCTATGAACACAAGTGCTAAGATTGGCCTGGAAAAGCAGTAAGTTAACCTATGCCGCTCCCAGTCAGAGTTACCGTGCAGCTGAGCATTGCTGAACTGCAAAAAAAGAGAAAGGCATGGCAGAGATGCCTCAGCGATATTGTTTGTATAAATTATAGAGAGAAGTTTAAAAATAAATAAATCAATCAAATACCACTATGAAGTCATAATTTATAGGCCACTATATCTCAGAACTGGATCTCTATTGCTTTTGACCTAAATAAAATTAATCACACACCCTGTTAATTGGAGAACGGTAGTTTACAGAAGCGTTATCAAGTTTATGCTGCATTAAAAGATGGAAATCAATAGATCATTTGCTTTTAAATGTCATTCTTGTGAGAGATCTTAAGATAGGCGATTACAAAACATATTTATTTACTTTGTACAGGAATATAAGCTTTCCACATGCAAGTTTAGTCCTCTGCGCTGCTCCAGAGATGCTCCAGAACTTAAGAAGACTGGCCAGCATACAGGCTGCAAAGTAAGGGGCCTTCATTTAGTGACCCTGTTTTTATCAGCGCTTCTGGCTTTTCAGTATTGTGGAACTACAAAACACAGCTGGAACTTTCAGTTCCAAAAGTAGCTGGAGAACCGTAGGTCAGGCTTGCCTACACTCCCGATTTGGCCGGAAGCCTCACGATTTTCGGGTACCGCTCCCGGCCCCCGGAAAGGCAGGCAAGCCTCCCGGAAGCCGGCATCCCTCCCTACCCTCCGCAGAGTTAACATCAAAACCCCCGCAGCAGGGGGGCCCGGTGACTCGATTCGCGCTGAATCGTGTCATCGTGATCCCGTCCCCTGCTTCACAATGGCAAAAACAAGGGCATAGTGAAGAGGGGGCGGGGCCACAATGACTCGGCTCCACCCCCAAATGTGATGTCATGGCCGGGCACGCCCCCCGCTGTTAGCCGACAATCAGCTCCCTCCCGGAAGGAGGGAACTGATTGCCGGCAAGTATGCCGTAGGTTACACTGATCTAGAGCCAACCACATATTATGTAAATGTAAATGTATCCCATAGTGAAGGCACAAACGTGACAGTGATATCATGATCCCTCCCACTGATACTACCACTATTATCACTGTCGCTACTACTGTATATTCACTCTATTTTATTCATATTTGCAATCTGAGCCAGATCATCCATTAAGCTACCTGGTGTTTCCAGAAGCTGGGCATCTGCTTTCATTCATTGCACAACCAGTGTCGTCACCAGGGGGGGTGGGCCGCACCCGGGTGTCACCCGTTGATGGGTGACACCAAAGTGCCTCCTCGGTGACAGGAGATGGGCGAACTGTAGCATTACGTGCAGCACTCGGCTCCTATCACAGTAAGGCGTTCGTGCTGCAAATAGACTGGTCCCCGGGGGCAGTACGCATCTCCGGCACCCCCAAAGTGATTAATACGGGGGTTCAGGTCACATCACCATGCCCCCTACCCGTGAGGACACGCCCCCTTTTTACTAACACGCGGATTCACCGCAAGCATTACTCACCTGCCTGCACCGGGGAGGGATGCAACTGTACACAACAATTACATGTGCAGAGATTTTTGAGACACAGAAAGGGCTATTGCAGAGGGTCCCAAATGCACAGGTGGTTAGATCAAATTGACTAACTAATTAAATCACCTGTGTTCAAGGCAGTGGCGGATCCAGGGGGGGGCGATTGGAGTGATCGCCCCCCCTAGCGTCCTTGCCTGTCTGCTCAGGCTCTGGGACTCGGGAGTAACTGATCTCTTCACTTTGACAAAGGGGCGTCTGAACCCCGAAACGTCGGAAGTCATGTTTTTGATGTAACTTAATACAAGTTTGTTTCATTGGAATTACACCGAGTGACGCTGCTTGCTTGGGGATAAGTGATATATTTATTTATCTAACTAACTAACTAACTAACACACACACACACACACGCACGCACACACACACACACGCAAACCCCCTCCTACGAACCCTGCGTTTGTACCTGGCCACACAGTGTGGAGGGGTTGGCGTCTGGCTGTGTGTTAGGCACAGTAGGAGTCACCAAAGGGAGGAGTTGGGACCAAAAAGGGGTGGTGTCAGGATAGAAGAGAGGAGGAGTCAGGGTTATTATCATTAAACCGCCCCCCCTAAATGAAAAGTCTAGTTCCGCCACTGGGTCAAGGATGGATATCCTTAAAACCTGGACTGTTTGGGTCCCTTGAGGACAAAGCTTGGTAACCTCTGGGCTACGCAATTGTTTTTGCGCACCCAATCTAAACATTCAATTGATGTGCAGATCCAGCAGGAGTAACCTGGTGCCCATTACTTTCTGTGCACGCCGCGCCCAAATACATCGGGTTTAGATGTGTAAAACAGCTAAATTGAGTCTAAAATATTGAGCGCACTGCCGAAAATGCACTTTGGGCACCCAAAAGCCTGACACTTCGCACTGTTCTCCTCTCCTCCACCTCAGGAGAGTGTGAGCAGAAATAATGGGTGCGGCACTCTCGCCCGATCAGCGCAACAATTGTATAGCTTTGTCAGGCGCCCAAAAAAAACAAATTGAACCTCACCCTGAGAATGTAAAGGTCTCATTTTCCAGTATATTACAGAAGCAATTATGGAGACTCAATTTATTCCTTTATTACACAATGGATTTCCTTGAAATGATTTACAATCTTAATTGAAATTGAAATCCAAGTACAGCTGAATATCAAAGACTGAAAGTAGAATCTTAAATGATTTCTCTTGTGACAAATACAGAATAACAGAGCAGCTTGGGTAACCAGTTGTGCTAAAACCCCACTTATTGCTCCAGGCCTGATATGGAATCCATAGGATAAAATCAGCCATGGATTGCCCATTACCCCTCTCCCCTCAACTTGTCTCTGTGAGCTCAGGCCCTGATTCAGAGCCGGACGCTCTGACAGAGCGCTCGCTCTGAATCATGGCCGGGCTTTTGTTATTTTTAGAGCGGCCACCTGGCCGCTCGCATAGCTGTGGGTGACCACCCACAGCTACAGCGAGCGGCCAGGAAGATGGTCGCGATGGTCAAGAGTCAAGACCATCGCGACCATCAGGCTTGCGACGATACCCTTGTGGTAGGGTCTCGTTGCCGCAAGCCCCAAAGACATTTCGGCTCTAACAGAGCCGGAATCTCTCCCACTGACATCACTCGTGATGTCAGTGGGGCCGCCCCCAAACGGAGGTGTTCACATGGGAACGCCTCCGTTTGGGCAGCCACTTCCCCGGCACGCCCACCGAAAGGGGGCGAGCTGTCACTCAACATCGACAGTAAGCCCCCTTTATTGCGAGACCTGGAGCGACGGTTTGCCCTTCGCTATCCGGGTCTCACGCATGCACACGACGGAGCAGGCTCCATCGTGCGCATGCGCACTGGGCCACCATCGACCCGCTTGTGAGCGCATATCGCTCGCGAGCGGGTCTGAACCAGGCCCTCAGTGACGACTTTTGTGGCCAGATTCAACCAACAGGCAAAACATTAACCTCTCTTTTACCAATATCGATTTAAATAAATGATGGTTCTTGGCGGTCTACAACCTTTACATTTATTTGTTTATTACCTGATGTATATCATATGATGAGATAGAATAGGAAAAAGTTAAATAGCAAGGCCTTAGCTGAGGTGCTAATCGCTGGATCTTGATCAGTGCGGTTATATATATGTTCTTGCACACGTCAGAACTTTCAGATGTCATTGTAGGACCCCATTTATGGTCTTCCATCCTAGACCAACATGACCTGTGCCGCCATCAGATACAGGTGACTTTCTGTGATCTCTTTGCACCCAAGCATGCTGCACAGTTAAAGCTTATTATGTACAGTAGAAAACAAACTGGCTGTGAAAATCACAAGGTGGCAAGTCCTAAACAAGGGTCACCATATCATGTGGAACCGCCACTGATGTGATTATGGAGATAATAAGCATTAAATCATGCAGAAACAGTGAGTTATCCCTGCAGTGTAAGATTTAACACGGGAGCTATTGGAGATATCTCCTGCATTTAGGCAAACTAGCGCTGCAGCCCCTATTATTCTCAATGGAGACTGATCTGGCCAATATACGGAATACATATGTTATACCGCCGGCCGCATGGACGTGGATGGAAATCCCGATCGTCCAAAAGGTAAGTATGATCTAACCTAATCTACCCCCTAACCCTAACCCTCCCTTATGGGTTCCTAACCCTAACCTCCCCTTCCTGTGCCTAACCCTAATCCCCCCTCTAAGTGCCTAAACCTAACCACCCCTTTCTAAAGCCATCTAAACCCAAGTCCCCCAGGGAGGTACCTAACCCTAAGATCCCCCCGGGGGTGCCTAACCCTAACCCTCCCTCCTCCTAGCCTAAAACTAACCTCTGGGGGGGGTGGGGGGAGGTGCCTACCCTAAGTCCCCCCCCGGAACCCTAAACCTAACCCAACCCCCCCCGCGGCTGTCCGCGCTGGGCGCCCGGCATCCCTTCTATCAGGATGCCAGGCTACAGTCTCCCGGCGTAGGTTAATTAACCCTCACCGGGATTCTGTAGTGGAGATGCCGGAGGTCGGCATAGCGACCGCCGGCATCATAAATGCATACCCAATATACCAACTATAGTGTCTAGATTACCTTCGCGGAGAGGACACTGACGTCATCAGCTACTGTCCAATGTCATTCCCTACCAGCCATGTGGACATAGAGAGGGGGATACAATTTTTTGGCGAGCGTAGCGAGCCATTGTGCCCGAAGCGTGATGTGAAGTTTCTTTTTTAAGTGGACTTTACGGGCATGGAACCGCACTTCCGCCCTCACTGCACGTCACTTCCAGGTCCCTAGCGTGAAGGGGAAATAAGCTCTACCAAATACCAACCTAAAATTGGCCCCGACAGCTGACGCCATCTTTAGATGCCCACATTTTGGTTTTAGCCTTGTGAAGGATCATGTGTACAGCTCCCCTATATGACCAATCTCGTTACCACAAGGGGAATTTTCCACGGTAAAATGAAGAGAGAAAGAGTAGTAAGAAATCGTATGCAACATTAACGTGGTTAATAATCTACTTTTTAGTGTTCCAAATAGCTGTAGTTCTTTTCAGTTTATCAGTTTCATCCATCACTTTTATTACAATTTTCATACATTCCCACTGTGCAAGGGAAATGTCACTCTAGTTACAGTACATGCCAAGGCTTACACAACACTCCAACCAAAATAAACCCTCTTCCTACCTGTCGCCAACGTTTTCACTCCAGCATTTAGGGTTTCACCAGAAATAGGGATTGTGTCCAGTCCATACACTGCATATATCTACACTGCACACAAGCGTTAAGCAATAGGTGACATCACAAGGACAGCTGATGACATCACAGAGATCAGCAACACCCAGGGTAGAAGCAGTATGCTATGTGAGAAAGTAATGGCACGGAGGTACAGATATGGATATTGTAGAGAACAGGATGAACATATCAATCAGTCAGATGTTTCTAATCCTTCAGTAGAAAAGCTGTGACATTTTGCTTGATCACTGGAGATATGAAAAATTTCAGATTTTAATTATCTCCTATATATCATACGACACTTATTTAAACTTCTAATTAATTTTTCAGAATTTGGTCAACAAATATTAAACACAAACCTTCACTTTCATAATGAAATGCAGCTTCAAGGACAAAAATTATGAAATACCTCCCAAATTAGCTCCTTAACAGTTTTCCCAATAACTTTTTACTTTGGCATTTGGGATTGAGAGGTATACACGCTCTCATTAGCAAGTTTTTGTTTTGTTTTTTTTGACTGAGTATTCTAACCCTCCCCATCTCCCCACTAACCCTAACTCTCCCTCCCCAATGCCTGCGCCTAACCTCCACAGTGCCTAAACCTAACCCTCCCCGCACCCTAAACCTAACCCTCCCCATTCCCATAGTGCCTAACTCCTAACGCTAACCCTCACCCCGCTAATTATAGTTGGGATTCCAGGCGCTGAGATTCTAACGCCGGCATCCTGAGTGCCAGAATCCCAGCGGTCGGGATATTGACCGTATCCCGGTGAAAAATAGCTTGCTTGGGGTACTTGAGAAGAGATTCCATAAATTCCCTCACACCTATCCTACTCCCAGGTATGGACTACCTGCACTGGTACAGTTTCACGCCTACTCTACTCCCACCTATACTGCTCACAGTGCCTATTCCACGCACACTAGCACACCTCACATCTACCTTACTGCCCTCTTTTCCGCTCAGACTGGTACGCCATAGTGGCTGTTCTACTCCCACTCCAAACTGAGTCACACTCACTCCTCCACTTTCTAGTTTTCCCATTATGGTCTCACAAGGAGGGACATCCAACTATTTGTTTTAATTATACTTATTCTGACTACCTGGTATGTCCCTGTTTAATGTATGCACCGTTTTCCCACTGTCTAGCGCTGTTGGGCACTGTGCAGGATTGCAAATCAATGAATGCTGGCGGTCAAGCTTTTCAGCGCGTTATCTGGTGTCCTGCCAATGTGGACAAGTTAAAATATAATTTAAAGGATTGATCTTAGAACGGATTTCTTGACGGGAATTGAAAACCTGTTTAAGTAATCAATTAAAGAAATTAACAAACTTGTTTTAGGTCTAGTGATAGAACGTTTACACTTTTAAAGAGTTGTCAAAGACACAATTGGGACAGGATGCGGTCACATCCATTAAGGTATGATCTGTGCTGCTTCATTTCAATCTTCCCTGGATAAGCAGGATATTAAGCAGTAATGCTCAAACCTCTTCACCTTCCAACATTAGTCCCAGTTGTTCATATATAGATTGATAACATCACTGAGCATTTAATCTCATGTTGGAAGTTGAAATAAACCTTATATGTTCTTTCACTTTTAGGTGGTTCGGTTTCCAAGTCAGTATGTTATCCTACCTACGGAAGAAGCTCAACATTCCCCTTAAAGAACTCCAACGGCGCCGGGCACGACTGGTCTCCAAGGATGGAAGATGCAACATTGAGTTTGGGAATGTGGAAGAGACATCTAGAATAGCTTTCTTGTCCGATATCTGGACCACTGTCCTGGACTTAAAATGGAGGTACAAAATGACTGTTTTCATTTCAGCTTTTTTGGGGAGCTGGTTTCTCTTTGGCCTGCTGTGGTACGCCGTTGCCTACTTGCATAAGGACCTCCCCGAGTTTAACCCCTCTATTAACCACACCCCATGTGTGGAAAATATTAATGGGCTGACCTCTTCCTTTCTCTTCTCTCTGGAAACCCAAGTGACTATTGGCTATGGGTTCCGCTGTGTTACAGAGCAGTGCGGCACGGCAATATTCCTGCTGATAATTCAGTCCATTCTGGGGGTCATCATTAACTCCTTCATGTGCGGAGCTATCCTAGCAAAGATCTCCAGACCAAAGAAAAGGGGCAAAACCATAACCTTCAGCAAAAATGCAGTCATTAGCAAGAGAGGGGGAAAACTGTGCTTACTTATACGAGTAGCAAACCTACGCAAGAGCTTGCTGATAGGCAGCCATATTTACGGAAAATTGCTGAAGACCACTGTAACACCAGAAGGGGAGACAATTATTTTGGACCAAGTAAACATCGAATTCCTAGTGGACGAAGGAAATGAGAATCTCTTCATCGTGTCTCCACTGACCATCTACCACATCATTAATAAAAACAGTCCCTTCTTTGAGATGTCAGCCGAGACAATGCTTCAGCACGATTTCGAGCTGGTGGTTTTCTTAGATGGCACAGTGGAGGCCACAAGTGCTACTTGCCAAGTCCGTACATCCTACATCCCTGACGAAGTGCTTTGGGGATATCGATTTGCACCGATTGTGTCGAAAACCAACGAGGGCAAATATCGTGTGGACTTCAGTAACTTCAGCAAGACAATCGAGGTGGAAACTCCACATTGTGCCTTTTGTCTCTATAATGAGAGGGATGCTAAAGTCAAGATCAACAGGGGCTACGACAACCCGGCCTTTATTGCCATAAATATTCCTGAGACCATGGAGTCTAACGAGACTAAAATGTAGCCATGCAAATGTGAAATGGAGGTAAAACAGCTTTTAAAATGATGGTAAATAAACTATGAACTCAAATACCATCACTTCTACCTCTATCTATTAATAGGACTTCCAATCATGTCTGGAGGATCTGCTTTGGGACCTTCTTCATGGAAATAGAAGTCTATTTGTCCCCCAATTTTCTGATTCCTTACAGTATTAACATTATCCTGAGTTACCAAACCCCCTTTTGTCCAAAGTTTTCAATCCTCATTTCCATTGCAGATTTCTCAATGCTACTTTTTTCCTGAGACTTTAAATGGTCATTGTATTTCATTAGATCAGTGAGCTTCTAAAAATCTTTCAATATATTGTCCCAATTTAAAGATTTGCCAGTAGCATCCCAAGAAAAAAAATATTAATTTTTCAAAGGGTTCCTCGGAGATCCACAAATGCCACAGAACACCAGCTTGCAGTCTAATTGTATAAGGCATTCACTACCTTACAAGTAACATGTGAAAGTATAGCATATTTTACAGTATTAATGGTACTGTCATTAGCTTCCCAAATAACAGACACAAACGATCTTTAATAATACTGTTAGATTTTAAGTGGCAGCCTTAATGTATGTGGGTGTCATGTCATGAAAAAAAAATCAAAAAGCACCATTCCATAAAAAAATATAAAAGTATAAAAGATTCCAGTTGTCTAATGATGAGATGACATAAATGCTATAGATTTTACTTTAAATCATAATTATTTTAATTGGAACAATCTACTAAACAAACAAGCAAACCACTGGCATGTATATGGGAACACGTTTTGCTCCACCACATGCAAATTTTGACTTGGAGGGGGGGAATTAATAGAAAGATAAGTAAATATTGTGGAGGTGCTTTATAGAATTTGTGAACATTTGTAATGGGGAGATTGCAATATGTTATCTATCTTCATATAACCGGTCTTACGGACCACATAAAAAGACATAAGGTGCGTACAGACTAGACGACTCGCAAAAGATGCAATGTCGCCAATGATTTGCCTTGAACTCCCCCGCCAACTCCCAGACAAACGATATTTTGAATAAAAAGTCCAATCTGACAAACGATCAGACCAATGACCTGAATCTTGTTAAGAAGATCGGCAGATCAGAAGACGCGATGAACGACCCGCCGCACATCGGCATTGTGATCATGAGTGGACGGTCATGATTTGGACATGTTCTAAGTGATTTGTCGTTCCGATGCTTCGAAATCGTGCAAAATATCGTCTCGTGTGTATGCACCTTTAGCGTATTGCTGGGGATAACAAAACCCAGACAATAAATGTAATTTTGACTATAATATACATCAGAGAACATACCGCAGTGCCAAGCCTACTTATGAAACATACTATTTAGGTTTTACTAATACGTTGAAGGCTATCAGCTAAATACGCTTTGAAAATCAAACAAACATAGGAGTTATGTATGAAATTCCTAGAGAAGAGATTTGGAGATAATTTGTGCAGGTAAGCTTTTACCATAGATGTAATAAAGATTAACTACTACAGCATCTAAATGTATAAATAAAATAAATAAATAAAATAGATAAAAGGACACACTTTCTGGAAGAAAGGCCCAGAAATCCCTCTTTTCTAGGTGGGACCAGTAGCATAGTAAGCTACTTGAGCATCTAAAACATCAGATTTCTTGTATTACATAGATGTAATACAGAGGACAGATATTTACAACATGGTCTGTCCAAGCACAACAACCTAGCCCATGATAAAGCAAACAAGGACAGGCACTATATTACATGGAAGGGGGCACATTGAAGAATTTATAATAGAGATGCACTTGATTTATAGCTGTAGAGGGACTGAATATATTTTTATAAAATTATTATTTTTTTGAAAGAACTTTAAAGATTTTAAGTTTTTGTGTTGTTTTGTATGTAGACAGTATACGGTTACATTAGAATTAGACAGACGTAGTCTGTGTAGTCATCATTATCTAGGGTATAATGGTCATTACCGTTTACTGTCTGTTATGGTACCAATTCTATATGTATATGTATATTTTAAACATTCCCATATTTATTGTGGATATGGATTTGCACTGATTTCATAGGCACTGTTTTTTTAGTGTTCTAAGCGAAAACAGAAGTCCGGATTTATTGGAGGCTATTAAGTGCAATTAAGCAGACAGCTTGGATAAAATGAGAATGGACTGCCTGAATCACTTAGCTTCCTGGCCAAGTCACAGACAGCGACGAAACGCATCCGGAACACCTCACCCGCCATATGGGGACGTCACTCCTGAGGTGGTTCCGCTGCCCAAGGAGGAAGACTGTTCAGCCGAAATCACCATCTGGACACACGGACACGAGAGTCAAAGGAAGGGGGGCAATCCCCTGCTTAGAAGCCTTAAAAATTCTCAATCTTGTGTACTGCTGATAACAGCTTTAAAAAGGTCTCTACTATTGTATACCAATAAATACTACAAATATATCTCACAGTTCTGTCAATGCAGTATAGACATAAGTACAGATACACAGAAACCTCTACAATTTTGCTTCTGCTGACATCAGGATATCACATTAATCTCACACTTTTTAATGAATAATTTTGTAATTACTACCCGGCAATAGTTTGTTTTAAGGACAGTCCTGCGGTTATAAGAAGCAACTTACATTCCTTATATAGTGTACATTCTAGGTCCGGCACCGGAAAGGGCACCGGACTATAGAAAGGGCACTTTAGCGAGCACCACAGGCGCGCGGCCAATAACCCCTTTATGTGACAATGAAAAAAGGGGTGTGTCTTAAAGACACGCCCCCTTATCAGCACTCTTGGGGGCGTGCCCAGCACTTACAGACATACTGGGCTGCCCCCAAGCTCTTCCCTTACTGTGAATATTATGCTGTGACTACAGGTACAACGCCGTGACTTCTTAAAAAAAAAAACCTATTAAGAGGGAATCCCCCTGGTATTAGTCCACATTCTTGTTGCTTGGTGGGCTTCATTTGAGTGAGCTGAACCAATACAGTAAAATTCATACACATCAAAGAAACAGGGAGGGTGAACCAGATCAGAGGTACTAAATCTGCCTAGAATCAGCTAAAGCTGGGCATCCACTATACAATTTCCTGTCAGATATCTGTCCAATCTGGCTGGTTGGAATGAAAACCTGGTAATGTATGGGAGCAAATGACAATCGTCCATTTGTTCACAAACACTGGAAAACAGCCAAAAATGGTTGTTCAGACAAATTGGTTAAAAATACACAAATTTAACCAATTTTAAATTTTTTTTTTGTCTGTGTTTAATACCATGTGATCGACTGTCATTTGCTCCAATACATTACCAGGTTTTCATTCCAACCAGCCAGATTGGACAGATATCCGACATAAAATTGTATAGTGGATGCCCAGACTCCACAAACTCCTCTCCTAAAAATCCTATAGGACAGGTGGAAACCACAACCAACATTCTCAATCTTAGGGGCATATTCAATTAGCCGTAATAAGCAGTTTTCGAGCGAAAAGTTTTTGCCGGTGACGTCATTTCGCCAGGTGGAAACTTATCCCTGTATTCAATTCCAAATACATTTCGCCAGTGCGGGAAGTGAGTGCATTGGAATAGGCAAAAAAGATTCGCCTATGAAAACTGTCGAAAAAAAGTGCAGAATTGGGGTTTTGGGGTGGAAACTTGCACCCTTTGGACAGCCCCCCAAAAGGTAAACTGTCAAAAAAAGTTTAAAAAACACTTAACATCCCGAAAATGTACTTTCATTTTGGGGGCGAAAAAAAAAATCTATAGTGATCCCCAATGTCAGTGCATCTTTTGGGGGGTGTCAGGCTGATTTCCCCAAATCTGACAGCACTTTTCGCCAGATCAGAATTCGACCGGTCCCGTTTTCGCTGATTTCTAATTGAATACAGGGATAAGCGGGGACTAGTGCGATACTATTACGCATGCAAAACTAGCGGTGTCGGCGAATAGCCCGGAATTTGAAAAGTACAGTACTTCTTGCGGCTAATTGAATATGCCCCTTAAACGATAAACAAATCAAACACATTAAAGATGCAATACACATAGAAACACCTCATGGTTTAATCGCCTTCATGTTAATTTCAATTCAATTCAATTACTGAGAGGAGTGGAAGTAAAAAAGACATATGGTGCGTACACACGGGACGATCGTCAGCGATAACGACATCTCTGAACGATCTCCCTTTAAAAATCCTGCTGTGCTGGATGAACGCCATCGTTCACCCACACACCAAAACAACATCAATGATCGTGGACTCCTATGGAGAGATAACGATATCATCCAAGCGGGAACGCGCATCGCTGGTCGTGGCTAAGTTGGTTGGTACTTAAAAATGAACGATAAAACGATGAACGATATCGTTAATTTTTATTGTACCTTGCGTGTACGCACCATTAGTCTGGCTCTCTTATGATGAAATAAAAAAATTCTAATAACTTTGGATTGTTAATGTTAGAATGCTTTAAAACATGGTTGATCAAGGTTTCTAATACAGGATACGTTTAGTATCCCGGCACAGGGGAATACCAGCGCCGGAATCCCGATACCTGTCAGAATCCTGGCGCATGGCATCCCGAAGGTTAGTAGTGGGGTTGGGGGGAGGGGAGGGTTAGGATTAGCGTGTGGGGAAGGGGAGGAGGTTAAGATCAGGCACCACGGAGGGTTAGGGTGGGGAGAGGGGGAGGGTTAGGATACCTACCGTCCAGTGTCGGTATCCTAACCCGCATTGGGATTTTGACCGACAGGATACCAAGGGCCGGCATCCCGTACCCATCCCTTCTAATACGTAGCAGTGTGTCACAGTATTAATATAGTAAGCAGGCTTCAATTTTTTTTTTCATTAAAACATTAAAGCACAAAAAAACAAAACAAAACAAAAAACGGTATATATATATATATATATATAAAAAAAAGAACATATTAAAAAATTAAATCAAATAGGTTTTTTATTGTGGGTTTTTATTTTCCAACCCTGTTTTTTTCTTTATGTACAATGACCCTAATTCAACTTTAACGGTCAAAAGCCAAACAAGTTACCGCTGCTAATCATTACCATTAAGCCCAATGTTGCTATGAATCCATAAGATGGCTCCTAAGCAAAAGCCCACACGTAATGCTCTGCTGTAAGGCTTTGTGTAAGTGACCTTGTAAAAGTAAACTGCTGCGCATGTGCAGGACGGTGTGTTATTTCCCAACCACCTCCATACTGGGCATTGCTGGAGCCGATATGCATGCACAGTGAAAAGGTTTTCCCTGCTGTGTTCACCATACTGCACAAGGGAGCAGTACTGTGCGTCTCAAGGGGACTTCATATGGCACCGCAAAGGTAAGTAAGCAAAGCTCTATCCTGAGATGGCATTAGGTTTAATTGGGAGATGTACCAAATCGCGATAGCGATGCTTAGCACATCCCCCCTGACTTTGCGTACATACCGCGCCTAATTACCACAGTATGTACAAAGGATTTTGCAAAGGACAACTCTCTCGATAAGAGCTGTCCTTTACAATGCTGCCGGGCAGAGGGACTTCCGGCTGCGGGGGCTCATGGGAGGCCAGGAGCGTCGCGTTAAGAAGCCCATAGGCTTCTATTGGGTAACGCCACCTGAAGGTGGCGTTACCTAGCGACAAAAAGCCATTCTGCTGCTTACTACATATACGGGGAATGCAGTAAAACCCCCGAAAACTTCATTTTCGGGGATTTTACTGCATTTTCGCCATTAGTACATCTATCCCAAACTGTGATAAGCCTCGCTTATTGCAGTTTGATAAATTGGATACAAACCGCAGTCCCCATAACATACTATCAACTCTGCTAAGGACTGCATGAGAATCATTGACTTCTCTGTGGTTTCCATGGTTATACATTGCAAGAAGTGACGTTAATCCCTTTTTCCATCTATGGGCCATATCCAATTAGCCCCGAACACTGTTTGGGCGCTAATTGATCCCCGTGATCGGCGAAAAATCCCCCGGGCGAAATAATAGGATAGTTCGCCGTTAACACATAGGAGCCGCGATAAGCTCACGGACCTATGTGTTCTCGCCCTTTTTTGGGCGAAAAAACATCACTTATCGTGGATTATTTTTCAGGGCACATCAGGTCCCGAAAAAAAAACCCTAAGTGCCGTTGTCAGGCCGTCTTTGGGGCTAATTGGATAGCCACAAGCGAGCTAATTAGCCGCGGTAATTTACTGCGGCTAATTGGATATGGCCCTATCTTACAGAAAAAAAAAATATATAAAAAGTCATTAGAATAGCAGTTTAAAAATAAATTTATATGCAAATTTAGATTTTATTTAAAAATAAATAAAACGTGTTTGCACCCCTTGCATTGCAACATGGTTGTCAAGGCGCAAAGTTAAGCGGGCCATACATCTAGTCCCCCGAAGCTGATCAGTCGATTGTGGGACTCCAATGGCCAGCGATTTTTCGGTGCATCAGCAAACACAGATTCCGATAATTTCTGGGTCGGAATTGGCGAATCGGGGTTCTCTCAATGAAGTTTATTTACCATTATTTTATAGAGACCACTAGAATAGTTCCTTTCAGAAATTGCATAAGCCTTTTAATTTGACCTTTTAGAAATTAGATTAAAAAAATGTCATTGCAGAAGACAAACAATGGTGGATTTTAAAAACAATTCAGTGGTGCGATGGGACGGACCTATAGTAAACGTCCAATAGGCAAGAAGCTTTCTCTTGGTCAGCGGGGGTCACACCCCCTCCCTATCTAGACTTCTCTGGCTAATAAATACTATTAATCAGCAGGACATCTGGGAATCTGGGATGCTGAAATACATCATTGCATCATAGGCTCGCTAGAACATCTTCACTTAGAGCACATTGGGGGTGATTCAACGGTTTTAGCGTGCCTGAGCCTTTTTGCACGTCACGCCCAAATAGCCCGGGTATAGCCGCGTAAAGTGGCTAAACCCGTCCAAAGTCCTGGTTACAACTTTTCAATGATTTCTAACTTGTCAACTCAGGAGGGTGAGAGCAGAAATCGGTGCGTCTGTGGCATTCGCGCCCAATCGGAGCAATAAATGAATTGCTCCGTCTGGCACCCATTTAATTTCACCCCCATAGGGGCATATTTATTCATTATTGGGTCCTAGACAGATAATTTCTTATCACCGCTATTGGTGGCAATAAGAAATTGATTGCCCAGATGTATTAATAATTCCCCATAGGGACCGGGGCTCTGAAAGGAGGCTGTCCCTGCGGTGTGTAAGAAGTGAAGGGATCGCTAATTTACACTTTGGGAGCCGAAGGCATTAGAGGTCTGCTGACCACACACGCGCGAGTGGAGAGTGCTGGGGAGGGATCTTACAGGTCAACATCCGGCACTTTTTGCGAAGTGTAGCTCATAGGCTACAAAGGGCACGCGCCAATAAGATATTATGGGGTTTATGTACTAAGCAGTGATAAGAGACAGAGTGAAAAGTGATAAGAAAGTGATAAGGTGCCAACCAATCAGCTCCCAACTGTCATCTCACAGGCTGTGTTTGAAAAATGACAGTTGGGAGCTGATTGGCTGGCACCTTATCACTTTCTTATCACTTTTCACTATGTCTCCTAACACTGCTTAGTACGTAGACCCCTATGTATTGCGGGCATGCATTATTATTCACATCCAAGGACAGGGGTTCTGATAGGAGACCGTCCCTGTGATGTGTAAAAGTAATGTGATCTCCTTACCCCTGGGTTCGGGACTCGGCCACACTACAGAGCATGCACATGTTCTAGCAGGCATTGTGTAAATGTTGTGAAGTTTTGCCCATAGGCTAAAATGGCTAACGCAACGTGAGGATGGCGTTTGCTACCGGGGCTAAGTTTCAGAAGCAATCTCGGCTGTTTTTGCCATTGAAAACTGGGGATGGCAGCAGATAGCCCTTATATCCCACTGCATACCTCTGGGTGCACCCCATGCAGGGGTGTATTTATAATGGGTGCAGGGTGTGCTGTGCACATGGGCCCCTGGGTCCAGGTGGGGCCCGCACAGCACACCCTTCACCCATAAAACTTACCTCTCCGGAGTCCCACGTCGGTGACGGTGTCTGCGCTGTAAAAACGTCTGGAAAATGCCCGTTTGCTGCGGCCATTTTCCCGGTGACCTGCGCATGAGAGAGAGTCTGGGCACTAGAGTGTGCCCAGAGTCTATAATAGCGGTGCTGGTCGCGCACTGCTTAGTGCGCTGCTGGATGAAGAGGAGGGGGCCTGTAACAGAGACTGCACGTGGGCCCCCTCCTCTCTAGAAACACCCCCGACCCCTTGCATACATCTAGGTGGTACGTAATATTTGCAGTTGTTTTTGCTGGATCTCCGCAAATATTTTATTTATAAATATGCCTCTTAGTACCGAATGGTTTCTTCACTAGGAGTTTTTGTGCAGAGACAAAAGTCATATTACATGCAGGATTATGAAGGGGTTAAACATGCCTTTAAGGGGCATGTGAGGAGGTCTGAAGATGTGTGCTGGGGGGGGGTCAGATGGGCATTTTAGGAGTATATGGGGAGGTCTGATGCCACGTGGGGAGGTCTGAGGGGCATATATTTTGATGGGACCCAGAAACAGTGAAGTAGGTACCTACAGATCTAAAATGATGGGTCCCCAGTCCCCACATAGTTTTAGTTTCCACGCAATCACTGACATAGATTAGTTATAGATAGATATTGATATAGACATACATACATTACATACATATACACATTGGTGCAAGTACAACTGCATGAACTCCTATTAATGCCCAGAATTTTACCAGGTTTATCAACTCCAGGAAGTTCCTGACAATGAGAGACACCAGCAGCTAATATTAGACAACACAACGTGAGCAACTGATTACTGTGAGTGTGAGAGACTGAAGCCTGAAGTTACTGTCCTGCCGAAAACCATTCCACCAATTAGATAATAAGGCCTGACGTGAAGTGACATGTTATCACAAGACACCAGACCAGCACAGATAGTTAGAGGGGCTATTTTAGGCTCCTTATCGGCAGCAGGGAGCTCCTGAACAGTATACACTCCGTCCCTCTGTAAGGACGCATAGGTTAGGCATTAATGTTCACAGGCATGGGAAATATTAATTAAAGTTCCTAGTTGAGACTGGTTTTGCCAGCCAGATAGAGATAATGTTCTCCATCCAAAGGAAAGAATAAAACCCAATAGCCAGTACAAGAGAACATAAGCTGTACACAATATTGAAAGAATGTGACTTTCCCCCGGGGGTATGAGCAGAATAAACAACTCCTGTAACTGTCCTGATTTACTCAGGGCCAAGCACGTAGCAATCCAACTTCACCCAACTTACAGCCTCATTTATCAACGAGTTTATAACTCAAAACTAGTGATAAATATCACTTTTTATGATAAATGGTGCTCAGCCAATCAGCTCCCAACCGTCATTTTTCTAACAGTTGACAGGTGGGAGCTGATTGGCTGAGCACCATTTATCATACACAGTGATATTTATCACTAGTTTTGAGTGATAAACTCGTTGATAAATGAGGCCCTTAGGCTGCTATACTGTAATTTGTTTCACGCTGCTCGGGATGGTTACCCTCCAGGGTTGACAGGATCCTATCTCATGGGACATTTTGGTGGATTTGTCCCACGGTCTGAAATATGTGGCGTGTTCCTTAGCTACCAAAGAGAGGGTTCTAAACATCCAACTACCTCTCAAGTAAAGTCAACCAGTAACATCCCTACCAATGTGATACATGCTCACAGCACACAGGATTGTCTTTTAGTCTTATGCTGCGTATCCACTACGCGATTAAAACAGAGCGATTCAACGATAACGACATCGTTCAATCGCTTGTTAATCGTCCGCAAATCGGGCAGTTTCAAGTACAAAACGACCAGCGATATGCGCGCCCGCTGGTCGTTTTTTTATTTAAACTGCTCGAACATGCTGGTCAACCTGACAACGTCGTGAGGTTGACCAAGTTCAGGGATGATGGATGTGCCTAGACTGTAATCGTGCAGTCGTTTCGCAGTCTGTGATGTGCCTACACTGATTGTTCAATGTTGTAATCGAGCGCTCGTTTCACTGTCGCCTAGTGGATGTGCGGCATTAGTGTCAGCAGGGAAACCAGCAATTTCCTCAGTGTAACTCATTTAAGACCCCCCTCCTTATTTTAAAAGTGGAAAATAATGCATATAGACAATTATCTAGATTATTCCCAGGTTTTAAAGAAACTGTGGATCAATAAATCTAGTTGAAATTAAAGATATGATGCTTCTTTAAATCAGGAGCAATAATACAGCCCTGTAGGCAACGTGACTTACTCTCAGCATAGATCCCATTTGTAATAGGTCACCCATCCCAGTGCATTAGAAGCCTTTAACATGCACATACATTTTAATAGGATGCCCAGAGGTTTATACAGGTCTGTTTTAAGTGTACACCTATATACATGCCTTGCTAAGCAAAGGTGGGGTTTTCAGTTCTGTGCCTTGTAGTGACATGGGCATGCTGGAATAGGTCTGAAGGAACAGGGGAGCTATCCAAGGTCTCTTAGGACGGATGGTAAATCGTTACAACCAAGTTACTGGTCCAATATGGACATTTTAAGCACATGTAAGTAGACCTGCCGATATGTGTTGATTACGGCTGGTACAAGGAGGATAAATAGGATGTGTACATTCCCGCTGGTCCCATGGTGCCATGGAAGCATTGAGTCTACAATTGTTTAGGTGGGATAGTGTATAAAAATAGCCTTAAGTAATACTCACAATTGTGGTGTCACATGTAATCTCGGCAAGTGTGGATATTGTTTCATTCTCTAAACGGGGCAAAAAGAAAAATGTAAAAAAAATTGGTTTGTTGTGTAAAAAAGTAGAAAAGTGCAGCAGACATTCCGCACATAACTAATAACTAAAAGGCCTCCATACATCAGCGATGAATTGCTGCGATGTTGCGATCCTGAAATCCACCATGTTGGATTTCACAGATATGCCCATCACAATCAAAAATGTAACGTGATTGGCAGATCGGTGAAATTTAACATGTAGAATTTCACTGACGGATCGCGAAATATCGACATTTTTCGACCGGCGGATCGGCGTTTCTAGATGTATGGGAGCCTTATGTCAGGAAAAGCTCCAGTCACACAGAAATATGGCATAACATCCCACCATGCCAAGTACAAGCAGAACCATATTGGAATGCCGCATGGGTTCAGTAACTGTTCAGGAAGCTGGCTTACTGAAAGACTGCCGGATACGATGTCTGCCACATCATCTAACGTAGGGGTGGGCAATAGGCGGCCCCCCCATGATGTGATCCTCAACATCTCTGGCAGGATGATGAGCTCATTTATGAAGCTGTAGGAATTATGCAATTCATCATTTTACCAGTATGGGTGGGCAGAGTGCCCCATACTTACAGTAGCTACAGAAAACAGCTAAACCACTAAATAAAAGGACAAAATTAAGGTGCCCATACATCAGAGTGGGGTTTCCGCGATCCTGCGACATGATCAGAAATACCGATCTGCCGGGTGGAAACGAAGGCCGGCCACCATCGATGGTCAGCGATCCATCGCAGGATCGCTGAAATTTTAAATGTTAAAATGTCCCCGATTAGACAATCACGATAATTTTTTGACATTGGATTTCTGCGATGCCGGGTTGCAGCATCGTGGGATGGTGGCAACCCATCGCAGATGTATGGGGCCAATTACTCATGCCCTTTGCTGCCAAAACAGTTCTATAATAACATTACCTAGCTAAACTCTACACCAAATATCACCAGTGTGCTATAACATTGAGACGGTATGTACATATAGTCTGTGCTTGGGGTAAAGTAGTATTGTTGACTTGTATAATTTCAACATATTGTCAGTGTCGAAGTTGTGACTGTCAACATGTCAACATCCTGAACATCTATGTTGGGATAACGCGCATTAGCTGGTAATTTACTGTGGCAAGGAAACAGGGTCAGTAGTTAAACGGCTCCAGGAGGTAAAGCCCGAGGCTACCACCCTTTTCCTGGCGCGGTAAATTACCGCATTTAATTGAATTCGGCCCTTAATGTCATGGTATACCACACTCCATCGGTTGGTATAGTGTTCTATCAGATTTTTGTGTGAGACTGGAACTCTAACACAATGGAAGAATGGAAAGCATTGTATGAAAACATCAACACTCACCAGTAATCTATGATTCTACATAAAATGATCGAAACAGCTAACCCCCAACCCCCCCCCCAAAAAAAACAGCAATGTATCATACAGTGATTATAAGGGAAGTATTTACATGACTGTTTATTTGGGTAGAATAGTTCCGGCAGAATTTACAGATTGATCTAAATAGAAGACAGAATGTAATTACACAGTACAGAGACTCAGGTTAAGCTTGATCTCACAGTAATGTACAAGTAAACACGTACCTCTAGTTTGCAGGGTCTAGTGAGCAGGACTCCGCAATAGGAGCGGTTTTCTGAATCCGACGTTTGCGCGCTAGTGATGAATCGCACAAGCTGCTGGTCATTGAATCCCACAAGCAGCCAGTTCCATCTTGGTCAGGCTCCCACTAATTTACTGGTTTTGGTTACGTTATGTACAAATGTCTAAAAAGTTAACAAAAAATACTGATTTAATCAAAATATACTTTTACAAGCGAAACTAGTAGACCTGCTAATCACATATTGTAACTTTAGACTTATATTACAACACGGATATAGAGTTCAAGTATTTAGTAGGCTGCACACTGTTGCCCTGACAAAATCACTCCCACTGACATCACTAGTGATGTCAGTGGGGCCGGCCCCAGACGGTAGGCGTTCCCATGGTTCCCATGGCAGCCACGCCCCCGGCACGCCCACCAAAGGGGGCGTGCTGTCACTCACCATCGACAGCACGCCCCCTTTGGTGCGAGACCCGGAGCGACAGCTTGGCTGTCGCTATCCAGGTCTCGCTCATACGCACGACGGAGCGCCCTCCATCGTGCGCATGCGCATTTGGGTACCATCGACCTGCTTGCGAGCGTCCTGCGCTCGCGAGCAGGTCTGAATGAGACCCTGCGTTTCCTTTTTATTTGCTCCTAGAAGTATTCCATGTGTTGTATTTGATTCTATTGTGTATAGATCACCTTTCATGTAGCTACTTATCCTTTAAGTAAACTTTGATGATCTGATTACAAACAAGTGCAACATTCTCTCTCTTTTCAACACCATACTTATTATACACAACTGTAAGGGCTGAGCGCTGTATTCCCCGCTGTATTATTGTATCCTTAGAGAGTTAGACAATCTCTCATATGAGCTGCACACCCGGTACAGACACGTCCCCTCCAGTGCGCAGCCTACTAGGGGGCCCATTTATTAATGATCGCATTTTGCAATGCGATCAGGGCATGCAGTACCACCCCTGATCGCATTGCAAAATGCGATCCTATCTGCCGGATGTATTATCCGGGACATGCAGGGAGACGGGCTCCGAAAAGAGCCCGTCCCTGCGATGTCTCCGGAAAGGCAGTCGGGGCTTCTGCACATGAGCGGCGCCCATTGCTGGCGGAGGGACCTGGAAGATCCCTCTGCTGGCTGATATGCGTCAAGTCCCCATAGAATACAGCGGCTAACGCTATCTGCAGATGGCGTTAGCTGCTGGGGCTAATATCGGAAATGCTTCACATTCCCGATATTGATACATTTGGCAGCATCGCATCCCCCATAGAAACCTATGGGGGAGGCGGCTGCCGGTGGCAATGGAGGGATTGTAGCAGGTATCGGAGATACCTGCTGCGGTCCCTCCTTCATACATTCGGAGGATACTTAGTATTTGAGGTAAACCGCAGAAAACAGGTGTTTTCGGGGAATTAACCTCAAATTTACTTTGATAAATGGGCCCCTAAATACTTGAACTCTATATCCGTGCACCATTGACTAAAGTGGGTGCAGCAAGGAGGTTAACAAAACATCATATCAATGGGATTAACTGACAACAGACTCACCAGGGAAGACAGCCTGAGTCTAGGTACACACCTGACGGATATATCTGCAGATGATGGTCGTTCATACACACTGAATGACCATCATCTGCAAGCTGCAGCGGGTCCCGGCGGCCGGGGTGGGTGGGGTGCCTCGGACAGTCTCCCAGTGCAGCCCCATACACAGGAGCATGCTGGGCTGCTGTGGATGGGGAGCTGTGCCAGGGTCGGGTAAGTAGTACCCGCTCACAGCTCCCCCCCTCTCTCTGCACCCCTGTGTACGGCGATCAGTTTATTTATCCCAACACGTGTCATTATCTGTTCTTTACTGATGTGAAGGTTTTTTTTTAATTTTAAGTCTCTTATGCTGGGCATACACTGCCAGATAAAATGTCTGTCAGACCGACAGACATTTTATCTGGCCGGCTGCCAGCCGCAGATGTCGCCGGCATACACTGTGAGAGAAATCTCACAGTGTATAGCCCGACATCCGCGCTCCGCCCCCGGGGGAGGAGACATTTCCCTGTTCCTTCCGTAGGAAGGAACACAGGAAATGTCTGTCTGTCGGCAGCGCTGGGCATACACTGCCCGATGCGGCCGACAGTTTCCCAGGTAAATATCGCATCGGACGGGCATGCTGGACAATCCAGCATGCCCGACCAAGCAATATTTAACCCTCGGTCGCCCGCATACACGCTGCAATTATCGCGGCGATCCGCCGATATCGGGCGGATCGTCCCGATAATTGCAGAGTGTATGGCCAGCATTAGGGATTGTTTTATTGTTTCGATATAATGTCAATGTTTGTGTGTGTCCCACCAAAGTTTATTCTCCTTTGTTGTTAACTTCTCTAGTTGTATAAATGTTGTGAAAAAATTGTGTGGTGGTGGTTGTTGTTGTTTCAGACTTGTCAGGAAATTGGGAGAATATTGCTGGGTACACACTGGCCGATATATTGGCCGATCAATTGATCGGCCCATATCGCATTGATTGTGCTGCTCAGCCAATGAAGAGATATGTCTGCAGACATATCTGTCCATCGGCAAGTGGGGGAGCGAGCGGGTACTGCTTACCCGACCCTGGCACAGCTCTCCATCCACAGCAGCCCATGTGCTGGGCTGCACTGGGGGAATGGGTATGATATACCGCCGGTTCGATTCCCGTTAGCGGCAGCCCGACAGGAGCAGAGTGCGACGCAGCGGAAGCCCGACAGCGCTGGAAATCCCGATCGTGGATAGGTAAGTATCCACTAACCTAACCCCCTTAACCCTAACCCTCCTTAGGGGTGCCTAACCCTAACTTCCCCCCCAAGTGCCTAACCCTAATCCCCCCTCTAAGTGCCTAACCCTAACCACCCCCTTTCCCGCTGCCTAACCCTAAGTCCCCCAGGGGGGTGCCTAACCCTAAGTCCCCCCTGGGGGTGCCTAACCCTAACCCTCCCTCCCCTTAGCCTAACTCTAACCCTCCCGGGGGGGGTGCCTAACCCTAAGTCACCCCCGGGAGCCATAAACCTAACCACCCCCCCGCGGCTGTCCGCTTGCGGCGCCCGGCATCACTATGATCGTGATGCCGGGCGCCGGTTTCCTGGTGTCGGGGAAATGTGGGCGTCTACATCTAGACGCCCGGCATTTCACCCATGCCGGGATAAGACAGTCGGGAAGTCGGCTGCCGGTATATAGGCAGTCGGCTTCCTGATTGCTTCCCGCACTGGGAGACTGTCCGAGGCAGAGCCTGAGCAGTCTCCTATGCCAAAGGGGGGAGCGATCACGCTGATCATGCCCCCATTGGCTGTGCACTGGTCTGAGGGGCACACAGAGCCCCCCTCCCCAGCGCCGCAATTAGGCCACGCCCCCCCCAGCCGCCAGGACCCGCTGTAGCTTGCAGATGATGGTCATTCAGTGTGTATGAACGACCATCACCTGCAGATATATCCGTCAGGTGTGTACCTAGACTCAGGCTGTCTTCCCTGGTGAGTCTGTTGTCAGTTAATCCCATTGATATGATGTTTAGTTACCCTCCTTGCTGCACCTACTTTAGTCAATGGTGCACGGATATAGAGTTGAAGTATTTAGTAGGCTGCGCACTGGAGGGGACGTGTCTGTACCGGGTGTGCAGCTCGTATGAGAGATTGTCTAACTCTCTAAGGATACAATAATACAGTGCTCAGTCCTTACAGTGTGTATAATAAGTATGGTGTTGAAAAGAGAGAGAATGTTGCACTTGTTTATAATCAGATCATCAAAGTTTACTTAAAGGATAAGTGTAAAACCTAATTAGAGGGGTGGCGATTACATGAAACAAATAAACAAAGAGGAAGTTGGATGCATGGTAATCTTAGACACCTTAACACCAAAGGGCCTCAACATAGACAATGAGGATAAATCCATTATTTGCACCTAAATCAACGGCACCTCATTGTGCTAGACCATTAAACCCCATCACCATATGTCCTGAAGAGGTGATTATAGTGTGACCATTAGCAACTCTCTATATTATTACCAATATCTGTATTACTTTACTCTATACGGTGTAGACCCTAATTTAGAACCCTACGGAAGAATTTGTAATAGATCTGTACAGTTTTATCTCTCTCCGTTAGTTCACCTTGAAACTCTGCACCTCTTTTAATTTCCATTTTACCAGCCTAGTAGATCATTAACCGTCCCACCATCATGTCATACTCATAGAAAATACATTATGCCTGTATGTCCGGATAGTCAGATTAACATACACCCATCAACATCAAGATCACGGATTGTCCTTTTATTAGTTTATTTATCCCAAAACGTGTCATTATCTGTTCTTTACTGCACTAGTACGATGACAGCTGTCATCACCCTAATATGAAACATACAAACCACTACGAATTAATGTGTCAGCATCCCATTATGATCTTATTATGCTCAATCCCACTACACGTCAAGGTCATTAATACGAGCACAGCCGTTATCACCCTACAGCAAATTAATGTATCATCATCCCATTATGCTTCTATTATGCTCCACCCTGCCACACATCCAACAGAACCATGCATAACCATGTAGAAACAGCTGAACACGGGTACATGGTACATCAGATCGGATTTATCATCTAGTAAATGCTAATTAGCCACTAGACCACCGGCTGCAGCTTATCCAACATCCGTGTATTAAGACTGACATACAGTCAGGTCCATAAATATTGGGATATTGACAGAATTTTCATATTTTGGCCTCTATTCACCACCACAATGGCTTTGAAATGAAACAAACAAGATGTGCTTTAACTGCAGACTTTCAGATTTAATTTGAGGGTAATTACATCCAAATCAGGACAACGGTGTAGGAATTACAACGGTTTCTATATGTGCCTCCAACTTTTTAAGGGGCCAAAAGTAATGGGACAAACTAAACAATCCTAAATCTAACTTTCACTTTTTAATACTTTGTTGCAAATCCTATGCAGGCAATTACAGCCTGAAGTCTGGAACGCATAGACATCACCAGACGCTGGGTTTCATCCCTGGTGATGCTCTGCCAGGCCTCTACTGCAAACGTCTTCAGTTCCTGCTTGTTCTTGGGGCCTTTTCCCTTCAGTTTTGTCTTCATTAAGTGAAATGCATGCTCAATCGGATTCAGGTCAGGGGATTGACTTGGCCATTGCATAACATTCCACTTTTTAGCCTTAAAAAAAGTCTTTGGGTGCTTTTGCAGTATGCTTCGGGTCATTGTCCATCTGCACTGTGAAGCGCTGTCCAGTGAGTTCTGAAGCATTTGACTGAATATGAGCATATAACATTGCCCGAAACACTTCAGAATTCATTCTGCTGCTTTTGTCAGCAGTCACATCATCAATAAATACAAGGGAACCAGTTCCATTGGCAGCCATACATGCCCACGCCATGACATTACCACCACCATGCTTCACTGATGAGGTGGCATGTTTTGGATCATGAGCAGTTCCTTTCCTTCTCTTCTCTTCCCATCACTCTGGTACAAGTTGATCTTTGTCTCATCTGTCAATAGGATGTTGTTCCAGAACTGTAATGGCTTTTTTAGATGTTGTTTGGCAAACTCTAATCTGGTCTTCCTGTTTTTGTGGCTCACCAATGGTTTGCATCTTGTGGTGAAACCTCTATATTCACTCTTGTGAAGTCTTCTCTTGATTGTTGACTTTGACACATATACATCTACCTCCTGGAGAGTGTTCTTGATTTGGCGAACTGTTGTGAAGGGGTTTTTCTTCACCAGGGAAATAATTCTTTTGTCATCCACCACAGTTGTTTTCCGTGGTCTTCCAGGTCTTTTGGTGTTGCTGAGCTCTCCGATGCATTCTTTCTTTTTAAGAATGTTCCAAACAGTTGATTTGGCCACACCTAATGTTTTTACTATCTCTCTGATGAGTTTGTTTTGATTTTTCAGCCTAATGATGGCTTGCTTCACTGATAGTGACAGCTCTTTGGATCTCATATTGAGAGTTGACTGCAACTGATTCCAAATGCAAATGTCACACCTAGAATCAACTCCAGACCTTTTACCTGCTTAATTGATAATGAAATAACGAGGGAATAGCCCACACCTGTCCATGAAATAGCTTTTGAGTTGATAGTCCCATTACTTTTCACCCCTTAAAAAGTGGGAGGCACATATTGAAACTGTTGTAATTCCTACACCGTTCACCTGATTTGGATGTAATTACCCTCAAATTAAATCTGAAAGTCTGCAGTTAAAGCACATCTTATTTGTTTCATTTCAAAGCCATTGTGGTGGTGAATAGAGGCCAAAATCTGAAAATTCTGTCAATGTCCCAATATTTATGGACCTGACTGTATGTACCTACCTATGGTGATTACCATCAACCAGGCAACCTATCAGAAAATGCGAGCATGCCTTACCTATCAGAATAGGGGTGTGATCCTATACAAGGATTTAAGCCCCTCTCTGCCACATCTAACAACACAGAACTCCTAGAGGAAGGCAGATGGTGGCCGAAACGCGTTGGAGCATACACGCTAAATCCGAAATCAAGGAAGATAGATCCCACGCAGCGGTCACGTGACTCGGAAGTCACCCAGGGAGCTGAGACGCCAACTGCACCTACGAGCCGAGCAGACAGAGGGCCGAAGAGGGAGAAAGCAACAGGGCGGCAAGAGTCAGGTGAGATCCCATATCGGAGAGGGGGTGTCCAGTGGAGATCGAGAGATCAAAACCGTTCTCATCCCCTCCCTAGGCAGAGGTAGACTGCTGTGCGGTCAGGACCAAGAGCCGTGTCACACCAAGCACGTCGCTGGCTCCAGACGGCGATAGTCACCTCAGCCAGGGACCCCTGCCACACTGCCCCACAACCGCACATTCCCGCCCTGAAGGTAACCCGGGCACCGTATCTCCATCCACATACCCTGCGTCTATGGACTATCTTAGGGGTTAGTAACGGGACGCTGCTACTTAACCCTCATCCCAGAGGACATTTACTCTTATATTGTTGTACACTCATTTATCTACATCTGAGTGCATCAACATACCAGTTAGTACTACTGCATGGATTGTTCTACCACCTAGACAACTCATTTTCCTATATAGTTACTCTTTTTGTTTTTCTCCTTTTTATTTGTACCTCAAAGTATTCCATGTGTTGTATTTGATTCTATTGTGTATAGATCACCTTTCATGTAACTATTATCCTTTAAGTAAACTTTGATGATTTGATTACAAACAAGTGCAACATTCTCTCTCTTTTCAACACCTATTATACACAACTGTAAGGGCTGAGCGCTGTATTCCCCGCTGTATTATTGTATTGCAACACAATATCACAAAGCTCTGCACAAAGAATGGTTACAATCTCCTTTTCCTACTACAGGCATTATTATTATTATTATTAATTTATATGGCGCCACAAGTGTTCCGCAGTGCCTTACAAAGTACATAAACAAATCGGTTGACCAGTGACTTACAGTACGAAACAATACAGGACGAGGACAAGGATAATATACATTAGCGACCAAAACTTCCAGATAAACAACAGAGCAAAGAAACCAAGTATTAGGTGCCCTAGTAGGGAGTAAGAAGTAGATTAAAGTAAAGTAAGGAGAAGCACAAGAGGGTAGAGGGCCCTGCTCGTAAGAGCTTACATTCTAAGGGGGAGGAGCAGAAGAACAGGCGTGACACAGATGGGGTAGGCAGGGAGGAAGGAGCATGTAGCAGGGGGTTAGGATGAGAGCTGGAAGACTTTTATGAAGTAGTGGGTCTTGAGAGCCCGTTTGAAGGATTGTAGAGAGGTGGAGAGTCTGATGGGAAGAGGGAGAGAGTTCCAAAGGTAGGGAGCAGCGCGGGCAAAATCTTGGAGGCGGGAGTGGGAGGAAGTAATCAGTTGGCATGAGAGGAGGTGTGCATTTGTTGAACGAAGAGGGCGGACAGGAGAGTAAAGGGAGATGAGGTCAGAGATGTAAATGGGAGAGGAATGGGTGAGGGCTTTGTAAGTAAGTGAGTGTGAGAACCTTGAATTGGGTTCTGAAAGGGAAGGCAGATGCAGAGCATTTGGAGAGGAAGATGAGCATAGAAAACACACACAAACACACACACACACACACACACACACACACACACACACACACACACACACACACAGTAACCTAACGGTAGGTCTTTATTCCATGGTAGGAAGCTAGAGTAACCAGATTATAACTAAGCCAACACCAAGAAAACATGCAAACTCCATACATATAGCTCCCAGTTTGGATTACCCAAGGACTTAGTACAAGTTAATGTCCACAGCAGCAAAATTGTGTGGTCAAAGGCCGACCAATGTGTACCCCTACACACTGCAGTCCAAGAGTTTGGTATAACCCCCATATAAGAATGTGTGTAATTTGAGATTCAATTTCTAGAAACACACTGTGTATATCACCACTTACCCTCACCCAAAATCACGGAGTAACTTGGAAGATTGTGATACTAAGAGACCACCAAGTGTCAGGCAGCAGTATGAGTGATAGATATAAATATAACCTAATTTGTGCTATATATAACATATGGAACAGGAGATTGTTTTACAATCTTTCAACCCATCTGCTCTAATCGGCTTCTCGCAATACCATTAAAAAAGTGAGAATCCAGATAATTTGTATATAGATGACCTTGATTTGTATTTTATTATTTATTTGGTTATTTTATGTAGATCCACCAGATCACCTGTTCCTGGGTTAATTACTATGACATCCGTTGGCATAATACATTTGGAGGAGTTGAAACAGCACTTTGATTTGCAAGTGATGTAATTTCTTACTTTTACCCATGATTATTGGGTTCGCCCAGTCAATGGTGCCAACGTAACTGTATTTAATGTAGGGGTGTGCACCGGCCACTTTTCGTGTTTTGTGTTTTGGTTTTGGATCTGGATCTTTCTTCGTGTTTTGGATCTGGATTGGTTTTGCCAAAACCACCCTTCCGTGTTTTGGGTTCTGGGTTTTGTGTTTTGGATCTGTATTTTTTTGAAAAAAAAGCATAAAAACAGCTAAAATCACAGAATGTGTAGGTTTTTCTGCTCCTATGCTATTATTAACCTCAATAACCTTAATTTCCACTCATTTCCAGTCTATTCTGAACACCTCACACCTCACAATAGTGTTTTTATATCCAAAAGGTTGAACCGAGGTAGCTGGATGACTATGCTAAGCGACACGAGTGGGCGGCACAAACACGTGACCCATCTAGGCGTGATACTGCAGTGGCAGACAGGATGGCAGTTTGAAAAACTAGGCCCCAAACTGTACATAATGCAAAGAAAAAAAAGAGGTGCAAGATGGAATTGTCCTTGGGCCCTCCCTCCCACCCTTATGTTGTATAAACAGGACATGCACACTTTAACAAAGCAATCATTTCAGCGCCAGGGTCTGCCACACAACTGTGGCTGAAATGATTGGTTCGTTTGGGCCCCCACAAAACAAGCTGGCAATTAATCTGTCCCTGCACAAACTGGCTCTACGGAGGCAAGATGTCATCCTCATCCTCCTCATCCACCGATTCCTCACCCTCTTCAGTGTGTACATCCTCACAAAGTATTAACTCATCCCCACTTGAATCCACCACCACAGGTCCCTCTGTACCTTCTGGAGGCTGGTCTCCCTGGAAGAGCTGATAATTCATTTTGATGAACATCATCTTCACATTCTGTGGAAGCAACCTCCTACGCCTTTCGCTGACAAGGTTCCCGGCTGCACTAAACACTCTTTCGGAGTACACACTGGAGGGGGGGCAACTCAGGTAAAATAGAGCCAGTTTGTACAGGGGCCTCCAAATTGCCTCTTTTTCCTGCCAGTACAGGTATGGACTGTCTGACATGCCTACTTGGATGCTGTCACCGATGTAATCCTCCATCATTCTGTCAATGGTGACAGTATCATATGCAGTGACAGTAGACATGTCAGAAATTGTTGCCAGGTCCTTCAGTCCGGACCAGATGTCCAAACTTGGTCCTGCCTGCCCTGCATCACCGCCAGCGGGTTGCTTAGGATGCCAAAGTTTTTTCCTGGCAGCCCCAGTTGCGGGAGAAAATGAAGAAGGAGCTGTTGACGTGTCACGTTCTGCTTCAGCTGACAGTGTGTTCACCAGCAGGTCTTTGCACCTCTGCAGGCTTGTGTTGGCTGGAAAGAGAGACACCACATAGGCTTTAAACCTAGGATCGAGCACAGTGGCCAAAATGTAGTGGTCTGATTTCAACAGATTGACCACCCTGGAATCCTGGCAAAGCGAATGAAGGGCTTCATCCACAAGTCCCACATGCCGAGCGGAATCGCTCCGTCTTAGCTCCTCCTTCACTTTCTCCAGCTGCTTCTGCAAAAGCCTGATGAGGGGAATGACCTGACTCAAGCTGGCAGTGTCTGAACTGACTTCACGTGTGGCAAGTTCGAAGGGCTGGAGAACCTTGCACAACAGGGAAATCATTCTCCACTGCGCTTGAGTCAGGTGCATACCCCCTCCTTTGCCTATGTCATAGGTGGATGTATAGGCTTGAATGGCCTTTTGCTGCTCCTCCATCCTCTGAAGCATATAGAGGGTTGAGTTCCACCGCGTCACAACCTCTTGCTTCAGGTGATGGCGGGGCAGGTTCAAGAGTGTTTGCTGGTGCTCCAGTCTTCGGCACGCAGTCGCTGAATGGCGAAAGTGGCCAGAAATTTTTCGGGCCACCCAAAGCGTCTCCTGCACGCCCCTGTCGCTTTTCAGAAAATTCTGCACCACCAAGTTTATTGTGTGAGCAAAACATGGGACGTGCTGGAATTTGCCCAGATGTAATGCCCGCACAATATTGTTGGCGTTGTCAGATATCACAAATCCCCAGGTGAGTCTAAGTGGGGTAAGCCACTGGGCGATGATTTCCCTCAGTTTCTCTAAGAGGTTGTCTGCGGTGTGCCTCTTACTGAAACCGGTGATACACAGCGTAGCCTGCCTTGGAACGAGCTGGCGTTTCTGAGATGCTGCGACTGGTGACGCTGCTGCTGTTGCTGCGTAAGGTGATACATCTACCCAGTGGGCTGTCACAGTCATATAGTCCTTAGTCTGCCCTGTTCCACTTGTCCACATGTCCGTGGTTAAGTGGACATTGGGTACAACGGCATTTTTCAGGACACTGAGGACACTTTTTCTGACGTTTCTGTACAGTCTCGGTATCGCCTGTCTAGTGAAGTGGAATCTAGACGGGATTTGGAACCGGGGACACACTACCTCCATCAATTGTCTAAATCCCACTGCACTAATGGCGGATACTGGACGCGCGTCTAACACCAACATAGCAGTCAAGGCCTCAGTTATACGTTTTGTTTCAGGATGACTGCTGTCGTACTTCATCCTCCTCGCTAAGGACTGTTGGAGGGTCAATTGTTTAGTAAAAGTAGTGGTGTTCCTACTTCCTCTCTGGGATGATGAACGACTCCCAGCAGCAGCAACAGCAGCAGCGGCAGCAGGAGGCGTAGCAATGCAGGATCCTCCGGAGGAATCCCGGATAGGAGAGTCAGTCATGCCAGTGACATGGCCTGCAGGACTACTTCCGTTCCTGACTAAGGAGGAAATTGACGAGGAGGGAGTTGACGGTGTGGTTTGCAGGCGCTTGGATACAACAGGACAACGGGATTTAGGTGTCCCTGGACTGCTTACGGTCTTAGCCAAAGTTTCTGAACTTGACAGTAACTTATTATGAACGCGCTGCAGGTGCCGTATAAGGGAGGATGTTCCTAGGTGGTTAACGTCCCTACCCCTACTTATTCCACCTATACATAAGGTACATATGGCAAGACAGTTGTTGTCTGGATTTGGATAGAAATATTGCCAGACCAAAGAGGTGGAATGTTTGGTCTTCTGCCCAGGCATGACCGTGATGGGCTTTTTCATCCCACGGACAACAACTGTCTCCCCCGGAGCCTGATTTAAACAAACCACATCACCATCAGAATCCTCCTCACCAACTTCCTCCTCAGCGCCAGCTACACCAGTATCCTCATCCTGTTGTACTTCAACAGTGACATCTTCAATTTGCATATCAGCAAGTGGACTGTGGGTGCTCCTTTCAGCACTTGCAGGGGGCGTGCAAATGGTGGAAAGAGCCACCTCTTCCCGTCCAGTGCTGGGAAGGTCAGGCATCGCAACCACCACCACACTTGGACTCTCCTTGGGGATTTGTGATATCTTCTTAGAACGCACAGTTCTTCGCTGTGCTTTTGCCAGCTTAACTCGTTTGATTTTTTTAGTGGGAGGAGGGCTTCCATCGTCATGTGAAGCTGAACCACTAGTCATGAACATAGGGAAAGACCTTAGCCGTTCCTTGCCACTCCGTGTCATAAATGGCATATTGGCAAGTTTACGTTTCTCTTCAGATGATTTAAATGTTTTTTTTAAGGTCATTTTCCTGAACTTTGTCATTTTTGATTGTATGTGGCTTCTACTATGACATTGGGCATCGGCCTTGGCAGACGACGTTGATGGCATGTTATCGTCTATGTCATGACTAGTGGCAGCAGCTTCAGCACTAGGAGGAAGTGGTTCTTGATCTTTCTCTATTTTATTTTTAATCGGAGAAAGTTTGGTCCTCCATTTATGTTATATCGATTTGATATATACGTGCGGCTAAGGCGCACACAAACACAGAAAATATTTTTTTATTTTTGCTGGAGAGTAGTGCACTTTGTGGGTTACACAACCCTTTAAGAAATGAGCCAGCCGGCTCTTTACTTATGGGACACAGGCGCACGCTTGGCGCTGCTCCTTTGTTGATGCACGTGCGGCTACTGCGCACACAATTCACAAACACAGAAAATATTTTTTTATTTGGTTTGGAGTGTACTTTGGGGGTTACAGCACCCTTTAATTGTCAAGCCAGCCGGCCCTTTACTTATGACACAGGCGCACGCTTGGCACTACTTTGTTGATGCACGTGCGGCTACTGCGCACACAATTCACAAACACAGAAAAAATATTATTTTTTTAGCACTTGGGGGGAGCACCCCTGATGGACAGAGCACCCCCTGGACAACACTACAGCACACCTTTAGGACTGGGACACTGCACAGGACTTTGGAGTGGACACAGCCCCTATGGAGAACTGACTGCACAACACAGTCCAGCCAGCCCCTATGGACTTTGAAGTAGTGGACACAGCCCCTATTAACAACAGCAGCACAGCGCAGCACAGCCAGCCCCTATGGACTTTGAAGTAGTGGACACAGCCCCTATGGACAACAGCAGCACAGCGCAGCGCAGCACAGCACAGCACAACACTACTCTGCACTACACTACACTACACTACACAGCCCAGCCAGCCCTAACTCCCACCCTCCCTCTTCACTGTCCACAGCCGAGTGAGAAAATGGCGCCGACGTGGGTACCTTATATAGGATCCAAAACCCGCGAGACCCGGAAGGCGGGATGATGACGTTTTGCCTTGATTTCAGATCCGAGTCAGGCGGGAAAAGTTGAGCCTGACTCGGATCTGCCTCGGATCGGGGGGGCTCGGATTTCAGAAATCCGAACCCGCTCACCCCTAATTTAATGTAACCAGCAAAGACACATTCATTAATTATTCCAATATATTCAGCATAGCAGCGCTGACATGCGCACACATAAGGGATAACTCCGCAAAATCGAAAAAGTGGCATATATACGTGATGGGTGTTGCCTTATCCCACCAGCGAGGGCCAAATAAAAAGTACCCAGCAGATTGTCCTGTGCCTATATGATGGGTTTTAGCTGTGCTATTAGTGCATGTCGTAATTATACATAGTGCTAGGATAGGATAGGCCAGCTGGTAGGGACAGACGCTAGTTGTGCTGCCATCAATGTACACATCCCTCAGTGGCCTTCACACCAAACAATTGTTACTCTGGAGTTTGCACATTTCCATCAAATCAGGATTACGCCATGTTACAGTTGAGATTGCTTTAAATCACGCCATACACAAGGAGTCACAGCCATGTGCCACAATTTCTGAGCATACAGGGAGTGGAGTAGCCGTGCCGGGACCTAATCTACGCTACTTCTCAGCCGCTAAACGCAGCACTGGCTGCCATCAAAACCAAGAGTTACAGAGCAGAGTCCAAGGAGACCAATCCAAAAAAAAAAAGTACAGAAATGTTAATAAATCCTTACCAGCTTGATTTTGTTGTATTTATCATATCCAAACCCCTCCCTCCACCATAATAAAGGTTTACAGATTGACAAAATATATAGTGGAATTCTGAACAAAATAAATAAAAAAATTTTCAGGACTAAGAGCCTTATTCAAAACGCTCGCAAGCGGGTCGATGTTCCCCCGCCTGCCTCCGGCATGCGCATGCGCGAGCCCCAGCGAGCAATGGCAGCTACGTCACTCCGGGGCACACTACAAGACGGGGCGGCTGTCGATATTGATTGACAGCTCGCCCCGTTTTGTAGGTGGGGAGGGGGGTGGCTGCACGAATGCAGGCGTTCCCTTAGGAACGCCTGCTGTATGTGGGCGGCCCTACTGACATCACTCGTGATGTCAGTAGTGGACTTCCTGCTCTACTAGAGCAGGAAGACCACTCGGGCTTGCGGGAGCAGAGACCCTCCCGCAGGGTCTCGGCGTAAGACCGATGGTCACGATAATTGCGACCATCGCCAGGCCGCTCGCACTAGCTGTGGGTGGTCACCCACAGCTTTGGAGGCCGACACACGGAAAAACAAACAAACAAAAAAAAAAACGCCTTGATTCAGAGCGAGCGCCTCTGAATCAGGCCCTAAAACCATTGTTACATGAACATTTCCATTTAAAAGACACTGGTTCTCCTCGCCATAATCGACCTTTTATCCATGATGACTCAATAACATGTGCTGGATTCTTTGGAATACATTACTGCTACAGTTAATATTTGAAAGTCTCTATCCAAACAAAAATTCTGCTAAAGAACTTGTTGAACACTGCCAGCCTCATCTAAAAGCGCTGTAATAAGGTGGATTTATTCCAACGGTTTTAATATTTCTACAGTGACATGGTCCATGCTTTGGGCCTGATTCAGAGCCGGACGCTATTTGCGCTCACTCGTTCAGAAAAAAGGGGTGGCTATTCAAATGAACCGTTCGCTCTTTGCGGTCTGCTCACGCCTCTAGGTCTGAACGAGCGAACCAAACATGCGGTCGTTTTTTGGAAAACTACGCCCCCTGGCCGCTCGCATCCTACGTCATGTCCGCTATTTATTAGATTAATCGAGTACATCGACCAGCGTATGAACTGCTCGCTATTCTCCTGGTTGGTTTTTCCTACCGCAATCTTGCGAGCAGTTCTGACTATAAAATAACCCAGTGACGTGGTCAATGACGCTGCTGTATTAATTATGCACACCCATAAAACGCCCGTTTTGACCTTTAAGCACGCCTGCGTTCTGATCTCCACTCCCCGTTTTCAAGCACCTTCCCCTGTCACCCAAAATAGCAGGCATTCGCTATTTAGCGAACAAACGATTTTCGGCCGCACTGACTGGTTCGCGCATGCGTATTACGATCCGTTCGCATGCACAGTTGTGCAAACATCGCTCGGAACAAACGAGCGGCCGCTTACGAGCGGCTTTGAATCAGGCCCTTTGTGCCTCCACCTTCCACGGTGTCCTCGTTCCAACCACACCACAGGTAGCTACACAGAAATGTCACTCATCGGCGGCTGCTTTATTATATATGACTGATAATGAGGGAAACTTACAGAAGCCACGCCCACATTCCCACCAGTAGTTACAATTGTCATTGCTTTAACTTATGTATCAACTGTTCCCTACAACTTAGCCGCGATTCCCCGTTCTGCGAATCTGGGAAATTTAACATGTTAAAAATCCTCGACCATTTTCAGGTTGTGATATTCAACATGTTGAATATTTCCGATCGCCCGGCCCAGACATTGATAGATTGGGTAATTGCGGCAATTGATCACCGATGTATGGGCCCCTTTAGATTGTAAGGGCTCCATTTATTAACGATGCCTAACCCCTTTAGCGCTCACTAATGGGGTTATGTCATCCTTTCTGTCAGCGTTAGGCTGCCAGCAGCCGAACGGAGGACCTCGCGGACTAGGAGGACTTTGCTGGAACTCACTGGAGGGGGGGGGGGGTAAGTATTGATATATACTAGTGGCATTTTCATTTGAATCACAGGCAGGGCCGGTTCTATACATACGCTGGGTACGCGGCCAAGTAGGGCGCCGTATAAAGGAGGGCGCCCAGACCCGGCCGCGACCAGCGATATGCAGCTCAGGCTGGCGGGTGGCAGTCAGACTGTGTCACTGTGTGACACAGCTGTCTGCACTGTGCCATTATATTACCAGGGGCCAAGTCTGCGTCTCCGGCTCTTTGGTTGCGAATGGCAGAGCAACGTGACATGCACGTTGCGCAAAGAAGGCTGGGGCTGGCCTGCCTGGATCCCTGTGGATGGTGGAGAGGAGTCCCGACCCGTACCTGAGCACTTGGAGACTGCAGCGGGCAGTGCCACGGCCATCAGCAGGCTCCAAAATGAATGTTCCCCTCCTTGGTCCTGGCCTGCCCCGGTGGGCACTCACACTCAGTGAGTGCAGGCACCGCCAGCGTCACACTGCCCAGAGCCTCTTTGCTGTACTTACTGTGGGCTGCTCCAATCAACCCGGCCTGGACCTGCTACTGGGATCGCGACTCTACTCCTTACTTCCTCGTCTCGGGTCGGTCCCTCCCCTGCTCCCCTTAAACCCAGACACCTCTCCATTACTATCCAGACCCTGGCCGGATGCTGCTAACAGGACTCGCAGCTCGACTCTCCTGTCCTGCTTTTGTTCCGCCTTTGATCACTTCCAACGGGATTATGCCTCCTTCTCCCGCAGCTTACAGGGGACCTGAGCTACCCTGCCGGCCTGGTACTCACCTTACGGTCCCACACCGCCTGCGCTGTTCTCCTGCAGCAGTCAAAGTGCAGGACCTCCTACCCACCGCCATGCTGACCCTGGGGTAGGTCCTCTCATTAATGTTTGGGCTGTGAAACTGGCCCTCTACGCCCCGCCACTGACCACCAGACATCTTGCCCTCCCTCCCATTATCGTGTGCCACCTCTCTTATGGGCTGGACCTCTCCCGCTGCCGGTTAACTAGACTTTTAGTACACACCGTTTAACATTATTTTCTTCCCTAAGCACTGCCTTATTTCATTGCTTATTACTTACTTTATTAGGGGGGGGGGGAAAGGAAAACAAGACAAGCCCTAAGGTCTGATTTCTGCCATCTCCAAAAAGGGGGACAGCTAAACCCCAATAGACCAATGGAGAAAAAGAAGGAAGTGCAAATAGATTAATCAATAAACATTTATTATACCAGAATAACCGATTCAACCACTAGTAAGAATCTTGCCCCTGCGAGAGATAGAAAAAACGCATTTGCATATGTAACTATAACTTCCCAATTTCTTGATAATTTTGCTGCCCAACTTCCTCACTACCTCTCCTCCAAATCTTTAGTAAATTTAACATACCCACCTACCCAGTGTCCTCTAAACTTCTCACCCTTTCTTCCTTTTTTGGCCATTCTCAGTGGACCTCCTCCCCTACTCACCACCTCTGCCTCTCCCTTGACCTCACCTTCCCCTATCTGTTAGCTCTTTCTGACTTATCCAACTCTTCCATCCCACTCTCTGAACAACATAAAGTTTTACATACCCACACTTCAAAAATTCCACTTCGACCACTGTGTGAGTGGATCTCTCTCTCTCGTATAATAAATACAGCAAACAGGGTCTGGAGATTCTGGCTCTGGTGCTGCCTGCACTCACCGAGTGACCACCAGGCACAGCTTTTCCCTCGAGACCACGTACCATCAATTTATTCGTGCATTTGCCTTTGGAGCGTGCATCAGTGCCCCTGGGGGCGCTGAAATTTTTTTTTTGTTTGCTTAAAAAAATTCAGCTGGGACCGGCCCTGATCACAGTGATACTAAACGAAAAATGCCGCTGGTATTTACATTCGTTAATAAATGGGACCCTTAGTTTGTTTGGGCAAGGCCATCTTTACCTTCTGTTTTAGGTCACTGTATATTATTTGTGCAATGATCCCTTCAAAGTACAACGCCACTAAATGTCAGCTATTTTTATTATGTGATCACCCTCCCATACACCTGCAATCACTGTTACAAGTGGTTCTAGAGCTAATGCAAATAGCCTCAGTGATAAGGGGCCGCAACACATTTACACGGGCCTGGACCTAAAGTACATACATACTGTGATATGAAACTAACAGACTGGAGTCTTGCTAGTGACTCAAATTAAAGCAGCTGCTGGTTACAAGCATGTCCTTTCTACAGAATGGAACTATTTAGCAACATTGGACTCAGGCCCTGATTCAGAGCCGCTCGTAAGCGGCCGCTCGTTCGCTCCCAGCGATGTTCGCACAACTGCGCATGCGTATGGGTCGTAATGTGCATGCGCCAACCAGTCATTGCGGTCGGAAATCGAGTGCTCGCAAAACAGCGAGCGCCTGCTAATTTGAGTGACAGGATGAGGCGTTTGTGGGTGGTAACAGGGGAAGGTGCTTGAAAACGGGGAGTGGTGATCCGAACACAGGCGTGCCAAACGGTCAAAACGGGCGTTAAGGGTGTGCATAATTAACAAAGCAGCGTCATCGACCACGTCACTTGGTTGTTTCTTAGCCTGAACTGTTTGCATGATTGCCGTAGGAAAATCCAACCACAAGCACTGCGAGAAGTTCAGACGCCTTTCGATGTACTCGATTAATCTAATAAATAGCGGAGGTGACGTAGGATGCGAGCGGCCAGGGGGCGTCTTTACAAAATAGCGAGCGCATGTTTCGTTCGCTCAGACATAGAGGCGTCAACAGACCGTAAAGAACGATTGCTCAATTTAAATATCCGGCCCCCTTTTCTGAACGAGCTAGCGCAAATAGCGTCCGGCTCTGAATCAGGCCCTCAATTCAATGCGAATTGAGCAGCGCCGGGAAGGAGCTCCCGGAGCCATTCAATTCAGCGCGCGGTTATGCCGGAGAATGCCCGTGCTCACGCCTTAAACATGGTGTTTAGTCGCGAGAACCGGCATTCTCCGACATAAGTGCCTGTCGCGATGCTTTTTCCTGCCGCGCCAAGGCCAGAAAACGGCATCACGCCAGCAGTTTTGTTGGATTTCTGCTTGCACCCTAGGAGAGATGTGAAAAGAAATCCTTCAGTCGGGCTTAACAGTGTGCTGAATTGAATAGCTCCGGGAGCTCCTTCCCAGCGCTATTCAATTCGCGTTGAGTTGAATTGAGCCCATTAAGAGGTGACAAAGTGACCCACTTCATCATGAGATAACCTGCAGATTGTGGTTGCTGGTCACGTTGACATAAGCTGAACGTTCTGGATAAATCGCCTTTACCAAAACCAGGTTAGATCCTGGCTGATAGAAAATAAGTTTGATAGAATTCTAACTGTTTTTGTTCAAACTCAAACAGGACGGTACAGTAGGATTCAGAGCCCAGGGTCATTATCTACCAACACTATCAATGCGTCCCACCGAGATTTATGGAGAGACACTCCTTATATGTATGAAGGAACAAACCTAACAATTGCCCAGAACAGAGGTTCCCAAACGCAGTCCTAAAGGCTCCACAACAGTTTAAGTTTTAAGGTGCGTACACACAACGATTTGTTTAACGATTTAACTAGAACGACGTCGTTATCGTTAAATAGTTTATAAAATCGTTCATCTTTTTAAGGTGAACGATATTCGTTCATGCGCGTTCACGTTTGTAGTTCATAGTCAATTCTGACTGTCAAACAAACGATTTTCGTTCAGAAAATCGTTCACGTTGTACAGAATGAACGATGTTCATTGACTGTATGCATGATTTAAAAAAATCGTTCATCGTTCATTAATTTATTAATAAATGATTTTCATTCACTCTTTCAAGAAAAAAAACTGAACGAAAATTGATCACTAAAATCGTTGGTTAATAACAATGTTATGTGTGTATGCAGCTTTAAGGTGCATACACACAACGATTTTTTGAACGATTATCGTTAACCAATTCGTTTATCGTTCAATCGTTGTAAAAACCATTCACTTTCTGAGTTAAAACAATGAACGATTATCATTCATGTACGTTCACATTTATAGTTCAGTCAGACTGACCAACTGAACGAACGATTTTCATTAACGGAATATGCAAAAATCGTTTGTAGCTAAAAAAAAAAAAAAAAAAATAAAAATCGATCATTACACTTTAAAAAAATCTTACAGATAATCTGACAGAAAATCGTTCATAAAATCGTTGGTAACAAAATCGTTGTGTGTGTGTATGCACCTTAAAGCTGTATACACACACAACGATTTTGTTACCAACGATTTTATGAACGATTTTCTGTCAGATTATCTGTCAGATTTTTTAAAGTGTAATGAACGATTTTTTTGAACTACGAACGATTTTTGTATATTCCAATGAAAATAGTTCAGTTGGTCAGTCTGACTGAACTACAAACGTGAACTCACATGAACGATAATCGTTCATCGTTTTAACTCAGAAAGTGAACGATTTTTACGATTGAATGATAAACGATATCATTAACGATAATCGTTCAAAATATTGTTGTGTGTGTATGCAGCTTAATGGAGCATACACACGGTCAGATTTCTCAGATGAACGATTTGACCAACGATTTGAACTATGAACGATTTTTGACTGCATTAAAATGAATGGAATCGTCCAAATCTGACTGCAAACACATCAGATGTCATATCATTATCTGACTATCGAGAACGCGCATCGTTCAGGCATGTCAGATTTTCCTTCAGATATGAACGATTTTTTAAATAGTTATCATTCAGATCTCAAGAAAAATCTGACCGTGAGTATGCACCATTAGAGATATCCATGGCTGAGCACAGGTGGTTAAATCAAACTGACTGAGGTACTAATTAAGCCACCTGTGCGCAACCATGAATATCTCTAATACCTTGACTTTTGGGGAGCCTTGAAGACCGTGTTTGGGAACCTCTGGCACCCCAACAGTGCATGTTTTCCAGGAATCTTCACAGAATCACAAGTGAAATAATTAGCTCCACCTGTGAATCTTTTAAATGTGTCAGCGAGTGACCTGGAAAACGTGACCTGTGTGGGGTCCTGAGGACCGAGCTTGAGAACCACTGGGTTAGACCATCCAAACCATGTGATTTACTATTTGGAAGGGAACAATCTCTTCCCTCAGTAACCAAAGTCTCGAAGGATGTCATAAGGAAATCAGTCTTGTGGTGGTATAAAAGTATGTATTTAGGGCCTGACTGATTATGGATCGCAATTGTGTACGCAGATCGGCCGATGGTGTGTACTGCGCTTGCACCGCAATGCGCAGGCCAGTATTGCGATCACGTATGCAGATACAAACTTACAAAGCCATCGCAGGGTGAGTGACGGGACGTCAGCGTTTGGGGGTGGTGACGGGGGGAGTGGGTGGAGAAACACAGGTGTGCCAGTCCGTTTGAACGAGGTTTCCTGGGCATGCATAAAATTAGCCAATGCGACGGTATTCGCAGTTTGAGTACTCGCTGCGTGCGACGAGAGTTACAATTTCTGAGGCAGGTCAGACCTGCTGTAATTATGCGTGAGGGCCCGATGTTACTCAATGGCACAGATGTATACGCAGGACTGTGAGGTATTACAGATGTGAGATAGCAGTAGTAGGTGTCTATGCTGGCTGAGCTGTGGCTAATGTTACAGATGTATACGCAGGACTGTGAGGTATTACAGATGTGAGAAAGCAGTAGTGGGCGTCTCTATGCTGGCTGAGCTGTGGCTGATGTTACAGATGTATACACAGGACTGTGAGGTATTACAGATGTGAGATAGCAGTAGTGGGTGTCTCTATGCTGGCTGAGCTGTGGCTGATGTTACAGATATATACACAGGACTGTGAGGTATTACAGATGTGAGATAGCAGCAGTGGGTGTCTCTATGCTGGCTGTGCTGTGGCTGATGTTACAGATGTATACACAGGACTGTGAGGTATCATGGATGTGAGAAAGCAGCAGTAGGCGTCTCTATGCTGGCTGTTGTGTGGCTGATGTTACAGATGTATACACAGGACTGTGAGGTATTACAGATGTGAGATAGCAGTAGTGGGCGTCTCTATGCAGGCTGAGCTGTGGCTGATGTTACAGATGTATACACAGGACTGTGAGGTATTACGGATGTGAGAAAGCAGCAGTGGGCGTCTCTATGCTGGCTGTGCTGTGGCTGATGTTACAGATGTATACACAGGACTGAGGTATTACAGATGTGAGATAGCAGTAGTGGGAGTCTCTATGCTGGCTGAGCTGTGGCTGATGTTACTGATGTATACACAGGACTGTGAGGTATTACGGATGTGAGATAGCAGTAGTGGGTGTCTCTATGCTGGCTGTGCTGTGACTGATGTTACAGATGTATACACAGGACTGTGAGGTATTACAGATGTGAGATAGCAGTAGTGGGAGTCTCTATGCTGGCTGTGCTGTGGCTGATGTTACAGATGTATACACAGGACTGAGGTATTACAGATGTGAGATAGCAGTAGTGGGCGTCTCTATGCTGGCTGAGCTGTGGCTGATGTTACAGATGTATACACAGGACTGTGAGGTATTACAGATGTGAGATAGCAGTAGTGGGTGTCTCTATGCTGGCTGAGCGGTGGCTGATGTTACAGATGTATACACAGGACTGTGAGGTATTACAGTTGTGAGAAAGCAGTAGTGGGCGTCTCTATGCTGGCTGAGCTGTAGTTGATGTTACAGATGTATACACAGGACTGTGAGGTATTACAGATGTGAGATAGCAGTAGTGGGTGTCTCTATGCTGGCTGAGCTGTAGTTGATGTTACAGATGTATACACAGGACTGAGGTATTACAGATGTGAGATAGCAGTAGTGGGTGTCTATGCTGGCTGAGCTGTGGCTGATGTTACTGATGTATACACAGGACTGTGAGGTATTACAGATGGGAGATAGCAGCAGTGGGCGTCTCTATGCTGGATGAGCAGTTGCAAATATTAGTATATTTTTGCAGAACTGCGTGTGTAATCGAAGCAAATATCTGTAGTGAATCAGGCCCTTAGTTGCTCTTATATTGAGCACCCGGAAAGGTCATATTCATATTCTAGCCCCTAAGAAATCACTGCTTCCTAGATTAGGGAATGGGGATAAAGAATTCCCTAGGGGGTTGCTAGCGATTCTGAGTCTTTTAAAAAGGTTGGAGAAACTATGTTGTTAGGTTACTCATTTTTTTTTTTTTTAAAACCTCCACTTATAGAACTACAAACTTTAAAATACTAAACACTAACATTTGCCATCAATGTTACAGTAGATTAACAGCTGGTCCACCAGGGGGCGACTTGCACCTATGAATACATGCAAAATCAATAGTCAATCATTGCTTTAGTTCTGTAACAAAATTAAATACAATACAAATATATACACACACACACAAAATATATATTACACAGTGCTCGTTATACTCACTTCTTAAGTCTATAACCAGCTCGTGTTTAAACACTCCATCTGATTTGCAATTTTAATGCAAAGCAGGGAATTGCATTTTAAAACAGCATTCATTCCATACAGCATGTCCATATACATTAGCACCCCTGTCTGGGTTCTGGCCACCGGCATCCCGTACCCAACCCATTTAAACCATGCTGCTACTCTGATTAAAAACACCTATGGAAAATATCTAATACACTCAAAAGCAAATTTACCACTGGTGAGTACAGTATTACACAACAGGTATCTTCTCAGCATACATCATATTACTAACATATTTATAGATTAGACGTTATACCATGTCATTTAAAAATCCTGATATAATACTGTTGAATATATATTAAAACCACACAGTAAGCCTGTAAATAAAAACTGCTTTAGAGACCACCATCAACCATACAGTACTTATGAGTGGGGAGAGTTGTTGCTGCCACTAGACCTGGCTTCTATGGAAGTGGTTCATATATATCCCCCATTGGGAAAACCCCCCCCAAAAAAAACTGTGATTCCAGTTTGAGCTGTAAAGACAAAGGGGATCATTCAGACCCACTCGCGAGCGGCAGTACGCTCGCAAGTGGGTCGATGGTCCCCACTGCACATGCGCACGACGGAGAGAGTTCCGTCGTGCGCATGCGCGAGACCCGGCGAGCGAAGGACTTTCCATCGCTCCGGGTCTCGCACCAAAGGGGGCGTGCTGTCGATGTTGATTGACAGCACGCCCCCTTTGTTAGGCGTGCCGGGGGCGTGCCTGCCAGACGGAGGCGTTCCCATGGGAACGCCTACCGTCTGAAGCCGGCCCCACTGACATCACTAGTGATGTCAGTGGGAGTGATTTTGGCTCTGGTAGAGCCAAAATCACTCCTGGCCTTGCGGCTGGGAAACCCGACCGCAGGGTTTCCCTCGCAAGTCCGATGGTCGCGATGGTCAAGACCATCGCGACCATCTTTTTGCACACTCGTATATGCTGTGGGTGGTGACCCACAGCTATACGAGCGTCCAGGAGGACGCTCCATATTAATGGAGGAGGGCCCTGATTCAGAGTGAGCGCTCTGGTCAGAGCGTCCGGCTCTGAATCAGGGCCAAATTACACATGGGCTGATCCCTCCTCTCCCTCCAAGAGGTTACCTGTGCACACGCCAAAAGTGGAAATCTTTATTTTCCGAAAGAGCCAATCAGATTATTGGGTACAGCAAGGTTAAAGGGTATATAGACCCATCCAAAGAGAATATCCAGTTTATCCACAATCTCCCACATGAGGGAAGAACATTATCAGGACCTGCGGCTCTCCCATGCATGACTAAAGGTGCCTATACACTAGACAATGTGCTCACAATGCCATATCGCGAGCAATTTCCCTTGAACTGTCCTCGACAGCTCAGGAAACGATATGGTGCTAAAAAGTGTCCAATCTGACTAAAGATCAATCCGCACAAAATTGTGTATGAGATTGGCAAATCTTTCCTGCATTAGGCAAGATCTGAAGATGCGATGCTCCACCCACGGTTATGAGCATCGGCATCGTGAGTGGACACTCACGATTTAGACATTTTTACGTGATTTGTCGTTCCGATATGTCGAAATCGGGCAAATCATGTAATATATCGTCTAGTGCAGGCCTGGGAAAACTGTGGCTCACCAGCCTTGTGAAACTACAAGTCCCAGCATGCCTTGCCACAGTTTTGCTATTAGGGAATACTAAAACTCTGGCAAGGCATGCTGGGATTTGTAGTTTCACAACAGCTGGAGAGCCACAGGTTGGCCAGGCCTGGTCTAGAGAACAGACTTCTCTACATAAAACTAAATTAACCGAGTACTCTTGGGGATCACCTATTCTGTTGCCTGAGGTAGAAATGGTAATGGGGTCACTGGGTTGGTCTCCAATATACAACCAAAAGCATTTGAATAGGTGTTCTGTGCGAAATACCCGCTCTAATAACGTATTCATTGACAAAACTGGAATTTGTGAAGTAAATTATCTTTATTTTGTGGCTACCAAAAACTTTATGCATAAGGGGCCTATTTATCATTAAATAAAGGCGACATATTCCCTGAAAAACACCTGTTTTGGGGGATACCAACAAATATTAAGTATCCCCTGAATGTACCATGGGGGGACAGCAGCCCCCACCAGCTTTCTGAGAAGCATTCCTGCAGCTAAAGATGGCGTTAGCCAGGGGCGTAACTAGGTATTTCAAGGCCCCATAGAAAAAGTTTGCAAGGGCCCCTATGTACCACCCAATGGTGAAAAATGTATGCACAGGGGATTTATTTAGTACTTCAGTCAACTTGATTTAACCATCTGGGACTCAAGCATGGATATCCTTAAAACCTGGACTGTAAAGGCGGAGTATAGGAATTTCTACGTTAGCCCGTTGTAGCATAGGCAACAGTTCGCAAAAATACCCCACAAGAGGGTCTCTCTGGAACCCACCCAGGTCACGGCCGCCACACATGCGTGGTCAGCAGACCTCACATGAGCAGCAGTCCCGATAGAGGAGTGAAAAGATAGCGGATGGGGTCACTTCAATACTAGTACAACGCAGGGACGAGGGGTCCTTTCGGAGCCCCTGTCCCTGAATGTGCCAATTCATACATTCAGGTGGTATAATCACATACTGCAATGTGATTTTAGGTGCTACATCGCATTTAGTATGTGATAATTGATAAATGGGCCCCAAAGATACCAGTCTCATTACAAGCACATACCAGTCTAGTTCCTGTAGGCTACAACTGGTAAAACAGAAGGACTCCTAGCGCTCCTCGCGGTGGGTGAGATAGCTGCCAGGATTGTAGAGATTGATCCTGTCTCACCCCGGGAATTTCCTGTATGCTGATGTCACCTGTGCCTGCTGTATTCATAGTGTAAAAACGCTGGCCTGACAGGGGAATGGTGCTGACTTTACTTACTATACAGTATGCACGCAAAGCTGGAGTATAAATTTAGATTTCAATACAGAGGTGCACAATTTGTCCACCCTAACTGCAAGCGGCAAGCAGAGATTGCACTTGGTTTCCCAAAACTCTTAACATGCATTTGTGTGGAGTTTGTGTGGGCATCTTCCGGGTGATTCGGTTTCCTCCCACACGATAAACAAACGGTTAATTGGCTTCTGACAAAATAATAAAAAAAAAAAATTGACCCTTGTGTATGTCCGTATGATAGGGAATATAGTTCACTGGTACAGGGACTGATGTAAATGACTAAATATTCTCAGCAAAGCGCTAAAGAATATGGGGTCTATTTACTAAGCAGTGTTAGGAGACAGAGTGAAAAGTGATAAGGTGTCAGCCAATCAGCTCCCAACTGTCATTTTTCAAACACAGCCTGTGAGGTGGCAGTTAGGAGCTGATTGGCTGGTACCTTATCACTTTTCACTCTGTCTCCTAACACTGCTTAGTAAATAGACCCCTGAGTGCGTTATATAAATAACAATATATAGGGGGCGATGCAATTGTTTGAGTGAATTAGCTACCAACTAAAGTGTCCGGGAGCTTATTCAACTGCTAGTGTGACCAGCCCCGCACTGGTGGCGAGGGCTGCATTCTTGAGCCCTAAGGCATTGGGATTATCCGCATTCGGGTTCTCCGGTGCTAAGTGGCGGTCTGATGCAGCCTAAAGATGCACAGGTGACCTGGAAGACATGCACTTTTAGGGTCCTGAGGACTGAGTTTGAGAACTGCAACACCCCCCGATTGTTGTGTAACCTACTGCTCTGTGACAGCTAGAGTAAACACTATGAACCCCAATACCAGGTCCTAGGCACCCAAGCTTTGACAGTTGTGCCTGCACCAGGCCTCAGTATGGTGGCCTCTGGGAATATGATCTTATGCCAATGACCATCCACTCCCTGGGGATGTACCATGGTGCTGTATAATATGTATATTATAGACGGGCACAGCCACTGCTTCCTATGGCACATCTATACCTGCTGCCCAGTGTATGGAATCACAGATAGCAGTGAGCAGCTGTATTTGCACCGTTGAATACTGTCAGTTCACCAGGTGGAACTACAGCTCCCAGAATGTCAGTTGGGCAAATCAGTCCATTGGGGCACTGGATGTTACTGCAACACTTACCGGGCCCCCTGGTCTTGTAGGAGTAGAGTTTGCATAGGTGGTTCTATCACCTGCTCTCCACGCCCCATTAGCACTTATCCCCCTGTATCTGGTCAGCTGATTACTCCTTAATCCCAAAATTACCTGTCAGCTGCCAGATAGGTGAGTAGCATATCCTCTGCTTATTATAGGGCAGAGGTTTCCACATGCGGTCCTCCAGGCTCCTCAACAGTTCAGGTTTCAGAGATATCCATGGTTGAGCACAGGTGACTTAATTAGTACCTCAGTCAATTTGATTTAACCATCTGTACTCAACCATGGATATCTCTAAAACCTGAACTGTTGGGAAGCCTTGAGGACTGCGTTTAGGAACCTCTGTTATAGGGGATTGCAATGTGCGCACATATTTAGCAGCTTCCACTTGCATATCGGCATTTTAAAATGTAATTTTTTTACTGATGGTGCGTGCAATTGATTAATGATAGTCCCCCACAAAATAATCTTATAACAAATTGCTTATATTGTTTTTTATTCTTTGTATCATGTTATTCTGTATGTGAAATCTGTCAGTCATCAGCCTTTAACCAACTCAGGTGGCTGTTATCCAACCTTAAAGGCCCCCATACATCAGCAATTGATTGCTGCAATCGATATATTTTTTATACACAATCAATTGCAAATTGCACGATTTCTGCAATCAGTTGCTGATGTATGGGGGCCTTTAGCCTGCTAAAGAATCACATTTTTGTTAATAAAACGGCTTTAATGTAACAGGTGGATTACTCAATTTTGGAAGTGCATTTGTATGTAAAATGTGCATGTTGTACATACAGTATAAAGGCCCCATACATCAGCAATTGATTGTGTGTAAAAATCCTTTTTTCAATCGATTGTGGCAATTCTGCAATCGATTGAAAAAGGGAAAGATTTTTTTTTTTTTCCTAACACACAATCGATTGCAAATTGCACAATTGCTGATGTATGGGGGCCTTTACGTGTGTTTAATGTCAGCACCTCGGTATTCCTTTAAA